>JARHVA010001457.1:875000-2075000 GCA_037957365.1 Torreya grandis | reverse complement strand
AAGTAAAAATGGTGCTGGAGCAGGAATTTGTCTTGTTGCTCCAAATGGTGAGAAATTTTTAAGAGCTATTTGTTTCCAATTTTCCTTTACTAATAATGATGTTGAATATGAATCCTTAGTACATGGGCTCATATTAGCCAAAAAAAGGGAGTAAAGAATCTGATAGTCAAAGGAGATTCATAACTAGTAGTGAAGCAAATCAGAGAAAAGGCAATAGCCAAAAATGTAAGGATGAGGTACTATAGACACAGAATTTGGGACTTAATAGAAGATTTTGAAGCTTTCAATATTGAAGTAATTCCTAGAACCCAAAATTTTGAAGCTAATAGGATGGCACAGATTGGCTCACAGTTTGATCCAGTAACTGGATTATTAATTAACAATGAGTCAGTAAAAGCTATAGTAAGGCCAACTATCCCAGACAACGATGAAAATTGGCAAGTATTTGAAAATGATTCTTAGATACTCTCATTCTTGCAACAATCAGGGGAATTTGTTGATCAATTGCAACTCAAAATTGAAGAGGCATATGGAGACCAAGTTATAAAATTAAAGACTATTAAGCTTCCCAAAGGCTTGATCACTTTAGAAAACCTATTTGATCCAGAAGATGTAGGCCTAAAGAAGAAAAGGTTCCAAGTAAACAAAGCAGATTATTCTAAAATAGAGGTGAGTGAAGGAAGAAAATTAAAAAATTAGAAATTTTGCAACTCAAGAGGAAAAGTAAAGACTAATTGACTTATGCAAAAAATATGACAGAGTCATAGCCTGGAGCGATGAAGACCTTCATGGATATAATAGAGACATCATTAAGCACACAATAGAACTGACTGAAGGATATAATCTAGTTAGATAGAAGTAGAGGCCAGTAAATATAAGGATTGAACCTCTAATGGTAGATGAGTTGAAAAAACTCTTAGATTCTAAAATAATTTTTCCAATCAAACACTCAACCTAGGTATCTAATTTAGTATCGATCAGGAAAAATAAAGGTGACATAAGGCTCTGTGTGGATTTTAGAGACCTAAATAGAGCATCTTTGAAAGATCACTATCCCCAACCCTCTATGGAACAAATTTTACAGACTATGGCTAGATCAGAGAGATTTTCCTTGCTAGATGGTTTTCGTGGATACAATCAGATTTGGTTGGCTGATGAAGACCAACACAAGACTACATTTACTACCAAATGGAGAACATTTGCATATGCTAAGATTCCATTTGGTCTATCAAATGTTGGAGCCAATTTTTAAAGAGTTATGGATGTAGTATTTGGGGAACTTATAAATAAAATCATCCTAATTTATCTTGATGATCTCACTATTTTTTCCAAGAATGTTGTTGATCATTTTGATCATCTAGAATCTATTTTTAAGAAATGTCAAGAATTTGGAATATCCCTAAATCCCAAGAAGTGTATCTTTGTAGTACCACAAGGCAAACTATTGGGACATATAGTATCCAAAGAAGGAGTCTCCATAGGTCTAGAGAGAGCTGCAGCCATAATGAACTTGCCCCTACCAATAAATAAGAAAGCAGTTCAGTCTTTTTTAGGGAAGATTAATTTTGTCAACCAGTTCATATCTGACTTTGTAGGCTTAGTGAGACCAGTGACACTCTTATTAAAGAAAGACCTGGTATTCAAGTGGACTACAGAAGGAAGACAAGCCTTTGAAGAGGTCAAGAAGGCAATTTCAACGACCCCAATACTTAGAAACCTAGACTTTTCTAAGCCTTTTCTAATGTATGTCTATGAAGGAGAGCTTTGTATTGTTTTTGTCCTAACACAGAAAGATGATAGATAGGAGGGAAAACACCCAATAGCCTTTTTCTCAAATAATCTTAGGGAGTATGAAAATAGATACAACTTTGTGGAGAAACAACCATATGCTATGGTAAAAGCCCTCAATAAATTCAGGCATATGATATCAGGAAGTAAGATTCTGATACTTGTGGCTCACCCAAGTGTCAGAGAATACATTATGGAGTGTGAAATTATTGAAAAAAGAGCAAACTAGATAATAAAGATCCTTGAATATGATGTAGAGGTCAAACCCACTAAGTTAGTCAGAGGTAGGGGGTTGTGCCAATACATGACTCAAGAGCTTGTAAAGATGATACTTGAAGAAACAGATTCAGAAATAGAAAGGGAAAGTGTATTGAGGATACAAGAAATTGATCAAAACTCCTGGGTCACAAATAGGATCCATTTTATGAAATATGAGATTTACCCATGAGAACTCCCTCAGGACAAGAAGAGATACTATAGGCAGCAAGGGGTCCATTTTATTTTAATTGAACAAGTTCTTTTCAGAAGAAATACTGATGGCAAACTTTTAAGATGCATAGAGAAAGATGAGGCTAAGAAAATACTGCATCAAATGCACCATGGAGTCTCAGGTGGACATTTTTATGCAAGACCCATAGCTATAAAGATAAGTGAGGCAGGTTATTTCTAGCCCACTTTATTTATAGACTATTATCAACTGGTAAAAAAGTGCCAATCTTGTCAGTATTATGTGGGGATGAGAAGGAATGCAGCAATGCCCCTTAGTCCTATAATTGTTGATGAACCCTTTGCTCAATGGGGTCTTGACTTCATTGGAATGATAAATCTAGTGTCGATTATGGGTCATAAATGGATTCTAACTACCACAGATTATTTCACCAGATGGACTGAGGCAGTGCCACTCAAAGAAGCAACAGAAAATGTGATCCTAGATTTTCTAGGGAGTATCACTACTCGCTTTGGAGCTCCTCGCACCATAATTTCATATAATGCTAAAGAATTTTTAGGGTCTAAAGTATCTAAATTTTCATTAAAAAATGGAATATATCTAAAAAATTCCTCTAATTATTACCCTCAGGGTAATGGTTTGGCGGAATCAACCAACAAGAACCTAATTAGACTCATCAAGAGAATAAGGGCTGATCATCACAAAGAGTGGCATAAAGTGCTTACTATAGCACTATGGGCTGATAGAATTAACCTAAGTAGGTGACAAAAATTTCCCCATATGAATTGGTCTATAGTAAGCCTGTTGTAATACCTCTAAGCTTGGAGATTCCTACTCTCCAGCTGTTAAAACAGATTGAAATTGAGAAAAATGGCCCCATGCAGGTCAGACTTGCTGAACTCTTAGAAGTTTAAGAAAAGAGGGATGCAACACATGATTCATTAATAAAGCATCAAAAAATAATTAAAGACTACTTTAATAAAAGGACTTCAAATCCCCATTTCAAAGTAGGCTCAATTGTTTTGAAATGGGATGCAAGAGCTGCCAAGCCAGGTCAACACACTAAATTTGAAGTATTGTGGACTGGCCCCTATAAAATTCATGCATGTAAATAGAAAAATTTGTTTTAACTAGAAAAAATGTAAGGTGAACCTGAAGAGATTCTTGTGAATGGGATCTACTTGAAACATTTTAGTTAAGCTGTGTCTCTAATGTATTATAGTTAGATAGTTTCCCTTTCCTTATTGCTTTGTTTTCCCATTTTTTCATTACTGCTCTTTCTTTTAATTAAGTCTTCTTTGAACACGTGGTCATGGCTCAGAGCCTTTTTCAAAATTTTCAAAAACTCTTGACACATTAAACCTCTCCCAAAGCCTTAAATTCCCCAAGGTACCTTGCGCAGCCACTTTCATGATGTGTCTAACTCGTTGTCCCATGAAGATTTAGTAAGATTTGCGAATGGTTATCCAATTTTAATGCCATTTTGAGACTTGATGGGTCATTAAATACCCCCTAACAAGAGTTAAAGCTTAAAAGTGTCTCAAACATTCATGTATCCACTAGAAAATCCTTGCTACTTGCATTTTTAGTTCATAGCAAACTTGCTTAGTGAAAGTGTCTTCCTTATTGCAAAGCTCCATACCTATTACCATAGTTCACTATTTCCAAGTATAGATATAAATATGGAGGGAGCACAGTCTTCACAACAAGGGTCTGGGATTTATGAATCCATTGATAAGTTTCTCACAAGCAAATCATATGCTTTGGCCCCTGCACAACCCTTAAAGACCTATCCACGGACTAGAGTCCCTAAAGTTGGTTATGCCAATGACCCAACAAAGGTGAAAGATTTTTCAAATGGAATCATGGACGCAATTATTAAAAAGCCTATCAAAACTCTAAGAGAAGGGGCACATCAAAGGTGTATTCAAAGGGCCAAGGCTAGACAATATGAAACATTTGTAATGAATATATAGACTTCCCAGCTAGCACAATTTATTGTCTTAGGTGTGCATCTGTGCCCTGACTTGGTTGAAATATGCACCAAATTATTTCATGCTCCCTCAAATACCATAAAATAGGGTCCATTTATGGTGTAGATTACACCAAAGGATATCAGGGATATGTTGGCCCATTATCATGACAAGACAACCAAGTTTCCCACCATTGCCAAAATATAGAAAATGTTGGCAAATGTCAATAATCAATTGAGGTTTCTAAAATTAGAATTACAATTGGGGGGTGATGATGCCACTATACCATTACTACCAATAGCAAGAGCACAATTTGCACAAGTCAGTCAAGAGGCACTTTCCATGATGGCATTCATTTTTGGAATGAAAGAGGATATAACTGTCTATGAAGAGTAAATGGCCATCTATTCAGATTGAAAACTGTTGACAAGTCTGAGAAATATTAGCTAGATTTTTTTGAGTAGATTGCATATTCAATGGTTAAACAACTTGATCAGTTTAAATCTAAAGGGATTTTTAGGTATTCTTCTTATCTATTTCACCTTATGTTGTATCAAAACTCTGGCATCTTTTTCTAACACATGCATCTAAATATGTATGACCCAAGCTTCGATCTACATAGGACCATTCATGTGTCTACATGGACACATATCTTGTCCAAAACTAGTGACCCATATGAATTTTGGGAACTTTTTGTTGCCCCTGCTTTTTGTCATCTAAGCCCAGAGCCAATTGTAAATAGATTGACTCCAATTGTCTTAGGCATTATGACCAATTGTACTATTCCTTGTGATTACTTTTTTGGATCCCATCATACTATTATTAGATTCCATAGTTTTAGTGGAGAACCAGTGTTTCTACATAAGATTTTGACCCTTAGGTTAGCATTCTTAGAGGTCACCAGGAAAGTGTCTATGGTGGATAATGAATATGTCACTGGGAAGAAAAAGAAGAAAATATATGATGTTCCATGGGTGACAAACAACATGGCCCTAGAGGTCAGAGATGTTGAGCTCATGTTGTTGAGAAAGCTAGCCTTCCTGAGTTTCTTTCTAATAGAAGATAAATGGAGATATGACCCAAATGGTTTCATAACTTCATGGATCAGGAATAATAAGGTTGTTACTAGAATTATGCATGAGGGATGTCCTTTTTGGGAAAATAGAAGAAATCCTAGGGAAGATATACCTAATTTTTATGTAGAATTAACAAATTTGACCCTTCAAGAGGATAGGCCATGGGAAAAAATTTATGTTAAGCAAAGGGATTTTGATCCTAAAATCAGAATGACTTCTAATTTAAGAAGAGCATTAAAGAACAAAGACTAGAACTCTGAGAAAATAGAAGCCTATTGGAAATATAGGCAAGAGATTTGTGAGATAACTCACTCTTTTAGAAATGTGGATTCAGATGAGAAATGGGAGGAACTTTGGGATGAATGTCATCTATCTCCTATCTCTAGCCCTGATACAAGTAATTTACAGACAAGGTGGAGAGTCAGAAGCCAGAGCAAAATCCAGTCATACATTGTAGACCCCAGGATAAACCTCAGCTACAGTTGCTGTAATATTTGGCCCTAACCTCTCAGTGCCATTAAAAAAAAAAGAGTGTGGTATCCTCACCACCAAAATCATCTCCATTAGTGTCAGTATTTGGGGTTCCCATTTCTATGCATTTACCACTAGCAACAGTGATAAATATTGAAGAGAAGGAAACATAGCCAGAAGAAGAAATGCCAAGGAAACATAAGAGGCTAAGGTTTTAGCTTGATTCAGAGGAAGGGGCAGAACCCTCACAACACCAACCATAGAGTACTTTAGTTTCTCCTCTAGTAAGTGTTGTTTCTCCTTCTTCTTCTCAGTCTCTCTCTTTTCTTTATTGGGGTGGCAATCCTTTATGGCCAAATAATATCCCCTGCCACCTCTATTGTACCCATTTCTCATTTTTGCCCATCTATTCATACTCAAGCCACATCTTTGCCTCATTGTTTCCCATCTATCCCAAAGAGAGTACCTCCTTAGATTTCTACTAGCCAACATTTGGCTATTCCATATGGCTTACCACAAGGTTATCCTTTTGTAGGTGGACACATTGCCTCTCCTTCTACCTTCCAAACTCAAGCAAATGCTGCTAAGAAGGCAAGGGAAGCCTAAATAGAGAAAAAGAGGATCAAAGATAATAAATCCTTAGCTACACCACATATGAGGTCACAATTTGACCCAATCTAATAGCAACTAATGGTGACCCATTTGTCACCTAATATAGTCAAGCCAAATGAGCAGATGTAGCCTGAAGATTATACAATGAATGCAGTGGCAATAGATATGTCACAATAAATGAATCCACTTCTATAGTAGCTAATGATTATTTGAAAATATCAAAGAAGCTATAGAAGATGGAGGCTGATCTAACCCAAGAGAAGGTAAACTGTAGCAGTTTGACTACAAAAATCAATACCAAGAATAACGAAATAGAGAGTCTCAACAAACAGTTGCAAAATATTGTTTCTTTTTAGACTCACCAGGCTATTTAGGCCCAAAATGATTCTTTGAAAGTAGGGTTGATGCAGGTGAAAGATATAGTGACAGCCTTAAGGTGGGAAAAGGCAACATTATAGGAAAAATGTGAGGAAAGCCTGCTACAAGTCGCTCAACTTCAACAGAAGCTGCTAAATGAGTAGAACAATACCGCTGCTATATAGACCCAACTTCAAGCCGAGTGACAAATGATAGAACAATTAACACTTGAGTTGGCTAATAGGCCCAATAATATAGGGGTTTTGAATTTGGTTAAGGAGCTTTATGTATCAATATGGAAAAGAATCTCTGAGGAGATTAATCAGCTCAGACCTTCTTTAACCTTTCTACTAAATGCACAGAAATTGTGTGAAAAGGTGGAGACTTAAGTTGAAGACACTCTATCCACTATCTCTTTGAGAGTGTTGGACTCTCAAATGCTACTACAAAAGCTATATGATGCAACTGATGGAACATTATCAGTAGTAAGGATTAGTGACAGAATGATCGCTGCCAAAAGAGTGAATGAAGTTCTCAATTGCAACTCTACAGTAATCAATTACAAAGAGCTTCTAGATGTGGTGAAAGAAGTAATCAAAGACATGAAACAACGTATTGAAGATCTGGTACAATCAGGACTTCCCTCCTCTTATCCTGATAGCAAGACTGTGTTGATGGTTGATGAGATTAAACCTTTGTTGTTAGCCAGGCAAAATGATCAGTCAGTTTTCCAGGGTTTAAGAGATGATTCATCAGTGCCTAAAGTGGAAGCTATCTTGATTCCCATGTCCTAGCTTGAATTTAAATTGAAGGCTACAGTTCATATTTTGTATAATTTTTCACACAAGGATATCATCAACCTTTATTTATCTTTCTGTGAATTGCAAAATAAGTAGGGATTATCTGATGATGAGTGGTCTGTTTATTAGACAGACTTACTAAAGTTATGATTTTTGTCACATTTTTTATACATTCTTTGGATTTTTTTTAGCAGGCTCAAAAGTCCTTGAGGTCGCCAAGAACTGTAGAGTAAAAAACTCTACATTTTTCATTTTTTGAGTTTCAGTTGTACTCTCCAAGTTTTATCTCTACACGTTTCGGTTCAAGGGAATAAAGTTTTTGACACAAGAACGTGGGCATGAGTTTATTTTTGCCTAAATTTTGTTTAAGTAACAAAGTATCATGGAAGCTACCAAGTGTCATTTGCTGATACACATTTTATAATTTCTATAAGTTGCTTAGAACGTGCCACGTATCCCGTGGTAACTCAGCGGAGCACAATAAGTGTTGGCATCTGTGTTTCAAATTTCTTATGAGTTTCAATGACTTCTTTTAATAAGCTATTCTTAGGATCAAGTAGAAGGCACCAAGTGGAAACTGTAGAAGGTTCCAATATGTTTTTCTAAAAGCAACGGAAGACTCCATGTATCCCTAGCTAAAGAAAGCAGAGGCCACCATGTGTTAACAGCCCAAATATCTTCATTTTGTTTCATTGTTAAGTAAAGACTGTGGTGGGCCCTGGGTTTTGTTTCTAAAGTCAGTGGAAGCTGCCAAGTGTCACCATCCATATGAATCTAAAATGAGACTCAAAGGGTTCTGTAGTATAGCTAAAGCTCAGTGGAGACCGCCACATGTTACCTTTCACAAGATTTTTGAAAAGTGTCTAAAAGCTTCTAAAGAAAGTAGAGACCGCCACGTGTCCATTGTTAAATATACGTAGAAAGTTCCCCCTATTCCCATTCTCCTTTTGAAGCTGCATGGGTGAGAAGTGTTATGGGTCCCATTTTCTATAAGTAGTTAAAGTTTCAAAGAAGAAAAATGTGATAGATGTCAAAGACAGAACAACCCCATTTGCAAAGACATAGTAAAGAATATAAGTAATGTGGAAAGTGCCATGTGTTTTTTTTAAGTACCGTGGAAGTTGCCAAGTGTCATCTTCCGATGTTGCCTAAATAATAAGATAGTTTTCAAGTGAAACAAGTGAAAGCTGCCAAGTGTCCTCGCCCGTTTCACAATGGGAAGCATCCTGTGTATATAATTCAGCCAATGAACTTGCAAGGAAACTAAACATTTCAGATCTGAAAGATATCTTTTGTGAAACACTTCCAGTTCAGTTAGAGTTTAGTTAGACCATTGGGTTGGGAACGTGTGGGCAATCTAGAGCTAGTCTGATGCTATAAATATAGGTGCAGAGGGAGAAGAGATCATCATCATCAGAAGATAGAGAGAATTTTTTGTAAGAGATTATTATCAAGAATTTTTAGACTTTTTTTAGCTGTGACCAGGAATATCATTTGCCTTTGTTCTATTTTATTGAGTTAGAAAGTTTGTATAACTGTGCATGTCTATGTTCCTTTTATGTGACTAAAAAATTAATAAGAAGACTGAGTTCTATGCCTTTGTTGATATTTTCTGTGTTATTGCAAAATCATCTAAGTTGTGAGCATTTGATCCTATCTATTTTCATCTTTTACATTGATCATGCCTTGTTTAATCTTTAATCTAATTGAATCCTAAAGATAGATTCACTGTGCTTAGAATTAAGGGTTGAATTAAATTTAGGTGCATCGCCATAGTTAGATTTTCTTTCATTGCATTTGTGTTTCTATTTAATTTCTATCCTTTTTCCCCAAAATACTTTTGAGATAAAGAAGAGCCAACTTCTTTAAAATTTGGAGGTCGTTTCAAGTCGCAAGTCCCACATTTCTGAAACTTCCCATTGTTGGTGTTGGAAACAACACAATTTTAAGCATCAATAGTTAACTATTGGCCTGGGGCTAGATGTCCAATGAAAGCTTGTAATTTATTTGGTGTAATGTCATTTGGCACTTGTGATTAGACTAGGAGTTTTGTAAGTATATTCTTGTGGATGGCCAATGTATGTAACAAACCTAAAATGGAGATTTGTGTGGGTTTCTTTTAGAGTTATTTTACAATATCATACATTTTTCCTTAACAGTAGTAATTGGCTTACTCCTAGTCAACATAATGGGTTGGATTGGCTCATTGGTAAGGGGTTATGAACCTGGTATAGTGATTTTAGACCACAAAGTTATGATTTTATAATCCATATTAAGTACAAGACTATCTTGACTAGAAAATTATGGAGATGGGCCATAGAAGATAATTCTTGATTTTCAATGTGCTTGGTTGCAGTAATGAGGCAATGAAGTATTATTAACATAAGGTCCTAAAATGCTAATCCTTAGTTATTATTGCACTTAGCTACAATCATGAGTCAAGGAAGGATTACCAACATTGGTAGGCTAAATGTCATTGTTAGGTAAACATCTTGGTCTAATGGCATTTGGTCTAAGATTGATGGTAATGGTAGATACATGCCAACCCATAATACGACCTATAACTTTATTGTAGTCATGTGTAATTATGTGGTAGGTATATTGGTTATTGGGGTCATTTTGGCCTTAGTTCCTTCTATTTGGTGGTTGATTTTGTTATTGCTACTGTTGATACTATTTTTGTTATGGTTGTTGTTGTAGATGAGGTCTCTGCAGTTGTTATTGCTAATTGGTATTATTATGTTATGGAAAAGGATTTTGGTAGATACCCAAGTTTTGATTAGAAGTAAATACTCTATTATCCAATTAGATCACTCCGTTTTCAAACATATTTTCAATGAGGTGCTTTAGCTAGACACAATAGTGTATAGAATGTTAATTAACATGATGATATTCACATAACTCATACTCTTTAAACAAGTTTGGATAAGGTATACCCTCAGGAAAGTGTTTTGGAATCGGCCAGCATTGGACATTGCTAATTTTTGAAATACTACTTAAATAGGCTCACTAAGGTCATTGAAGACTCTATGAGTCAGTCTTCTTAGAGGAGGGGTTTGAAAAGGTGGTGGTTATAGCATTTGAGGAGCCAACATGGGTTGGGGTATAGAATGTGCTTGCTAGATAGGATACATTTATGGAATAAGTTACATTTGTGGTATAGGCTAAGCAAATGGTGTTTACACCATTTAAATATGGTGTGACTTAGTTAATCCATTACCTACAACATTCTTGTTTTGATTGTATGGATTGAATTTTTTGTAATTATTAGCCTAAGTAGGTGCAGATGCTTGCACTTGGGCTAGGCTAGGGTTCTAACTCGATCTTGAGTTTTGGTTTTGGCTTTTATTCTAGTTTGAATAATACACCTTGATAATCCCTTTGTTAATAAGGGATTTTTTGATCTATATGCCTTTCTCAATGATCACATTGAATGTATGAGCACACTAAAGCTCCAAGTGATAAGATATTTTGTTGTGTATATTTTTTGTAAACACAGTTACCAATTATTTACTTGGTAAGTTATGGGTGAAATGACTAGCAAACACTCTCCATATCTGTAAGTAGCTCACAAATCTCTCACCAAATTTTTACTTGGCTTGACTTAAATCTACTACTAAAATTTCATGCTTGATATTGTAGGATAAATGTTGTATAAACTTATTCGACAGATCATCAAAGTCAAATACCAAGTTATTTGGCAACTGAAGAAGCCAATCTAAGGCCTATCTAGTTATACTTTGAGGAAAAATAAGAAGTAAGTAGATGTCATTATAGGCCATTAGCTGGAAAACAACAAAAATCTCTTTTAAGTACTTTATAGGATCTCTTTTACCCTTGTACTTTTAAAATTTTGGTGGCTCATAACCTAGAGGAAATGGTATTTAAAGATACTCCATATTAAATGGGTATGAACACACATCATCTAACTTGAAATTTTGAGTCCGCTTTCTCATTTGAATGGCTGCAATAGATTAGATTTACTTTCTTGTTTATTAGAATAGAGTGATTATTAAACTTAGGACTATTTTGGGTTGTTACATGTTTGTGTAAGATTGTAAGCTTTGAAACCCTTCCTAGCATGGTGTATTGTGACATGTGATCCCCTAATCAGGTCTAGAGGATCCCCATATTGGTCATGCCCCCACTTAACAAATTTACTTCCAATCTAAAGTGTAGGTATGTTTTATCTTCTCCGAGCCAAGATTGATTTATAGACATGATGCATTTCTAATTACATACATTCTAGTGAACCTGACATGAACTAACCCTTGCAATATTTTTTCATCTTATTTAATTTTCTTTCATTATTTCATCTTCATTTTTATCATATATTTTTCATACTAGATCAACTCTATTGACCCAGTATTTAACTTTTGTGCATAGGTTTTTAGGAACAGTCTACTAGATCGATCCTATTGACCTAGTATAATTTTTTAGATTTATAGATATCTAGTCCAAACTAATAGGTCATCCCATTTTACCCTATGTATTTTCAAGCATCATGCTTAGCATACTAGGTTGACCTAATTGACCCTATACATTTTAAGCACTCAGTAGCAAGTTTATGTTAATCTTAATCGACCTAGTTGACCTAGTTAGTAGAATTTACAAGCATATATCAAGGTTCTTGAACAACAATCTCCATTCTCTACATCTCTAATCCATTAAGGTTTCTTTATATATCTTTGACTCTTTCTTTACATTATTTCCTTTCATAGTTTATAGTCTTTAAAATTTCCCTTGCATAGTCAACTGGATCGACCCAGTTTTGAGTTTTGTGTGTTGTCTAGATAACTAGATCAACTATGTCAACCTTGTTCATTTTCAGACCTTGCTTCCATAATATAGGTTCAACCTTATTTTATATTTTTTGCATACATGATTGACCATATCAACATAGTACCTTGTTTCAAAGTTTGAATTAACCTTATATGCTAGTAATTAGTTCACACTTTCTTTTCTTGTTGTTTGCATGCTTAGAATAGATCACATAGCTAATTAGGTGGTTTTTAATTAACCATTTAGTTTACTATTTTCTATTTTATACACACATGGCCAAATCACAAAATATAAACAAGCATTTTAACATCTATCTACCCAAGGCCAACCTACTTGCATTTTATTACCAAGAGGGAAGCTGACTTTATACTTTGGTCAAGTATAAATCATGGTTAATGGTATATTTTAGCTTAGCACCCGACACCTTTATTTTTGTAGTGTGTGAGGGGGTAGGCCCCAATACCAATCCTGTATCATTACCACTACAATCACTTTAAACCCAAACTACCTAAAACCATCCTTAGATTATAATTCTAGTTCCTTGCTTATAGCCAACTTCTGATCACATTTAAAATCATATCCTAATAATCTAACAAACATTCAGGTTGACCAATTAGTTAGCTCTTTACTTTCCAATTTGATTTCTTGCTCTTTGTTTAATTATATTTTGTAATGTAAAAACTTACATTAGTCAGCATTGGTGCAAGGTTTTGTGTTGTGTGCCTCAATTGGATTGGCCAACATTGATCCAATTAGTTATTTGTTTCCTTTCATCTATTTCTTTTCAAATTTCTTGTAAAAGTTTTCTTATTTCAATCCACAAATCTATCATCAATTTCTAAATATCCCTTTCTACTATACCATGTTGACCCAATCAACCCTATACCTTTTTCTAGCCTTTGTTCATTGTACTAGATTGACCATGTATTGTTTGTAGACTCTATCTTTTTTTTCTAGTTTTTTTTATTGTACTAGATTGACCCAGTTGACCCTGTATTATTTCTATCATTTCATGTTTCCTTGCTTTCTCATCTCTCCTTTCTTCCCTTCATCATAGACTTTATGTTTGATGACAATGTTGAGTTACAGTCAGCAAACATGATGAATCTTACCAACCCTCATAAGGTCTCCCATAGACAAAGTAGAGATCCTCTCTTGGATACTAGTAATTTTCATATTACCACTAGCACAATGAACTATGGGACCCCTCCTAACACCTCTTCACAACGTAATCCTCTCTTCTCATTAGAAGACCAACATGAATTAGAATATACCCCCAAAATGCTCTTTTTTATCTCAAAATTTCCTCAACATCAAGGAAAGGATCCTTCTACCATTGACAATATTATGATTAGTGGTCAAATTAAAGAGCCTCATTCACCTACTCCTACATTTTCAACTAGATTTGGGGGTACCACTTGCTTTGATTCAAATCCTCTTCCTTTGATTATGAACCCTTCTCATACAATGACCTCTTATTTTATAACTTCTTCCACCTCCATGTCTAGTATATCCACTAACATGGTAAGTTATACATCTAGTGGGCCTCTCATAAGATCCATTATCCTTAATCTTTCTACTAGTGCATAATTTTCTACCCAAGGTAATCATGTTACCTTATCAACCATTCACTAGTCTATCTTTTACTACACATGCAAATTCTTCCACTAGTACTTCACATTATCATAACTCCTCTTAAGATCCTACCAACACCAATAGTGGTACCCAAGCCACTAATACCACCTCTAATGCTTCTAACAATGTTAATCAAACACATCAACTATTATTACAAACACTTAATCAAAACAATACCTTTCAAGCTTATAACACAAATCAAATAATGAAAATGCAAAACCACCTTCTCCATCTTCAATCTCATCCTCAACCAATAGCTTGGGGCACACATAACCAAAATTTCCCCCCTCTTCCTCTTCAATATTCTCAAGTCAATCTCATTCCTCAACCTCCTTTAGTCAACAAAACCATTAAGCATCTCCAAAATGAACCTCTCACTACTCAAATTTCTAACATTGATATTGGAGGTATCACACCTATAATTTCTTATAATGGATCAACTGATCCTACCCTTCATCTTAAAACATTTAGAAATATTTATAAGGATTTGGTCAAATTTAACACCTTTACCACTACCAAACTCTTAGCCAAAACCCTCAAAGGTGATGCCTTGGATTGGTACAACCAACTTAGAACTCATTCCATACTAGTTTGGAAGATTTAGTGAATGTTTTAGTTTAAGAATTCCAAACTAGTGATCTTCTTGAAAACACTTTGGCCCACTCCATAAATGTAAACAACTCAAAAACAAAACTATTAGTGTAGGTTTTTATTTTTCTCTATTTATTAATTAGGGAAATTGTATTTCTTGTTCATACATGGAGTTTTCCTACATTTGTGGGATAGGCTAGCTTATGTGGAGGTGTGTGTCATAGATGTGTCATAGGTGTCATAAGAATGTCATAAGTAACTCCCTTGATGGGAGTTACTTCTCTATTCTTAACACCTTGTCACCACCTTTCATGGAGGAGTTACATTTTATTCTTGGGGTGCCTTGTCCACCTTTTGTGGAGGAGTTACGTACTCTCCCATTTGTATTCATCACTTTGGCCATCTCATGCTAATCAAAATTTGGTTTTCTCTATTTTTTTTTGTGTAATTTATCTTCTTGTGTAATTTCAAATTTCTTTAGCATCTATGTGGTGTGCACTTGCTTCATCTCATGTGATCACGTCTCCATCGCATTCACATTATCTAGATTTTGGCAACAACTCTGATATGGTATCAGAGTAATCTTGTGTGTGATTATGCTTTTAGCTTATTTTGAAATCAAGAGGAGTGGAGTTCTCTTTATTTTTTATTCTAGATTTAGTCTAAAATTTAAAAAAAAATATGTCTATATCATTTCTAGTTAGTTTCCTTGGGATCCTTGCATTTGGGTGTCTTGGCAGAATACCACTAGCAGACAAGCTGTTTGCAGATAAATCTGCAGGTTGATGCACTTAGGCACCATTGTTGAGCAGAGAGCAAGGAGGTAGGTGCCAAACTTCTATTTTGTGCCATGCTTCTGCAGATCCTCAGCTGACCTTTTTTGGTTGCCACGCCTTCAACACAACAATTCTTCCTACAATGCCACTTTTTCTGCCATGGCACCAGCCATAAGCCGTACGGCGTCTAGCATCTAGCAAGTCAGCAAATCAAGACTGCATTTTGTTTGGTGACACTTTTGCACATTGCTTCTGGTCTTTTTTTGTTTGTTGCACCTAGTTTTTTGCACCTTGCTTCTGGTTTATTCTTGTTTACTGTGCCTAGCTTCTAGCTTTCTATTCTGCCATGCCATAGTCAGCTCTAGCAAGGCACCAAACAGCAGTAGTCCTTTCTACAGTAGGTCGTACGGTCCAACATAGGGCTACTACTTCCATTTTGTCTTTTCTACAAATCTAGACTGTATTTTGTTTTTTGGCGCCCCCTCCTACTTGACATCCCATGTGGCACCCCTTGGACATTTGGCATTCATCAAAACTGTCTTTACTTTATTGTTTTCAATTTAGAATTGATTTTTCAAAACAAAAATCAATCAATTTGACTGAGTATTTAATTTTTTAGACAATTTTGTATTTTTGGGGGTTTGAATTAAAAATTGTATCTTCGACCTACGAAGATGAAGGTTGAGGCCCAGGTTGGTAGGAGGCCAATTCCCCCTCACAAAAACCTTCTTTGGATTCCTCGTTCTGTGTTGAATCTAATGAGTGGTTGAAAGGCCACTTTCTCTCCCATAACAGGTATTTTTTTAATGTTTTAGTGTTTTTTTACAAAAACACTGGTTTACGAGAAAATTGTACCTTTAATATCTTGTAAATGGTAGCTCAATTTTGGGTGCCATTTTTTTCAAAAGTGTTTGTGATTCAATTTTCCATAGCGTAGACTTGTTAATTGTCAAAAATGCACTAGTTTATGAAGTGCCAAAATTTAGGTCTCTCGGGACGCATTTTCGGCTGAGTCTAACATCCTGTTTGCTTTAGTCTTACATGATTGCTCTAAGATGCATTTATGACTGAGTCTAACATATTTTGAGCATGCACTTGCATATTTTGGGGGCTCAATATTTTGGGGGGAGTGTGATTGCTTTTCACAACTTGCAGATCTTTGTTTTCATTCTCCTTTCTGCATAAATTCACAACTTGTAATCAACACAACTTCACCTAAATTCAGCTAAAAAATAGATTATTTTCAAATTAAACCCCTAACACCCTTTAACTATCATGAATGGAAGGTTAAAATGTCAATCATTCTTAGAAGCAAAGGGTTGTATAGGATCACCATGGGTACTAAAGTAGAACCCAACACTGATGCTGAAAAAATCAAGTGGTATAACCGTAGTGATGAAGCCTATGGATTACTAAGTTTGTCTGTGTCTCCCTAACTTCTCTTCCATTTATAATCCTCCCAAACTCATAATGACATATGGGACACCTTAGAAAAGTTATTTGGGAAGCTTGATGAGATGAGAGGTCATGAGCTCGAAAATGAACTCATAAGTCTAAGTCCTAGCAACTTTGACACCCTACAAGACTTCTTCACTAAGTTTAAGGCCCTTAGATTGCAATTGAAAAAATGTGGGATAGAGAAGAAAGATGATCAACTTATTCTTCCTATTCTCACAAAGTTAGGTCCAAGCTATTCAATTTTTGTCTCCACTTTCCATAAAAGTGCCCTTGGCACTACATGGAAAATGCCTTCTTAGGATTCATTCATTTTCGACTTTACTAGGGAGCAAGATAAGCTAATTTAGATGGGCACAATGAAGTCTACTCAACCCCAAGCCTTGATAACTAGAAATGGTAAGGATATGACTTCAACAAAGAAGAAGAAGAAAAAGAACAAGGACCAAGAGAAGAAGAAAGAAAACACCAATCCTGCCAAAAACAACACTGAGACTTCCTCTTCCAATGCTAAACCTAAGAAGGAGAAGGTTAAGTGTGCCTATTGTAAAAAGACAGGGCATGATGAACACAAGTGCATGAAGAAACAAATAGATCACCTAACTCATCTTCTAGAGAAGAACAACATAGGTGTTCCTAAGTCCATCAAGCAGAATTCATCTACCCAAGATTCTACCAAGGCAAAAGGCAAGAGTAAGGAGAAAGAAAAGGGCAAGGCTCTTGTAGCTACAGTAGCTTCTACATCTTCATGGGTCATCGACTCAGGTGCTTCTCACCACATGGGTTCTTCACTAGTTGAATTTTCATCTTTAGAGCCTTGTAGCATGACTTTAGTTAGTTTGGGTGGTGACACATCAGTTTTCATTGCAGAGAGAGAGTCAGTTAAAATGGAAGGAGGAACATTCAAAAATGTTCTAAGTGTTCCTTCTCTTTCAACAAATCTCCTATCAGTGTACTAAATCACTCACACTGGTCAAGGCATGAGAGTTGAGTTTTCACCATATTCAATGGCTATCAGGGAGTTGCATAGTGATACTACAGTGACAGTGGGTAAGGTAGATCACCAAGCCAAGTTATACACCTTCTCACATTTTGCATCAGATTCTTCTCCAACAGCATTGTTGACTCATTCAAATAGAGTTAGAAAATTATGGCATGAGTGGTTTGGCCACCTTAACTACCGCTATCTTGAGCAACTTTGCAAAAATGACATGGTCATTGGCTTGCCTTGTGTCCAATTCTCAAAAGGACTTTGCGAGGGGTACTCCCTTGGGAAGCATCCCAAAGCAAAATTTGACAAAGGCAAAGCTTGGAGGGCTTCACAACCTTTGGAGTTAGTCCACATTGATGTATCGGGACCCTTTCCCAAACCATCTTTCATAAGGGCCAAGTACATCCTCACTTTCATTGATGATTTCTCTAGGTATACTTGGATATATTTTCTCAAACAAAAGTCTGAAGTGTTTGAAAATTTTCTAGACTTCAAGGCTCTTATTGAGAAATAGAGTGAGAAATCCATCAAGGTTCTTTGAACTGATAATGGAGGGGAGTATGTCAGCATCATATTTGAGCAGTTTTTCACTATAGAGGGGATTGATTTGTAGTGCATAGTCACTTACAATCCTTCACAAAATGGGGTTGCAAAATGCAAGAATAGGTTCTTGAAAGAGATGGGTAGCTATATGATTCAATCCAAATCCTTAGCACCACAGTACTAGGCCGAAGCCATCAATTGTGCTTACTACATTTAAAACAGGGTTCCTCACAAAGATTTAAAAGGGATAACACCCTTTGAAGCTTGGCATAAAAGGAAACATAATGTTGAGCACCTTAGAGTTTTTAGATCCCTAGCCATGGCCCACATTATGAAGAAGAAATGCAAAGCTATGGAACGTTAGTCCAAGCCTTACATCTTTGTAAGATATTTGAATGGTATTAAGGGATATCACCTTCTAGATCCAGTCACTCATGAGTTGTTCATCGAGAGAAGTGTCCATTTTCAAGAGAGTCCTAGAGACTCAACACTTGACACTTATTCTCCCTCATTAGATCTACTTCTTCATGATGATTCCTCATCAGATTTAGATCAGCCATAGTAGGTTCTTGAGCCAGAGACATATTCTTCTTCTTTGAGTTCAGACAGTGAGGACAGTGATGCAGAGTCATCCACCTCTAGTCAGTTAGAGGATGAGGAGTTAGCACCTGACTCACCCACTTTCAGGCCACTTTGGGCTAGACAGATACTTAAGAGTGATGGCACTTGGGCAGGAGATCCCACAGATGATAGACATACTAGGGGGGATTTTCAGAGAGATCCACATGCCTTCTTTGCTTTAGTTTTAGATTCACAGACTTTTCGAGAGGCATCAAGGGTACCTGAGTGGGATAATGCTATGGAAGAATAATATTCTTCCTTAATCAAAAATCACACTTGGGACTTGACTTCACTTCCTAAGGGAAGAAAGATGGTTCAATGTAGGTGGATATATCGGACCAAGTTTGTAGCAAATGGGTCAGTTGATAAGTACAAGGTGTGATTGGTCACCAAGGGTTTCTCACATGTGGCAGGCATTGACTACTCAGAGACCTTTGCACCCATTGCAAAGATGACTTCTATCTGACTCACCTTGGCTATTGTTGTAGCACATGGTTGGGATGTTCATTAGATGGATGTGAAGAGTGATTTTCTTCATAGAGACCTAGAGGAGGAGATCTACATGGAGCAACTACCAAAATTTATTCAAGATTCTTCTTTAGTATGTAGACTTAGGAAATCTATCTATGGCCTCAAACAGGCCCCTCAGGCTTGTTATGCCAAGATGGATTCCTTCCTTCTCACAGTGGGTTTCACTAGGTTTCGTTCTGATCCCAATGTCTACTTCTTATGGCAGGATGATTTGCTCTTGATTTTGGTTCTATATGTTGATGACCTTTTGATCACTGGGAGTTCTTCATCAGCTATTGCAATGGTGAAGACATCTCTTTAGGATAGATTTGATATGATAGACTTGGATTTTTTGCACTACATCTTTGGCATCGAGATCTCACAGTCAAATTCAGGGATTTCTCTTGCACAACCTAAGTATGCTCTTGACTTATTGGCTCAATTTCAAATGGTTAATTATAAGCCATCTCTGACTCCCTTTCTATCAGGAGTCAAGCTTGAGGTTGATTATTCTTCACCATTGGTTGATGCCACTCGGTATCACCAACTTGTTGGTAGTCTCATCTACTTGACTCACACTAGGCCAAACATATCATATACAGTGGGACTTGTCTCCAGATTCATGCAGGAACCTCATGAGCTATATTGGAAAGTAGCTAAGAGGATCTTACACTACATACAGGGTTCACATAGATATGGGATTCATTACAGATTTGGCATCGACGTTGACTTGGTTAGATATACAAATTCAGACTGGGCTAGCGATTCACAGACTCACAAGTCCACTTCTAGTTATAGTTTCTCTCTTGGTTTAGGTCCTATCAGTAGGTCTAGCAAGAAGCAAAATGCTCTTGCTATATCATCCACAGAGGTAGAGTACAGGGGAGCTGTTAATGCAGCTACTGAGGATATTTGGCTTCAGGGGATACTTTCTAAGTTTGGCATTCCTATTAGGCAGCCCACCATCAGTTATTGTGACAACCAGAGTACCATTCAAATTTGTAGGAATCTAGTTCAGCACCAGTGGACCAAGCACATAAAAATTCACATGAATTTCATTTGGGAGCTTATTCATAGTTAGGTCATTGACTTGATATTTTGCTAGTCTTTAGATCAAGTTGCAGACATCTTCACCAAACTTTTCACTAAGAGCAAGTTCATTCATCTACAAGCTCTTCTTGGGGTGTGATCTACATCTATAGCAACATCATCTTTAGGAAGCCTTCTAGCCTCTTCTTTTATTTTATGTCTCTCTTTTGGGGGGGATTTTTTTCCTACAGGTTTTCTCCTTTTCTCTATCTTATGGGAGATTGTATTTGTACATGGATACCTCATCAGGCCTAGTTGTTGGGACCCATTTTATATTTCCACACTGCCCACTTAAGCTATGCTTATGGGGGGGTATTAGTGTAGGTTTTTATTTTTCCCTATTTATTAATTAGGTAAATTTTATTTCTTGTTCATACATGGAGTTTTCTTACATTTGTGGGATAGGCTAGCTTATGTGGAGGTGTGTGTCATAGATGTGTCATATGTTTCATAAGAATGTCATAAGTAACTCCCTTGATGGGAGTTACTTCTCTATTCTTAGCACCTTGTCACCACCTTTCATGGAGGAGTTACTTCTCTATTCTTAGCACCTTGTCACCACCTTTCATGGAGTTACACTCTATTCTTGGGTGCCTTGTCCACCTTTTATGGAGGAGTTACTTACGTACTCTCCTATTTGTATTACTCACTTTGGCCATCTCATGCTAATCAAAATTTGGTTTTCTCCATTTTATCTTGTGTAATTTATCTTCTTGTGTAATTTCAAATTCCTTTAGCATCTATGTGGTGTACACTTGCTTCATCTCATGTGATCACGTCTCCATTGCATTCACATTATCCAAATTTTGGCAACAACTCCGATAAAAACTTCTCAAGCCTTTTTTAAAAGGTGGAATACTTTGTCAAACAAATGTGAACATAACATGGTTGATGGCAATCTTTTCCATCTCTTTACCAATGCCCTTTTTCCTAAACTTCAATATAGGGTCCACACTCTCTCTTCATGTACATTGGAAAAGCCTAATGACCAAGCTAAAAAACAAGATTTCCTTATGCTTCAATTTGAGCCACCCCAACCTTTTATGGGTCCTCATTTCTTACTTAATAATAAAAATTATAATATTACCAATGATGTTGTTACAGATTCTTATGACATTATTCATAATGTTCAAGTTGTCATTCCTAACCCTTCAACGAAACCAACTCCCCCTTCTAAACAATATACCAATCTTCATTTATCTTCACCAAAGAACATTAATGTTCATAAACCTCTATCTTTATTTGAATTGCTTAAGCATCTACCTAGGCCTCTTCCATGATATCTTGACTCTACCCATCCTATGAAATCCTGGTATGATCCTAACAAGTTTTGTTGGTTTCATGCTAGTTGGGGTCATTCTTATGATACCTGTAGACAACTCCATAATTTAGCTATGGATTTTCTTCTTGGTCCTAATTTTGATCATGATTCTATCATTCAAAAGCATCAACAAGTTAATGAAATTGCTTTTAAGGATTATAAATCATATGATAAAACTCAAGTTTTACATCAATCCAACACTCATTTAGCTATCTATAAAGACCCTCTTCCTAATCATCAGCCTATTCAATATAAACAAGACAAAGCTATCCCTTCCACTAATAATTTATAAAGTCTTGTTGAACCAACTTCTGAAGAGAATTTGGTTAGCATGACTAATATGTGAAGGGTGGTTGATTTTATCAATTTTCAACCTATCTACACTCCACTAGAACATATCATGTTATCCAAGATTTTTATCCAACCAATTTAAATGAGTCAGGGTAAGATGACCTTATTACTTTTGATGATTTAATTTCTGATTCTCCCTTGGATAACACTTCCTTTTCTATTTATACTACTCTTTCATCATCTTCTAACAATAATGACAATTAAATTTCTACTAACACTTCTACCAATTCTCAAAATCCACTTGAATCAACTACTTCATCATCACAACATGATTTTCAACCTTGTCCTAAACATTTTTATTCTTACCAAAATAAATTCCAATGTACTTCAACTCCTTTTCGAGGACCTCCATAATCATTATGCACATATATCTAATAACCTTCTTATGGATTATCATGAGTGGGATTCCATTGTAGAACTCACTAATATCCCATCCTATATTATGTTCTTTGCCCTTATGAGGACTTCTCCCCATCATAGAAACCATCTCATGCAACTATTATTTGAGATGAATATCCAGGATCCTCCCCTAGCAGGATGGGAGGCAACCTTATCTAGATATGAGGATAGTATATTAAAATAATGTGAAGAGATGTCTATCAACATTGATGAAACTCTAGACATTTCTCTTTCCTTAAAATTTACTTTAGCTTCTATGATTCTTGATGATATTATGATATGTATGGATGATCCTCCCTTATTCATTAGTGTTCAAATAGGTGATATCTAAGTTAAGGATGCATTGATTGATGAGGGATCCAATACCTACGTTTCCTCTCTCAACTTTATTAAGACCCTTGGATAATTAGAATGCAATCTAAAGTCTACACGTATAACCTACCAAGGATATGATAGAGGGAAAATGTCTCCTCTAGGTTATGTGTGGCTTCCCATTACCATCCCACCTATCACTATTCATGTGAAGGTGATGATATTTAACTTTCCCCTTTCTTATAACGTCTTTCTTGGTAGGCCATGGACTCACCTTATGAGAGTCATTACTTCTTCTTCCTACCAATGCATTAAATTCCCTCATAATGGAGCTATTTATAGCATTCAAGATGACACTAACCCTTAGAATTTCAAATAATTCTAAGAACATGGTGTCTTCAAGATTCCTACTCTTGAACCTTTGCCCACAGTGTTCCATTCCATGAGTTTTAATGTCTTAATTTTCCCATCAATTCAACTCGAGGTTACAATGAACATCCTGAACTCATTGGGAATATTCCTCCTAACCTCTTAAATTCTGATGATAATGATACCAATGAGATTAACCTAAAGACCAACACTTTTGATCTCTTGCCTCATCTCATTTAGAAGCTTCCTACTTCCTTGCAACCTCATTCTCACAAGCCTCCTTGTGATGATAATCCCATAATCTTAACTAAGACTCAGAATTCTATTCACCACACTTCCTTAAATGATACGGTCATCCCTACTTGTGTCATTGATCTTCATACCCCAGATTATGATGATGGTTATTCTTTAGATGATCCATTCTTAGGTGGTCTTATACAAGCCCATGATGTTGAGATTATATGTTATCATCTTCTTTACTTGAGTCTTTTCACATATCTTCCCATCTTCCTTCATTTACAATTCCTAATTTTAGTATTTTTTCTCTTTATCACAGGTTAGAGATGGTGCCAACACCTTCAATTTCTGAGGATCCTCATAGGATTATGCTCATGGATCATGCTATGACTAGGGCTTACCACTTTGTTAGTTTCCCTAATTACCATAGTTGGTTCACTCATGAGATTAGTGTGACCCTTTGTATACCTTCTATATATGTTTCTCCCCCCTTAATATAGCCCTTATTGGAGCCCATTCTTGCTCCCATTATAGTTGAGCCCATTCTTGCTCCTCTTATAGTTGAGCATATACCTACTCCTACTATTTCCAAGCCTACCCCTAATTTTCATCCCATTGAGCATAGTTCCATTCCTCTTCCATAACCACCTTCCCTTGGTGATGGTTTTCTTCCCTTTCCTAAGATTATTCCTCTACCCACCAAATGGGTTGATGAGTGTTCTTCAGCTTCTTTCACTTTTGTTATACCTCCTTATGTGAGTGTTTCTCCTAAAACTACTCACAAACATATATGTTACATCCATGGGATAGATAATCATTCTTCTATCCATTAACACAAGTTGTAATAATATATTAATACTTTATGTCCTTCTCTTTTCTTAGATAAATTCATGCCTCCCTCAAATGTTTTACCTAAATATATACCTAAGTATGGTGAGGTATATTTTCTATGGAACTAATGTGACACCCATCACACTGATCATTATGGCATCCTTCAACAACACCTTAAGGATCACCTTGTAGCTATTCTTGAACCTTCTTCCATTCCTCCCATATGCTATTCCCATAAGAAGGATCCTCCTTTTCCCATGGTTCCACCTCCAGTGGTTCCATCCCATCATATGGTTCCTTCATCACCTTTTTTGCCTCCACCCATGATTCCTTCACCTATAGACCTTCCCTCACCTATGGATCCATCTCCACCCATGAGTCCCTCACCCATGGATCCGTCTCCACTAGTGATTTTTTCATCTCCCATAGAGTCCAATCCCACATATTCTCCTAAGCATTCCTTGATTGATTTTCCTCAGCATGATCCTTTGAGCATTCCTACTTTTTCAACTGAGGAGATTAGATGAGAAGTCTTTTCCTAGTTTTTAACAAAGATTGATGAGACATTAGCATCAGTTCATATCCAACTTCATAGATATTTATCTAATGTCTTGGACAATGTGTGTTAGTAGATTTATCAATACTTATGAGCACATTCATGGTGCCTTTACATTTATATTTTGATTAGGTGTGTGCTCCAATTTCATTTTTATCTATCTATTATATCATTTAACACTGTGTTGAATTCATATTTTTATTATATAGTGATTATTTACTTTTGGTATTATATCTTGCTTATCTTGTCATTTATATTCGCATATGATTGTCTTTTTTATCATTGCTTCTTTCTTTCTTGAGTTTTTTCTCAAAATTATCTTCTTTTGCCTTTATGATTGTTTCCTTTCTTATCTCTATTTTTCACAGATAATTATCATTGTGACTTGGTTATACAAACCCTATTCCCTTTGGTTCTTGTCTCCCTTTACCATGTGATCAGTTAAAAAATAATGCATCTCATTATACTTTCCTTTCACCGGTCCACTTTAGATCTCCTTTTTCCCTTATTCCTTTTTTCACAAACTAAGCATGTACATGATTGAGACTTGAGATCACATGCTAGTTCATTGTTAAGCCAAAGTGTCCTAGTCAATCTTTAACTTTGGTTACTTAGCTTCCTTTAGCCTTAGCCTAAAGGACATTTTTTCATATCACTACATCTCTCATGATTGGTCATTCCAAATCCATATGGAGGAAGAATATTAAAAATCCATAAAAATTTAAAAGCCAATCATTTTACAAAAGGTAATGATATAAAAGGCAAAAATATTTTTAAAAGTCAAATCACACTAAAAGATGTGATTCAAAGCACATCTCCTTTTTTTAGTTGAAGATAAAAATCCACAATTAGCCTCATAGTAGAGCTGAGGTCCTTTGGGGTGAGGTAAGCTATTAGATTAGAAAAGGAGAATAAAAAAATATTTTAGTGCTACCTACTTTTTCATGCAAGTACCCAATCTTCATAGTAGATCGATGGCTCTGAAAGGGGTCTTAAAGATTGGGGAACACATCATGAGAAGGTAAGTCCATTTTACTTTTTCTTGTACCAATATACCTTCATGAGTTGATCTTAGTAGCACACTTATTTTCCTACAAATCTTTTTATCTATAGCAAATAGGTTTCCTTTGTATATTGATGATCACTAGTCACATAGTGCCTTCTCATGTCCTTAGTATGCCTCTTTCCTCCTAAGGTCTTCTCATAATATTCCTAAGTCTTGATTTTTACACTCCCTTTTTCATTCCTTGTATCCCTCATATTTCCTCTTAAGAAATATTTTTTTGTCTACCAATAACTCCCTTCGTGATCTCATTTGTGAGTTGCATTATAAGACCATGGACAGGACCTAGACATCCTCACAAATTACCACCATTTTAATTTCCTATTACCCACATCCTTTGTTACTCAATTGTCTCAATTTACCCACCCATGTGGTGTTCTCTTTATGGTTTGTAGTGTAAGACCATGGATAGGGCCTAGCATTCCTCACAAAATTTTCCAATAATACAAGTCACAAACAAAATTACATGTGTCAAATATGAGATAAGATGTGATTGATTATGAGGTTACATGTCATCAACATGTTTTCTATCTTGATTTAGTTTGTTTTATACTTACTTCATTTCTATTTCACTGAGTGCATGTAAGAATATAACCATTTCTTGAACTTTTCATACTTCTCAGCTTGAATTAGCGTGATCAATTTAAGACTAATCTTTTGTTAATTTTTTTTCTCTTATACTTCCCATCATGATTTAGTATAATTGATTGAATTGATTAATTTATTTTTATACCATTTGTGCCCTTTTACATACCTTCCATTTTATAACATTGTTTTTGTACTTCCCAACATGATTTAGTATGATTTTACTTGTTTTAATTTGGTGCAAAAAACTTTCACTTTGGTTTAAGAATAAATTCCTTTTTACCATCTCTCGGTTCTTTATACTTAGTCATTTTCTTGTTATTACACATTTCCCAACCTGAAATAGTGTGTAGTAAATTTTTTATTGATTATATGTTACCAAGTCCTTTTTGCCTATTTATTTTTAACCATGCATGTGTTCTACATAATGCTAGAAAATAAATCACATCTTATACATTTCCTATAGCATATACAACAAAATCTAAATACATGTGATAGAAATAAATATATCCAAAGCATCCATAGCCACAACCATAATAATGATAACATACACAATCAACATCAATATACCAAAATGATACATCATTATTTATATATATATATATATATATATATAATGAGATTTGATACAACAAATAAAACCATATATACAATGCTCTAGCTCTATAGCTAGGCCCCATCATATCTATCTCATTGCCTAACCATGTTTCCTACCAAGGCATCAATCTAAATCCTCAAAATAATATGTTTTAAGGAGGCCATCCAAGATCTCAATCCCTCTACTTGTCCCCATAGATGTGTTATTTACACCTATACCTATGCCAACTTAGTTTGGGTTGATGTATGAGCCTACGTCAACTGGGTCTACATCATCGCATGTGCCTATGTCACTATAGATAGATACATAAATCTCTCTTATACCAAGGCATATCATTCTCATATCTCATCTACACCCATCTCTTTAGGTTTTTGCATCCTCTCCCTCTATGCTCATATCTGCCTTATTGTCTCCCTGTTAATCTAAACTAGCTTGCCTAAGCTAGGACAGATGGTAAACTAGGTTCCTCTAATGCATTAGGGTCATATGGTTGTCGAGTCTCATATAGGGTGTCATGGAGTGATACCCTCACAAGGGACCCCTATTTCTTCTCCTCATGCTTAACAATGCCTAAAAAATCACACTTAGATAGATATTAGATCATTGTCATATCTCACAATATCTATCTACCTCTAGTCTCTATTTTAAAATAAAAAATTAAGTAATACTTTAATCATATTTATTACCTATTTGTGTCTCAACCACTATGGTCTTACCATCTATGTAATCACCTAGCATAGTCTCTCTATTTATATGGCCTCCTAGCACCTCCTCTGTAGGTTGCCTCCTCAGCTCAAATTTAGTTGTCATTGCTCACATCTACCTCAACCTATGCTTGAGTGGCCTCTCTATCATCCATATCTCTTTTGGGTCCCCTTTTGGGTCCTCAAGGATGGTGATAGTCTCTACTCTCTCTTACTCCTATCTCCATTGACATCATGTCCTCAGTGCTCATAGCTCATCTCACTATGGAGCTAGTGGTGGTATCTATAGTGCCACTACCTTTACATCCCTATCCTCTAGCTCTAATCCCTATCATTCTCTCCCAGTCCATGGCCACTTATGACATAGTCTGAGCATTGACTTCATCACTAATGGCCCTAGTCCCCTCCTCCCCTATGGCTCTCACATATTGAGCCCATTGCTCAAGCATCAATATCGATGCTTCTAGATGAAGTAAGCCCGTTTGTCTTAGCACCTATGCTACCAGATGTGGCTCTCTCCACCAAGTATAGTGTCAAATAACCTTTTTCCTCATTGTAGTTGGTGCAACTATGTACCAACTTAGCCATATAGTGGTTATGTCTCTATATGGTTGCCACACTATGTCTACATGTCTCACATTCTATAGTGTTAGTGTGTGCGTCATGATCTATACTACCTGGTCCTCTTTCCATCTCTATAATTGAGGTGACCTATCATTAATTGCATGGGGAAACTCAACTAATTAATACATGGGAAACCTCTCATAAATCTAAGCCATCAATAATATGATCAGTCATATTGATTTTTACCCTCTAACTAGCACCTCATACAGATCATGTACAAGATGGACCCAAATGATATAGTTGAGATCATATAGTATGCCCTCCTCTATAACCCTCTTATTCAAGGCTACCATGAATAGTGGTACCTTTCCATCTGAATTGTGACATAGCACTCGCTATGTCATAAATTCTATCACAACCTTCTAGATATCCAAAATCTATGATGTATACACATCAAACATACTAAATTGCTTACCTCTTAATATCATACATGAGCCTGTATCCCACATAGCTAAGGCTCTCCTCTCCTTTAGGTTTTCTAGTATACCTATAGTCATTGGTGTTCCTATCATTGATATCCCTAGGATGGCATGCACATCCTCCAGCATGATAGCTACCTCTACCACATCCCTATCCATCTCCCATCTAAAGGTATTAGTAAATCATTCCCAACATCCAAAGAACATGACTAATAGATCTAAACTCAAAGGAATCTTACACATGTAAGTTATCCCTCCTAAGCCTACAACTACTAGCCTATCTCTATCACCTATGGTCAGACACTCTAATATATCTGGTATCCAAGACACATCTACCAATCTCTAGAATTGGGGTCATCCCTACAACCCAAAAATAATAAAAGATGAATTAGATCCTTCATGTCATGTATAGTCAAAATACATTCTTTTTATAATTTTAATCAAAAAATAGCCTCAACTACATTAATTCATTCATTTTTACCTATCTTTAGCCTATTTGGTCATTTTTGCCTTTACTTGGTCATTTTGAGCCATTCTAGCCTTATTTCAACCTTTTGCATGCATTTTCATACAATTCTAGTTCTTTAATCAACCTAGTTTGACCAAAATTTCCTTATTTTTGTCTTGGTTGACTTAAAAATCTAAGTCAACCCTTTTATTTTCCCCTCCCTAGTGTTGCATTATCATTCTAGACATTTCAAATTAGTTGGCAAACTGTACTAGGTTGGTAGTCTTCAAAATGTATAGGGTTGCACACACCTACTGGGTTGATAGTGTGGATTTTACCTATTTTCAGCCTACTAGGTCGATTGGGTCAACCTAGTTATTTTTAGCTATCGACCCCTTACATTTTCATAAAAAATTGTATTTTTGTTATTTTCTTCCTAATTCCTTTAAACTCATTTCCCATTTTGATATTTGCTACTATAGAATATAATTTTATTCCATTATGACATCTAAAAGTGTTAAAAATTACATTTTTCTAAAAATTCACTTAATTCAACAAAATACTCAAAAACTAGCTTAAAATTCATAGTTCCATACCTGTAGTGCACCAATTACCATTCTTGGAGACTCTACTTGTCTAGCCTGTCGTCTCCTCACCATCTTAGCTCATCTGGTCTTCAAATCTCTTTTTCTCTCTTTCACATGTCAAAATAATATGGGGCATATGTATACACATAATATTTTCAAACTTTTATTGATTACTAACATTTTGTATCTTGCAGGAACCTATTGAATCTCAATATCTTTGAGTGCATGCCTTAAGGGGTGCACCGAAAAAAGGGTGGGAAAACTATTAGTGCTTTGTAAGATTATTGTCCCTTTTGCCACTTTCCATATACGCACTCATCTCCTAAAACCACTACCCTAAGCTTATTCTTCTCAGCCTTACCCATTCCATTCTTTTTCCATGTTTTATCCTCCTTTTCTTACCTTAACTCCCTTTTGGACAGTCAGTTATACTATGTCGATTGGGTCGAACCTGTACAGTCTAAGGGTTTTTTTCACTCTTTGAGTTTCTTATCCCTTCAGCTGACCTAGCTCAGACCTAGTGAATTACCATTAAAAACATACAGGATTGATTGGGTCAACCCTGTACAGTCAATGTTTCTAAGAGGATTTAGGGTAAGATCCACCTATATACATAAGTTCATTTCTAACCATTTGTAAGAAGAGAAGTGAAAAAGAATAAGTACAAATGAACATCTGCTTATTGACTATTCTACTTGAGGAATAAATCTTAGGGTTCCATACTTTATTTGGAGATAAGAATCTTGTCTTGTGGATAAATCTTTTAGATGCATAGATAGGTTATGTATCCTAGAGTTGAGTTGTCTTTGTTATCCTTACATACCACAACAATCTCTTTTGAAGCACCTTTGTGAAGGGAGAGATTGAGGCTCGATGGGTTTGTCTTCAAGATAAGTATTCCTAACTTTATTTCTCTCTTTTAAGAGTAGATAGATAATGCAGTTGTTCTTTTTTATTCCATGTATTAATATTTTGTATACATTGACATGAGAATATGTCTTCTATGTATGTTTAGTTTAGTTTTTTTTGTTTCTAATCCCCAATTTGTGCCACAAGCTTTGGTGTGTACTAGATTAGATTTACTTTCTTATTTATTAGAATAGAGTGAACATTAAACTAGGATTCTTTTAGGGTTCTTGCATGATTATGTTAGACTATAGGCTTTGGAACCCTTCCTATCATGGTGTATTATGATAAGTGATCCCTTAATCAGGTCTAATGGATCCCCATATTGTTCATGCCCTCGCTTAACACATGTATTCCCAATTGGAAGTGTAGGTATGCTTTATCTTTTTCAATCTAGGATTGATTTATAGACATGATGTATTTTTAATTGCATATAAATTACCTTGATTGGGATATAATAGAGGTATGGATTATTGTGGAATGTTAGTTTGATGGATCAATCAACCAGGAATATGCATCCATGCATTGGGATGAGGTTGTTGATACTGCATGCATTGTTCATAAATATTCTAATTTGGATTTACAATATGGCCTTAGATCTAAGGAAATTGAGGTTGTGATGGAAGTATGTGTATTTGTGAAAGGTAATGTGCCTAATGAATTTGAGTAAGGACTTGTTTTTTACTAGTCAAACCCAACTGTATAAATGGTACTTGATGTTGACTAAGGCCCTATCTTTACATATGTAGCACATGTTGGGTAAAAGGCAACTATTGCATAATAGGTACTTAATGGATTTTGGCACCTCTTTTTTAAACAAACACCTATTGTGAATTGGATGCTTATTGGGTATTTGTGTAGTCATATAAAATGTCTAAATTAGAAGTTTGAGTGTGGCTTGTGACACCCTATCCATAGCTCTTTTTTGCATGCTCTTATGACCCTTATAGACATCTTTTTACTCATTATCAGTTATCCAAAGCCTTTTGAATAATCATTCCACCTTAGCCAAACTGTATTTCCCAAGCTAATCCTATTCCCCTAAGTCTCAAGCTTGTAGGATAGGAGTTCTATACTTGGACTATAGCACCAGACCCTAAGGTGTCTTATTTTTGACGCTCCTGTCCATTTGCACTTTGAGCCCCAATGGTTATTTTCATGTAATCTCTATCCTTAATTGTGTTGGTCTAGCATGAATACATCTGATCCATGACCAATTATTCCCTATTAAATTCCATCTAAAGCTCATTTAAAAAGGAAGGTGACAAATCTTACAAAGCAAGTGAGAATAAAAACAAAGCACTAAGGCAAATTTCCTTATTATTTGTATATAGTCACCCAACATAGCTACAAACAAATTCAAACCCTCATACCAGTCCCTATCCACCTCAAGCACTCTCAATTTGGCATTTTTGCATTTACATCACACTATTGCATAAATCACATTAGGTGAGATATCTACATATGGCTTGATCCCTCTTTGGAGTATTGGTATGTACGTAGTGTGCCCACACAAGGGGTGTGGATTGCATGTTTAGTACTTATTACACATTAACCCCCATTTCCTCAAGTGGTTCAAACATCATTTTATCAAGCATGATGGAGAGTTAAGGTTTAAAGATTAAATCAGCTATATAGTAAGTTTTATTGACAAACAACACTCAAGATTTCATAGACAAACTCACATAAGAACAATGCAAAAACCCAAAAAGTTTTTGGTCTTTGTGACCACTCTAGACAATAGTGGCAAGAGTGGATAAAAGATTTAGACACTAAAGTGTCCTATTTTTAGTGTTTCTATCCTTTCACTGAATGAAATCTAGATTCAGATTCATGACACTGTCCCAATCCTACATAGCTAGTTTTAGCCTCTATCTCAGCCATCTCAACCTATTTCTAGCTAAGTCATATTTCTCTTTATTTATTATTATTTTTAGAAAAGCAAAAAAGACAAATAAATTATGCAAATTAGGACTGTAATTATCTCTATATTTTGCACTGATTTATTAATCCACACCCTTAACTAAAATAGCAATAAAACTCCATTATTTCCAAATAGGTTAAATCATTTGGTGAACTCGACTTACTTCATTTGTACACAAAAATCCTAGAAACCCTAGGGAAAATTCCTTATTATTTTTTCCAGTATTTTTTTATTTTTTCCTGCATATATAAATTAGAATTTCACATTTAACTTTTAATTCAAACCCTAGTTCAATTTACTAGGTCCATTTACTTTTTGAGGTATCACTTTACATGTTTGTGAGATTTGTATCCTTTTTATGCATATTCTAATTCATTTTGTTTCAAATCCTAGATTACATTTATTTAATATTCTCTTTCATCTTTCAAATTATTTTCCTTATGCCACCTAAGCTCCTTGCATCTGTTCCTTTAAGACAAACTGCAAGACTTAGTGTTAACCCTCCTGAATTCACCCATATTCCTTCAATCCATCCATATACCATGGATAAACAACTAGCTTAGTTTCCTAGTATAGATCCTACACATCCAAATTACACTAATTTCCATGAAGATAATTTTGACAATGAGAAGTATGAAAATAACAATGATGATACACACACCGATGTTCATGACTCACCACATCAAGATCTTGATCCACTTCCACCTATTATTGATAATGATGTTATCATCAACAAAGATTTGATTCTACAATTTTTTTAAGAGAGACTTAGGGAACAGCCCCAAGATCATGCCCTTATCTTATAATTTATCATGGAAATTAAAAAGTCTAATCAAGTTGAGTCTTCCATTCCTTCAAAACAACTAGCTGTAAATGCAACTACAGGAGTAACTATTTCTCAACAACCCCTTATAGCATCCCAACCTTCTTATGAGGCACCAGTAGTTATGGCTAGTACATCTTTGTCTCCTAATGTGGATGCCTTTATGCAAGAGATAAAATCTCTTCAATCCAAGGTGTTACATCTTGAGCAAGGTGCCTTTAGACCAACACAAGCTTTGGATTCTTTTGTTCTACTTCATACACCATTGGCATGCCATATTGCTTCTAAACCCTTGCCACCAGGGTTTGTTCAACCCAAGATTATTATATATTATGGAAAGGGTGATCCAGAGACATGTTAGAGATATTTTCATGTAGCATATTTGGACTATGTTCCAAATGACTGGTTACTAACCAAGCTATTTCCATGAAGTTTAAAGGATTATGCTCTACAGTGGTTTTAAAGTCTACCAAATCATTTGGTCAATGCATTCAATTATTTAACCATGTTCCCAGCTCATTTAAATATTAACATAAGTGACAAATTTGCTTATGCCTAAATTATACAATAGAACAAAGGTCAAATTAGCATCTCACAGATTATGTTCTTAGATATAAGACTATCTTGGCTAAAATGACTAGCTCGATGGTCGATCAAGAATTACAAGATCTCTTTAAATAGAGTCTTTTTCTAGCTTTACATGAGTCAATAATGTTCAAAAGGGTCTCTTCCTTCACTGAGCTATGTCATACACTAAAGAAAAGGGAATTCAAATTAATTTCAATGGGCAAACTCAAGTACACAAACATATCATAAATAATAAACAAGAGTAAAGTCCCATAAAAAGTTTAATGATAGCAAAAGTTAAAATCAAAATATATTTAATGTGGCTTTTGAGCCCCCTTAGCAAGTGGTTTTATTTGCACCTCCTTGGTGAGACTTTAAAAATCTACCAGTACCTCTAGCTAGAGTCTTACAATAGCTATTGGAATGCAATATCATATCTCTCCCTCCTATTTGAGAAGTTGATACAACAAAGCCTCTTCCACATAGATATGATCAGAATGCATTTTATGATTTTCATAGGGCACTAGGCCACATAATGAATAAATGCATTAGTTTTTGACACAAGATACAGTACTTGATAGATGACAACCTTATTGATCTTGCCACTCCAGTTGAGCCTCCTCAGGCAAAGAAAACATAGAACAAGGCTTTAAAAAATTTCTCAGAACCTTTCCCACAACATGTTAAATAAGAGATAGAAGACACATCAGGTGTTCACAATGTATATCATACACACCTTCCACCATCTACATACCAGGAACATGATTGGTGTGTATAATTTCAAATTTCCAATTAGACCTTCAATCTCCTTATTAGAGTAGGAGATAGTTGAGGATGATTCAAATTACCATGCACTTTTTATTAGAGCCTACATTAATCATCATCCTATTCATATTGATCTCATTGATAATAGATCCAATGTGAATGTGTGCATTATGACATTACTTTAGCATTTGGGATATTCAGAGTAGGATATTACCTTAAAGGACATAGTTATCAATAGATTTAGTGGACACATATAGATTTCATTGGGTGATATTATACTTCCTCTACAGGTTGGAACTACACATGTGGCCACACTATTTACTATTATTCCTAGTGTAGGAGTCTTTGACATGTTGCTTGGTTGACCATGGATTTATAAACTTTAAGCAATACCTTCTATAGTTCATAGATGTGTGAAATTCATTCATGCTAATCAAGTTGTTATAATTTGTGGAGTTTCATATGAGTTACCACTCCCCACCTCAAAGCCATCTCCTACTCCAAAGTCACCATTTTTAGGTTCTCCACTAGTTACATTTCTTCCTCTAATTAAGATTTAGACATAGTCGAGGCCTCCCTCACCAGTATAGATAATTCATACACTTCCATGGAGGCCACTTTTAGAGCAACCACTACATTAGTGATAGTTTCAGGACTCTAAATAGTTTCTTGATTAGAAATTGGGTTCTGATAATGGTTCCAATTTAGATTTTCAATGGTGGTACACTGTAGAGATCTTTGAGAGCTTTTTGATGCATTTTTTAGAATGTAAATCTGAGTTTGGGAGCTCCTATTATGGCCATTTGAAGTTGGTCAAAAAATATCACTTTTTATATGTGGCACGAGGACCTATCAAACGTCAACACTTAGCAAATTAAAAGGTTTGAAAAAAAATGGTTTGATGACATGCCACATCATCAACATGCCATGTGGAGTTAAGTGACTAATCTCGTTGGCAAGTCACAGGGTCTTATGGCGAGTCTTGTGGTGAGTCTTGTGGCAAGCCCTCCAAGGAAAGACCGAGCCCTCGAAGACCCAGCTCGAGCCCGAGAAAAAGGAGCCTTATGTGGTTGAAGCCACATGATAAGAGGGAAATTGAAGGCTATTTAAAGTCTTATTCTATCCCCAATGCATTCCATGTGGGATAACCCACGTTGGAAATGGCGGCCAAAGGCTTTGATACGCATTGACTTTATCCTTTCAACCCACATATGTGGGATAATAAGAGATAAGCAACTAAAAGAAAGGCCAATGGTTTTGAACTCATGACCTACCATCCAAAAGGGCTAGGCTTTGACTGCTTGTGCTATTGGGGTCGAAGTGTTATTTAAGGCACGAATTTGTATTTAAAAGGAAGCTTATGGCCGACTGTGTATTGGAAAATATAGACCAGTTTGTGGTATTTGGTCATTTTAGAGCCCTTAGAGGCCACACCAGAGCTCAGAGTAAACTACAAAGTTGTTTAGAATTTTAATATGCTTTGTCAAATATATTCATTTTCCCATTTTGGAGAATTAGTGATGCCATTTTGAGCTATAGAAGTTACCAATTTTGATTTGGAGAAGCCTCTGCGTGTGATTCAGAAAGGTGAAAGACGTGTTGAGTCAACCAAGGTCTTTTAGAGGTCTAGAACACTATTTTTGTAGAGAGAAATGATCTTTTGTTGTTTTTAAGTATTATTTTAGCTTGAAAATTTTATCAACATTAATGGATCAGTTTGATATGAACTCGAAGACATAATAATTTCAAACCCCATAAATAATTTGTGTTTTGATCTTTGGATTTATTTTTACATTTCAATTTTAGTTAATATTTAGATTTTTAATCAGAATGCAAGATTTAATGAATTGATCATTTACGAGAAATTGGATAAAATTGAGAATTTGATAAATATGACAGTTTCAATAGATAACTTAAGTGATCTTTCAATTCACTTTATTTTAGTTTTGAAACTTGATTTGAATTAGATTTTTCATCAATTTTTAATCATTCCAACATCTTATAAGTTAAGAAATTCAAAATCTATACTTTTAAAATTTCACTTTGAGTTTATCAGTGATGTTTATGGATCAAGTTGGTATCAGAGTGGTTAGAATATAGGGATTGCTTCTAGTTGTGTATTGACAGTCGCTTCTAGAATAGTTGAATTATTGGTTTACAAATTAATTATATTGCAGTGTGTAGTGTGGAATCAGGTGTTTATAGGAAACCATGGGCAAGTTGTCACAGATTGAGGCCATCAAAGATGAAAATGCAATCTTGAGATGCCAAAAATTTACACTTGAATTGCAAGTGGAAAATTTAAAATCGGAGCTCGAATCCAAGGATGAGCTCTTAATTAGATTTCAATGTGGTGAGTGTGAAAAGGTAAAGCCTTCAACTTCAGATGTAAAGACTATGACTGAGTGCACTGTAAGTTTTTCACCATAGGAATATTCATCTTTTTCTACCATTTCAAATTCAGATTCTAGTAATATTTTTTTGGTGATTTTGAAAGATACACTAAGGGCATAGATCTAAATTGTTGTTTAAAATGGGTTATAATGGAGGAGGACTTGGTAGAGATAGACAAGTTATAACTAACCCAATTCAGGTTGAGCATAGACCTCTTCATGTAGGTTTGGGTTATACTAGTGTGCAGGTGGATGATGGAGAAGTTTCTTCCATGGCTAAAGGAAGATGAGCTTCCAATAGTGAAGGTTCTAGGCCACTAGTTCAAAAGTGTAAAGGTAAAAGAGGTATTGAGATTCCACCTCCTGATTCTTACACTAAATCTTCTGATCCAATTGATACTTTTAAGAAGTTTGGATATAATGTACAGAAGATAATGTAATCATTTCCATGCACTTTTTGTGGTATGAATAACCATAGCGCTAAGACTTGTTGGAAATGAAATTCTTTATTGAAGCAGATTGCATGTTTGAAAGACCATTCTCATGTTAAATTGGGAATTGGCAAAAAGGGACCCTCACCTAAGAAGGATGTTTGCACTCATTGTAAATTGAGTGGACATATGATTGATAGATGTTTTAAGCTTCATTCATATTCACATTCAAGTAATGTTAAAACTAAGATGATTTACAAACCTCTCACTAAGGTTAATGAAGCCAATTAAATCCATAATGTAGTTGACAATACAACCCAAGATAAGGTAAAACCTACAAGTGAAAATTCATTTAAGAGGTTAAGTCAGCAATATTTTCAATTATATATGGCAAAGCCCAAATTGATAAAGTATGCAATTGATAATGAATCCATAGATACAATCAATTTCACTAGGAAGAAAGAATTGGTTAAGTGGATTATCACTACATTCTTTTTGCAAAGCATGGTTATGAATTCACCTAAGGGAATGAACAAGCTTTGATAGATTTAGATTAGAGTTGGTGGGAACACTTCAGGACAGGTTTACCATATGAAGTTTTGCAATTCTCACTTTTTGATAACTCTAAGTTTTTGATTACCAAAATATACTGTATGGGTCGTCTAATAATGGATAAGACATTAACTCATTTGAAACAGTTGGGGATATAACAGTGTGATGTTGTGATTTGTTTCCTTATATCATTTGATAGTTAGACTGCTATTTTTTAGAATGTATCTATTTTTGGCACATGGATGTATAGATGCATTGAAAGACCCTTTGGGCATGTTTAGATGTTATGCATCATACACTTTTGGGTTGTTTGCATTTGCTTAGCATATAAGTCCTATACTAGGGCATTGTATTGCAACATGTCCACAACATTTATTTTATATTTTGGGCATTATAAACTTGTCTTGAAATTACATTGGGAGTTGTTTCATTTTTTGGCAATTCACCTCTTTACAAGATGTGACATTTGGGCAAGCAGTTTGTTAAGTTCTAATCACTTTGGTAGTTGCAGATTCACTTACCCATGCCTTTGGATTAGGCATTTTTTTAGTTTGATTATGAATCATTTTAATGTAATTGTTTATATCTCTTGCTATGATTGGGTTCTATTTTCATGGATGTAGTATACCAATTTGCAGTTTCAGGGGATATTGGACTTTTAGAGACCAAAAACCTTCCATTGGGGAGGTGTGATCAGAAATTGGGTTTTGATAATGGTTCCAATTTAGAGTTTCAGTGGTGGTACACTATAGATCTCTTTGAGAGATTTTTGATGCATTTTTTAGAACATAAATCTGAGTTTGAGAGGTCCTTTTATGACCATTTGAAGTTAGTCAAAAAATATCACTTTCTATATGTGGCACATGTTTTAATGTGGTTTTGACATTTGGCACGAGGACCCATTAGAGGTTGACACTTGGAAAATTAAAAGGTTTACAAAAAAAATGGTTTGATGACATGCCACATCATCAACATTCCATGTGGAGTAAGTGACTAAGCTCGTTGGCAAGTCACAGGGTCTTATGGTGAGTCTTGTGGCGAGCCCTCCAAGGAAAGGCTGAGCCCTTGAAGACCCATATCAAGCCTGAGAAAAAGGAGCCTTATGTGGCCAAAGCCATGTGATAATAGGGTAGTTAAAGGCTATTTAAAGCCTTATTCTATCCCTAATGCATTGCATGTGGGATAACCCACGTTGGAAATGGCAGCCAAAGGCTTTGATAAGCCTTGACATTATCCTTTCAACCCACACATGTGGGATAATAAGAGATAAGCACCTAAAAGAAAGGCTGATGGTTTTGAACTCATGACTTGCCATCCAAAAGGGATAGGCTTTGACTGCTTGTGCTATGGGGGTCAAAGTGTTTATTAAGGCATGAATTTGTATTTAAAGGGAAGCTTTTGGCCGACTGTGTATTGGAAAATATAGACCAATTTGTGGTATTTGGTCATTTTGGAGCCCTTATAAGACGAACCAAAGCTCAGATTAAACTACAAATTTGTTTAGAATTTTGATACGCTCTATGAAGTATATTAATTTTCCCATTTTGAAGAATTGGTGATGTAATTTTGAGCTATAAAAGTTGCCAATTTTGATTTGGAAAAGCCTCTGCGTGTGATTCAAGAAGGTGAAAGACGTGTTGAGTCAGCCAAGGTCTTTCAAAGGTCTGAAACATTGTTATTGTAGAGAGATATGATATTTTGTTGTTTGTAAGTATTATTTTAGCTTGAAAATTTTATCAACATTAATGGATCGATTCGATACGAACTCGGGGACGTAGGAATTCTGAACCCCATAAACAATTTCTATGTTTTGATCTTTGAATTTATTTTTGCATTTCAATTTTAGTTAATATTCAGATTTTTAATCAGAATGCAAGATTTAATAAATTGATCATTTATGGGAAATTGGATAAAATTGAGAATTTGATAAATATGATAGTTTTAATGGATAAATGAAGTGATCTTTCAATTCACTTTATTTCAGTTTTGAAACTTGATTTGAATCAAATTTTTCATCAGTTTTTAATCATTCCAACATCTTATAAGTTGAGAAATTTAGAATCTATACTTTTAAAATTTCACTTTGAGTTTATCAGTGATGTTTATAGATCATTTCCATCTATATTATTCACACCCAAGGTAGTATCACTAAGATCTCATGCCTCTACACATAGAGCACATGTTTAGAGAGCTTTTTCTACTACCATAAGGGTCCCTAAGAACTCCACATTTGTATTCACTTCTTAAAGTTATAGGGGGACCCCATAGTTGGTTTCCAATATAGACATTTTAGAGCACTTAAAACATACATAGATTTTAGATTCATAGTCTTAGCCCTTCCATCACGCTTCATGATCATGCATGATCCCTCTCCTTGATATAGGACACCATGATAGGGATTTTCTCATGAGACTCATTGATTAGTATCGTTTCTTCTTAGTTTTTCTTGTACATAGCTTCTTTTAAATTTTTTGTATATATTTTCTTATGATTGCATGTACATAATTTCTTAGATTACTTGTACATAGTTTCCTTATGATTTCTTGTACATAGCTTGTTTCAAAAATACCAAAAATAATATAACATGTCAAAATACAAAAACATTCAAATAACTCAAAATATAAAAAAAAATCAACTGCATGCATTATCCATGCTTTAAATTTTTAATACCATGCTAGGCTTACATTTTGTTGTCTTATGTTATTGTTTGTCAATTTATCTACATTACCATGCTTCACTTGATCTTCTTTGAGTGTGTGCAATGAAACCCAGATCCTTGATTGCTTCACTCTACCCATTGAGGGGGCATCTTACTTCATACATTTGAGACATAAATCGATATATCTACCCACTAGGGGCATCTTCTACATAACTACACCATCCAAGTTATGTCATTCCTACACCACATGTTCTAGTTATCATATTGATGTACATTACTTACTAGCTTACACAGATTATTCTATCACCACTCACTAGTATATAACACTTGTGTATTTCTTAGCATCTACCTATCCTTGTACTACATTTATACATACTTTAACTTCTTGATTTTATTAGTTAGATACGATAATATTTTCAGCATTTTCATGCCTTCCTTTATTTCTTTGAGTAGTTATATGTGATTGCATTTCTCAGTTCTTGGTTTATCTCTTATGTGTGCCTTAGGACATTTGATAATGTCCTTTCCTTGTACTCTTCTATGTGTTTGTGGCCCTCATGCCAACCTTCCTTATTTTCAATTATATGTGTATGTGGCATTTGAACATGTCTTATATGCTTGCTTTCACAATTTGGGTGACATGTGCCCTTGTCCCTTGTTTTCTTGGCCCCTTGGCCTCTTTTGTATGTTTCTTTCTTCTTACCTTTCATACTTATTTGATAGTTTGCTTTCAATTCTTTGCAATTCCATGATCCACATCATGCATTATCTTACTTTCTTGGATGTCATGATGGACATCATGCTCCATCCCTCCTTGGAAACTAACAACTAACATTTTTTAGTTTCAGTTTAGTATACTGCACATGTTATTACATTGTTACATCTATCTAGGAATATTCCTATTGATCTAACCATATCCAATATAAACTATGTTATTTCTTGATACATCATTTAGATTATCATTACTATATCATGTATTTCATAGCATAACACACTTGTAGGGCTCTTTCTTCTAAGGGAATTCATTTTAGGGTCTTCATTCCTACCCTTAAAAAGGGGGCAATAAATAGGAGTTTTGTCATAGAGATCAGAGCCTTCAACTAATCAAAAATCAAGTTTTAGAACACTCAGAATAGCGTTCAAAACCCAAAACACATAGAGAAGATCAAAAATATAGTGGTGAATACATAACAGTCATCAAAAATAGTAAAGGATAAGAGCACCATACTTGGACTACAGTGTCAATAGCAAAGTGTCATATTTTTGGTGTTCTTGTCCAAATAGTAGAAAACCTAAAATTTCTAGAAATAGATAGAAAGGTAAGGTCAGATATAGTTCAGTTTAGATTGGGTAGTTTTAGTATAGTTTTACTTAGAGTATCCAGATATAGGGGCATTATGCATTGTATAATGGCTCTCACCTCTAATTTTAGATTGGGTAGTTGGTACAACTTCCAAATCAAAATCGATGTTAGAGACACCAATGATTCAGGGTAGTGTTGTGGCACATTTACCGTCTTTTCCTTTTAGCTCATTATATTACCCAAGTATTCTCAGTAGTTGTGTGCCTTATTCCATCTATAGGTGGTTGGTATCATTTTGGAATGGATTTCATATAAGTCTAGTTCTCAATTTTGAAGTGTCTTTCATACAAGCCTAATCTCCACCTTTTAGAGTGGCAAAGATTGGTTTAGTTCTTAGTACACACTCAGCTATCCACACCACATTTTTAGATTACAAAGCATTCATGGACTTCATGAGCCATCTCATATGACACATATGCATACCAGTATCAGTTCATAGTTCACACTTAGTGGGCAACGATGGATCCAAAGAACTAGCTAGCCTTTGTATTCTTGAGCCACCTACTTAGAGGGATTGGACATGTAGTCTAAACATCAATTAACACATTTATGATCACATAGATTCACTTAGTGGGCAATTATGGAGCCAAAAGTCCATACTTTGTATTCTTGAACCACCCTCAAGAAATTGAGCACTCAACTCCATTTGTGATATTACTCTTGGTACAGTACATACCCAACATCACTCAACATCACTCAGTATCACACATCTTCATGGGCTTCACCCTTGCATATAAGTTTAGGGATGTTTCTATTTTTTCTTTATCCTAGTATTTCACTTGTTGCATCACTAGAATAAAGGGGGGACAATGTAGTCATATAAAATTTCTAAATTTGTATTTTTAGTGTGGCTTGTGACACCCTATCCATAGCTCCTTTTTACATGCTCATGTGACCCTTTTAGACATATTTTTTCTCATTATTGATTATTTGAAACCTTCTAAATGATCATTCCACCTTAGCCAAACTATATTTCCTAGGCCAATCTTATTATAGAATAGGATTTCCATAATTTGACTATAGTGTCAGACCCTAGGGTGTCCCATTTTTGATGCTCCTATCCATTTGCATTTTGAGCCCCAATGGTTATTTTCATCTAATCCCTATCCTTAATTATGTCAGCCTAGTTCAAATACATATGACCCATGACCAATTGTTCCCTATAAAATCCCATCCAAAGCTCATTTACAAAGGGAGGTGACAAATCTTATAAAGCAAATGAGAATACAAACAAATCACTAAGGAAAATTTCCCTATTATTTGCATACAATCACCCAACATAGCTGCAAACACATTCAAAACCTTATAATAGTCCCTATCCACCTCAAGCACTCTCACTTTGGCATTTTTGCATCCACATCACACTATTGCATAAAACACATTAGGTGGGAGAAATACATATGGCTTGATCCCTCTTCAGAGTATTGGTATATAGGCATTGTGCCCAGATAAGGGGTGTGGATTGCATGTTCATTACAATTTACACACTAAACCCCCCTCCTTTCCTCAAGTGGTTAAAACATAATTTTATCAAGCATGATGGAGGGTTAGGATTTGAAGATTAAATCAGATATATAGTGAGTTTTGTCAATAATCATCACTCAAGATTTTTTAGGTAGGCTCACACATGAATAATTCAAAAACTAAGAAAGTTTTAGGTCTTTGTGACTAGTCTAGACAACAATGGCAGAAGTGGATAATAGCACTAAACACCAAAGTGTCTTATTTTCAGTGCTCCTATTCTTTTTCCAAACAAAATTTAGATTTAAATTCATAACACTATCCTAATCATACACAACTAGTTTTAGCCTCTATCTCAGATATCTCGGCATGTTTCCAGCTAATTCATATTTCTCCTTATTTATTGTTATTTTTAGAAAGGTCAAAAAAAAATTATGCAAATCAAGATTGTAGTTATCTCTATATTCTACATTGATTTATTAATCCACACCCTTAACTAAAATAGGAATAAAACTCCATTATTCCCAACTAGAGTTAAATTAGCTTATAATTTGTCATTGACCAATAAGAATACATTATTGACTAGACAACATCTATGATTATTGAGGTACATTGTTTTGTGACTATTGAGGTATATTTATCACTACATGTTGAGGTGGAACATTTATTTCCCATGTTGAGGTGGCATAGTGTTCTACCTCTGATGAGGTGGTAAATTGGTCTACACCTAGAGTTGTAAAATATTAGTTGTCACCTATTGAGGTGGGATAACATTTACCACTTCTAGGGGTAAAACATTAATTGGCACCTAATTAGTTATCCCCTATTGTTTCATGCTTGAATAAGTATCTAGTCGATGAGTGGGAGTAAACTACTATGATCGAGAACTAGGTATTCCTTCCCCCTACTATTGTAAATGACTTGAGGTATTTTAAAGAGGTACTTATTATTGCATATTATTTGTGGGTGCATTTAACTCACCTTGGTTTGAATTGGAAGACACTTATGTGTTATCCACTGTATTTGGCACATGGTTATGAGTAGAATCAATAGTCACTTCCTTAATGACTGGGACATTAAACATGTCTCCTACTATAATACCCTCTATTAATTGGACATTAAACATGTCTCCTACTAAATTACTTTGGGAAAATGGGTCCACACCCTAATTAGCATGACCTAACGAATCAATTGGCTCTCTAATTGAATGAGCTAGTTCTATAAGTGGAGCATTCGATATGGCCATATCATTGAAATTCCATGATAGATTAAGATAAGTCTAATATGCTTATTGAATTTTCAATAATTGGTCCTCCATGGCGCCCTTTCCCTTTGTAATCACATTTAGATCCTAGTGTGACATCAGCATGAGTACCTGAGGGTAACTAGTAGAGACCTACTCGATAATTTGGGTATAAGATACATTTCTAGGTACTCTAACTAGACTAGGTAGTTTTTCATGGGGAAAGTCTTCCCAAAAATTGAACCTTACCTCTAGTCTCTAACCAAAATCTCATTTTTATTTTCAAGCAAGTGAGGATCAAACAAGTATGGGTCATAGGTTGATGTCATGGTAACATTGTAAGGTTATTTTTAGACTTGTTGGATGACAAATGGCACACTAGAAGGTTATAGATTTATTTTTTCTTTCTCTTATCCTAGATAAGGAAGTGTATTAACGAGGTAGTGTGTTAATGGTTCTTGTCTTTATTCTGCATATTGAGTAGTGTAAGGGGGATATGGATCTGTCTCACAAACTATGCCATCACCATATGGTTATTAAACATGTTGGAAGATAAATGACTAAGAGGGGGGGTGAATAAGTCTTTATAAACTTTTATTAACAATCTTTAAGCAATCATAGATCATTTAAACAAGTGCATATATCTTAACAAGCATAAGCATCAACCATAAGAGCATGAAACACATGAACACGATATATATATGAGAAACCCTCAAGGGGAATAAAAACCACTAATGATGCAAATGTAATATATTCCTATAAGACAAACACTAACTTTAGTGAATCACCCACTTCACATGGAGTACCAACACCAACTAGCTAAGCACCAACTCAGCTAGGCTTTAGCAAGCACCAACTTGTAAGGAGGCACCAACCCCATAGATGAATCAGCACCAAATCAACCACCTAAAACACTTGATTACCTTCATAAACCCTTAATTTTTATAAAATAGATGATGATCTTATTTTTAATCTCTTTTCACAATTATATCCCTCTCAAATTAGCCTTTAACCTTCTTCACTCAACAAGTCCTCTTCTTGAATTGATTAGGTCATGTGAAATTAATATTCATATGTAGACCTCCTATATTATATCCATGATGCCCATCTAAAGGTCTATAATACCTTCTTATATTTACCAATGTTTTATTTCATTCACTTGTGCTCCACTCTCACAAATAGGCCTAAAACTACCTAGTATATATACAAGTCACTTGACCATATCCTTATTATTTGAATACGTAATTCAAAAATCTTAGTTAAATATTGTAATAGGTCTTATAATACCATAAAAACATGCTTAAATCATAATTTTATCACACATTGGTCATTCATATCTCAATTAGCCCTTACTCCTCTTTTAGGTCTTATGGAGACCTAATAGGCCTTCTTAGCAACACGTTACCCTTTGATCTTCTTGAAACACTTTAAAAATTCACACAAATCAGGTAAAATTCATATGCCACTCAAAAATACTATATCCAACTTCACTTTAGTTTTATAAAACCTTTTAGGTTCAGCCATCACTTGAACCTTTTCTTAAAACACTATTCACAAAAGGCTTATGTATACACAGAAAATTTATTTTGAGCAACTGAAGCATAAACACACTTTTTTTTAATAACTTGTTGCCACCAAATATTTCACCCTAGAAAAGTTTTTTCAATCCTCTTATATATTTGGGCAACATGGGAACATTTCCAGCTATGTGGGTGTACCTATATTGGAAATGAGCCTCTAGGTTTAGGGGCTAGCTCCCTAAAAATATCCTGCAATGTTCGTCACTTAAGATACTACTTACTTATGGGGGAAAAGAGTTATAAAATTCATAAATTTAACCTACTCTAAATTATTGTATGTACCAAAAATTTCTTCCACATGACCGTCATATTTCTACCACAATGAAACAAAACATATAAACTAGTCTCTAAGTTTTAATAGATTCTAACATGAATATTTCAATATAAAGGTGAGATGTGAGTAGAAACACAAGGTAAATGAACTAGAGGGAATATTTTACACTTTTATGAAAATTGTACACTTGAAAAAATCTTTACACACTAGACTGCACTCTATATGATCTATAAGACTAGGAACTCTTGCTCAAACATGAAAGGATAATGGAAGGATAGAGAATATTCACTTCTCATCACCATACATCACTTGCAGACTTAGAAAATTATTTAGAACTTATAAAAAGACTTGTATTAATTTTCAAAAGTAGAATATAACATCAATCTACTAGGGCTTCACCATACATGGTGTGGTTATCTTTTACAATAGCTCAAGAGCTATAGTTATAGTATTTGGGAGAGAGAAGTGGGAAACAAGAAGCCCAAAAGGGAATCAAATCACTTTGACCCATTTTGAAATATAGTTACAACTAATTATATAAATATGCTACTTTAAGCTTCCTGATTAATCTGGGCTACTTCTAGTGGTTACATAATTACATTATTCTTTCATTAATGCTCCTTAATGGTTACAAGAGTAGGGTTGAGTTGTTCTAAGTTGGGTCCTAGAATAAATGCAATTTTAATCATCAGATTGATCTATTATGGATTTGTCTTGATGATAAACCACTCCAAATTGGTTTATCATTATGTGTACAGTGGAGATAAGAGGTACCTTTCATGTAGTTAGTCCTGGAGATGAAACTGTTGGATCTTATGTGTATGCCTTCATTGCATCCATCAAAATGCCAACTCTTGTTCAAACTAGATCATGTTCTAACTAATATCCATCCTCATGGATCTACTATAGATGGAAAACCAATATAAGATCATTAGTTTCTTATAGGTCTATATGGACTCTATATAGGTCCTTCTTTTAATAATGGTGAACACAGCTTCAGAAATGACCTTGCAAAACCTTGTTGCCCTTAGTCAAAAATAGATTTTCAACCTCTATCACAGATCCTAGGCTTGCCTTTATTTTGATTTGCCATTAAAATTTGACTTGTCTTATAGACATATTGACTCAGCTCACTTCATCAATTTTGATCTACACGATCAAGCACTAGCCATCAATATTCTAAAAGTTGAACATGTTGTTGACACTTGTCATATACATATTTGATCTTGAGGTTTTTTTATCCCTTTTGACCGCTGCTCACCATTAGATATAAATTTTAGATCAAATTTCAATCGTTGATCTGTTGGGGCCCACTGTTTGAAATCCAATGCCTATTTCATGATCTTAAAAATGACATCCTCACTCCCATTAAATGACATTTGTGTGGCTATTATTGACATTCTATGAACCATCAAATTTAAGCTAAAAAGATTTTTTTTACACAATCTTAAACTTGACGTCAGTGTGAATGTCTTATGTTATAGGTCTAATTTTGAAGGCCTATAATTTGAAATACAAAGGTTATGGAGGCACCAAACCTTCAAGAGATGTACTTAAGGCCAAAAGGAATTAACCCATTTGATCCATTGGTCCTGAGAGCCTTCTAAGTATAGATATTAAATGCATAAGTTAGCTAGTTAAAATTCTTCTATGAGATATCTTATAACGGTCAAGCTCATCTGGCTAAGTATGGAAAACTTAGTGAAATCTGATTGAGGAGCCAACTTTCCACATAAACAACTTTTACCATGCTTGGTGGATGATTTGAAACTTAGTATGTAGCAACTAGGGACCAAGATAAATAAACCCATATGATCATTTTTTCCTACAACTACTGGACATACAAAATATAGCTCTATGAAGATGCTCACTCAGCTTTGTTTGAACTTCTTTGAAAATGGTTAAGTATGGAAAAATAGCATAATTTGGCTAAGAGGCCAATTTTGGATCTCCATCACTTTTAATTCACTTTGATGGGGGATCTAGAACTTGGTAGATATGATCTAGTCATATATGTGAATAAACCCATATGACCCATTCTCTCTAACTCGTCCACGTGTCATAATTCTAACATTATCAAAGTACCTACTAAATATTTTTGTTACTAGGCCCAAGTATCTAAATGAACACAATGAAGACCATATTATATCTCATGCACTTTCAACCCATTCCAAGCATTCTTGACATCCCATGGGAGCTATATAAATCTAGTATTATCCTTAGTAAATGGTAATTTACACTTTAAGTGAACACAAAGTGTCTTAAAAGCCTTGCAAGTAAATTGAGATCCTATACTACTTCTTCCATTCAAAACCTTGTCTTTGGGCTTTGTGCATCAAATAAAATGTTTGAAACAAATTGACCTTCAAGTAAATTATCGAGGGATAATATTTTTGAAAGAATTGTGGCCTTAGAATTGCCCTTTGGCCTTCTCAAAATACCCCTTTGCCCTTTTAAAATGCCCTTCAGTGCTTTTACATTGGTCCATTTTCTTGAGAAAAGAGCCTTCAAAAAATTTGATTTGGACCTTTTAGTGAAGAAAAATACCCTTTGAGAAAATTATTTGAGAGACTTTGTTTGAAAAAATGCCCTTCAAGAAAAGTGTATCAAACCACTTTCCTATAGAAAGACCTTTCAGGAAAAGTGTTTAGATAATTTTCCCAAAAGAAATAACCCTTGTATTTTGCTTAGGACATTTTTTTTTTTTAAATAATTCATCTCTTCAAAACTTTTGCCAAACATTTTCCCTACAAGAATTATGCCTTTAGGAAAATTGTGCAGAGAATTTTCTTTAAAGAAATTTGACACTTAACTTGAGAAGGATAACCTTGGAGCTTTTTGCAAAGGTCCACTTCTGAAAGAGACACCTTTCAAAAAAAAATTAGGGTCCATTTTCCTAAATAAATACCCTTTGGGATTATTTCTTTGGACAAATTTTCCAAAATAATTCTTGACACTTAGCCCAAAAGACCCAAAATAAAACTTCTTAAAGAAATAACACTTAACCAAAAAAGTGGAACAATTTCTCCAAGGGAAATATGCCTTGTACTTTTTCTATGAGCTTTATGTGGGAAATTAATCTAAAGGAATTCCAAATACTATAACACTTGGCCAAAGGTTCAAATATCTCCCAAGTGTAACCTTAGACTTTTTTTGACCTGCTCTTGCAACTGCTCAACACCATGAAAATATTCTACTTGCATATATGATTAAAAAATCACCCTTAAGACACCAAAAGACACAAGGACTAAGCTAGACCATGACCAAAACTTATAATGTCATATGAAATGACATCAAATGAGCTATAACATACCATATAACATTATAAAAATCCCCTATACAAGATTTTGACTATACGGGGTTGATCCATTTTGGCTTATGGGAAAAAAAGGTCAATATCTTTGGCGATTTCCCAAGGGTGGCATGCTTATTATGCCATGACCAGTTGCCTAATCCTGTCCATTAAGATATGGAGTCATAAGTATATAGGATAGACATATAACTACCTTGAACAATACACAAAACACATAAAATAATAGGAATAAAACACAAAGCAAGGAACTAAGCAAAAACATTGTGCTTCAAAAGCACTTATTGAAACATAACAAAGCAAGAAGAGAAACACACACCTAACCAAATATTTACAAGACTAACCTCCAAAGGTGAAGCATTTGATGATACCTCAATGAGGGTCAAAAATGGTCCCCCTGGCATCTTTATCACTCCATGAAGGTAACCTAGCATGAGGAGCATGCTCATCACCAATCACTTGCATATGTAAGTGATTAAGAAGCCAATCAACTTTGAATTTTCTTAGGTCTTCAAGTGAACTATCTATTACCATCATGAATGATATTTCTTGATCTCTAATATCCTTGGTTGGAGTTACAATCATTTTGATCATTGCCATATCTGATATACATTCCTTATACTATAGAATAGGGATGATGATAGTTGTCCAACCTTTCTATCTTCTTGCACATGATATACTCAATGCTTGGGAGTATCAAGTTATTCTTCTTTATGATCCAACCCCTTTGAACATGGTTCAGATCTAGATGAATATCCTAATTGTCTTTTAGGCATAATAACTTTTTCCTTGACCTCATTAGGTCCTTCTATAACTATCGGCTCTTAAATATCATATTGATATCAATATTCCTCACCAACATGCCCTTTGCTTTCACTCTTTATAGAACACCTGAGAGATTGCTCATTAGTTTCATCAATAAACACATCATACATACATTTCTTGGGAGAAGAATGAATATTACCAATCTTATCAATTTCTTGACATATGGCCTCAAATCTCAGCCATAAGTCATCATCTTCTTCTTCATGAGTGTCACCATCTAGAGCATCCTCATAAAAATTAGGAATGAAAACATTATTCTACCCACTATAGTTTTCAATTAGGTTCATCAACCTATGATCATCATACTCATGAATCATGTCATGCACTCAATAGCATGAGAATTTTTTACGCTTACCTCAGCTTCTTCAAATGGTTATTCATGCATAAGGTAAGTCCCAATGTTAGTATTATCAAAGTATGCATAAGGATCATGTCCATATGCATCTACACCATACCCATCCAAGAACAAATCATTAATTCCTTCAAGTTTAGAATCTCTTTTGTCCACATTAGGCTCCTCCTTCTCATGAATAATGCAAATCAATTGGAACTTGCTTCAATATAAGGCTCAATATGAAATCTTACAAGAGGTTGAGTTTTAACTATCACCTTGGTCTCATACCTTGTCCTAAAATCCAAGAAGGACTAGTCAGCTAAGAAAAACCCACTTATATCGGTTGTGAAGTCCCTTGATAGGGAGATTGCAAAGTGAGCTCGGAGATCAACATCAACTATATCTTGAAGGATAGGGAAGCTAGGATAGTTATACAAAAAAACCTTAAAGCTTTTGATTAGTCCTATGGTCTTAGTATGTGTACCATATATCTAGATCACTCCTTTTCTATGAGACTCATACTTCAAACCCATATTTTTAGCTACAACTTTAGTCATGATAGAAGTAGAGGATCCACTATCAACTATGTAATTATAAACCAATTTATCACCCACTATGAGAGTCAAGTAAAAGGGTGGAGGCTTCGTAGTCCTAGTAGATGGTTCAAAAATAATGTTAGGAGAATTTTAAAGGATAACATGATTGTTACTTTGGTTCAAAGATGAAGGACTAGTAGGAATATTAGATAATTGCTTTTGTAACAAATCTTTTTGGTCAGGCATATGGAGGATATCCCACAAGGAGAAAGAAGCTTTGGCACTTTTCAAGAATATAAAATGTTTAGAGCATTATTACTCACCTTTTCTTGCATCCTTAGAGGTAAATAATTTCTTGCGAATTTAGTAATAGAGGCACCTTGAACAGTCTTTACCACATTTTGACTTATTTGAGGTATAGGAGCATCTAGAACTATCACACTTACAATCATTCCTTGTTGCCTTGTGAGAGGATTGGATGAGCCTATAGGTGTGATATTACCACCTCCTCGAGCCTTCATCTTGACACTTGTATTGTTTGTAATAGAGGTTCCTTGATTTAACACAAAAGTGTTTTTGACCAAAAAATTGGTGAAGATCTTTCCTTAAGTTTGTCAATACTCATTAGCTTGCATCATCACCTCATATTCAATTGATATGAGGGGAGTAACTACCCCTTGAGCCACCAAATATTTCTCTCTATTTCTATTGACCTCCTTAAATTGGTCTTGTTTCCAATCTTCTCCCTACACTAGATTACTATGAACAGTACCATCTCCTTTGCATTGGTGGTAGAGTTAGGACTGTACACATTTACATGCCTATTAAATTTAGGCTATCATTGAACTCTTCCTCCTCCATATTGATGCTAATAGGGGTGAGGATTCTGATAGGCACCTTGTTTCATATTGTCTCTTCTAAGCCTAGCTTCTAATAATTTAATATATGCATCTTTGTCCTTCAAATTATATGCCTTCTTAGGATCAACCTTAGGCTCGGTATTGGCATTAGAAACTTGGGATACATATGGAGTACTAGAAAAATCATGAGATAAGGGAGGCATAAACACTTTAGGTGGTAACCTTCTAACTTGGATGAGATTATTTTCAGATTTGATAGAAAGCTCATATGCTTTAGCAAGGGTGGATCCTCCCATAGATTGAATCATAACAGTAATTTTAGTCCCAATGGCTCTTAAGTAGGGAACACAAAACTAGCAGGTGGTCTCATAGGAGGAGGAAACCTATGCCAAGTCTTTTAAGACCTTTCATTGAATTCGTGCATTATTTCTTTAGATTCCCTCTTTATCACATTGAGCTCATGTATGAGAGAAGCATGGTTACTTTAATTTCTAAATCTAGAAGTCAGCAACACTCCAAACTCATCCCACATTGTGATGCATCTACCTTCTAGAGTCTTATACCAATCAAGAGCCTTCCCTTTATGTTACATGGAAAGGATCCTAATAGCAATGTTCTCTCAAATAATATTATGGAAACTACAAAAATTATAAATATCTCTAATGTGCTCACTAGGTGTGATATGACTTTCACCATTAAATGTGTGCACACTTTTTATGGCAAGGGATGGCATCATATACATGAAGTTGGATTCGATTATCAGTGTTGAAGGTCTAGAAAGCATGAGCCTTAGCCATGTACTCTTCAATATCTTCAACTTATTCATCATATTCCTCTTCTTCCTCCCTAGCAAAATCTACTCATTCTTCAAAGGGTAGATTAGGCTGTGTATACCGAATTGCAAGAGGGATCTCAGGCTAAATGGGTGGATTAATAGGATTGGGTGTTCTAGAAAAGGATGACCTAGTGATGACCATGAATTATGGGGGTAAGTTTATAACAAAAAATGGTCTAAAACCATATTTTCTTTTAGGAGTCACTAAATGTTGAGTAGCACACCAATTTGTAGCTAGTGTTTGTCAAGACCAACATTCACATTGACAAGTCGTATTGAAGACAATTAGTCCCATCGAGTATGCTAGAACTGTTGTCACCAAATATTGCACCTTAGAAGAGACTATTTGGGCTTATTCTAGATTTGGGCAACATGGGAACATTTCCAAGTATGTGGGTGTACCTATATTTAAAATGATCCTCTAGGTTTAAGGGATAACTCCCTAAATATATCATGAAATGTTCATCACTTAAGATATTGCTTACTTATGGGCGATAGAGTTAGAAATGCATAAATTGAACCTAATATAAAAAAGGTGATGTACCAATAATGTCTTCCACATGACCATCATATTTATACCATAATGAAATAAAACACACAGACTAGTCTCTAAGTTTCAATATATTCTATCATGAATATTTCAATATAAAGGGGAGATGTGAGAAGAAACACACGGTAAATGAACTAGAGGGTAGATTGCACACTCTAATGACAATTTTACACTTGAAAAAAGTTTTACACACTAGATTGCACTCTATATGAACTATTAGACTAAGTTCTCTTTCTCGAACATGAAAGGATAAGGGAAGGAAGGATAGAGAATTTTCAATTGTCATCACCATACATCACTTGTAGACTTAGACAATTGTTCAAAACTTAGAAGTAGACTTGTATTAATGTTCAAAAGTAGAATATAACATCAATCTAGCATGACTTCACCATACATGGTATGGTTCTATTTTACAATAGCTCAAGAGCTATATTTATAGAATATGGGAGAGAGAAGTGGGAAACAAGAAGCCCAAAAGGTAATCAAATCAATTTAACCCCCTTTGAACCATAGTTTCAAGTGATTTTGAAAATATGCTCCTTTAAGCTTCTTGATTGATCTAGGCTACTTCTAGTGGTTGCATAGTTACATTGTTATTTCATTGATGCTCCCTAATGATTAAAATAGTGGGGCTAAGTTATTTTGAGCTAAGTATTAGAATAAATGTATTTACAATCCTCATATCAATCTATTAGAGCTTTGTCTTGATGCTAAACCACTCCAAACTAATTTATTGTGAAGTGTACAGTGGAGATAAGAGGTCCCTTTCATGTAGTTGGTCCTAGAGATGAAACCATTGGAGCTTATGTGTATGCCTTCATGGCATCCATAAAAATGTTAGATCTTGTTCTAACTAGATCATGTTCGAACAAATATCCATACTCATGGGTCTACTATAGATGGAAAACCAATCTAAGGTCATTGGTTTTCCTATAGGTCCAAATAGACTATGCACAGGTCCTTCTTATAATAATGGTAAACAAATTTGTAGAAATGACCCTACAAAACTTTGTTACCCTTGGTCAAAAAAGTCTTTTCAACCTTTGTCAAAGATTATGGGCTCATCTTTATTATGAATGGTTGTTGAAATCTGACTCAGCTCACAAACATATTGGTGCATCTAGCTTCATCCATTTTGATCTGTATAATCAAGTGATAACTACCAATCTTTTACCAATTGAAGATGCTATTAACACTTATCATGCACACCTTTCTCTTGAGGTTCATTGACCCCTTTTTACCTTCATTCATTATTGGATCTGAATGCTCGATCAAATGCCAACTATTGATCTATTGGGACCCACTATTTGAAAACTAATGACTAGTTCACGATCTTAAAAATGATGTCCTCACTCTCATCAAATAATGTTCACATGACCATCATTGATTTCATATGGACCATAAAATTTAAGTTGAAAATATATTTTTTTGCCTAATCTTAAACTTGAAGTTAGTGTGAATGTCTCATAGTGTAAGTCCAACTTTAAAGGCCTATAACTTGAAGCGTAAAGGTTATGGAGGCACCAAACTTTTAGGAGATGTACTTAAGCCCAAAATTAATGAACCCATTTGATTTCTTAGTCTCAAGATCCCTTTGAGTGAATATATTAAATGCATAATTTAGCTGGTTCAAATTCTTCTAGGTGACATCCTGGTGATGGTCAAGCTAATCTAGCAAAGTATGGAAAACTTAGCAAAATCTGATTGAGGAGCCAACTTTGCACATGCATAACTTCTACCACACTTAGTAGATGATCTAAATTTTAGTGTGTATTAACTAGGGACCAAGTTGAATAAACCCATATGATTATTTTCTCCTACAACTACCTCACATGCAAGATATAGCTTTGTGAAGATGCTCACTTGGCTCTATTTGAACTTCTTTGAAAATGGCTAAGTATGGAAAAATAGTAGAATTTCACTGAGAGGCCAAATTTGGATCTCCTTAACTTTTGATGCACTTTAGTGAAGTGTATATAACTTGGCACATAAGATCTAGTCATAAATGTGTACAAACCCATATGACCAATTCTCTCTTACTCATCCACACATGGTAATGGTGATGTCAACAAAGTGCCTACTCAAAATTTATATTACTAGGCCAAAGTATCTCAATGAACACAATGAAGAACCAATTGGATTCCATGTACTTCTGAGCCATTCTTATCATTCATGACATCCCATGGGGTCTATGCAAATCTAGTCCCCTTAGAAAATGGTAATTTACACTTTAAGTGAACCCAAAGTATCTTAAAAGCCTTATGAGCAAATTGAGATCCTAGACTACTTCCATTTAGAACCTTGTCTTTGGGCTTTGTGTATCAGATAAAATATTCAAAATAATTTGACCTTTAGGGAAAATTTTTAGGGATAATTTCCTCAAAATAATTGTGGCCTTAGAATTGCCCTTGAACCTTCTCAAAAAAGCCCTTTTCCCTTTGAAAATGCCCTTCAGAGCTTTTGCATTGGTCCATTTTCCTGAGGAAAGACCCTTCAAAATTTTTGATTTAGACCTTTCAAAAAATTAAAAAAACCTTCAAGAAAAGTGTTTGGGACACTTTGCCTGAAAAAGTGCCCTTTAGGGAAAGTGTACAAGACCACTTTCCTATAGAATGACCCTTTGGGAAAAGTGTTGGAATAATTTTCCCAAAATAAAGAACCCTTATCTTTTACTTTGGACATTTTATCTAAAATAATTCATGTCTTCAGATCTTTTTCCAAACATTTTTCCTGAAACAATTATGCCTTTGGGAAAATTGTGCAGACAATTTTACTGAAAGAAATATGACACTTAATTTGAAAAGGATACCCTTCGAGATTTTTACAAAGGTCCACTTCTCAAAGAAACGCCTTTTGAGATTTTTGTAGGGTCTATTTTCTTGAATAAATTCCCTTTGGGATTATTGTTACAAACAAATTATTTGAAACAATCCCTGACACTTAGCCCAAAAGACCCAAAAGAAATCACACTTAGCCAAAAAAGTGGAACAATTTCTTCGAGGGAAATATGCCTTATACTTTTGTTATGGGCATTGTGTGGGCCATTCGTCCAAAATAATTTTGAATGATATAACACTTGGACAAAAGGTGAAATATCTCCCAAGTCCAACATTAGGATTTTTTGGACCTTCTCTTGCAACTGCTTAACACCATGAAAAATTGCTACTTACATATATGATCAAAAGATGACCCTTAAGACACCAAAAGACACAAGGACTAAGTTAGACCATGACCAACACGTAGAATGTCATATGAAATGACATAAAATGAGTTATAACATACCGTATAACATTATAAAAATCCCCTATACAAGATTCTAACTATAGGGAGTTGATCCATTTTGCCCTGTAGGAAAAAATGGTCAAAATCTTTAGCAATTTCCCAAGGGTAGCATGCTTATTATGCCATGACCAATTGACTAATCATGTCTATTGGGATATGGAGTCATAACTATATAGACTAGATATATAACTACCTTGAACAACACATGAAACACATAAAAAAAAAGGAACAAAACACAAAGCAAAGAACTAAGCAAAACACACTATGATTCAAAATCACTTATTAGAACACAACACAATAAGAAAGGAAACACATACCTAACCTAATATTTATAATAATAACCTCTAGAGGTGAAACATCTGATCATACCTCAACTAGGGTCAAAAATGGTCCCCCTGGCATCTTTATCACTCCATGAAGTCAACATAGCATGAGGAGCATGCTCATCACCAATCACTTACATATTTAGGCGATCAAAAAGCCTATTGCCTTTGAATCTTCATAGATATGCAAGTCAACTATATGAGATATTCACGAATGATATTTCTTGATCTCTAAGATCCTTAGTTAGAGTTGCAATCCTTTTGATCATTTCCATATCTGATATACACTCTTAATACTATAGAATAGGGATGATGACAGTCGTTCCAACCTTTTTGTCTTTTTGCATAGGATATACTCAATGTTTGGGAGTGTTGGTTGAATATTATGTCAATTAGCGTACTGATAAATAAAATAGGTCTGATCAGCCAAAGTAGGAAGATTGGTAGTCCAAATGTGTAGGTTTACCACATCAAAATGGGACTAATCTCTCCTCTCATCAAGGGGAGGTTCCCTATGAATATGTTATATGTATATATAAATAGAAAATAATACTCAAGGGTAGGACAAACCATCCATCTCTATTTTTTTAGAGATGATGCATAAAAATCAATGGAAAAACTCAAGGGAAATGACAGACAACACTCTTCTTCTTTTAGAAGTACTATTCAGCAAACCACAAGAATACTCCTGGTAGTAAATGCAAAATGTAACCAAGGATGTAATAACCAGCAAATCGAGATGCAACACAAAGTCTCCACCTAAATTTCTCAAGAGTAAGCTACGAAGGATAATGAGGGAACAAAGTCATCCCAAGGTCCTTTACACAGAAAATAAAAAGAAAACACACTAAAGGCAATTATGGGGGCACAAAGTCTCTCCACAGTTGACTCTTTAGGACACCTTTCTGACTGTTGTCACTAATTCTGCTTGTTAAATTAAAGGAACAAAAGATATATTAAGGAAAAAGACATAAGAATAGTTTCCTCAACAATAAAGATATCATAGCACAAAGTCTAAAAAAATCACTTGCTTTCTTATTCCAATAACAAAATAGGATCAACAATCTGAGCTCAAAGTCTCAGTAATGCCTTTCAATTTGGGTAGAGTTTCATTCTGATTGTCAAAAAGAGATCCATTTAAAATAAAAGAGAGTCCCTTATATAGCCTCTTCAAGAAGGACTCAGGAATAGTAACACATCATGTTGCGTTGAAAACTGTTAGGAAGACAGGCTAGATATTAGGGGCATCTACCCATTTGTTTTTCTCAATGTAGAGAAACAAGTCATGCTATTGAAAGTTTGCAACTTTTAATGTCCACCTGGTGATCTGATCCTTCCTTCATCATTCCTCATTTTTTGGTTAATTAAATCAAGTCCTAGATTCAATTTGTTATTTTTTTCTTTAGTCACTTTCTATTGGCCTTGGCCTTAAAACCTGTGAATGCATTTGGGTCTGTAGATTCAAAGGATCAATGGTTATTTTATGAGCTTTAAAATTGATGTTTGCGCACCCGTCACTATGTTTTCAATATCTATTTCGTTGTCTTGAATTTGACATCTTCGGGTGCATCACCCCTTGGTCCTTCTTCAACTTTCTTGTTCTACATCCACCCAAAGGGAAGGTGACCCTTCAGCTTTAGGGGAGTGTCCTTTAAGTTGGCCACTGAGAGTCCCCTGTAAGGGCACCTGCCCTTCAAGGTCCTTCAGTGGCCTTTTATCTTCAGCAGTCTCTCGCGGCTTTCCTACAAATTATTTCTCAGGCTTTCGTCATGGGTATTTTCTCGTGGACAATTTCTCACAGACAAGAATTCTATGGAATTACTTCTTGCAGATAAAAAGTCTACAGAATTGATTTATCTCCTTGGAAATTTCTTCGAGCTTTTTGCCCACAGCTTCTCTGAATTCTTTCAGACTTTTTGTCTGAAGGAATTCCTTCAGACAAAAGTCTAAAATAATTATGCCTTTGTCTGCCTTAAACAAAATTCTAAAAGAATTTACCTTAACTGTCTTCTTTGAAAATGACCATTCTGAAGGGTACTTTTGTCAACCAAGTACCCTCCGCAAGGGCACTTGTCCTTCAGGAGGCTTCTTTGAATTTTTGCATTGAATCGCTCCTTTGAACCATCTGAGTGAACCGCTTCATTAAACCAAGCCAGTGAACCATTTGATTAAACCAAACGTTGAACCAATCTTTTGAAACACTCCATTGAACCAAGCCAATGAACCAAGCTTTAACCAAAATGGTTCAAGCTGATGGTTTAAGCCGATGAACCAATCGAATGAACTAAAGCATTAAACTAAATGTTGAACCAAGCTTTGGTTCAATGGTTCAAATGAAGCCTTTGAACCAACTGACGAACCATTTGATTGAACTAAAGGATGAACCAAAGCATTGAAACAAAGTGGATGAACCAACTGAGTGAAACAAAGCATTGAACCACTTGGTTGAACCAAGCCATTGAACCATTCCTTTGATTGAACCCATCGTTGAACCAAAAGCATTGAACCTATTGAACTTTGAACTCATTGAAACTTTGAACCAAAGTGGTTCAATGGTTCAAGCCTTCTTTGTTTAGATGCTTGCCGATGGAGATTTTTGATTGAATCAAGGCATTGAACCAATCCCAAAGATGACCAAGTGTTAGAAACTAATTCTTTTGGTTGAACCCGCCTATAGAAGTCTTTGAACCTATAGAAATGAACCTTCCTGTAGAGTCTGTAGAAATCAAGTCTGTAGAAATCAACCTATAAAGCCCATTAAACTTGGCCTATAGAGTCCATAGATTCAAGCCTGCAGAGTCTATAGATTCCTAAGAAGTTTGAAAAATGAGGAATTTAAATGCCCATCACAAATTTCAGAAAGGGAAGAGACAATTTTGGTCTATAGGACCAAAATAGTTTAAATGTTGTCCCAAAAATGAGTGATATTTTTTGGGGGACAACAGCTGGCACCAGTTGGGAAACTTTTATCAATTGCAAAAAAAATTGAAGGGAGTAGAATTCAGAATCTCCAGTGTCTTCATGTATACCATTGGGCTACGAAGTCATGCTACCCATAAATGGAATGCATCCAAAATGAAAACAAACAAAACAAAATAGAATTAAAAACTATACAAATATACATATGTATAGATGAAATGATCTGATACTTCAAGAATTGAAGTATTTCAAATGCTGCTTCTTGAGAGATAGTGAAAATAGTGTGCCATCTTGGTAAACTAGCAAGAAGACATTTTGTCCCCAAAAATAGAGATGGGTGAATGGATCTCTCCACCAGGAAATTAATTTTTTGCATCTCCCTGTTGACTCTTTCTTCTTCTTGCCCCATGGCAGGATGTGGTCTTCAATTTGAAAGCCATAACTCCTTGCTTTCTTGGTGAAGGGTTCCTTTACCTGATTTTAATTTGCAGCAACATGGTCCATTACCATAATTGGTTGTTCTTCTAGTTCAATCTAGCATATGATTGGATTGTCCATATCAAACTCCTGACAAATTATCAGCGTAACATCTCCTTTGATGTGAAGGAGTTTGATTTTTTCATCTTGATCAATCTTCAATTTGAGCAACAGAGATTCACATCTAGCTGTGTTGTTGGTGTTTCTAACTTGCAAATTACATGAAGGAAGAATATCTCCTTGAGGAGATATCAACATAGTCCCAACTCCATCATTGGTGGAAAAATTATTTTCATTGGATTTCAAGATCGAAGCATCATCAGAAGCTGATCTCTTATCAGATTTCTCTTCATTAGAGATGGAAGATCCTTCCTTACTTGTATTATGCCCTACCAAATCTCCTAAAGTCTTGTTTGGATCAATTCCTATATTTTCAGCTACAAGACTTTCATCGATAGAAACATGAACATCCTCTGTGGTAAAAAAATAATTACCCCTGCCTGAAGACTCAAATAGAATTTTGGCTGTAGGGATTGATGTTTGGATGACCACATATTTTGATTCCTTTTTAGGGAGCAATCTCTTCATTATGCTTTGGATAGGGATCCTTTCTTCAGATAGGTCCATGCTTATTTCTCCTCCCACATCCTTGCAAAAATTTCATCTAATCAAAATGCCATAGGATGCTGAGACATCAACCACCAAGACAGTCATCTTGATTCTCTTATCTGGAAAGCCTGCCAATGCAAATTGGGCATCTTTGATTTGCCCCAGCAGTGGTACTTGCTTGTTTTTCATGGAGAAACATCTCCCAAATGTCTTGGTCAGTGTGAGGCCTAGAGACTCAACTACTTTAGTAGGCATGACATTGTCAAATGCCCCATAATCAATGATGCAATTGTTGAGCTGATAACTATTTGTCAATAAGGAAACATAGAAAGGTTTTATTTTCCCAAGGGCAGCTGGAGGAGTAATGACAAGATTATTTGGAATGGGCATGTTCTTTGGGGAATTAAGAATTATTTTTTTAACCTCTTGTCTTGCAGGGATGGTTTAGTTCTTGACACATTGGACCAACCTATCTAATTGATCAGGATTGGACTACAAGTATTCAAATTTAGACATTTATATTTTGGTCTTTTTGACATGATCAATTATGTCAAATGGTTGAATTGTGCTAGGTACATAGGAAGGTATTTCAACCTTTTGGGTTTTAGGAGGGATGGGAGGAGGGCTGGTTTACAAAATTGAAGTAGAAGGTGAAGGTGAAATTGATGTACTTACATTTTGGGTGATCATCAGATCCTTTGACTGGAAAGGTAGAGTGGTTCCATGATTAGTAATTGTAATTGTTGGTTGAAGTTGCTCCTCTATCTTCTTTTTATCAACTTACTGGACTGATTGGTTCTTAGACCTAGTAAACACTACATATGATCCATCAATAGCTTTTCCTTTACTTCTGGGTTCATCCTAATAATTCAGGAAACCAATGTGGGAGTCACCAGCTGATTCTTCTTGATCATCTTCAAGAAATCAGTGTCATTTTCTTGATTTAATTCAAGCTAAAAAGAGAACTCAGATTCTATTTCAAGATATCCCATTACTGAATTGGTTGGAGGAGCTTCCAGGGCAAGTTTCCCTTATGGGGGAGGAAGGTGATTCTATTGCCCTTGATTCCTGGTAGCATTGTCCTAATATGACTAATTTGGAAATGTCCTTCTTGGCATATCTCTGTATGAAGGATCAGAAGACATTCCTTGTGCCATTTGCTTTTTCAAGGCTAGCACTTCATTTTCTAGCTTTTGTACCATTGGATCAATGGTGCCTGTAGATGCATATTCAAAAAATGATGAGGATCTATTTCTATTTAGATCTCTTCTTATCTTCCCTGCTAAGATGAGATCATCTTCTACCTTAGTGGCCAAAAGTTAATCTATAGCAAGATCTATTTGACCAGCATGTTTCAAAAGAAAACTGACTTCAGGCAACTAAGAATTAATGATGAAGCATTTGAGATTCTCAGTTGTAGGTCGAGCAATTATAGAAATTATGTTCCTTAATTTGTCAAATTTGGATAAAGTCTCTCATTGGTTCACGAGGATCTTTCTTCATCTGTGTAAGTTGAGCTAGAAGTGCATGTGCATCTTCTACAGGTTTGAATTTGGCTTCAAACCTAGCTTTGAGGGTTTTCCAATTAGTTATTGATCGAGCCTGTAGATGATAAAACCAATCTACAGCAGCACCTTGTAGTGTCTCCACAAAAACCCTGACTGCTACATCTTCAAATTCTACTTTGATTACTCCACAAGCTATGTTGAAAGCTGCAATGTGTTCATTAGGATGAACTTTACCATCACCATAGAATTTGGGGGAATTCTTCCTTAAACTACATGAAAGCTCATGTAGAGGTGGAGTAAGATTGAGAGGACCAAAAGCATTACCCCAAGGGCCTTAAACTGCCATTGTAGGATTATGAAAAGGAGAAATAAAAAATCTCAAAGGGGTAATTATTGGCAAAGCTTTATCAACAACAGAAGTGGATACTTCATCTAGCAATGGAGATCTGACTTTAGTAGGAGGAAAGCTCTTGGTTTGTTGGAGACGAGATGGTGAAGGAAATATATCAAAATAACTTTGTTGTACCAATATGAATATAGGGTCAGCAATCCCTTTAGCCCTTTGGCTTCATGTATACCTTGAATTGCCAAATGATGAAACAAAAATGGAAAATAATTTACCTTGCTTTAGTTTGAAGCTTAAGGCTTTAAACTATGCATTCTTTCCAGGTAGCTCTGGTTTTTGTAGACCAGATAAAATAATGGAGGTGGAGGAAGATGGTAAGGCTATAAATGGATAATGAGTAAGACATGAAACAGAGTCACTAGATTCTATAATGGATAAGGGTTATAATGATAATGGGTTATTTCCCCAGCAGATATACAATCAGCGTACTAATAAACAAAATAGGTCTGATCAACTAAAGTAGGAAGATTGGTCGTCCAAATGTGTAGGTTTACCACATCAAAAGGGGACTAATCTATCCTCTCATCAAGGGGAGGTTCCCTATGAATATGCTATATGTATATATAAATAGAAAATAATACTCAAGGGTAGGACAAACCATCCATCTCTCCTTTTCAGAGATGATGCGTGCAAATCAAAGGAAAAACTCAAGGGAAATGACAGACAGCACTCCTCTTCTTTCAGAAGTACTATTCAACAAACCACAAGAATACTCCTGGTAGTAAATGCAAAATGTAACCAAGGACGTAGTAACCAACAAATCGAGATGCAGTACAAAGTCTCCACCTAAATTGCTCAAGAGTAAGATACAAAGGACAATGATGGCACAAATTCGTCACAAGGTCCTTTACACAGAAAATAAAAAGAAAACACACTAAAGGCAATTATGGGGGCACAAAGTCACTCCACAATTGACTCTTCAAGACACCTTGACTTTTGTCACTAATTTTTCTTGTTGAATTAAAGGAACAGAAGATATATTGAGGAAAAAGACATAAGAACAGTTTCCTCAACAACAAAGATATCACAGCACAAAGTCTAAAAAATCACTTGCTTTCTTATTCCAATAACAAAATATGATCAACAATCTAAGCTCAAAGTCTTAGTAATGCCTTTCAATTTGGGTAGAGTTTCATTTTGATTGTCAAAAAGAGATCCATTTACAATAAAAGAGAGTCCCTGATATAGCCTCTTCAAGAAGGACTCAGGAACAATAACACATCATGTTACATTAAAAATTGTTAGGAAGATAGGCTAGAAATTAGGGGCATCTACCCATTTATTTTTCTCAATGTAGAGAAACAATTCACGCTCTTGTTAGTTTGCAACTTTCAATATCCACCTGGTGATCTGATCCTTCCTTCATCGTTCCTCCTTTTCTGGTTAATTAAATCAGGTCCTAGATTCAATTTATTGTTCTATTCTTTAGTCAATTTCTGTTGGCCTTGGCCTTAAAGCCTATGAATGCATTTGGGTTTGTAGATTTAAAGTATCAATGGCTATTTTATGAGCTTTAAAATTGACATTCATGTGCCCATCACTATGTTTCAATGGCTAGTTCATTGTCTTAAATTTGACGTCTTCAAGCGCATCACCCCTTGGTCCTTCGGCTTTCTTGTTCTGCATCCTCCTAAAGGGAAGGTGGCCCTTTAGCTTTGGGGGAGTGTCCTTTAAGTTGGCCATCGAGAGTCCCCTACAAGGGCACCTACCCTTCGGGTTCCTTTGGTGGCCTTTTATCTTTGACAGTTTCTCACAGCTTTCCTGCGGACTGTTTCTCAGGCTTTCTCTGTGGGTATTTTCCCATAGATAAAAAGTCTGCAGACAATTTCCCAAGGACAAAAAGTCCATGAAATTAATTCTTGCGGGCAAAAAGTCTGCAAAATTAATTTGTCTCCTTGGAAATTTCTTTGGGATTTTTGCCCGTAGCTTCTCCAAATTCTTTCGGACTTTTTGTCTGAAGGAATTCCTTCAGACAAAAGTCCAAAAGAATTATGCCTTTGTCTGCCTTAAACAAAATTTTGAAAGAATTTAACTTAACTATCTTCTTTGAAAATAACCCTTTTAAAGGGTACTTTTGTCGACCATGTGCCCTCTGCAAGGGCACTTGTCCTTCGGGAGGCTTCTTTGAATTTTTGCATTGAATCGCTCCTTTGAACCATCTGCGTGAACCGCTTGGTTGAACCAAGCTGTTAAACTATTTGATTGAACCAAACATTGAGCCAATCCATTGAATCACTCTATTGAACCAAGCCAATGAACCAAACTTTGAACCAAAATGGTTCAAGCCAATGAACCAATCGAATGAACTAAAGCATTTAACCAAATATTGAACCAAGCTTTGGTTTAACAGTTCAAACGAAGCCTTTTAACCAACTGATGAACCATTAGATTGAACCAAAGGATGAACCAAAGCATTAAAACAAAGCAGATGAACCAACTGAGTGAAACAAAGCATTGAACCACTTCGTTGATCCAAGCCATTAAACTATTCCTTTGATTGAACCTGTTGATGAACTGAAAGCGTTGAACCTATTAAACTTTGAACTCGTTGAACCTTTGAACCAAAGTGGTTCAATGTTTCAACGGTTCAAGCCTTCTTTGCTTAGATGCTTGTTAATGGAGATTTTTTATTGAACCAAGGCACTGAACCAATCTTGAAGATGACCAAGTGTTAGAAACTGATTCTTTTGGTTGAATTTGCCTGCAGAAGTCTTTGAACCTGTAGAAATGAACCTGCCTGCAGAGTCTATAGAAATCAACCTATAAATCCCATTGAACTTGGCCTATAGAGTCCATAGATTCAATCCTGTAGAGTCCATAGATTCTTGAGAAGTTTTAAAAATGAGGAATTTGAATGCCTAGGATAAATTTCAGAAAGGGAAGAGACAATTTTGGTCTGTAAGACCAAGATAGTTCAAATGTTGTCCCAAAAATGAGTGATATTTTTTGGGGGACAACAGGGAGTATCAAGTTCTTATTCATGATCCAACCCCTCTAAACATGGTTTAATTCTAGATGGATCTCCTAACTATCCTTTAGGCACAACAACTTCTACCTTGACCTTACTAGGTCCCTCTAGAACTATAGACTCTTGAATATCAAATTGATGTCCATCTTCCTCACCAACATGTCCTCTAATTTCATTCTTTATATAAAACTTGAGATTATTCTCATTATTTTCATCAATAAACACATCAAACATGCATTTATTTGGAAAAGAAGGAATATTACCAATCTTATCAATTTCTTGACATATGGCCTCAAATCTCAGTCATAAGTCATTCTCTTCTTCTTCATGAGTATAACCCTCCAGAGCATCCTCATCAATAGCAAGAATTAAAACATCATTCTTCCCACTATGGTGCTCAATTAGCTTCATCAACCTAATATCATCATAGTCATGAATCATATAGTTGTACTCAGTAGAATGAGATTTTTTTATGCTTACCTCACCTTATTCAAATGGTTGCTCATACATAAGGTAAGTCCCAAGGTTAGTTTGCTCAAAGTATGCATAAGGATCATGTCCATATGCATCTACACCATACTCATCCAAGAACAAATCATAAATTCCTTCAAGTTTAGAAGTTCCTCTAGCCACATTAGGCTCCTCCTTCTCATGAACATCCTAGTTTAAGTTATAACTTGCTTCAATATAAGGCTCAATATGAAATCTTATAAGAGGTTGAGTTCTAAATATCACCTTGGTCCTATACCTTGTCCTAAAATATAATAAGGACTACTTACTTGAAAGATATCCACATATCTTGGTTGTGAAGTCCCTTGACAGGTAGATTGTAAAGTCAGTTGGGAGGTCAAAAACAACTGTATCTTAAAAGGATAGGTAAGTGAAGACAATTATGCAAGAAAACCTTCAAGTTTTTTATCAGTCATACGGTCTTAAAAAGTGTGCCATATATCTAGATCACTCCTTTTTTATGAGGCTCATAATTCAGGCCCAACTTGTGAACTACAATTTTGGGCATGATAAAAGTAGAGGCTTTGTTATCAACTATGCAATTATGAACCAATTTATCACCCACTATGAGAGTGAGGTAAAAAGGTGAAGGCTTCTCAGTCATATTAGATGGTTCAATAATAATTTTATGATCATTTTCAAGGACAACATGACTACTACTTTGGTTCAAAGATGAAGGACTAGTAGGAATAGTGGGTAATTGCTTTTGTAACAATTCTTTTTGGGTGGGCATATGAAGGATATCCCACAAGGAGATAAATGTTTTGGAAATTTTCAAGGAATCTACTATGTTTATAGCATTAGTAATCACCTTTTCTTACATCTTTAGAGGTAAATAATTTCTTGGAATTTTAGGAATAGAGGCACCTTGAACAATCTTTACCACATTTTGACTTGTTCGAGGAATAGGAGCTTTTAGAACTATCACCCTTATAGCCATGCTATGTTTCCTTGTGAGAGAATTGGATGAGCCTGTAGGAGTGTTGTTTACACCTCATAGAGCCTTATTATTTGCCCTTGTATTGTCTATAATAGATGCTCCTTGATTTAACACAAAAGTGTTTTTGACCAAAAAATTGGTGAAGATCTCTCCTTGAGTTTATCAATCCTCATTAGCTTACATCATTACCTCATCTTCATTTGATAGGAGGGGAATAACTACCCCTTGAGCCACCAGATATTTATTTTGATTATCCACCATGAATTGGTCTTGCTACCAATCTTATCCCTACACTAGATTGTTATGAACTGGTACCATCTCCTTTACATTGGTGGTAGAGTTAGGACTATACATATTTATAGCCCTATTGGAGTTAGGCTGTCATTAACATATCCCTCCTCCATATTGATACTAATAGGGTTGATTATTATGATAGGCACATTTCTACATATTTCTTCTTCTAATCCTAGCTTCCAATAATTTAATATATGCATCTTTGTCCCTCACATTATTTACCTTCTTAGGATCAGCTTTAGGCTTGGTATTGGCATTAAGAATTTGGGCACATGAGACAAGGGAGGCATATACACTTTAGGTTTTAACCTTCCAACTTGGATGAGATTATTTTCAGATTTGATAGAAAGCTCATATGCTTCAGGGAGGGTAGATCCTCCCAATAATGAAGCATAACAGTAATTTTAGTCTCAATGTCTCTTAAGTAAGGAACATAAAACTATCAGGTAGTCTCATAGGAAGAGGCAACCTATGCCAAGTCTTCAGAAAAATTTCATTGAAGTCATGCATTATTTAATTAGGTCCCCTCTTTATCATGTTGAGCCGATGTATGAGAGAAGCATGGTCACTTTCATTTCTAAATTTGGAAGTCAACAACACTCCAAACTCATCCCACATTGTGATGCATCCACCTTATAGAGTCTTATACCAAACAAGAGTCTTCCCTTTAAGGGACATGGAAAGGATCCTAATATAAATTATCTCTCAAAAAATATTATAGCAAAAATTATAAATATCTCTAATTTGCTCACTAGGTATGATATGACTCTCACCATTGAATGTGGGCACACCTTTTGTGGCATTAGTAGGGATGGCATCATATATATGAAGTTGGATTGGATTATTAGTGTTGAAGGTAGGGAAAGCATGAGGCCTATACATGTCTTATTCTTCAATATCTTCAACTTATTCATCCTCTACCTCTTCTTCCTCCCTAACAATATCTACTCATTCTTCAAAGGGCAGATTAGGCTACGAATACTGAATTGCAAGAGGGATCTTAGGCTGAATGGGTAGATTAATAAGATTGGGTGTTCTAGAAAAGGATGACCTAGTGAGGGCCATGAATTATGGGGGAAATTTTATAACAAAAAATGGTATAAAACCATATTTACTTTGAGAAGTCTCTAAATGTTGAGTAGCACACCAATTTATAGCTGGTGTTTGTCAAGACCAACATTCACCTTGACAAGTTGTCTTGAAGAAAATCAGTTCCACTAGGTGTGCTAGAACTATTGTAACCAAATCTTACACCCTAGAAGAGGTTATTTAGGCTTCTTCCATAGAGGGGAACATTTTCATGTATGTGGGTGTACCTACATTGGAAATGAGCCTCTAGGTTTAAGGGCTAGCTCCCTGAATCTATCATGCAATGTTCATCACTTAAGCTATCACTTACTTATGGGAAAAAAGAGTAAAAAAATGCATAAATTAAACATACTCTAAAGGAGATGATGCACCAAGAATGTCTTCCATGTTACCATCATATTTCTACCACAATGAAACAAAACATATAAACTAGTCTCTAAGTTTTAATAGATTCTAACATGAATATTTGAATATAAAGGTGAGATGTAAGCAAAAACATAAGGTAAATAAACTAGAGGGTAGATTTCACACTCTAAGGAAAAATTTTACACTTGAAAAAATATTTACACACTAGAATGCACTCTATATGACCTATTAGAATAGGAACTCTTACTCAAACATGAAAGGATAAGGGAAGGAAGGATAAAGAATTATCACTTCTTATCACCATACATCACTTGTAGGCTTAGAAAATTGTTCAAAACTTAGAAATAGACTTGTATTAATGTTTAAAATTATAATATAACATTAATCTATTAGGGCTTTGTCATACATGGTGTGGTTCTATTTATAACATTAAAAAAAGCCCCTTTACAAGATTTTGACTATAGGGGGTAGATCCATTTTGGCCTGTGGTGAAAAATGGTCAACACAACCATGAAAAAAAATCATATATTCATAAACCTAATGACCTCAAGTTCATCACAAACATCATTATATGCTTCAATTCAAGGTATATATGGTCAAACTCTTTTCTACAAGATGTTTACTTAGAAATGTCAATTGGCTTCAAAATAAAGTCAAGGAAACATGAACTTCCAATACTTGATTAAACATACTCAAGGGATTTAAATGCATGAAAATTATCTTATAAATATTGATAACAGCCTCAAACAAATAAATCATAAGCTCTAATGAAAAATATTGGTCTTGCAGACCAAGTTGTTGACTTTCTATCTCATAGACTTCACTCAGTCAAACAAGTCACTTTGGCTTCAATGTTCTAACCTCTTACACTAATTTTCAAGCTTCTAAAAATCATGGATAGATCAATCATGTCCTAAAAAATAGCATCATATGCATTAGGTTCATCAACTTATGGCAAAGAGCCTACAACTCATCACTAAAACTTTCTTATCCATATCTATCAGTTTACCTTTAAACAAAGTCATGGTGATCATAGCTTTCAACCCCTGTGTAGACACTTTTAGAGACTTCCAATGTATTTGGATGACCTTATGAAATAATTTGGTAACTCTTAGATATAAATATAACATGGTCAAATGGAAATATTAGTCTTGTAGACTAATCTCATAACCTCACACCTTCATTGTCTTATCTACACTAGATAGGTCAACTTATGAGAAATATTTTCATCATATCCACTAACCTCAAAACTTATATCCAACATGAAAATGTATTACATGTCTTGAAAAAATTATCTATGCACCTAGATTCATCCCTAATCCATGATAACACATCCCTAATCAGCTTCTCACTTATGCCTAGTTTTCTCACTATCTGCACCATTAGGTCTATTAGCGATAGGTCAACTTGTATGACTAGTTTAGCACAACTAAGGTCTAAAAACTACTCATAAACCACCATGGTCATATAGTACAAGTCACAAGCTTAAACCTTCATCCATTTATCAACTTTGACCTAGTCAACTCTACTTCTTACAATAAATCTTTGAGAAATAAGGCTTTTCTTGTAGGGTCCACTCACTCCCCTAACAATCAAATCACACCTTGATATGTCTAAGAGAGTTAAATATAGCATCTAATAACTTTTAAATCCATACCAAATCATTTTGGACACTTTTGATCAACTTATTTCATATCGGGTCATTATTAAAGTTCTTTGAGGGTTTAAACCATCTTAAATTCTTAATGATCATTCATAAAGCTTAGCTCCTTATTCCAAAAACCAACACTTGTAAATTTAAACTAGTACCCTTCCCCATCTTACATGAATATATTATTTCATCATGTAGATGGTGTACATGCCAACAAGCACTTGAAAAACATTCTCAAATAGATAGCTCTTCATCCTATATACTTGAGAGACCCTAAAACACTTTTTAAAGCCTTTTCTTGTAAACCATGATCTAAAACATGATGTAAATGCTTTAAAAAATCTTGAATCACATTTAGCGATGCTCACTTGCTCACCCATGTTTTAGAAATTGATCCTAATACCCCATCTGTCCACCATCTCTCTCTTTGCTTTCTAGGCCTTGACCTGTAAGTCTTATTAGGCCTTGAAACTAACCTTCTAGCCATTGTCCAAACTCTTATCACCTCATGTATATGCCATGTAATCTCTTATCATACTTAAATATTATCAAACATTCTTCATATGTCTTGTCAATATTTCATGAAGATTCATTAGGCCAAGAAAGGTCTAAAACTAGTCTAGTTGTAGACTTGGACTGAAGTACTTACCTCTATAGTCGTCACCTTGAAACTCTTCTAAGTGCTCCAATTCCTCTTATGTATGTTGATTCAAACTTATACAAACACTCTTCTTTGTATATTAAATAGAACATCTTCATAACTCACTCAGAGCATCTTCAGAGTTGCTTGCGTAGATCTTTAAGTCTTGACTAAGGATATTCATAACTCATTCAGAGCATCTTCAAATTTGCATACACAGATCCTCAGAGCTCAACTAAGGAACTTCTTAGCTCATTATGTTATATGTTGAATCTTCAAAACTGTTGATGACTTCTCAAGTCTTAAAATTCTTTCTCAATAGAGATACATTAGATGCCTTCAAAATAACTAAAATCTTACTTGACCATGCACCTTCATAAGAACCTTTAACATCAATGATAACATCAATGCGAAAACTCAACAATCAATGATAATTCTCAATAATCTCCCCCTTTTTCATTGACAGCAAACATACTTAGAAAACTATGGCAACCATCTCCTAGATCTAGATCTTGCCTTTTCTTACCCTTTTTGATCTTTCTCCCCCTTTGACATAAATGACAAAGAGTCACCTACAATTATTGGAATCACACTTTCTCCCCTTGAGTTAATACTATCTTTTAAAGACACTAGATGACACATAATATGAAGCTACACAACCATGTTCCTTATTTATCTTTTCAACTTGTTCACAATATGAATCACCAGTACACACAAACGATCTCCAACATAGATCAAGCACTTTGGTACTAATACCAAATCTTAACATAGATCAAGCTCAACTACTCATCACAAATAGATACATAAAATTACCTCTCAACATGATAAAATTCCACACTTCTAGCTCAGACTCAACAATCTTTAACATGTCTTCAAACCATGTTGATTTACAACACATGTCAAGGATGAACAAGAATCCACTATGCTTCTACTTACTGATGAGTGTATCCATGTAGCCTAATGGATTCACCCCTTCCATAGGGAACTAAAACATAATGAACTCAAGAAATTCCCAGATCTCCAAATTCTTACAAGACTAAAAATTCTTAAAGGTCCTTCTAGGCTTAATTAGCACTATAGGCTTGATCTCATCATCAACTATTTGATCATCAATGTGAGCTAACAACAAACGTTATTGACTTGATTTCACACTTAAGGCATGCTCTATCATAGTAAATAATATACTTTATCTTGTAGACTGATCATGATTTATGTTTACTACCTTTGGTTTTCATACATTCATTTACCTTCTTTCTTGTACCCTAGGGGATTCAAACTTCCTATTTTAAATTGATGACCTTATAAGTCTAGTAGGATAGAATATTTCAATGTGTCCTACATTATGATAGATATAACAAATCACCTTATACATATCATTTGATTGATGTGAATTGTGACTCCTTCCATAGTTCCATGAGTACTCATTCATGGAGGATCTTTTACATTCTCTTGCTCTATGACCAAACTGACAACATATAAAATAGTAACCATTGAAAGAATTAGTATACGTTATAGCATTATGTTATTTGATAGGTCTTTTCATGGTGACCTTTTCATCTTCAATAGTCTTCTCCTTGACTATAGGTGCCTCTTTTTGGTCTACTTTGAAACCAAGACCTATCTTATCACTTGCAGACTTTTGACTACTCAAGATATTATCTAGAGCCTCAATGCTCTTTTCAAACTTCACAAAGCTCTTCACCTTGCTAGATTCTTGATCTAACTTAGATTTTAGGGATTATATTTTAGTTTCATACCTAACACATTCTTCCTCTTTAGTATTTAATCTTGTATTGTCTATTTCCATCTGTGACTCAACTTGATTGATGATCTCATCATAGTCCTTGGAAGTGTTGCTCAGCCTTTCCTCAAACCAGTCAATCTATTCCTCATAGTCCTTAACTAATGATCCTAGTTTGTGATTAATTCTCCTTTAAAAATTCAACTCCTATAGGAAATTACCAATTCTACATCAACAATAAGACCTTTCCCATTTGAATAACCCTCATTGTATGATTTTATGGCCATGAACAAGGTTTCACTATTATCATGTCCAGGTTCACTAGTGCCACCATCACTCTCAGATTCACTTGAATCATTTACATTAGAAGAGTTATCTTGTTTAGTGTATAAGATTCTCTTATTTTTTAAAGTTCATTTTCTACCTTCATACTTCTTTAACTCCTTTTTGATATTATCAAGCTTATAGGTCTTTTTATGATGTCCATCATGTTCTTCATCATACTTAAATTTATCCTTGTTAGGACACTTGGATGTAAAGTGGCCAATCTTGCCACAGTTGAAACATTTGAAGGTAAATTTAACTTTGTACTTACCAGCTCCAAACCTCAACTTCTTTGCAAACATGGCTATCAATTGATCATCATCAATATATGAGCATTCCTCATCCTTAACCTTCTTGGATTTTGACTTTTTCTCAAATTTTAAAGTGCTTCCTTCTTAGGAGGTATTCCTTCATTAGTTATCATATCATAAGTAGTCAAAATGCCATGAAGCCCATATATCTCTCACTTTTCCAAATATTGCATCTCTTCTACTAAAAACACCTTAGAGTCAAAGGAGTTAGTGATCTCAACACCTTTTGAACAATAGTGGATTCTATCATTTATTCTCTCAATCCTCTGATGATATTGACAACTTATTCAACCCTTAATAGGTAAGATGCAATGGTTTCATCTTCAAGCTTTCAAACTACTTTCAGTAGGTTTGTAACTTGGCCATCTTCACCTTGGTGTCTCATTCATAGATAGTATTAAACTTGACCCATATCTCTTTAGCTAATTTACAGTGCATTACTTTTATAAGTTAGGCCTCTGACAGGCCACAAAGAATAACATTCATTGCCTTAGAATTATTTTCACTAAATTTCTTACCTATTGCATCAGTTGGTGGAATAGGAGGAGCACTATATCCATCCACTACTGACTATCAAATATCATTACCTTGATACATCAAATATATCTTCATCCTAACATTCCAAAAGGCATAATGAGGTCCATTGAATAATGGATCCTTACTAGTAGAGAAACCACCTTGAGCTTACTGACAAGCCATCCTTGCTTCTAAGATCTCCTTTAGGTTTTTAAACTTACTTCAAAGGACCAATCTCTAATTTGAATTATTGGAATATAAATTATTGAGATGGTGGGGTGAATCAGTCTTTAAAAACTTTCATTGACAATATTTAAGCAATCACAGATCATTTAAGCAAGCACCAACCATTATAGCATGAAACACATGAACACAGTATATATGTAGGAAACCCTTAATGGTAATTTAACCCACTAATGATTTAAATGTACTATATTCATATAATAGAAACACAAACTTTAGTGAAGTGCCTACTTCACATGGATCCCCAACCCTAACTAGCTAAGCACCAACTCAGCTAGGCTTTAGCAAGCACCTACTTATAAGGAGGAACCAACATCCTAGATGAATAAACACCAACTCAACCACTTGAAACACTTGGTCACCTTCAAAAAACCTTATTTATTATACAATAGATGATGATCTTCTCCCTCATCCCTTCGCACACTTATATCCTTCTCAAACTGGCCTCTAGCCTTATTCACTCAACTAACCTTCTTCTTGACTTGATTAGGTCATATGAACTTGATCCTCATATGAAAAAATCATATATGATATCCATGACACCCATTTTATGGTATATAATACCTTATTTTGTTTACTATTATTCTATTTCAGTCGCTTGTGCTTCACTCTCACAAATAGGCCTAAAACTACCTAATATATATACAATTTACTTGATCATATCCTTCTTAGTTGGATACATACTTCAAATCTATTAGAAAATCATGTAATAGATCTTATAATACCATAAAAACATGCTTAAATCATAATTTTATCACACATTGGTTAGTCATATCTCAATTATCCCTTACTCCTCTTTTAGGTTTTATGGATACCTAATAAGCCTTCTTAGCAACATATTACCCTTTGATCTTATTGAAACATTTTTAAAATTCATGAAAATTAGGTAAAATTAATATTACACTCAAATATACCCTATCCAACTTCAATTTATGTTTACAACACCTTTTAGGTTCAACCATCACTTGACCCTTTTCTTAAAACATTGTTCACAATAGGCTTGTGTATACACATAAAATATGTATTGAATAACTGAACCATAAACACACTTTTGCTAAACAAACATGAAAAAAATTATATATTTATAAACATCATGATCTTAGGGTCAATAAAAAACTTCATTAGATGCTTCAATTAAAGATATATAGGCTCAAACTCTTATCTACAAGATGCTTACCCATAATTGCCAACTGGCTTCACAACAAAGTCAAGGAAATATGAAATTTTGATACCTTATTAAACATAACCAAGAGATTAAAATGCATTAAAATTATTTTATAAAAACATAAAACAAACATGTCATAATCTATAATGTAAATTATTGGTTTTATAGACCAATCTATTGACTTTCTCTCTCATAGACTTCACTCAGTTAGACAAATCACTTTGGCTTCAATGTTCCAACATCTTACACTAATTTCCAAGATTTAAAAAATAATGGATATATAATTCATGTCCAAAAAAACATCATATTAATTAGTTTCATAAACTAATGGCAAAGAGCCTCCAACCCATCATTGCAACTTGCTTACCCAGATCTACCAGTTTACCTTTAAACATAGTCATGTTGATAATGAATTTCAACACCTATGTATACACTTTCAGAGACTTCCAATGTATTTGTATGACCTTATGAGATAATTATATAACTCTTATATATAAATATAACATGTTCATGTGGTAATATTGGTCTTGTAGACCAATATCATAACATCACACCTTCATTGTCTTATTTGTACTAGACAAGATAACTTATGAGCAACATTTTCATCATATCCACTGACCTCAAAAACTTATATCCAAAATGAAAATATATTATATGTATTTAAAAAATTATCTATTCCCTTTTTTCATCCTTAATCCATGATAATACATCCCTAATCAACTTCTTGCTTATACCTAATTTTTTCATTATCTGCACCATTAGGTTTGTTAGCAATAGGTCAGCTTGTATGACTAATTTAGTATACTTAAGATCTAAAACCTACTTAAAAACCACCATGGTCATATAATCCAAGTCAAAATCCCCAACCTTCATCCATTTAGAAACTTTGAGTTGGTCAGCTTTGCCTGTATAACAAATTTATGAGAAACAAGGCTTTTCTTGTAGGGTCTACTCACTCCCCTAATAAGCCAATCAAAAATGGAGATGACTAAGATAGTTTAATATAACCTAAAATTGCTTTTAAAGCCATACCAAATCATTCTAGACACTTTTGATCAACTTATTTCATATCAGGTCACTATTAGAGTTCTTTGAGGGTTTAAACCATCTTACAATCTTAACGATCATTCACAAATCTTAGCCCCTTATTCAAAAAAAAATACTTGGAAATTTGATCTAGGACACTTCACCATATTCCATGAAAATCTTAGTTCATCATGCAGATGTTGTACGTGTCAATGAGTGCTTGAAAAACATTTTTTTGATAGACAGCTCTTCATCTTATGTACTTGAGAGACCTTAAAACACTTTTTAAATCCTTTTCTTGTAAACTATGACCTAAAACTTCATGTACATGATTAAAAAAATATTTAATAACCTTTGGAAATGCTAACCTATTCACCCATGTCCTGGAAACTAATCTTGATACCCCAGCTGGCCAACATCTCTCTCTTTGCTTTTTAGTCCTTGACCTACAAGCCTTATCTGGCCTTAAAACTGACCTTTTATCCACTATCCAAGCTCTTATAACCTCATGTATATGACATATAATATCCCATCATGATTAACTAATATCAAACATTTTTCATATGTTTTGTCAATAATTCATGAAGCCTCATTAGGCCAAGCAAGGTTTAGAACTAGTCTAGTTATAGACTTGAACTGAAGTACTTACCCCTATAGTCTTCACCTTGAAACTCTTCTAAGTGCTCTAATGCCTCTTATGTATGATTAAGAAACCTTATACAAGCACACTTATTTGAAGCTTCAATAGAACATCTTTAGATCTCACTCAGAGCATCTTCAGAGCTGCTTACATAGATCTTCAAGCTCGACTAAGGATCTTCATAGCTCACTCAAATCATCTTTAAAGCTGCATACATGGATATTCAAAGTTTGACTAAGGAAATTCGTATCTCATTACATTATATGCCACTTCTTCAAAACTATTGATGACTTCTCAAGTCTTCAAATTCTTTCTTAGCAGAGAGACATTAGATTACCTTCAAAACAACTCAAAGCTTACTTAACCATGCACCTTCTCAAGAACCTTTGACATCAATGACAACATCACTGCCAAAACTCAAAAATCAATGACAATGCTCAATGGAACAAAGGCATCATTTGTGACCACATTTCTATAATGTGGATTATACATGGTCCCACTACTTATGTAATGAGGCATATATGAATCCACAACTAAAATCTCATGAAAAAAAGGTCTAGAGTTCACAGAAACTCTTGAAACATGGTTTAAAAGAATTGTTCGATGCTTGGTATGTCATAAAAATTGGTATAAATGAAAAGCTTAGTCTATTTTTGCAAATGGTCTAAACTTGGCCTAGAATGGAGCTCTTTCTCTAAAATCATCAATTGTAAGCTTGTCCTTATATATCAGCAAGGTTTAAGGTCTTGCACACAAATGGTCAAATGAATGGAAATTTTGAATATTTATTTTGTCAAAGTATTTTGAACAAATATAATATATGTCTAAAATGAAAATGGTGCTAGGTCTTTATAAACAAGGCAAAAATCTAGACTCAAAAGGTATGAACAAAATCTAAAAACTAAGGTAAATACTAGGTCTTTGGAAATAAGGCACAAAGCAAAACTCAAAAGGTATGAATGAAATCGAAAAATTAAGGCAAATGTTAGGTCTTTGGAAACAAGTCAAAAATCTAGATTCAAAGTATATGAATGAAATCTAAAAACTAAGGCAAATGCTAGGTCTTTGGAAACAAGGCACAAAGTTAGACTCAAAAGGTATGAATGGAATCTAAAAATTAAGGCAAATTCTAAGTATTTACAAACAAAACACAAAGTTGAACTCAAAATTTATGAAAGAAATCTAAAAATTATGTCAAATTCTATGTCTAAAACTAATTGAGAAATTTAATCTCAAGTAATCAAAATAAGAGTGATGAGTAAATAATTCAATCCCAAGTGATAATCAAGGCTCCAATGTAAACTAACCATGCTTAATATTATACTTGAAAAAAGAGTTTCAACCTTAGTTCATGGCAACAAAAAAACTCAAGGCATACATAAAATAGACCACTTCCTAGATCTAGGCAAAAAGAGTCTTAAAAGCAAGCAAGGAATTTAGTCCAAGTTGAACGATTCAAAGGTAAAAGGTAAACACCTAAACCAAAATTAAGCAATACATAGGTGTAGACCAATAAATTTTGAATCTGAACTTCACAAGACAACTTCTGAAATTGGTTTAAAAGACTTGTATTCTTCATATGGATAACATCCTAGACCCAAATGGATAGCATAAGGACACCAATTATAGACCAAAGACACATATGGTTTCAAACTTGGCTTAAAATGAGGCAATGCTTTTGGAATAAAATGAGTAGTGTAATGGTGTTACTTTGATCAAAATGTATGACAATGGTTTTCAAAATTCCAAGGAAAATACTTGGGATGAAATGAGTAGTGTAATGATTCCCCATTTAAACAAGTGACACACAAATGTTTTAGAATGAAAGGTCTAAGGTAAAAGTGTCACTAAATGAACATAATAACACCTCTTAGGCTAAAGTGGTGAAAATATGTGATGTTTTATGATTTATTTTTTGAAAAAATAAGTAAACACTTTCTAGTCTCAAAACATGCATGTAACTCAAATGAAATATAAGTATCACAAATAGCTTGTCATGTCTCTATAACTGACATGGGTTTGCATAGCTTCAGCTAAAGTTTCTACCAATATACCTGTTAGTGCCCAAAATTGTACTGAAGTAATTGGGTCCTTGTCTAGTTTAAATGATTGTCCTTATCCCAACTTCCATCTCCAAGTGTTCTTTTAGAAGGTGAAGTTCATGTAAAAAAATTCTAAGTCTTAATCTGGTCTTTGCTTGGTGAATGTGTCTTTCCCTTAGACTTTTTTGGGCTTTTTACACAAACACGATGTCTAACAAAAATAGGTCTTTAAGATTTTTATCTTGGACAAAAAGTCTAAAGACTTGTTTTTGTCAGAGATTTTGTCTGCTACAAAATGTCTAAAGGAATTCAATGTCTTGTTTTGCATCGAGTTAAGTGTTTCACAAAAAATCTGAAGGATCATTTACTTCAAACTTTTTTTTCATGGAAAAATGGCCAAAGGGTACTTGTCCTTTAGGCATTTTACTTGCAAAAAAATCCTTTGTTTCAAAAAAGGTGCAAAGTCTTATTTGTTTCAAACATTTTGTCCATGGTAAAATGCTTGAATGGCACTTACCCTTCAAGCATTTTGCCCATGTAAAAATCCTGAAATAAATTGAAGGACTTATTTATCTTTTCCAAAGTGTATTAAAAAAGTCCAAAGGGTCATTTTGCCTTTGCAAAATCCCTGAAGGGTCATTTCCTTCGGGCATCTTGACCTTGTAAAATTTATGAAGGGCACTTTTAGAAGGGTCATTTTTCCTTTGCAAAATCCTCAAAGGGATATTTCCTTCGAGCATTTTGCCCTTACAAAATATTTGGACACTTTCAGAAGATCAAGAGGACATTTTTAATAAGTCCAAAGGCACTTTAAAGAGATCTAAAGGACAATTCCAAAAGGCCAAAGGGAAATTCTTTAGGGCAAGTGCCCTTAACAAAAATTTTGAAGGGTATGTGCAAAGGGATCAAAAAGTACTTCTGGCAAAGTTGTTACAGAGCAGAAGTCATATTCCTTCAGGCATTTTGCCATGCAAAAAGTTTAAAAGAATTGCATTTCTCTAGGAAAAATGTAAAGTTCAAATTCTTTGGGAAAAGTACCAAGTTCAATTTCTATGAGGAAATTGTTTCAGACAAAATGAATGAAATAATTGTCCTAATGAAGACAAAAGGAGCTAAGTCTCAATTCTCTTGAAAAAAGTGCAAGGGTCCAATTCCTTCAAAAAAAGTGCAAAAGACCAACTTTTTGGGAAAATTATATCAGATAAAATGTCTAAAATAATTATTTTGATGAAGGCAAAAATCTAAAGGCTAAATTCTTTTAGGCATCATGCCTACACAAAAGGTCTAATAAAGCTCAATTATTACAATAAATGTGTGAAGTCAAAATCCTTTAGGGAAAATGTCTCAGATAATTTATCTCAGATAAATGTCTCAATAGAATGATTGAAACAATTATTATAGGATAATTATGTCAAAAAAAAGTCCAAAGTAGAAGTGTTAAGGATAAAGAAAAGCCTAAGATAGACAATTAGAAGATAAAAGGCCCAAGAAGCAAATAGGAATGTTAAAGATGAAGACCTTGTTGACCAGATTATTGTAGAAGAAAGTCCCTGAAGAAATTTTTTGAATTACAGAAGTGTGACGGTCTCGTGGATGTCTTTTGACAGGCACACATACCTCAACTTTAAGTTGTGACAAGTAGCCATTGGAATTCAAATGTTCTATAATGGTTATACAAGCATCAATTTTAGACCCTATGAAGTAGTCATTTGTTTTCAAATAGACGTAGATCTAATGTCATGCATTTGTACAGATTAGGATGATTTGACGGTGCATGATCAAATTTGAATAGTCAAAGGAGCCATTGAATGGAAGTAACTACATTTCAAGATTCTATAATAGATTAAATGGTTTCTATTTGATCTTGGAGGTAAACTCTTTTTTGAGTTAGTGTAGGACTTTGGTTTCTTTCTTTCTTGTTCTTCCTTTCCTATCCCCTGTTTGTATATAGTTCCTATATATTATTTGTTTGCCTTCTCTTGTGTTGTTTTTTGCTCTCAATAAGTCTTTTCAAGATAGTCCTTAGCTCAGGCTTCATCCATCCACTCAAAAAGGGACTTCTCAGATTGGGAGTGTAGGTGTAAAGGGACTATAGGTCTAAAATGTAAACTTGATTGTTTATATTTTTAGGGAGACTGGTAAAGAAAAATGAATAGACTAATAATTCTATAAAATCTTGAAATTTTATTCTAACCTAAGCTTGATTATAATAAGGTTTGCATATGAATGATGAAAGTTTAAATTATTAAAGCATAGGCATGCTTGCACTTAAACAACATTCATTTCGTGGGGTAAAGTTTGTGACCAAGGATGATTGGTTAAAGATCAAACACTTGACCAAATCCCAAAACTTGGCTAACTTGGTTCCTAACCTTTACTAAAATCTAAAAATGGTCTATAAAAATAAAAAATACAAAAATAAGAGCTCATTGCAAATTTCAAAAAGAACTTTTAAGTAAAGGTGATTCAGGTAATCTCCATTGAGGCTATGGATGTCTAGCTAGCAATGGAGTAAGGCCTTGAATAGATCCAAAGTCATCTCTATCAAGGCCATGGATGCCTGGTTGGTATCAGATCAATGCCCAAGCCTTCCCTAAGCTAAAATCATGGTTCTTAATGAATATTCAAACATGTTGTAATTCAGTGTCAATGGTTAAAGACATGAAGTCTTGAAATCGCTCTCTAAATTTGATGGCAAATAGTAAGTGGAATCAAAACACACACATATCATGACAAGGTTTTGATATTTGATCCCAATTTTTCATGTGTAAGGCTTATTTTAAACATGACAAGGTCTTAAAAATGGTGCTTGATCAAGTGAAATGAATAGCCTAGTTTTAAGTCTGAACCATAATATCTGAATTTTAAAATGTATTGCTATGGGAATCCACTTGATTAGGGTGTTACTAATATGTTTGCACATTATATTTATTTTAAGATCATCCACACCTAGATTGGTTGGCATATGCATGCATGATTTTGGTTTATATTTTATCTTAATTTGTTAACATTAGATTTCTAGGTTTTAAATTTGTAGGTTTAATGGAGCCCTCCTTGAAAACGGATTATGTCTAGGTTTCATGATTTAAGGTCAATATTGGTGTTTTACTATCCTTTGATCAAAGGCCAAGTTGAATTTATTTTGATCACCTTGAAACCCAGATTCCAATTACTTTTGCCCAAGTATTTTCATTTAGATTAAAAAAAGGTAGGAACATTTTTATGCGAGAGTATTTTAAAATGCCATGGACTTAGTTAAATTTGTATATTAAGGCTTGGTTATATTTATTTACATGACCAAACCCTAGTCTAAAAATCCATGTTGGATCCCTTTTAGGTCCTGAGATTCTATAGCCTATATTCCTCATGATCTGAACTAACTCATGGTCTTTTTTATTTAGTAGAGCCCCATTTCATTTAAAGCTTAGTCTAAACTTTATCTTAAGGTCTTAAATCATATTTATTAATATGAATCAAAACCTTGTTCTAAGATTGTAGCCTGTAGAGTAAAAAATACTCTACGTTTCATTCTGATTTTTAGTTGTGCACTACAAAATTTTGTTCTTGCATACTTTGGTTCATGACAATCAAGTTTTGAAATAGAATGCGGGCTTGATTTCCTTTTGATTCATTTTGTCTAAGTGTCGAAGTCAAACAAAAGCTGCCAAGTGTCATTGGTCGAGGCACCTTTCATAATTTTTATAAGTTGGTCATGACGTGCCACGTATCTCATAGCAACTCAACAGAATGCGACAAGTGTCGGCATCCACATTTCATATCAGCATCCATGTCTCATATCGACACCCACATTTCAAATGACAATCACGAAAGGTTTCAACAAGCTAAGTATCAGGATCAGGCAGAAAGTGCCGAGTGGCAATTACAGAAGGTTTCAATTTGCTTTTCTAAAAGTGATAGAAGATGCCATGTATCCCAGCTGAAGAGAGTGGAAGCCACCACGTGTCAAGATCTGAATTATCTTCATTTTGCTTCACTGATATAGCAAAGACTATGGTGGGTCCTAGGTTTTGTTTCTAAAGCAAGCGAAAGCTGCCAGGTGTCACTGTCTATGTAAATATGAAATGAGGCCCAATTGTTCTATAATATAAACAGATTAAAGTAGAGACCAACACATGTCACCTTCCACAAGTCTCTCAAAAGGTAGCTAAAAGCAACAGAGATCACCACATATCCCCAGTTAAGTAAAGCAGAGATTGCCATGTGTCCTTTGTTGAGGCAAGCAGAAATTGCCACCTGTCCCTATGCCTTTTAAAAGTTTCTAGGGCAAGAAATGCTATGGGTCTTATTTTTTTGTTTAAGTTGTTAAAGTTTCAAAGAAGTAGATTGCGATAGGTGTCAAAGGTGCAACACTCCTGAGCAAAGACACAAAAGAGTATAAGTTACATGAAAAGTGCCACATGTCTTCAGTAAGTGTTGTGGAACATGCCAAGTGTCGTTCTCTGGTAATAAGAAGGTTTTCAAGAAATTGGCCAAGTGTCCTCTTCCATTTAAAAGAAGGGAGCATCTTGTGATCTATTTTAGCCAATGAATTGCTAAAAGATAGAGCATTTTAGAATCTAAGAAATATCTTTTGTTAGACACTTCCAGTTCGGTTAGATTTCAGTTGGGCCATTAGATTGGGAACACGCAGACAATCTAGAGTGAATCCAAGGCTATAAATAGAGGTGCAGAGATCACCAAAAGGATCAGGATCAGATACTTAGAGAGAATTTTTTGAGAGAAATTATCAAGAGTTTTAGACTTTCTAGAGCTATGATTAGTAATATCATTTGCCTTTGTTCTATTTTCTTGAGTTGGAAGGTTTATGTAACTATGCATGTTTTTGTGCCTCTTATGTGACTAGAGAATTCAAATAAGAAGATTGAATCTTGTGCCTTTGTTGATATCTTTTATGTCATTATAAAAGTAGTCTAGACTGTGTTGTCAAGATTTTTAGACTTTCTAGAGCTGTGATTAGTAATATCATTTGCCTTTGTTCTATTTTCTTGAGTTGGAAGGTTTATGTAACTAGGCGTGTTTCTATGCCTCTTATGTGACTGGAGAATTCAAATAAGAAGATTGAATCCTATGCCTTTGTTGATATTTTCTATATTGTTGCAAAAGTAGTCTAAGCTGTGAGTCTCTATTTCTATTGTTTTCATCTTTTACATTGATCATGCCTTTTTTGCTCTTAAATGTAATTGAATCTTACATATAGTCTCACTGTGCTCAGGATTAAGGTCAAATTACATTCAGGTGCATCACCATAGTTAGATTTTCTTTCTTGCATTTGTGTTTCTATTAAAATTCCTATCCCTTTTCCTAGTATACACTTGATATAAAGAAGAGACCAACTTCTTAAAAATATAGAGGTTGTTTCAAGTCGCAAGTCCCACATCTTGAAACTTCCCATTGTTGGTGTTAAGAAACAAGTGCAATTTTAACCATCAACAGTTTTGGGCACGCCTGGTGGGACACTATATTAAAGTTTCTTTCAAGATCGTATGAACCAAAGAGCTACGAGGAATCAGAGTTATAGACCAGTAACTAGATCTCAGTCTGCTATAAATCTAGGTATTCTTTTGCCACCTTTGGTAACTAGTCCTAGAAGAAGATTCAACCAGTTTATACCAATACCAAGAGCAAATATGGGAGCCCCTATACCCCCAATAAATTATGAAAGTTGGAACACTGGTAGTCCTTTAATTCTTCTAATACCACCATCCACTTGGGGCCCTATCCCAGTCAATGACTTAAAAGCTCTACCCAAATTTAGTGGGCAAGATTTTAAAACACCTAAAGAACATCTATAGGATGTATCAGATGTTTGTGCTATACATGTTGTCACACAGAAAAATGTGGCCATAAGATTATTAGTAGCTTATTTTAAAGGGAAAGCTCTAGAATGGTATCGATCTTTGACCCCAAATACCATATCTACATGGTATCAGCTCAGAGATCTTTTCTTTGAAATATTTGAAGAGAAGGGTGATAAGTCTTCTTTATTACAGCAATTGATTGCCATCCAAAGGGCACAATAAGAAGCAATGACTGACTTCAATTCCAGATTTCAAAAGACTTGGGAAAGAATCCCTGTTATAGCTAGACCATTACCAGGTATGGCTATAGTTTTCTATCTTAAGGCTTTAAATTCAAACATATCTATTATGATTCAGTCACTTGGAGGTCAGACTCTGCCAGAGGCTTATGACTATGCAGTCAAAGCTGAAAATAATTTGATAGATGCTAGAAAGTTGTCTCCAAGGCCTCCCATGCCCATGTTTCTAGAGATTTCCTTGCCATTACCTCAAGAAGCCCCTAAATCTATAGCCCCACCTGTGTCTATGTACACATATCCTCAACCACCTACTAAAGAAATTGTCCCCACTCAGTCATCTGAGCTGGATGATATCAAGAATATCTTGAGGACATTTTCTAATGAGCTGATTAATATAAAAAGACAGCAAAATACTTATACTAAACCTCAATACCAGGGCTATCAAAGAAATATATTTTTATCTCAACCAAACCAATACCAGGGTCCTCCAAGGCAAAATAACCCTCAACTAGCAAATTAATTAGTTGCAGTCCCTACACCCTCATAGACTATTCCTCCCAATTCAAATAGGGAAATTATTCTAGGGCAAAATAATTATGTGGATGCTACTAATGCCTAGTGTTTCCCTTGCAATAATTCTCATACACCTAGAGATTGTCCCATGGGTAATCTACTACAAAAGGTGGCAGAGCAAAGAAGAATGGATGGATAGTTTGCAAGTTCTATTGACAATCAAGCCTATCAATCTTCTGGTATGCAAAATTCAATCTTAGTGGCTTAGATGCAAGGTATGTCTTTGTAAAAAGAGGAAAAAATAGCCCCGAAACATGCCTTGTTATCATGGGTTGAAGATGAAGAATTAGTTTTCTTGAATGAAGCTTCCACTTCTAAGAAACCAATGGTGCAATCTGATTATTATACTAGATCAAAGAGAAGGATGGTGGAATAGCCTGAAGTTGTAAATAGTCAAGTCATGGAGAATCTTCCATTTCAAGGACAAAGAAACACAGCTCTCAGATAAGAAGTGCCTCAGCCAGTGCATAATCAAGTGATTCCTGCACAAATTCAAGAAAAAATGAGATATCCTTATTCTCAAAGAACTTAGACTCTGGGACCAATAAATGTGGTGGATCAATTGAAGAAGACTCCAGCACAAGTATCAATATGGGATATATTGGCTATTCCAGAATAGATGACACTACTACAAGAAGCTCTACAAGGCCAAGTAGTGCCCAAAGGTACTGTTATCAAAGGACCTGCTGAAAAAGAAAAGCTCAAAGACACAGTTCATCTGCAGACAACAACCCTAGTGAATAATGCACCTGAGGTAAGCAAATCCAAATTGGATCCCTTCTATTTAACTTTGATAGTTGGCATGAAACAGCTGCATAATGCAATGATAGATTCAGGGGCTAGTACTATAGTTATGCCTAAGTAGATAGCTGATGCTTTAAAGATAAAATATGAGCCACTCACTAAAGGGGTCATGCAGCTAGATGGCAAAGCAATACAAATAATAGGGAGAATTAAACAACTCCCATTACAATTATATACTTGTCCTAATATAATTATAAATCAAGATTTAGTAGTGATAGATATACCTCCTATTTTTGGCTTATGTTTATTAAGAGACTTTACAGCCAAGATAGGAGGATATATGTCCCTTGATTAGTCTCACCTCATCTTAAGAACCAAATATGGTTCAAAGATGAAGATATTATCTGAACCATTATATAAGGATCATATCACCAATCAACCAATTTCAAAGTTAGAGGCAGCCCATGCTATGATGAATAAAGAAGAAAGGGTTTTTGTTGAGGAGTTAGCTGAATGGACTGAACATGATCAAGAAGAGCAAAATGATCATTTATTAGCTATGATGCAAAGTGACCCATATGGAAATTATGACTCCATGGGTCTAGGCACTTATGTCATATTCGAGGAAGATCATAAAATCCCAAATCGTTTAAGGGAAGAAAAGTCAAAAGATACCTCTTCTATTAATCCTCGAGTCTCTCAACATGAATTTAATATTCTAAGTGAGAAGTCACAAGCGTATGCCTTAATCTCTGATGAAGAAGAGATAATTTCTAACTTTCTTCTTACTTTGCAAGATAATATGGAGGAGCATGGACATTTCCTTGATCATGATTTGAATGACTTGTTTGAAATCATAGGGTCAGGTTATACTATTTTTCAAGGAGGTTGTGAGTTGGCTGTAGATGAACAAGACAACATTGAGACTCAATTACATATGCAAAATTATTGCAAACTTTCAGAATTATCCTTTCAAGAGATTGATAATTTTGAAGTCATTAAAGAGGATGATCATGCAATAGAACCTGAGTTTGAGGCAAAAGGAGATAAGTCAATAAATGATATATATCAAAGGGATTCTATTGATGAGCAAATAGTCATTAATTTCTTGATAAGACATACTATTATCAAGAACCGGCATTTGAGTAGCTTTCAAGGACAAGAAGAGTTTATATATGTTGGAAGCATGTTTGACTCAGACTCACTCGAATGCAGGCAAATCAATGTGGCATACAAAGAAAGCAAGTCACCAGAGCTACATCCAATGCAACCACTTGTTCGGCAACATAAGTCATCTTGTCGTAAAGGAGACTTTAGAAATTCTTCTTTTGATCTAGGAGGGAGATAAAGATACTTAATGTATATAGTTAGATAGTTTCCCCTTTCCATATTGTTTTGTTTTCCCATTTTTGTTTTCCCGCTTTTCTTTTAAATAAGTGTTCTTTGAACACGTAGTTGGTAGCTCAGAGATTTTTTCAAACTCTTCAAAATTTTTCAATGCATTGAATGTCTCCCAAATCTTTAGAAATCCCCAAGGTACCTTGCACTACCACTTGCATAACATGTTTGCCTCGTTGTCCCATAAAAATTGAGTAAGATTTGCTAACGGTTATCTGAGTTTAATGCCATTTTGAGACTTGATAGGTCAATAAATACCTCTTAGCAAGAGTTAAAGCTTACAAGTTCTCAAACATTCTTGCATCTGTGAGAAAATATCATGCTACTTGCATTTTTTAGTGCCTAGTAAACTTGCTTTAGTGAAAGTGTTTCTATTTTGAGAAAGTTCATACCATTTATCACAGAAAAGATATAGAGATGGAGGGAGCACAGTCTTCACAACAAGGAGTTGGGATGTATGTGTTGGGTAAATATTTTGTCGGCCAGCTAACTGGTATTCAAAATAGTTCTTATCACCATATCATAAGGAGATTGGTCATCCAATGTTGCAAGTTTACCACATGCAAAGGGGACAAATCTCTCCTCTCATCAAGGGGAGGTTCCCTATTAAATATGCAGGAGATGTAGGAGGCTATATATATATATATATATAGAAAATAAGACACATGGGTGGGACAAACCATCCATCTCTCTTCTTTTCGAGATGATGCACACAGACAAAGGAGAAAATCTTGGCTATAAACGTTGAAGACACTTCTCTTCTTTCAAAAGTGTCACTACAGGAGATAGCAGGAGTTTTTTTCAGATAGTGAAATAACCAGGGATCAAAAGAACGTAGGAATAGCAAGATGAAACAGAGCTCAAAGTCTCCACCTCAACTTCCCAAAGAGTATATCACAAAGGATAATGGGGGCACAAAGTCACCCCAAAATCCTCAACACAAAAAGGAAAGGAAAACACAGACTGAAATCAATTGTGAAAGCACAAAGTCTTTTGACAGTTGGTTTTAGGACACTTCTTTTTTACCTTCACTAATTTTGTGCACCAAATTAAATGAATAAGGACACCTTCAGATGACACAAGTTAGAACAACATAAAGTCTAAAAAAACTTGCTTTCTCATTCAAATAACAAGGAAAATGAATTACAACTTGAGCTCAAAGTCTCAGTCTTCTTCTTTCAAAATGGGCAAAGTTTTCTCTTGTAAAAAAATGAGAAGTCTCCCGTGTAACAAATGAGAGATTACAATATATAGTGCTCCAAGAAAGACTTGGGTGCTTGTTTTCCATAGAATGGCCCATGTTGTGCATTCAATGCCTTAAATGCATTTTCAAGTTTGTCAAAGGACTACATTGAAAACAAGGCAGTTGTCTTAACTATGGCATGCCATTTCATCCCATATGTCTTCTCCTGAGTCTGGATCCTCTGGTTTATCCCCCCTAACATCTGCACAGTTGTCCCTTCATCTTTACTTCATAGAAGAAAACAGGCTGCGTCCTTGGTTTGGTGTGCTTAGAAGTCTACTCGATCCACTGTTTCACCTACTGGAAATCACTCCTGCATAGACATTTTGGGCTTTTCCCTCTTTCTACTTTTGTCTTTTCCAGCTTTGTCTCTTCCTGGAATTTAAGCTCTCAGGGCTACATTCCCAGCTTTACTAGCTCTTTACGCTCCTTCTCTCATTGATTCTCCCCTTTGGCATTTTGGCTTTTGAATGCATTTGGGTCTGCACTCAAGCCTTTAAATATCAATAGCTATTTCATTGCCATGAATTTGACAGCTACGGGCCCATCATCTTCTTTAGCAATTCCTTCGTGTCTTTCCCGCTTACTTTAGCTACTTTCCACTGATCTCAGCAAGAGACACGTGGCATCTTCTGCTAGAACAGGTGAGGACACTTGGCAGCATCCACCTAACTTTAAAAGGGACATGTGGCAGCTTCTATTGCACTTTGTCCTTTTCCATTGGCCATTTTTTTGTGGGCTTTTCCTTTTTTGGCAGACTTTTCCTTCGCTTTATCTTTTCCATTGGATAAAAAGTCTGAAGGAATTGTTCCTTTTGGGCCTTAAACCAAATCCAAAGGAATTCTATATATTTTTGCTTCTCTTTGACCCTTGAACAAATATAGCCTACCCTCCACAAGGGCGTTTGTTCCTTCGGCCCTGGGGCAACCCCTTGAACCTACCGATTGAGCCAATTGATTGAACCAACTTTGGTTCAACAGTTCAATGGTTCAATTGGTTCATTCTTCATTATTTGGCTAAGTCTTTTGATCGCTCAAACAAAACACGTTGAACCAACTACTCATTGAACCTTTGCTAAAGCCCTTAACTCATTGAACCCGTTGAACCTGCTAATCTCAAGCATGTTGAGTCTGTAGAAACACATATCTGTAGAGTTCATAGATTTAAGCCTACAGAGTCCATAGATTTAAGCCTATAGAGTTTGTAGATTTAATCCTATAGAGTCCATAGAGTTAAGCCTACAGAGTTCGTAGACTTCTAGAAAAGCTTTGAAAAATGAAGAACTAGAATGCTCAGAAGGATTTTCAAGAAGGAAAGAGATAATTTTGGCCCTATAAGACCAAGATAGCTCATATATTGTCCCAAAAATGAGTGACATTTTTAGGGAACAACAGCTGGCTCCAATTGGGGAACTTCTTTCTATTGTAAAAAGCGATTGAAGGGAGTAGAATCCAAAATCCTCAGTGCCTTGAAGCGTGCCATTGGGCTACGGAGTCATGCTACCCAAAAAGAAAGGCTACAAAAATGAAAACAAAAAGCACAAAATAGAACAAAGACTTTACAAATATACATATGTATAGGTGAATTCCTTTGGTACTTCAAGAATTGAAATACCTCAGATGCTGCCCTTTGAAGGCAGAGAAAAAAGTGTTGTCTTGATAAACCAGCAAAAAGCCATTTTGCCCCTAGAATTGGTGACGGGCGAATGGAACTCTCCACCAGGAATCCAATCTCTTGTGCCTTCCTCTTGGCCTTTTCTTCTTCTTGCCCCATGGTGAGACTTGACTTTTGGTCCAAAAACCATGAATCTTTGCTTTCCTAGTAAAGAATTCCTTTTCCTAATTTTGATGGGCAACAGCACAGTCTAGTACCACAATTTGCTATTCTGATAACTCAACCCAACACATGTCTTGATTGTCCCTCTCAGATATCTCATATTCTTCTTCATTTGGAGGGGAGGATTCTTTTGCACTTATGTTGCACTCCACCAATTCTCCTGCTATTTCATCCCTGCCTAAAGACTCAAACAAAATTTGGGTTGTAGGGGTAGCCATTTGGGTCTCGACACATTTGACATGATCAATTATGTCAAATGGCTGGATTAGACTAGGCACAGGGGATAGGAGTTCTTCCTTTTGGTTTATGGGAGGGGTGAAAGGACTAGCCTGTGAATTTAAAGTTGAAGTTACAGAACTATTTGGGATACTTACTTCTTTAGCAACCACTGGGTCCTTTGTTTGGAAAGACGAGTGGTTCCACATTCGATAATTGAAATTGTTGGTTGAGGTCACTTCTCTATTTTTCCTTTATCAGCTTGTTGAGCTGACTGGTTCTAAGATTAGGTAAACACAGTGTATGGTCCCTCATTTGCATCACTTTCACTTCTGGGTTCATCTTAGTAATCCAAGAAACTAATGATGGAGTCGCTAGCTAACTCTTCTTGATCCTCTCTAAAGAGGTTAGCATCATTTTCTTGATTAAACTCAAGTTGGAAAGAGAAATCATGCTCTGTTTCTAAATATCCAATTGCTGAGTTGGCTAGAGGTGCTTCAATAGCCAGGTTCCTTTGTGGGGGAGGAAGATGATTTGGTTGCCCTTGACCCCTGATAGCATTGCCTTGGTATGCCTAATTCTGAAATGTCCTCCTTGGGGCATCCTGATGAGGAGCAGAAAACATACCTTGGGCTATTTGTCTTTTGAGGGCCAGCACTTTATTTGCTAACTTCTGCACCATTGGGTCAGTGGTGGCTACATGTGAGTTATCAGAAGATGAGGAAGATGTGCCTCTATTTGAATCCCTTCTTATCTTTCTAGCCAAGATAAGGTCATCTTCTACCTCAGTAGCCAAGTCCTAAGCTTTAGCAAGGTCTATTTGGCCAGCATGCCTTAGCAGAAAACTCACTTCAGGCAATTTTGAGTTGATGAAAAAGCACTTTAGGTTTTCATGTGTTGGCTGAGCAATGATAGGAATCTGATTCCTTAGCTTGTCAAACCTTGCAATGAAATCCCTCATAGGCTCATGTGGCTCCTTTTTCATCTACGTGAGCTGGGCCAAAAGGGCATGTGCATCTTCTACTGGTTTGAACCTTGCTTTGAACTTTACTTTGATTGTGTCCCAGCCAGTCACTAATCCAGTTTGCAGATGGTAAAACTAGTCTACAACAGCACTTTGTAGTGTCTCCAAAAATAGCTTGACTGCTACGTCTACAAATTCCACCCCTATCACACCATAGGCTATGGTGAAGGCTGCAATGTGTTCATCAGGGTGGACTCTTCCATCACCAAATAATTTGGGGAAATTCTTCTTTGAACTGAGTGGTAGCTCATGTAGGGGTGGAGTTAGATTAAGTGGGCCAAAAGAATTACCCCAGGGGCCTTGAACTGCCATGATTTAATTATTGAAAAATAGGGATAACACATTTGGGTGAAACTGCCAGATGATAGGACAAAAATGGAAAAGAATTGGCCCTACTTTAGCTTAAAGCTTGAGGCTTCAAACTGCGCTTTCTTTCCCAGTGGATCTAGTTTGCAAACCAGATTATATAATGGATGAAAATGGAGGAAGATGGTAAGGCTATAATGATAATGGGTAAGAAATGGAATGGATTCACCAGAGCCTGTATAATGGATAAGGGAAGGAACTGCTTCAATTTGACACTTGAGGCTTCAGACTGCACATTCATCCCTAATAGAGTCGCTAAAAACTATTGGGTGAATATTTTGTCAGCCAGCTAACTAGCATTCAAAATAATTCCTATCACCACAACATAAGGAGATTGGTCATCTAATGTTGTAGGTTTACCACATCCAAAGGGGACAAATCTCTCCTCTCATCAAGGGGAGGTTCCCTATTAAATATGCAGGAGATGCAGGAGGCTATATATATATATATATATATATATATATATATATATATATGCAAAAAATAAGACAATGGGTGGGACAAACTATCCATCTCTCTTATTTCAGAGATGATGCACACAGACAAAGGAGAAAATCTTGGCTATAAATGCTGAAGGCACTTCTCTTCTTTCAAAAGTGTCACTAAAATAAATAGCAAGAGTTTCTTTTAGATAGTGAAATAACCAAGGATCAAAAGAACGTAGGAACATCAAGATGAAATAGAGCTCAAAGTCTCCACCTCAACTACCTAAAGAGTATATCACAAAGGATAATGGGGGCACAAAGTCACCCCAGAATCCTCAACACAAAAAGGAAAGGAAAACATAGACTAAAATCAATTGTGAAAGCACAAAGAATTCTCAGTTGGTTTCAGGACACTTCTTTGTTACCTTCACTAATTCTACGCACTAAATTAAATGAATAAGGACACCTTCAGATGACACAAGTAAGAATAGCACAAAGCTTGGAAAAACCTGCTTTCTCATTCAAATAACAAGGAAAATGAAATTACAATCTAAGCTCAAAGTCTCGGTCTTCTTCTTTCAAAATGGGCAGAGTTTCGCTCTTGTAAAAAAATGAGAAGTCTCATATGTAACAAATGAGAGATTACAATATATAGCGCTCAAGAAAGACTTGGGCGCTTGTTTTCCATAGAATGGCCCATGTTATGCATTCAATGCCTTAAATGCATTTTTAATTTTGTCAAAGGACTACATTGAAAATAGGGAAACTTCTTAACTATGGCATGCCATTTCATCCCATATGTCTTCTCTTGAGTCTGGATCCTCTGGTCTATCCCCCCTAACATCTGTGCAGCTGTCCATTCATCTTTACTTCATAGAAGAAAACAGGCCATGTCCTTGGTTTGGTGTGCTCAAAAGTCTACTCGATCCACTATTTCTCTACTGGAAATCACTCTTGTGCAGACATTTCAGGGTTTTTCCTCTTTCTGCTTTTGTCTTTTCTAGCTTTGTCTCTTCCTAGAATTTAAGCTCTCGAGGCTACATTCCTAGGTTTACTGGCTCTTTATGCTCCTCTCAACAGTTCTCTCCTTTGGCATTTTGGCCTTCGAATGCATTTGGGTCTGCGCTCAAGCCTTTAAAGATCAACAGCTATTTCATTGTTGTGAATTTGACAGCTGCAGGCCCGTCATCTTCTTTACCAATTCCTTCGTGTCTTTCCCCCTTGCTTTGGCTACTTTCCACTGATCTCAGCAAGAGACACGTGGCATCTTCTGCTAGAATAGGTGAAGACACTTGGCAACATCCACCTAACTTTAGAAGGGACACGTGGCAGCTTCTACTATACTTTGTCCTTTTCCATCGAGCATTTTTCCATGGGCTTTTCCTTTTTTGGTAGACTTTTCCTTCACTTTGTCTTTTCCATCGAACAAAAAGTCTGATGGAATTGTTCCTTTTGGGCCTTGAACCAAATCCAAAGGAATTCTATCTCTTTTGGCTTATGTTTGACACTTGAACAAATGTAGCCTGCCCTCAACAAGGGCATTTGTTCCTTCGGCCCTGGGGCAGCCCCTTAAACCTACCGATTGAACCAACTTTGGTTCAATGGTTCAATTGGTTCATTATTCATTATTTGGCTAAGTCTTTTGATCACTTGAACAAAATGCATTGAACCAACTACTCATTGAACCTTTGCTGAAGATCTTAACTCATTGAACCCGTTGAACTTGCTAATCTCAAGCATGTTGAGTCTGTAGAAACACATATCTGCAGAGTTCATAGATTTAAGCACACAAAGTCCATAGATTTAAGCCTGCAGGGTCCATAGACTTAAGCTTATAGAGTCTATAGACTTCTGGAAAAGCTTTGAAAAATGAAGAACTAGAATGCCCAGAAGAATTTTCAAGAAGGGAAGAGATAATTTTGGCCCTGTAGGACCAAAATAGCTCATATGTTGTCTCAAAAATGAGTGACATTTTTAGGGAACAATAGTATGAATCCCTTGATAAATTTCTTATGAGTAAGTCATATGTTTCATCTCTCATGCAACCATTAAAGACTTATCCACAGACCAGAATCCCTAAAACTAGTCAAGCAAGTGACCCAGCGAAGATAAAAGATTATGAAGATGGAGTCATGGACCCAATCCTTCAAAGAGCAAGTAGCAAAACTCTTAGAGAAGGGGCACATCAAAGGTGTCTATAAAGGGCTAGAGTAGGGAAATATGAGACATTTGCCATGAGGATATGGACTTCACAACTAGCACAATTGTTTGTCTTAGTTGTACATCCATGCCCTAAATTGGTTGAATTATGCACAGACTTGTTCCATACACCCTCAAGCACCATTCAACAGGGCCCATTCATGGTGCAAATCACACTACAAGTTATCAGAGATATGTTAGCCCTATATCATGATAAGACAACTACATTTCCCACTATTTCTAAAATGCAAAGAATGTGGGCAAACATCAATACCTAGTTGAGGTTCTTGAGATCCGAATTACAAATGGGAGATGATAACACTACTGTGCCTACACTCCCTACAGCAAGAGCCCAATTCGCACAAGCTAGCCAAGACACACTGTCTATAATGGCTTTCATCTTTGGCATGAAAGATGATATGGTAGTTTATGGAGAACAAATGGCTATCCTCTTTAGGTTGAAGACCGTTGACAAAACCCAAGAGTATAGGCTTGACTTTTTTGAGCAAATTGCTTTCTCAATGGTGGAACAACTGGCCCAGTTCAAATCAAAAGGGATTTTTAGGTACTCTTCTTATTTGTTTCACCTCATGTTGTTTCAAAATTCTGACCTCTTTGCCCAACATATGTATCTTGATATGTATGACCCAATTTTTGATCTCCAAAGGACCATTCTTGTGTCTGCATGGACACATATTTTGTCAAAGACTAGTGACCCATATAAATTCTAGGAATTATTTGTTATCCCTGCTTTTTGTCACCTCAGCCCTGAACCAATTATGAATAGACTATTCCCAAGTGTTTCAAACCTTCTGTCTAGTTGCCTAATTCCTTGTGATTTCTATTTTGGATCTCACCATACAATTATAAGAGTCCATGGTTTTTGTGGGGAACCAATGTTGCTACCTAAGATTTTGACTCTTAGGTTAGCATTCTTAGAGGTCACTAGGTAGGTATCTACAGTTGACAATGAATATGGCTCTGGAAAGAGTAAGAGAAAAATGTATGACCTTCCATGGATGACAACCAGCATGGTTTTGGAAACCAAAGACGTTGAATTTGTGTTGCTCAAAAAGCTGGCCTTCTTGGGTTTCCTTCTAATAGAATATAAATGGGTTTATGACCCAAATGATTTCATAGCTTCCTAGATAAGGACTAATAGGGTTGTAACCAGAATTGCACATGAAGGCTGCCCTTTTTGGGAAAACAAGAAAAATACTAGAGAAGATGCTCTTAGATTTTATGTTAAATTAACAGACTTGCCCCTTCCACAAAATAGACCCTGGGAAACATTCTATGTTAAACAGAGGGATTATGATCCTAAAGTTAGAATGACTTCTGGCTTAAGGAGGACACTAAAGAATAAAGATTGGGATGCTGAGAAAATAGAAGCTTATTGGAAATATAGGCAAGAAATTTGTCAAATAACCCATTCTTTTGAGAACGTGGACTCAGATGAGAGATGGGAAGAACTTTGGGATGAGTGCCATCTCTCCCCTGTATCTAGCCCAAAGACAAGTAATTTGCTGACACTAGATGTAGAGCCAAAATCCAGAGCAGGGTCAAGCCAAGAGTCACAGGCCTCAAGACAAACTACATCTACAATAATTGTATCAGTCTGGCCTCAATCTCTCAGCATAATGGAAAAGCAAAAGAGTGTGGTGCCTTCACCACCAAAAGCTTCCCCATCAGCATTGGTTATTGAAATTTCCAGTTCTCCACAAGCATCACTAATGGTAGGAAAAGAAACATAGACAGAGAAAGAGACACCTAAGAAGTGACAGAGGGTGCAGTTTCAGTTGGATTCAAAAGAGGAGGTAGATTCCCCACAATGCCAATTATAGAGTACTATAATTACCCCTCAGGTAATTATTATTCCTCCTTCTCCTTCTCAATCTATTTCTTCTCCTATTGGCATGATGATTCCATCTAGCTAGATGACATCCCCTGCCACCTCTGTTGTTTCCATTTCTCATTTTGCACCATCTATGCCACCTCAAGCTTTAACATTACCTCATTTTTCCCCCTCTATTCCCAAGAAACCTTCTCCTCAGATTGCCCATATTCAACAATTGGCTATTCAATATGGTTTGCCGTAGGGACATCCTTTTACGGGTGGGCACATTGCCTCTCCTTCTACCTTCCAGACCCAAGCAGATTCTGAGAGGAAGGCAAGGGAAGCCTGAAGAGAGAAAAAGAAGATCAAGGAAAATAAAGCCTTGGCTACACCCCATCTGTGGTCACAATTTGACCCCATTTAGAAGCAATTGACAGTGACTCATTTATCACCAAATGTAATCAAACCAACTGAGCAGATATAATCAGAAGACTACACGATGAATGCAGTGGCCATTGACATGTTCCTCCTCAAGCCACAAGACAAAATTGAGCTGCTAACTGAATCCACTTCTATATTTGTTGAAGACTACTTGAAGACATCAAAGAGGCTACAAAAGATGGAGGCTAATTTAGCCAAGGAAAAGGCAAACTGTAATAGTTTGACCACATAGATCAATAGAAAAGACAATGAAATAGAGAATTTAAATAAGCAGTTGCAAGATACTATTTCTCTTCAGACTCACCGAGCAGTCCAGGCCCAAAATGATTCCTTAAAGGCAGGGCTAACACAGGTAAAAGATGCAGTAACGACCCTAAGGCACAAAAATGCAGCATTGCAAGAAAAATGTGAGGAACACTTGTTGCAAGTTACTTAATTACAATAGAATATGCTGGCCAAACAGAATAATACTATTACTATACAAGCCCAATTTCAAGCAAAGCAATAGAGAGCAGCACAATTGACACTAGAGCTAGCCAATAGGCCAAGGAATGTTAGTGTTAAGTCTGGTGAAAGAGCTCTATGAATCCATGTGGAAAAGAATCTCCTCAAAGATTATTCAGCTCAGGCCTTCTCTCACCTTCCTACTAAATGTACAAAAATTATGCGAAAAGGTAGAGAATTTAGTTGCAAACACTCTGGCTACAATTTTTGGGAGAGTAATGGACTCTGAAATGTTGTTGCAAAAGCTTTATGATGCAACGGATGCAACGTTGTTAGTAGTAGGAATTGAGAATAGAATGGTCACTGCGAAGCGAGTAAATGAGGTTCTCAGTTGCAATTCCATAGCCATCAGTTATAGAGAGCTCCTAGATGTCATGAAAGAAGGAATCAGTGAAATAAAATAGCATATTGAAGATCTAGTGCAATTAGGTCTTCCTTATTCGTTTCATGATGACAACACAGTGCTAATGGTTGATGAAATTAAACCTTTGTTATTGGCCAAACAGAATGATCAGACAATTTTTAAGTATTTAAGGGATGATTCATTAGTCCCTGAAGAAGAAGCTGTCTTGGTTCTTGTTTCCCAGCTTGAATTCAAATCAAAGGCTATAGTTTAAATTTTGTAGAATTTTTCACACAAGGATATTATTAACCTTGATTTAGCTTTCAATGAATTGTAGAATAAGCAAGGGTTATCTGATGATGAGTGGTTTGCCTACCAAATAGCATTGCTAAAGCTGTAATTTTGAAATTTTGATCTAGCAGGAGTTGTGGTTTCTTTTTGAGCAGGCTCAAAAGTCTTTGGGGTCGCCAATAACTGTAGAGTAAAAAATACTCTATGTTTCATTCTGATTTTCAATTGTGCATTACAAAATTTTGTTCCTACATACTTTGGTTCATGACGGTGAAGTTTTGAAATAGAATGCGGGCTTGATTTCCTTTTGATTCATTTTTTCTAAGTGTCCAAGTCAAGCAGAAGCTGCCAAGTGTCATTGGCCGAGCCACCTTTCATAATTTTTATAAGTTGGTCGAGACATGCCACGTATCTCATAGCAACTCAGCAGAACATGACAAGTGTCACCATCCATGTTTCATATCAACATTCACATTTCATATCGACACCTACATTTCAAATGACAATCACAGAAGGTTTCAACAAGCTAAGTATCAAGATCATGCAAAAAGTGCCAAGTGGCAATTATAGAAGGTTTTAATTTGCTTTTCTAAAAGTGATGGAAGATGCCATGTATCCCAGCTAAAGAGAGCGGAATCCACCACGTGTCGAGATCTGAATTATCTTCATTTTGCTTCACTGATATAGCAAACACTGTGGTGGGTCCCAAGTTTTGATTTTGAAGCAAGCAAAAGCTGCCAAGTGTTGTTGTTCGTGTAAATATGAAATGAGGCCTGATTGTTCTATAATATCAAATAGAGTAAAGTGGAGACTAGCATGTGTCACCTTCTATACGTCTCTTAAAAGCTAGCTAAAAGCAACAAAGATTGCCACATATCCCAAGTTAAGTAAAGTAGAGATTGCCATGTGTCCTTTGTTGAGGCAAGTAGAAATTACCCCTTGTCCTTATGTCTTTTAAAAGTTACAAGGGTGAGAAATGCTATGGGTCTTAATTTTTTGTTTAAGTTGTTAAAGTTTTGAAGAATCAGATTGAGACAGGTGTCAAAGGTGGAACACTCCTAAGCGAAGACACAAAAGCATATAATTTATGTGGAAAGTGCCACGTGTCTTCAATAAGTGTTGTAGAACACGCCAAGTGTTGTTTTTCGATAATAAGAAGGTTTTCAAGTAATTGGCAAAGTGTCCTCTTCCATTTAAAAGAAGGGAGCATCTTGTGATCTGTTTCAGCCAATGAACTGCTAGAAGACAGAGCATTTTAGAATCTAAGAAATATCTTCTATTAGACACTTCCAGTTTGATTAGATTTCAGTTGGGCCGTTAGATTGAGAACACACAGACAATCCAAAGTGAATCCAAGGCTATGAATAGAGGTGCAGAGATCACTAGAAGGATTAGGATCAGATACTTAGAGAGAATTTTTTGAGAGAAATTTTCAAGAGTTTTAGACTTTTTAGAGCTGTGATTAGTAATATCATTTGCCTTTGTTCTATTTTCATGAGTCGGAAGGTTTATGTAACTGTGCGTGTTTATGTGCCTCTTATGTGACTGGAGAATTCAAATAAGAAGATTGAATCCTATGCTTTTGATGATATTTTTTGTATTGCTACAAAAGTAGTCTAAGCTATGAGCCTCTGTTTCTATTGTTTTCATCTTTTACATTGATCATGCCTTGTTTTCTCTTAAATGTAATTGAATCTTACATATAGTCTCACTGTGCTCAGGATTATGGTCGAATTACATTCAAGTGCATCGCCATAGTTAGATTTTCTTTCTTGCATTTGTGTTTTTGTTAAAATTCCTATCCCTTTTCCTAGTAAACACTTGATATAAAGAAGAGACCAGCTTCTTAAAAATTTGGAGGTTGTTTCAAGTCGCAAGTCCCACATCTTGAAACTTCCCATTGTTGGTGTTAAAAAACAAGCAATTTTAACCATCAACATAGCCTAAGTCTTATATTATTTTCAAGCTCTGACTTAGTTATATTTTTCACTATCTGTAGGTACCAATCTTGCTTTGACCTAATAGATTATAATCAATGGCCCACATTTGCTCAAGTAATCAAGATCAGATGGTGTGATTTCAAATTCAAAAGGTCAAGCTTGTAGTGCATGATAAGTCTCGATCATGTTCCCATTGATTGATGGTATGCAGTGAATGCACTGATGACATTTGTCATAATCATGTTAGATAAAGTATTGAGCAGTCAATGGCATTTCATCCTTTAAATCAAATCTAATGACATGCATTGATCTAGCCTCATAAGATCTAATGGTGTAAGATCAAAGGGTCCTTTTTATTTATGTTTTAACTTGGTCTAGGGCTTTAACCTAAAGTTTCATTGTATTTATTATTACAATGAAACATTAGGTTAAAACCCTATGCTATGTCTCTTTTATGTTAAGCATGGGGCCCCCTTTTATTATGTCTTGAGCTTAGTCTAAACTTTGGCCTAAAAAGTTGTATTCATGTTCATTAACATAAATAAGAACTTAGTTTAAATACTTTAGATTAAATCTTTATATTGTTCCTCAAGTTTTAAAAATAGACATTTTTATTATTTGTAGCAATAAATCATGCTCAATCTCATAGATTGCAATCTGACGATGCATGTTTGATAGGATGAAAAGATATAATGGCATGAAGGAATGGTTGAAAAATCAATGCATAGTCCTAGGCTAAAGATCAAGCACATTCCTAGACATCAATGGTACACGTTCAAGTATACACTATCTAATCTATGGTGTGTATTAAGTCAAAACTTTTCATTGAATCCTAGAATGAATATGGGACCACTACTTGGTAAGAGTGCATTAGCCCAATACGACTAATAGAGCAAGATGTAGAAATCTTGTAGAGCTTCCAAGTGGCACCATTTTAATATAAGACCCATAGATAGCCAATGGCATTCAATCCTTTGGATTAAAATCAATGGCACACACTTGCCTGAGTGAATAAATCTAATGATATGAGCTGAGATGGATTTTTCAAAGGGCCCAGATTACACAAGGAAGCAACAAGTGTCCATATTGGAGCTGATTAATCAACTTATTCACTCTTAAATCCCATGGATGCATAGTTAGATCTGATATAGCATTCCAAATGTCAATATGTGGAAAACTTTGGTCTAAAAATTTAAAATTGATGGTTCTTTCCTAGTCGAGCAAAGAATCAAAGCACAAAAGAAGATCCATGAGGCATTCCAGAGTGAATATTTCTAATCATGATCATGGATTATTTTTTGTTTCATGTCATAACTAGATCATTATTGATCCATCATCACAAAAAGAGGTTATTTCATGGTGTGCACAAAAATAAAGGTAGTTATTTAGGAGGTTCCAGCTATTTAGGCAACTATTCATTGACATCTTCAGGTAGTTACACATGGTAAAAAAAATTGTCTAATATTTATCACAAAATTCACCTTCTAGGTAGGTGTAAAAGGGTATCTTTAGGTAGTTTCACATAAGTATAAATTTTATTTGGCTTCTCAAATTATTTTCTCCCTCCAGATGTGCAAGCGAGTGATCTAAAACATCTCCAAGTGGTTGCAAGTCCTCATCTTCTTTGTAGAGGCAATTACAACAATGATTTTTCTTGTAAATAGACAAAAATATTAGGTGTGGCCAAGGGCATTTTCTGACTGGGATCAACTTGATGAAATAGGAAAGTTTGTTCTGCAATTTTTTTAAATTAAATCTTGTAGGGCTAGATTTGAAAAAGATTGATAAATGTATAAATAGTCTTCTATTTTAAGGTTGTTGGTTGTTGTTGGTCATTTCTATTAGTCTTTGATTTCTCTAAGTCTAGGTTCTACAAAAAAATTGGGATCAATTACTATGTGTAGATCTTATCTCCCTTTCTAAGGTGGTTGTAGTTGTATAGCCATTAGCAAGATTTGAGAGTATGTATATATGTCTCCCTTGTCAAAAGAGAAAATTCACCATGCTTGTTCCCTTGGCAGAATTTTAAACAATTGATGTGTAAAGTTTCTTTTCAATATTAATGAAAATGCTTGTGTATCTTTGCTCTTTCTTATTGATGAAGTACAGTAATATGTCTTACAAGTCCTATTGATTGAATATTTAGGTTTATGTTCACTATTGGTTGTCATCTTGAGCATGGATCTAGGTTGTAAATCCTTTTTTGTAGTTTAACTTTGAAAATGTGTTGTTGAATGACCTTTTAGGGCACCTTAGGTCTACAAATTTGATAGGAAAAATTGTCTTGAAAGTTTAGTTGCAGTGTATGCTCTAGGTTTTCAAGGACCATTTGATATTTCTCATTAGCTTATATTTGAGTCTTTTCTACATCTTTTGTTGAGGATAATGTCATGAATATTGTAAGAGACCTTATTATTTGAAGAGGCCACCAACACGTCACCTTCCATTTTATATAATCATCTAACTATCCTACATTATCCCACCCTGTATATAATACATCCTTTGCATATTATGAGTATTATTTTCACTACAAATGCATAAGATATTACTTACCTAACATGTATTTGCATTTTGTGCTTTGAATACTAGTGCTACAGTTTTCCATTCAACCTATATCTTGAAGATTCTTCAGAGTGAAAGTTACAATCATATACAAACCTATCTTTAGTAGCTTGAATGTCACCTAGTGCGTTTATGCATTCTTTATGACAACCCTTCTCAGGTGGAGTGTGCAAGTTTGGTTGTGTCCAAGTCACATATGTGTCTCTTTGTGCCAATAATCCCCATAGAGGTTGAATTGCATAATCTCTACATGTGAGCAAGCTACCCCTTAAGTCCTCTCACCTTGGTTCAAGTAGAGCCAAAAGTAGCAAGGAGTTGACCATCCCCTTTGTCAGTACCTCTTAGTCATTTTCTCAGTCTAGTTCATTATTGATGTCCAACCCTTGCCCAAATATAGAGACATACTAGTGGGTATCTCATCATTATTTACCACATTTCTTCAACTGTGCAAGGCCAAATTAGAGAGGTATACAATTAAGAACCAACACTCAACTAGCACTATTGTCAAGGATTAAAATAAAATATTGGTCACTTATGTTATCAGGGACTCTTACAGAGAGATGTAAGTATTTCATCTTATGAAGTTCTCTATTGTTACTACATTGATCTGACTATCTTGGCTATCAATGTTGTAGCACTCCACTGGGGATGTGCCATGAAGTTTTAAGGCTTGACAATTTGAATTATACTGAGTCTATGACACATAACTATTAATGTTTCATGTTGAAAGGTGTTTTGTCCCCTTTAAAAATTATTCTAAAACTTTAGTGTCTTTTTTCTCTATCTCATTAAGATTTTGTGAGTTTAATTTTAGTTTATATCACAATAGTTTGTCAACTGTTATATTCTAGAAGTTTGATCCTAATGGTGACTCTAACTTTATTTTTTGGTTTCAAGGAAGAGTGGTGCTTATTCTAAATATTTTTATAAGTTTTGATTTTGAGTACCTTTAATTATTCCTCAAATAAGAAAGGGACAAGTTTGGAACCTTGATGAAGGGCAGAGCTCAGCTACTAAGGACCATCAATATTTTGATAATATTGAGACCTTTGTTGACTCCCCCATTATTAAAGACTATCATAGTTATTCTAATATTCTAAAATGCATAGTCCTATTTATTTTCCAACTCCTTCTCAACCAATTGAATCCCCTCCCAAGTTTGATCCACCATGTCCACCTCATTCACCCCCTCATATCCCTTTGCCATTTATTCTTGAACCTTCAGTTGAACCAATCATGAGGCATAGGGACCAAGATGAGAATGCACATCCTACAGTTCATGTTCCTAGATTTAGACCTATTAATTTTGATGAAATGAAAGGCTATCCTAATGAATTCCCAAATGAAGTTAGGAAATTCCTCCCAAAATTCCAAGGGAACAATGTAGTAAGTGGTGATTAGCATCTAAGAGCCTTTCAAAATATCATTAAAAATTATGAGGTTGACTATGAGGTATATGCATTAAGTTGTTTATACACTAGTTAGAAGAAGACGCTCATAAATGGTTTAATTCCCTTCTCATTTGATGCATTGATTTGTGTGAAGAGATGTAGAATGTTTTTAGAATTTAGTATGGTGCTAAGATTGATCCAAGGTTTTTCTTGGCTAAATTTGAGAATATCAAAAAGAATCCTAATGAGTGTGTGTAAGAATTTAACACTCAACTCAACAAGACTATGATTTGGTTATCTAAAAACATTAGCCCTAGTTATATAGTGTGATTGATAAAGTATTGTGATGCATTTAGTAAGAAGGTTGCATACCACTTGAAGGACAAGGCTCCCATTAACTTGCGTTTGGAATTCAATAGGGCCATCCAAATTAAGAATAACATAAAGGTTATGGAAAATCCCATGAATAAGTTGGATGATGTAAATTTGGTCAATATGAAAAAGACATAGGGCATGAAGATAGCTAACTTGGAGGAAACTATCAAAACTCTAGCCTCTATTTTCAAAGAAATGTCATACAAGTTGGTTAGATCTAAAAAGGGGTTCCTTCATGTGTCGACCAACTACGAGAAAGCTCCAAATCCAAATAAAGCATAAGGAAGGCCTAATTTCCACCATTGATATAATGATAAAGGTAAGAGGCTTACACATGAAGAAAGGATGGATAGAAATCAAAATAGAGGGGCCAAAAAAGAAGTGCATGATCCTTTAGATTGTGACATTGATATGAATTGGTGTGACAACTACTTCCTTCCACATCCCCTATGTGATACCATTAAACCAATTATTAAAAATTTAAATGAACTTCAGTCTACATCATCTTATGATGAGATCATGATGTTTAAATGTCAAATCCCCTAAAGTGAGATGATTTCCTCCATAGAGTCACTAAGTGTTATTACTGTTGAACAATTTTGGAGTGCAGTCAAGAAGTTAAATATCCTAACTCTTAAATTTAATTATGACATTAATATGTCACAAGCATATGAATTGCCTATTCATGATTTTGATTTCTTACATTTCATGATGATCAAGAAATATGATGGGGGGATTCTGTTAGTTGAGGACTGGTAGCTACTAATTAATGCAGTAATTACCTAAGAGAAGTAGTATCACTTGAGAAGCAAATATCAGGTTGTTGATCTTAAAGACACTTCCCTTATGGATCTAAAGGTAAGGGATGCTAATAAATATGCTAAGAAAATTATAGTAGTCCCCAAAGCTTCCAAAATAGTTCCCATTTAGCAATTTCTTAAGCGTAAAGGTGTTTCAGCTAAGAATAGAGTACCCATGTTGTCTAGTATCCCTAAGGGTGATAATGATGTTAAAACTAATCCACCTTTGATGGTGGATGTTAAAAAATTTAATCCATCCTATCCTACCACACTTTAGACCTTAAGTGACTATATTCCAATTGAAGGTGTTGTCACTCTTCCACTAAATACTCTTCTTCTTTAGTATATCATATGTGATATGGCCCAAGTGTTGAGCCAATTGAAAATTACATTGCCCCTTGGTAAATTATTAAGAATACCTAAACATAGGAAGAGGGCATTTAAAATTTTATAATTTGGTAAAAGGTTGGCTACGAATGAAAATGAGTTGCCCCAAACACCCCTAAAAAGTGATGAAGAATTAGAAGAGGTTTTTGAACCTGCTCTAGAGGTTTATTTGGGGACTAAATTGGTAGAGAGTTAGTTGAATGTGGATATGTTCTATATATCCCTATTAATCAATGGTCTTATTGTTCACAACTAACTGTTTGATTCTAGAGCTTCTTGTAATGTGATGCCCCTAGGTGTCCTAAATGAAATTGGAGTTAAGATCATGTCAACCTTTGGCAAGTGTTATGTCATGGACTCACAAGAGGTTTCAATTGTTGGACAAGTCAAGGGATTAGTTGTACAGTTGGAAGTTCATCCTGGTAATTATCTAAATATGGACATGGTAGTTGTAGACTACCTACCTAAGTGGGGGATGTTGTTGTCATGAAAATGGGCTACCAACATAGGTGGAAGTGTACAGATGGACTTGTCTTATGCCACTATTCCACTAGAGGGTAAGATGGTCAAGTTTTATAGAGATCCAAAGATGTTGCATGTAATTGAATATACAAACATGTGCTTAATGAATTGTTGTACATAGATGTTAAATTGGAAAACTTTATTGGGAATATTAATACTAGTGAATAGCCTAATGTTCTTGATGTTAAACCTCACAAAGATGGTGCAGTTTAGAAGATGTGATTTTATGGAGCTTGTTCCAATCTTGGAAATGGATTTAGGGTTGTCTTCTAAGCCCTTGATGGTAAATGTTTATGTTTTATTTTTATTTGTCCTTTGAGTGCACTAAAAATACTATTGAATATGAGGCACTCTTGCTTGGTTTAAGGATTGCCCATGAATATAGAATTAAATGTTTAATTATTAAGGGTGATTCTAAGTTAGTGGTTAAGCAAGTCTAAAATGCTTATGCCACCAAAAATAAAAGGCTAAAATAATATTATAATGTTATTTGGTATTTTCTTGAGTTATTTGATGCATTCAATATTTGCTACCATGATAGAAGTTTCAACCAAGAAGCTGACAGACTTGTAGGGATAGGTGCTCAATTTGACATTGAAAATATGAGCCCTCATTATCAGTATCAAGTGGAGGTGCTTGTTCAGCCTTCAATCCTAGACAATGTTCATCATTGATAGGTCTTTGATGATGATGACTAGATCAAAAAGTTTCTAAATTATGAAGTTAAGTTCTATGATTAGCTCATAGACCTAGAATCTATGGTTCAGGTTTGTGATGGGAAATAAACCTTGTTTAGTAAGGACATCATTTAGCAAAAGACAAATACGATCATAAAGGGATTGGTAAGTCTGGAGGCATATTTTAATGGAGTTGATAGAATTAAGTTGAGATATTCATTTCAAAAGACATGACTGAGTTTAGATTGGGTTCTCATAAAAATCTAAGAAAGGTTTGGTTGGGTACTCATTTAAGTGTAGCAGAGAAGAAAACTTACATGCAGTTTCTAAGGAAGTAACAAGATTACCTAGCATGGTCTTATTCTAAGTTAGAAGCATATACGAAAGATTTATTCTAGCATGTGATCCCATTACAGCTTGATAGCAAGCCTTTTAGGTAGAAACAAAGGCCAATTAACTGCATCTTAGGCACCAATATAAGGGATGAATTAAAGAATCTAAGGAATGGTGGTATCATTCAGCCCATCAAGAACTCATCATGGGTTGAAAATTTAGTCCTTGTGAGAAAGAAGAATGGAAATATCCACTTGTGTGTAGATTTCAAGAATTTGAATAAAGCTTCTTTAAAAGATAATTATCCCCTACCCAATATGGAGAACCTGTTAAAAAGTGTTACTGGATTAGAGATGTTGTCCACATTATATGGCTTCTTAGGTTACAACCAGGTTGTGGTGAAGGAATTTGAGAGATCCAAGACTACGTTTACAATACCTTAGGGCACGTATGTATATATGAGGATGTATTTAAGGTTATTGAATATTGGTGCAACATTATAGTGAGCTATGAACATCACTTTTTTAGGGATAATTAATTAGTTCATTATTGTGTATTAGGATGATATTATTGTGTAATCCAAAACTAGAGAAGAACATTTAGAGCATCTAGAAAAGGTGTTGATCAAATGTAAGGAGTTTGACATTTTGTTTAACCCAAATAAATGCCACTTTGGAGTATAAAAGGCCATGTTGATGGGACATATAGTATCCAGGGATGGTGTAATGATTGACCCCAAAAAAGTTGAAGCCATTGACAAAGTGCCTATCCTGCAATCCAAGAAAGGAATTCAGTATTTTTTTGGAAAAATTAACTTTGTAAGGAGGTTTGTGTCTAATTTTGCATAGATTACTCTACCTATTACTTCCATATTAAAGATGGACCAGACCATCAAATGGGAGGAGAAGGCCATGTAAGCATTTAGTGAAATCAAGGGAACTTTCAAGTCTACCCCTATTTTATCTAGTCTTGATTACACAAATCCATTCTAGATATTCTCTTTTGCATCATATAATATTGTTGTTGTTTTATTGTAAAATAATGAGGAAGGTCATGAGCATCCCATAGCTTTCTTTAACAAAGCTATGCAAGGTCTTGAACTAAACTACACCATCATGGAGAAATAAGATTTGATCATTTGAAATATTTTGGCCCTATATTCTGAGTTCAAATATTATTGCCTATGTCTTGCACACCATGGTGAAGGACATTTTAACTCAGACTGAAGTATCCAGCAAGAGCTACAGGTGGGTCAACAAGCTACAAGAGTATAGAATGGATATTCAGACCACTATGTTAGTAAGAGGGATGGGTCTAGCCAAGCTTATGATTGAGACCAATTTGCAAGTTATTGAGGTAAACCCCACTATTTTTAATGTTGATGATTCTTTGAGTTAATTTAAAATATCTCCATGGTATAAATATATTATTTACTACTTGAAAAATATGAGTTTTCCCCTGACTTGGGAAAGAATTAAAGAAGAAATCTTAAGCTTGTGTCCCAAAAATACCTCTTATCTAAGAATAGACTAGCATGGAAGAATACAAATGGGGTTATCCTAAGGTGTGTGTTGGATGAAAGGACTGTTGTCCAGATTGAAGACTTCCATAGTGGAGTTTGTGGTGGCCATTTTACACCTAAAGTTACAACTCATATAATTATAAGATCTAGTTATTGGTGGACATCGTTGTTCAAGGATGTTGCTCAGATAGTTAAAAAATGTGAGAAATTTTAGTGCTTTACTAGAAGGATGAAAGCTTCAATTTCTCTTCCTTTATAGCCTATGATGATTGAAGGCCCATTCAGATAATGAGGAATGGATTTCATTGGATAAATTATTGATTCATCAAGTGTTGGACATAGATGGATACTAGTTACAACTGATTACTTCACAAAATGGGTCATAGCAATCCCTAAAAATAAAGCAACACATCAAGTAGTTATAAAAATTTTGTTACATTAGATTATTTATAGATTTGGTGTGCCTATCAAGATAATTACTAATAATGCCATGAGCTTCAAATCCAAACCTTTGGTGTAATTATATAAATAATATGGGATTGAGTTGACATATGCTTCTAATTATAACCCTTAAGGTAATGGGCAAGCAAAATCAAGTAATAAGAACTTGCTCAAGATCATTATGTAAACTTTGGAAGCAAACAAGAAGTGGGGTGAATAGCTAAATTTTGCCTTATGGGTTGATAGGATTATGCTTAAGATAGATATAATCAAAATCCCTTTTGAGATTGTTTTATGGATCTCAAGTAGTTCTGCCTATGAATTTCTAGTTTACCACCTATCAACTCATCTAGTACCTAGAAGAGAATGAGCAGATCAACCACTATGAGAACAGGATGAACCAGATTATTGAGATGGATGAAATTCAAAGACAAGCTCATAAAAGACACCTCAAGTTCAAAGAAAAGTTAAAGAAAATATTTGATAGGAAGGTCACTCCATGAGCCTTACAAGTAGGTGATTTGGTTCTACTTTGGGATAATAGGCATGAGGAGAAAGGAAACCATGGAAAATTTGATGCCTTATGGATGGGTCCTTATTCCATTGCCTGTTAAATTGGGGGGCATAATTTCTTCTTGAGATATTTGGATGGTGAAATACTAGAGTTTATAGTTAATGTTAGACCTCTGAAACACTTCCTTGATTAAGTCATTAACCTATGTACCATATTATATAGTGTATAGTTTTATCTTTTTATTTATTTTTTCATTATTACCCTTTTACTTTGGGCCTTGTTTATATAGTTTCCTTTTGTGTTTTTATTATGTGTTCATTTCCAGATCCTCTTGATCTACCTTTGTTAAGTTTGCCTTGTTTTTTTTAGCCTTCATGAGTGTTTACTACAATTTTTTGCATCTTGACTATGTGACCCAATGGATTGTCACCTGGTCTTACATTTTAGGGTTTTTTGCACACCCATGAGGGGTATGCATCCCTAGGTGAGAGTTAGTGTTAGTGCTCAAAATTGTATTGAATTAATTAGGCCCTTGTCTAGTGTAAATGACTACGTCTTTATCCCAACTTCCATATCCAAGTGTTCTTTTGGAAGGTCAAGTTCATGTAAAAATTGGCTAAGTCATAATCTAGTCTTTGCTTGGTGAATGTGTCTTTCCCTTAGAATTTTTGGGATTTTTGCATGAACACAATGTTCAATAGAAATAGGTCTTTGGGATTTTTGTCTCAGACAAAAAATTTAAGACTTATTTTTTTTAGACATTTTGTCCATTACAAAAAGTTTAAAAGAATTAAATGTCTTGTTTTGCATCAGGCTAAGTATTTCACAAAAAATATGAAGGATCATTTGTTTCAAACTTTTTATCCATGGTAGAAATTTTGAAGGGCACTTGCCCTTTGGGCATTTTGCCTACACAAAAATCTTGACAAAAATCCTTTGTTTTAGAAAAGGTGAAAAGTCTTATTTGTTTCAAACTTTTTATCTACGACAAAAATCCTAAAGAGCACTTACCCTTCAGGCATTTTGCTTGTGCAAAAATCCTAAAATAAATTTAAGAACTTATTTATTTTAGCCAAAATGTCTACAAAAAGTTTGAAGGGTCATTTTGCCTTTGCACAATCCCTAAAGAGTCATTTTCTTCGGGCATCTTGCCCTTGCAAAATTTTTGAAGGGCACTTTCAGAAGGGTCATTTTGCCTTTGCAAAATCCCTAAAGGGTCATTTCCTTTGGGCATTTTTCCCTCACAAAATATCTAAAAGACACTTTTAGAAGATCCAAAGGACATTTTTAATAAGTCAGAAGGGCACTTTCAAGAGATCGAAAGGATCATTCAAAAAGGCCAAAGGAAAATTATATAGGGAAAGTGCCCTTGACAAAACTTTTGAAGGGTAAAGGTAAAGGACCTGAAAGGTAATTTTGACAAAGTAGTTACAGATCAAAAATTATATTTCCTTCAGGCATGTTACCCAATCAAAAAGCTCAAAATAAATGCATTTCTTTGAGAAAAAAAATTCAAATTATTTGAGAAAAGTACCAAGTTCAATTTCTATAGGGAAATTATTTTAGAAAAAAATTCTGAAACAATTGTTCTGAAAAAGATAAAAGGAACTAAGTCTCAATTCTTTTGGAAAAAGTGCAAAGGTCTAATTCCTTTAACAAAAGTGTAAAAGACTAATTTATTCAAGAAAATTATTTTGGATCAAATGTCTAAAACAATTGTTCTGACAAAGGTAAAAATCCAAAGGTCAAATTCTTTCAAGCATCTTACCCACATAAAAGGTCTAATAAAGCTTAATTCTTGTGGGAAAAGTGTGAAGTCAAAATCCTTCAAGGAAATTGTCTCAGACATTTTGTCCAAGATAATTATCTTGACAGAATGTCTAAAATAATTATTATAAGACAATTATGCCAAAGAAAATCCCAAAGTAGAAGTGTTGAGGATTAAAAAATCCAAAGATAAAAAGCTTGAGAAGCAAATAGGAATGTTGAAGATAAAGAGCTCGATGACCCTATTACCATGGAACAAAGTCCCTAAAGAAATTTCTTGAATTGCACAAGTGTGATGGTCTCACAGATAGACATGTTTCAACAGGTACGTAGATGTCAACTTTAAGTTGTGGCAAGTAGTCATTTGGATTCAAATGTTTCAAGATGGTCATATGAGTGTCAATTCTAGACTCTGTGAAGTAGCCATATATTTTCAAATAGAGGTAGATCTAATGGCACATGTTTTCATGGATCAAGATGATCCAATGGTGCACGATCAAAGTTGAATATTCAAAGGATCCATTGAATGGAAGAATCCACATTTAAATGTTTTCTAATAAATTAAATGATTTCCATTTGATCTTGAAGGTAGGCTCTTTTTTGAGTTAGCGTAGGGCTTTGGTTTGTTTCTTTCTTGTTCTTCCTTTCTTGTCCCTTATTTATATATAGTGTTTATACATTATTTTTTTGTCTTCTTTTGTGTTGTTTTTTTCTCTTAATAAGTCTTTTTAAGATAGTCCTTGGCTCAGTTTTCCTCCAACTGCTCAAAAAGGGTTTTTTTTATAAAAGGAGTGCAGGTGTAAAGGGACTATGAGTCTGAAATGTGAGCTTGATTTTTTGTAGTTTTAGGGAGACGGGTAAAGAGAAATGAATAGACTAATCATTTCCTAAAATCTTGAACTTTTGTTTTAATCTAAGCTTGATTTTGATAAGGTTTACATATGCATGATGAAAGTTTAAGTTATTGAAGCACATTCATGCTTGCACTTAAACAACATTCATTACTTGGGGTAAAGTTTGCATCCAAATATGATTGATTGAAAATTAGACACTTGACCAAATCCCAAAACTTGACTAACTTGGTTCCCAACCTTTGTCATAATGTTTAAAATGGTCTATAAAAAGTAAAAATACAAAAATAGAGCTCATTGCAAATTCCAAAAGGAACTTTTTAATCAAAGGTGATTCGAGTAATCTCCATTGGGGCTATAGATGCCTAGCTGGTAGTAGAGCAAGGCCTTGAAAATATCCAAAGGCATCTCTGTCAGGGCTATGGATGCCTGACTAGTAGTATAGTAATGCCCAAGCCTTCTCTAAGCTAAAAGTATGGTTCTTAATGAATATTCAAACATGTTTTAATTCAATGTCAATGGTTAAAGACATGAAGTATGGAAATTGATCTCTAAATCTCATGACAAATAGTAAGTGAAATCAAATCACACACACAACATAACTATATTTTGATATTTGATCCCAATTTTTCATGAGTGAGGCTTGTTTTAAACATGACTAGGTCTTAACAATGGTGCTTGATCTAGTGGAATGAATAGCCTAGTTGTAAGTCTGAACCATAATCTCTAAATTTTAAAATGTATTGCTATAGAAATACACTTGATTAGGGTGTTAGTAATATGTTTGCACATTGTCTTTATTTCAAGATCATCCACACCTAGTTTGGTTAGCATATTCATGCATGATTCTGGTTTAGATTTTATCTTAATTTTTTAACATTAGATTTCTAAGTTTCAGATTTGTAGGTTTAAAGGAGCCCTCCTTAAAAATGGATTATGTCTGAGTTTCATGATTTAAGGTCAATATTGGTGTTTTACTAGCAAATATGGGCCATTAATTGTAATTCACTATGGGTTATGTCTACGTTTCATGATTTAAGGTCAATATTGGTGTTTCACTAGCAAATATGGGCCATTGATTGTAATTTAAAGTCAAAAGGTCAAGCTTGTAGTGCATGATAAAGCTCGAGCATATTCCCATCGATCGATAGTATGCAATTAAGCGTACACTTTTTTATCAATGGGGATGATTAAGTCAAGGGTTTAAATTGAGCCCAAAGTGAATGTGGTGATGATACTCATCATAATCATGTTACATAGAGTATTGAGCAGCTAATGGCATTTGATCCTTTGGATCAAAATCTAATGACACGTGTTGATCCAGCCTAGCAAGATCCAATAGCATGAGATCAGAGGGTCCTTTTTATCTATGTTTTAACTTAGTCTAATTTTTTTACCCTAAATTTTCATTTTATTTATTAATAAAACAAAACCTTAGGTTAAAACTTTATGCTATGTCTCTTTTATATTAAGCACAGAGCCCCCTTTTATTATGTCTTGAGTTTAGTCTAAACTTTGGCCTAAAATTTTTTATTCATGTTCATTAACATAAATAAGATCTTAGTCCAAAGACTTTAGCTTAAAGCTTTATATTATTCCTTAGGTTTTAAACTTAGACATTTTTATTGTTTGCAGGAACAAATCACACTCAATATCATAGATTGTAATCTTATAATGCGTTTTTGATCACATGAAGAGATCTAATGGAATGAAGGCACAATTGAAAAATCAATGCATGGTATCAATATAAATATTAAGCATGTTTCTAGAGATTGATGGTACATCTTTAAGCGTACACTATTTAATCTATGGCGCGTATTAAGTTAAGACTTTTCAATGAAGCCTAAAATGAATGCAGGACTGCCTCTTGGCAAGAATGCATTAGCATAATAGGACTAATAAAGAAGGATGCAGAAAGCCCATGAAGCTATCAATTGGAACCATTTTGGTATAAGACCCATATACAGCCAATGGCATTTGATCCTTTGTATCAAGATAAATGGCACATGCTTTTTCAGGCAAACAGATCCAATGGTGTGAGCCAAGGTGGATTTTTTAAAGGTCCCAAAACATGAAAAAGATACAAGCATCTAGATTAAATTTGATTAATCAACTTAGTCACTCTTAAAGCCCATGGATGCCTAGTTTAATTCGATGTGGCTTGTCAAATGTTGGTATGTGGCAAACTTTGGTCTAACAATTTTGTTGGCAATTTGATTTTCATTGATGTCAAAAGGAACATTATGAGCATGTCATTGATGTCAAAAGGGATATTATATAAGTCATTGATGCTCAGGGTTGATTATGTTGATTTGAAGATGTGAAAAACATCTTATCAAAGGTCAAAGATGATTGAAGTGTGTTGGGTGAATATTTTTTCATCAACTAACTAAAGGTAAAATAGGTATATCAACCACAACGTAATGAGATAAATATTTCCTCTCAGAAAGGGGAGGTTCCCTATAAACTATTATAAACTAAAAATAAACTCAAGGGTGAAATCATACCATCCATTTCTCTTTTTTCAGAAATGATGTTTACAAAGTGAAGGAAAACTTCCTGGATATTAAATGAATCCATAAGAAACCCATGAGAGTACAAAGCTTATCATTGCTTCTTTTATTGATTTATAACTTATATCATAGTAAAATGAGGTGCAGCCCAAAGTCTCCACCAAAAACTACAACAAAGTATATAATCACAAAGATTAAAATTAGTTCAAAGCCTTTCCAATATCCCTTGTACTAAAACACAAAAAAAAAGCACAAATTAAAGACAATTATAGTAGCACAAAGTCTCCATAATCAACTTCAGAACATCTTTTAGATTATTTCCACTCACTCTGCTTATTTAATCAAATAGACAAGATTGTATTAGGAAAAGGACATAAGAGCTATTTCTTAAACAACACAAGTTATTCCAATATAAAGTTTGAAAAGTCACTTGCTTTCTCATTTATTTAAGAAAATATGATTTACAATCTGAGCTCAAAGTCTCAAAAGACACCTCAATTTAGGTAGAGTTTTTGCTTTCAATCACCAAAAGATCCTTCATACAAAAGAGGCCCTCTTTATTTATAGGGAGGGGCCTTGAGGAATTAGAAAAGACTTAATTACTTTGACCTAGTCAAAGATAGGAGTCCTTGTTGACTTTGAACTTTCCATATTTTTACATGTAATTACACATGATAAAAGTACATGTGAAAATGTCCAAAATGGTTACAAAAGTACATTTGAAAAATGAAAATTAAACCAAGGAAGAATAGTTTTAATTTGTATCCCCATTTTTTTTCATGTGAGCATCATACATGGTGATAGTTGCTTGTATCCCAATATTATCTGGAGTAACAGTGTTCTTAAAAATCACCATAGCCCTGACTATGTCATCTCTCACTGTTGTGACTAATTTTGCATGACTAATTAACCTAGTTTTTAGATTATCCAAAGTTATTTGATAATCTAGAATATTGTCCGTAGAGGCTACTGAAAATGCCTTATCTTCAAATTCCTTTCGAAACATACCTTCAAATTCTTGAATCATTTATTCTACTGAAAGGAATTGGTTGTCTTGTGATACAAGCTTGCAAGACATCTCCTCCAATTTATGCAAAAGACTAATGTTACTTTGTTCATTGAGGTCCTTTGATGATTTGAGGTCACTGATCAATTGTTTAAGCACACGACTCCTATATATCAATGCTTCTTTAGTTTCAGTGTAAGAGTCTCTATCAGTAATGACACCAATTGATATTAGAGTGCTCATTTTTAACTTCTTCATATCCATCCATTTTTCAAGATACTTTCTTATGCTTTCAATATCTTGAGAAATAATATTAATAAGATCATCCAGTTCTGCTCTTATTTTTCTCATTTTATCCATCTTCTTAGATAATTTTGTCAGCAAGGAAATTCCTTGTGTATGCATCTTATCCAAGTACTCTTCAAGTAATTTTCCCTTGAGATAGGTCTTTTTCACTTTTTGAATCATAGGGTCTTCTATGGAAATAGCCTCTGGAGTTACTGTTTCTGGAGTGAAAGTAATTCTCCTTATCAATACAGTCAATTATTCCACCATTGCTTTAAAATGATCCTTCATCTCTTTCTCTCTGTCAAACTTATGAATCGAGATGTCCATAGCTGACTACATACCACTCTTAGCACTTTCATGAGTTATCTTACCTAACTCAACTCTAGAGATAGAGTAGTCACTTACATCAAAATTTTCAATAGTTGCATCCTGTGGAGGTTTTGCAATTTCGAATAATTTGTGTCCCTTATCCCGAATCATCTTTGAAAGAATCTTTGGCTTCTTGGGAGCTTTGACTTTTATTGGCATTATTTTATTGAAATCAAAGTCATCTGAAGAGATTGCTTGTTTTGTTATTTTGGGCATATAAGTTGATAACCAAGGTGGGAGAGTAGAAGTACATACATTAGGATTGACCTCCATTGTTGGCGTTACTAGAGTTGCACTTGCACCAGTAGTGGAAACAATAAGTGGAGTATCAGTAAAAATTGTACCTTTTATTGAGTGATCAAAAGCAAAACTATCTTAAATATAAAAATATGGGGATGAAAAATTAGGAATTGATCTTAAGGAATGAAGAATATCTCCAAAAGCACCTTGAGGGTTGTCAAAAATTATTTTGAAAGGAGAGGGTGATCTAAAAGAGGGAGCACTGATTGGAGAAATACGAGAAGGAGTTACAACAGGCATGCCTTACAGGGAAGAAGCAATTCTTGTTTCTTGTTGCACATTCTCTTGAGGAGGCAAAGTTTCCTTCTCTCATTGATCTATGGGCCTATCATCAGTTTTCATCTATTCCCTTGCTGGTTCTTTGGTGCTTTGCTTCTCAACTTCCATATCTGCTATTTTTGGCTCTTTTTCCATAACTTTTGACTTCTTTGTCACAAATATGATTTTAGGCATATATGGCCTAGAAGAGGAAGGAACATCACTTTTATTCTTTGTCTTATTTTCTGCCCTTCTTCTTATTTCCTCTTGAATTCAGCTTCTAAACCTGTGATGAATTTTTTCAAAGTGATTCCTTTATTTGCTAACCAATCATTGGTGTTTGCCAATATTGGTTCAAATCTTTTCTTAAGGAAGTTAGTTCCTTTTGTGACCATTGGATTGGGGGAAGAGGGGCATTGACAACTTGTTCAGCATGGTATCTATCATTAATCAAATCCCCATCATCCACTAAATTTTCAATGATATCAGCAAGTCCTAGATATTCTATCTGCTCAAGAGATAACCTATTGTAGTCCATTTTCTTGATATCTTCCGCTATCCTCAAGTCTACCCAAACATATTCAATCATAGATTCATGAAATTAGGTTTTCCTCTTGATTATATCCTTTATGCCCCTATAATAAAAATTTGGTCTTCTTTTGAATTGCTTCATGGTTACGAGCTGCATTTTAGTTTCCATAACTCTAGCTTTTCTAGTAGTTAACACTAAAAACCTGCCAATTTCAATTGGGAACCTGAAGCCAAGTTTCTTGAGTTCCATTTGTTTATTATATATGATAATTATTTGCCTGCATAGCTCCATCAAGACCTATCTATTTTAAGGGAATCTTGGAAGCATATAAGGATGACCTTGGAAAAATCCAAATCATAGGTATGAAAAAGAAAGAAATTACAAGAACATACATCCAAAATCATTCACAACTACCCAAGCCTCATCGAACATTCTTCTTTGTTCTAATTGAGGATCGAAGAGACACAAAAATACTATAAAGAAAACATCATTTACTCTTCTAAATTGATGACTAGAACCTTTCAATGTCAACTGAGATTAATATTGATACACTGGGGTTACTCTCTTATCTCCTTTTGATGTTAAACTTGGAAATGTTCTCATCGAAGCTACAATATACACCAGGAAAAAAGTCATGTATAATTTGAAGGTAGTGGATACCTTTATCAATTGCTCATGCAGAGCATTGCTAATTTGTTCTCCCTAGAAGATGACTTGTTTACCTTGGAGAATTATCTTAATGAAGGGATACATCCATTCATGAAACTGTGAAGGAGAAGGTAAACCTCTTACCCTACTGAGAAGATGATCAGGTCACCGACTTCTTCTATAAAGTCACTTCTTGGAAAGCTTCGTGGCCATCTTGACAAATTTGCCCTTAGAGACTTAAGCCATTTATTGTTGATTATTTTCTTCACTCTTTCAAGATCTTTGTCATTTCTCTTTGTGCTTTGACAAAATCAAGCTTTATTACTTTAGTGACAGGGGGACACATGAACACTTTATTGATGAACTCAGAATCTAGTCTAATTATCACATTACCACTAGTGTCTAGCACAGCCCTAGTATCCTTATTATAGAACTGAGTGCACTGGAGAACAAATTTTGTGTTGTGAGCTACTACAGGGAAAGAAGATACCAGATGAATATTACTTTTGATCATCTTCTTTATTTCATGGCTGGGATTGCTTAATTTAGTTCTTTCCATAAACTCAGCCATATCCACGTGACCGATCTTTGTATCTCTAATGTCGTTGACATTAGAAGTAACCAAGGTGATTGTAAAAACACCTTGATACTTTTACTTCATTATCTTTTACTTATTCAGAGAAACCTCAGTCCTCTGAAGAGCTTTTTGTTAAAAAGATGTTGATGAAGAAGGATCACCAAGAGAAATTGTAATAAAAGTCATGATCATGCAATCAGGGGAAATACTAACAATTTGGGACAATTTCATGTCAATGATGATGAATATGGGGATGTGCTTGAAATGGCTAAAGTGTGAGTAGGCCAAAAACCAAAAGAAAGCAAGTTCAGAAAAGTGAAACTAAAAATTTCCTAGAGTTAAGAAATTTGGTGGAATGTTTGCATGGGCAAAAAAAAATTCCAAACTTGCATATGAGGAGTAATACTTATGGTATCAATGGAAAAAGTCACCACCTGAGTGGGTAATGGAAAAAAAATGGATTTTGTGTAAGGGCAAAAAAAATTGTTGCTCCTGCAGGTTGAGGTAAAAACATGCACGGGCAGCAAAAATTGCCGCCTTAGCATGTAAAAGTAAACTCAACCCTTATGTAGGGGTGGCAATTTTTTCCACCCATGCAGGTTAGGTTTATGCAGCAGTGGTAAAAATTTTTGACTTTGCAAATTTATGCATGTAATAAATGTTTAGGCGGTAAAATTCACTACTCTTGCAGGCAAAAGTTCACTTTATGTGATATAATTTGATTCTTAGGATATTTGCATTGTAAACTATCAGAAAAGTGAGGGCAAAAAAGAAGTGAGGGAGGCAAACCAAAAAAAGCAAAACCTAAAAAAGAAATAAATAAAAGAGAACAAAAACTGACCTCAACAGAAAAGAAAACAAAAAAAAAAAAAACTCAAAAGCAAAAGACCAAAAAGCAAAACTTACTTGATAATTCAAAATCCTAAGCTCAAAGTCGATGAAATTGTAATCCCACTCATTCATGTAGTCGAATGATTTTAGGGAGGAGGAGTAGATAACTTAAAATAATCAAAATGATTAATCACTTAGCATTTAAATGCCCCAAAACAAGCACCAACCACTCAATGCATATGGTCATAAATGCCACATGCAAAAATTGAGGTCATGCATTGGCAGCAATTTTTGCCACCCATGCATGATATGGAGGGGTTTGTGCATTGATGTCAAAAATCACCGCCGATGCATGAAAGGGGAAAAGGATGTAAGGGCATAGATTTTTGCCGCTCATGCATGAAAAGGAGGGAAAATGCAAGTGTGGCAAAAATTTCCGCTCATGAATGAAAACCAATTAAAACCTGTAGGGGCGACAATTTTTGCCACCAATGCACTTGAAGGATGAAAAACATGCAAAAGTGGCTATTTTTGCTGCTAGTGTATAGAAAACTAGAAATTGTCTAACACCTTAAAATTATCAAAATTTGATGTTCTAATCAAATCAAGATTATAATGAGTTTCACATTTTTCAAAAAATTATGACGAGGGAATGTTGCAAACTTTTCCAAGATGTTAGTCAACTACGCTCGAGATCAAGATAAACTTGTCTCAAATAATGAACTTAGAGTATTGATTATGAAATGCACAAGTTTCATAAGGGTTGTCCACAAAAACAAGCATAACTAATTCTGGGAACAACAAAGTGCTTATGTGCATGAGTGGAATTCATTTGGTTCCTCATATTGTTCATCTAGACATTTTGGGTCTATAGAGGAAAATCTAAGTAGGTAGTTTACTTACATCACCATTTACATGTTTGGATGAGTCTAGGGGATTTGGTCATGTGGTTGTAATCACATTAGTCCCTAGTTATTATGTGCCAGATTTGAAGCCATGAGATGAAGTGCAGTTGAAGATATGGGCATGCAAAGTTGGCTACTTGGATAAAATCCACTAAGTTCCAACATATCTAAATTTGAAAAAAGGGCTAAAAGAGCTAGTAAGCATATTGATGAGGTCAGTGTTTACACACATGGAGGTGTTAGGATAAAATTATCACATGGGTATAATCATTTTTTTCCTAGTTTATATGTGTTAAATCTCAAGTCACACGACGTAGCAGGATAAAAGATATGCTTGAGCAAAGTAGGGCTCCAAGGAATTTTGATAGTGTTTTCCAACATAATCAAATTTGTAGTTTGGAAGAAAAATCTCAAAGTCATTTTAATGAATACATATCTTACACATATGAAGGCTTCAAGAGCAATTGGATATATGGATGGAATCCCCTATGTAAGAGGATCATATGCACTAATTTGTAAGTCATCCGACTAAGTGCGACAAGAGTTATGTAGGTGCAAAGTTACCCTTCTGGGTGAAATGAAATGGTCTCCATACTTAGACAAAATCTACACAAGGTCAATACAAAATTTTCATGCTTTTACAAAGATCATCTATGGACATTTGTAAAATAAATAGATGGTACATCTGTAATGGTTTTTTTATGAGCATCTTTAATATATGGATTACAGGTTCAATTGAGAAGGAATGAGCTAAAAATTGAATTATCTTTCCTCTCAAACTATATAGGGTTTTTTATTAAAAACCTAAGGGTTTAAGTCATGGCATCAATAATTACTTTCTATTTCGATAGTGACTAGCTATATCCTGGACCTAGTAGCTTAAGTTATAACTTAAGCCTTTATCATCATTGTAAAACTAGGCCCTCAACCAAGTAATTACCAACTCAAGTAGTGATCAAAGGACTTAATATTTCCTAAGTCTTAAAATTTATATTATGTCCCAACTTGATTAATGGTTTGTGCTTCATTGTACGTAGATGATCCAATAGAGTGTGATGAATTCAAATTGTCAAAAGGACCTCTGAGTTAACACATAAGTGACAAGTGTCTCATTCATAGAGCTTGTCAAATAGAAACCCAATGAGTGTAATGTTGTGAAATTTAATGATTGAGCTTGTTGGAATATCAATGGTTCATGTTTAATCAAACATTGGAGATCCAATAGAGTGCGATTAAGTTAAAGTGTCAAAAGTCTCTTTGAGTGAATGTGTTAATGCCAAGTGTCACAAACACATAAGTATATCAGATAAAGGACCAATAGGAGTGAACCTATAAAAGATAAATATCGAGTTTATTAAAAGATCTGAAAATGAGTGGGAGATCATGTAAATAAGATCCAATAGAGTGAATGGAATCAAATAGAATAAAGTGATCGATGTTTATCGACATAGTGGTAAGATAAAGATTGAGCAAGTTTGAGAAGATAGCTTGAGAAAAAGTGATCCAAAGGTGCAAAAAGTAGCAAGATGAGGTCAAAGTGTCAATTTTAATTACCAATTCAAGGTAAAGTTCATGTAAGTTTAAATATTGAATGGCACACGAAAGCTAAGATCTGAAGATTGATGCACGTGTTTTAAAGAGTGGAACATTAAAGTTTAGTAGCATACAAAGATCTAATGAAGTGAGAGAGCTTAAAGATGGTGCAAAGAAAGAGATCAAAGGCCAATATTTAAAGTGTTTAAATACAAATTATGAATTGAATAAACATGCAATAACATGTAGGAACTTGTGTATAAGATCTATATCTCGACACAGACAATGAGATTCATCGATCTAATTGATCAAATCTACATTAAAGAGACTATGCATCAAAACTTGAGTCTAACAAATGTTATAGATAGTAAAGAGACATACAATTATGGTGTGATACATGGAATCAAGATTCAAAAAACTTACAATCTAACTCATAATGAATTAGAGTCTAGAATTGGCATGATGTGTTACAATCTGAGTGTGAACACATAGAAGATATGGAACCCTAGATCCATTACTTATATATATGACATTTAGGACACAATTAGATTATACTAGAGCCATTCAAATTGTGTCAAATAGAAAAAATATAAACATAGAACTAGAGGGCAAAGAGGAAAAGAAGAGGCTACAGAGAGAGAGAGATGAAGTGTGTCAAATAGATACATATATAGACATAGAGAGAGAGGTAGAGAGGAAGAAAGGCACATAGAGATAATGTGTAGAGAATGAGTAGTTAAAAATTAGACTTGTAATAGAGAGAATAAATTTGGATTCATTTATGAATATATTTTATATACTAGAGTTATAGCTCCATAGATCTTATTGGTTGGTACCATTAGACAAGCTGAGTTGGTGCTCAGTTAGGGGATTGGTGCCTCATTACGGTTGGTGCCCTTAAACATTGTAACCAGTGAGGTTAAGTTGAGTTGGTACTTAGTTAGGGAGTTGGTACTCCCTTTTAGTTGGTGCTTTAAAACTAGGGGATTGGTGTTTCCTTAGGGTTGGTGCCCTTAAATGTGTAACCAATGAGGTTTGTTAGTGAGGCTTTGAACTATGAGGTTGGATTAGAATAGTAGATACTATCAACTATTCTCATCATGGTTTTTTCACTTTAGGTTTTCCATGTATAAATCTGGTTTTATGTGTATTTATGTGTGTATGATATTTTCATATTTTATTTGAACTACATATATCTTTTAATTTGCATTAAAAGCATTTTAAAAACTAGTTTTTATTGATATACTAATTCACCCCCTCTCAATATCTAATTATGTTCCAAAAATTGATATCAGATCCTTGGTTCCTTTGAAATAAGCTTAATCAGCTCAGGTAGATCTTAGAATAGTGAACACAATGGCTAGTCAAGAAGGATCTTCATCAAACAAAGCACCTCTCTTTGATGGATCTAACTATGTATTCTAGAGCATAAGAATGGAAGCATGTCTATCTTTATTATTGTTTGATTTATGTATGTCTATGGTAAATGGATATAAATCCCCTACTTCAACTCCTAATGATCATTCTTCAAATAAGGCATATGAGAGAAATGTCAAGGCAAAGAATTTTATTCTTTATGGATTGTCTAAATCAGAGTTTGTCAAAGTGATGCATTATCAAAATACACAAGATATATTAAACAAGTTGAAAAGCATATATTAAGGTGATGACAAGGTAAATCAAGTAAGGCTACAAACATATAGATGAATGTTTGAGATTCTTAAAATGACTAAAGAAGAGAAGATTGCAGACTACCTTCTCAGGGTAGATGAAATAGTCAATACAATCAGAGGCCTTAGAGAAGAAATGAAAGAATCAATCATTGTCAAAAGGGTCCTAAGATCTTTGATATTAAGGTATGATTCTAAATCTCAAAAATAGAGGAAGCAAGAGATCTAGATAAGCTCATAGTAGATGAGTTACATGGAACTTTCACTACCTATGAGATAAGAATGGGAGAAGCAGATACTTCCAAGAATGAAGCTACATTCAAAGCATATAAGCATGAAAAATTAGAAGCATCTAAATTTGGATCTTAGGAGACTGATGAATAAGAAGCCAAATTTACCAGAAGATTGAAAAGAGGATCTAGAAATTACAAAGGTAAGTTACCCTTTAAATGTTTTAATTGTGGTAAAGTAGGACATTTTGCTGCTAAATGCCCTTATGAGAAAAATGATAAATTTGAGTAAGAAGAGGATGGAAAAAGGATGAAGCCACACTATTATAACAGGAGGAACTATTTTAAAAACAATAAAATCTTGTATATAAGAGAAGATAGTGACTCATTGGATGATAGTGATAGTTCAGATGATGACTATGATTGTGCCTTTTTGGATAAGGGAAATGAGTCCCTATTCATGGCAATAGGATCAACTTCTATAGATCTGGATCAAGAGGAAGTTGAATACTTTGATGAATAAGAGTAAGGAGAAGTGGACCTTGAGTGTGAACTCATTTGTGCTCTAGATGAGATTGATAATTTGAGGAAAGAAAACACAAGGAAGAAGAAGTTTGGATTAAAATAAATTGAAAAACTATCCAAAAGTCTTGAAAGATATGATCAGATGATAGTGAGCCTTAAGACTCAAGTTGAAGAGGCTAAAATAATAGAAGATGTAGTAAAAATTGAACTACAATTCAAATTTGATGAGTGTATGAGGCTAAAAGTAGAGATAATGGCTTTGATAAAAGATCTTGAAAAGGCTAAATAACAAATAGTTAAAGGTGTGAAGTTGATAGGAGTATCAGACAATCTTGATGAATTGCTCAGCTCTCAAAGGCTATCAAAAGGGAAATATGGTCTTGGTTATGAAAAAGGGAAAATTCACATTACCAGTACATATGCTAAGTTATATGAAACTTTAGAGTAGAAGGAGGATTAGGAGAAAAAAAGGAGAAAGCTTGCAAGGGAACAGAGACATATACAAGAATTGCTAATGTGAAGAATACTAAAGAAGAAAATAAGCCTAACGAAAGGAAAAAGAGCAATGAGTCCATCTCTACAAACTCAAGGAAGATGTAGAAGACAAAGGTAGCTAATGTAGATGGTTACACAAGGGTAAAAAACTTGAAGAAGCAAGAGTTGAGAATAACTTCTTATCCAGCACAAAGAAAAGCTATGACTAGGTATTCCTCATTTTTCTATGGTTATTATTATATATGTAATCATTTTGGTCATAAGGCTAGTAATTGTAGAATTGTACCTATAAGGAGAATCAAATTTTTAATCAAACATTCATTTTCACCCTTGTTAGATACAAATGTAATGTGTTATAATTGTAATAATTTTGGTCACATAGCTAAACATTGTAGAACCAGATTTGTAAGATCAGAAGTATAGAGTAAGAAGGAAAGCATGCCTTCCAGTGTGAACAAAGGTTCACAAGTCTCTGAAAAAGAGAAAATTAATCCCAATAGGACATATAAGTAACCCAAGAATGTATGGAAAGTGAAAGATCAAGCTATGATGAAGAATGTTATAGGGGTTGGAAAATGTCAAGAGTTCTCAGTGTTTGCACCTATTGAGAATGAGAAGAAAAATCTCAGGGAGAATTCCAAGGTATTGGCTGAGGTTAGTTCTAAATTGAGTACAGATTCAAGTGAACATCTTGTTACTATAGAGAAAGTATCAAGCATAGAACATTAGTCTTATGTGCTTAGTGATGAGATTCTGAGCTGTAAGGAAGATTCATTAGATGAATATCTATGTCATGGATCCACATTATCTCCATGTATTGTTAACTTAATCATAGATAAAAAGGAGAATAGTGTAATGGATGAGCATGTTACTTTTCTCAATCTTAAGAAGAAGAAGAGCAAAAATCACAACAGGACTAAGGAGGAGAAGGAATATGAGGAGTTATGGGCAACTCTTTGTTTCACATTGTTCTAGAACATTGTAAAGTAAGGTGTATCTATCTATGCTTCTTAAGAGACCCTTTTTTAGTGGAAAAGCAAGTGATGTCTACTACAAATGATAAATCAAGTAGTTTGTGATGATGATTTGATCAAACCAAGTCAAGTGGTGTGTATGCAATGTTTGCAAGGATAGAATGAGTATTTTAATATGACATGATGATATTATTGGAGTACATCTCATATATATGTGGTATATAGATTCATTTGGAATAAGGGTTGTAATGTAAGACACCATTGACATTGTGTATCTTGGGTTATAAAAAAAAATTGGGTCACCAAACTCAGAGAGCATGTGTAAAATGATGGCATACATGTGTTAAATGAAGTTATGGTGTGTTATAGTCAGTCCCTTAGTGTAAAGATGGAGTATGGAGTTGGGGGTAGCTAACTCAGATCACATGAATAGCTTGAGAAGCTATGCATAGTGCAAGGGGGAGATAGATTATTTAATCTATCAGTATTAAGAAGACTCAGAGTTGAAGAGCTTTGTAATTGGTTAGGTCTTAGGATTAGAAGATAAAATAGACTGAGAGAGAAGACTAGTAAGCCTTTATGGAAGCTCCTACATCACATCACTAGATACTAGTGATGGAGTATAATTCTAGAGGAAGGATCATAAAATCCTTATTGATCCCTAAAAGAAGAGAATAGGCAACTTAGGTATGTATATTTTTCACATTTCTAATGAGTTAATGGTTGCAAAATCTTGGACAAACTCCTTTATCTGATAAAGGGGGAGAACACTTTGGACAAACAGTGAGAAGGAGTCCCTTTGCCATTGATGTCAAATGGGGAGAAAAAGGGTAAATGCTCTTTGTAAAAGTTTGGAGAAAAAGTACAAATTCTCTCTGTAAAAGTTTGGAAGAGTGGACCAAGTGTCCAAGATGAGTTTAGGTAAATGTATCATTGCCTAAGAGAGAACAAGTTTGGTATAAATAGCTTCAATTCATACTCATCAGAAACCAATGTAAGCTATCCCAGAGAAGGATCAAATTATTAGAAGATCAGAACATTAATTTTGCATCATAGAATTTATTTTGCCATTAATTACAGAGGGGGTTATTGTTGGAAATTTAGTTGTCATTGATGTCAAAAGGGACATTATGAGCATGTCATTGATGTCAAAAGGGAGATTATGAATGTTATTGATGTTATTGATGCTTAGGGTTGAGTATGGTGATTTAAGGATGTGAAAAACGTCCTATCAAAGGTCAAGGATGATTGGAATGCTTATGTGCATGATTGAAATTCATCCAGTTCCTCATATTGTTCATCTAGACATTTTGGGTCTCTAGAGGAAAATTTTAGTAGGCAATTTACTTACGTCACCATTGCCACATGTGGATGAGTCTATGGGAGTTGCTCATATGGTTGTGATCACATTAGTCCCTAGTTATTATGCACTATATTTTAAGCCATGAGAAGAATCATAGCTGAATATATAGGCATGCAAAGTTGGCTACTTGGACAAAATCCACTAAAAAAAGGGCTAAATAGATCCAAGTAAGCATATTGATGAGGTCAACATTTACACACATGGAGGTGTTAGGAAAAAATGATCATATGGGTCTATTCATTTTTGTGCCTAGTTTATGTGCTCTAAATATTATGTCACGTGATGTAGCGTGACAAAATATATGCTTAAGCAAATTAGGGATCCAAGGCATTTTGACAGTGTTTTCCAACACTTAGTCAAATTTGCAATTTCCAAGAAAAAGCTCAAAGGCATTTTTATGAAGACATATCTTGAACCTATTAAGGCTACAAGAGCAATTGGATATATGGATGGAATCCCCTATGTAAGAGGATCATATGTGTTATTTTTTAGGTCATCCAACTAAATGTGATAAGAGTTATGAAGGTACAAAGTTAGCCTTCTAGGCAAAATGAAATCGTCTCCATACTTAGACAAAATATGTACAAGGTCAATGCAAAGTTCTTATGCTTTTATAAAGATCATCTATAGACATTTTCAAAAGAAATAGATGGTAGATATGTTATGGGTTTTTCATGAGCATCTTGAATATATGGACTGCAAGTTCAATTGAGAAGGAATGAGGTGAAAATTGAATTATCTTTGCTCTTAGACTAGATAGGGTTTCTTAATAAAACCCTAAGGGTTTAACTCATGGCATCAATATACACTTTCTATTTTGATAGTGACTGGTTATAGCCTAGTCCTGGTAGCTTAAATTATAATTAAATCCTTTTTCATTATTGTGAAATTGACCCCTCAACCTAGCAATTATTGGCTCGAGCAGTGATCAAAGGACTTAATATTTCCTAAGTCTTAGACTTTATATTATGTCCAAATTCATCAATAGCCTGAATTTCATCATACATAGATGATCTAACAGAGCCTGATAAAGTCAAATTGTCAAAAGGACCTCTGAGTTAACATGCAAGTGACAAGTGTCACATTCATAGAGCTTAATAGATAAAGACCCAATGAGCATAAGCTTGTCAGAGTTAATGATTGATCTTGTTAGAATATCAATGGTTTGTGTTTAATCAGACATTGGAGATATAATAGAGCATGATGAATTCAAAGTGTTGAATGTCCCTCTGAGTAAACGTGTTAATGCCAAGTGTCACAAGCACATGAATCTGTCAAATAGAGGACCAATGAGAGTGAGCCTATCAAAGACAAATATCAAGCTTATCAAAAGATCTAATAGTGAGTAAGAGATTGTGCAAACGAAATCTAATAGAGCGAATGGACTCAGATGGAATAAAGTGATTGATGTTCATCAACACAATGGTAAGATAAAGTCCAAGCAGGTTTGAGAATATCAATGAAGCAAAAGTAATCCAAAGATACAGGAAGTAGCTAGATGAGGTCAAAGTGTCAAAGTTTAACAACCACGTCAAGGTAAAGTTCATGCAAGTTTGAAGATTGAATGGCACATGGAAGCTAGGATCTGGAGATCGATGGATGCATTTTAAATAGTGGAAAATTAAAGTATAGCAGCATGCAAAGATCTGACAGATTGAGAGAGCTTGGAGATGGCATGAAGAAAGAGATTAAAGGTTAGTATTTAAAGTGTTTAAATACAAATGGTCAAGTAAAGAAACATGTAGGAATATGTAGTAACTTGCGTATAATCTCTATATCTTGTCACAGACAATGATATTGATCGATCTAACCAATCAAATCTACATTAAAGAGCTTGTGCATCAAAACTTGAGTCTAACAAATGCTATAGTTAGTAAAGAGACCTACAATTAAAGCATGATGCATGGAATTGATATGCAAGAAACTTATAGTCCAAGTCATAATGAATTAGAGTCTAGAATTGGCATGATGTGTTATAGTTCGAGTGTGAACACATAGAAGATATGGAACCCTAGATCCATTGCTTATATATATGACATCTAGGACAAAGTCAGAAGTTGTTAGAGCCATTCGAATAATGTCAAATAGAAAATACATAGACACAGAACCAGAGGGTAGAGAGGAAAAGAAGAGGTTGTAGAGAGAGATGAAGTGTGTCAAATAGATACATATATAGACATAGAGAGAGAGGGGTAGAGAGGAAGAAAGGTACATAGAGATAATGTGCAAATAATGAGCAGTTACATATTAGACTTAGAATAAAGAGAATAGAGTTGGATTAATTTATGAATCTATTTTGTATACTAGAGTTATATCTCTATAGATATGATTGGTTGGTGTCATTAGACAAGCTAAGTTGGTGCTTAGTTAGGGGATTGGTGTCTCCTTAGGGGTGACTCCCTTAAACATTATAACTAGTGAGGTTATGTTGAGTTGGTGTTCAGTTAAGGAGTTGGTGCTTCCTTAAAGTTGATGCTCATAAACTAGGGGATTGGTGTCTCCTTAGGGTTGGTGCCCTTAAATGTGTAACTAGTGAGGTTTTTTAGTGAGGCTTTAAACTCTGAGGCTAGATTAGAATAGTATATTTTAGTAGTTATTCTCATCATGTTTTTTTTCCCTTTGGGTTTTCCACGTATAAATCTAGTGTCATGAGTATTTATGTGTGTATGATATCTACATATTTTATTTGATCTACAGATATATTTTAATCTACATTGAAGTATTTAAAGAATTACTTTTATTAATACACTAACTCACCCCCCCCCTCTTAGTATCTAGTTGTGTTTCAAAAAAGTTAAACTTTATAGCTCTTTCCTAGTTGGGCAATGAGTTGAAGCACGAAAGAATATTCATGAGCCATTTTAGAGAAAATATTTCCAATCATGATCACGAATCATTTTTTATTTCATGTCATAATCAGATCATTCATGAGCCATCATAGTAAGAATAGGTTGTTCCATGGCATGCACAAAAATAAAGGTAGTTGTCTAGGACGTTCTAACTACATAGGCAACTATTCACTAGCATCTCTAGGTAGTTGTACTTGGTAACAAAGTTAGGGTAATGAATTTTGTTTGGCTTATATTATGAAATTCACCTTTCAGGCAAGTGTAAAGGGGTATCTTTAGGTAGTTCTGCATAAGGACAAAGTTTGTTTGGCTCCTCAAATGATTTTCTCCCTTCAACTGTGTAAGCAAGTGATCCAAAACATCTCTAGGTGGTTGTGAGTCCTCATCATTCTTTGAAGAGGTAGTTGCAACAGTGATTTTTATTATAAATGGATGAAAATATCAAGCATGGCTAAGGGAATTTTTTAACTAGGAGAAACTTAATGGAATGGGAAATTTTGTTATGCATTTTTTACAAATTGCAACCTAAAGTTCTAGATTTGAAAAGGATTGAGAAATGTATAAATAGAAGGTTTCCCTTATATTTCAAGGTTGTTGGTTGTTGGTTGTTGTTGGTTTTTTCTATTAGTCTTTCATTTCTCTGAGTCTAGGTTCTACAAAAAAATTGGGATCAATTTTTATGTGTAGATATTTTCTCCCTTGTTAAGGTGGTTACAGTTGTATAACCATTAGCAAGCTTTAAGAACATGTATATATGCCACCCTTGTCAAAAGAGCAAACTCACCATGTGTATCCCCTTGGCAGCATTTTGAAAAATTAATGTGTGTAAAGTTTTTTTCAATATTAATGAAAATTTTTGTGGTTCTTTACTCTTTCTTGTTGATGAAGTGCAGTAAGATGTCTTACAAGTCATACTGATTGGATATTTGGGTTTATGTTCGCTACTAGTTGTCATCTTGAGCATGGATCTAGGTTGTAAATCCTTTTCTACAGTTTAACTTTAAAAATGTGCTATTGAATGACCTTTCAGGGCACCCTAGGTCTACATATTTGATAGGAAAAAGTTTCTTGAAAGTTTAGTTGCAATGTATGCTCTAGGTTTTTAGGGACCATTTGATATTTATCATTAGCTTATATTTGAGTTTTTTCTACATCTTTTGCTGAGGATAATGTCATGAATATTTTAAGAGACCTTGTTGTTTGTATAGGCCACCAACATGCCACCTTCCATTTTATATAATCATTTAACTATCCTACCTCATCCCACCCTACATATAATACATCCTTTGCATATTATGAGTATTATTTGCCCTGTAAATGCATAAGATCTTACTTACCTTACATGTATTTTCATTTTGTGTTTTGAATACTAGTGTTATAGTTTTCCATTTGACCTATATCTTGAATATTCTTTAGAATAAAAATTACAGTCATATACAAATCTATCTTTAGTATCTTGAATGTGACCTAGTGCATTTATGTATTCCTTGTGACAACCTTTCTCAAGTAGAGTGTGCAAATTTGGTTGTGTCCAGGTCACATTTGTGTCTCTTTGTGTCAATAATCCCCATGAAGTTTGAAGTACATAATCTCTCCATGTGAGTAAGCTACCCCTTAGGTCCTCTCACCTTGGTTTAGGTAGAGCCAGAAGTAGTAGGGAGTTGGCCATACCCTTTGTCAGTGCCTCTCAGTCATTTTCTCAATCTGGTATGTTCTTGATGTCCAACCCTTCCCTAACTATAACGACATATAATTAGGTTTCTCATCATTTTTTCCCACATTTTTTCAAGTGTGTAAGGCTATATTAGAGAGGCGTAAAATTGGGAACCAATAATACCAATGCTTGTGAGGAATTAACTGTTAATCTAAAAATTAAAGCATAAGTGTAGGTAGATTTTTTACACCCCCTCTGTCTCCTAAGCATTGTTATGTGGCACGAACTTAGAGTGAGTAGCACTTAACATTTGTCATGAAATTATATGGTAAGTGGGGTTTAAATAAAATTCTTTAAATTCTGCATGTACTAGGTGGTCCCAAGTGTGGCTAACTCAAGGGTGCAATCATGTCAATTGAATCCAAACCACCTAGCTTACTATGAAAGTGTCTATTCCTTTGCATATTGACTCCAACTATGTATTACTTAGTAGAGTCTAATGTCTAGCTATCACATGGCCTAGGTACCTATTGGGATGGTCAGGCTACCACTCACCACTATCCCATCTAATTATTTGCCTACTTTATATACCCCATCGTAGAGCAGGGTTGGTGTGATTTTGGGAGATGAAACTCCCAGTCAATGTACCCCTAAAGAAATCATGGGGAGGATATGAACTACCACCCATAATTCAAGTACATAAAATAAATAAATGAAAAAATGTAAAGACTTTAGATGTCACTTTTGAATCACCCAAGTCACTCAGAGAGTGGAGAGAGTATACATGACATTCTTTCCAACATAACTTTACAAACAATAGCAATAAACTAAACACTTTTGGTCACCCAAGTTCTCTAAAGGGTATGGGGGGGAGCATACATGTTAAAGTTTGTTTTTGCCAAAATTAAAAGAAACTAATCTAAGTAATTTGAAACTATCATAAATAACAAACAAGAATCAAAAAAGCTCTTAGGATCTCAATAATTAAAGATCTAAATTCTTTTTACTAACACCAAATTGAAATGCATTTAAAATTTTTTGGCACCTTGGCCATGTTTGCACTTGTAAAAGCTTGGAAAATGCTAAAAGACAAATTTTTAAGTGAATTTTAATCACCTTAACCAAATGTGGATAATTTTCAACTTTTGTAAAAATTGGACTTTGTAAAATGAAATTTTGATTGAAAAGCACCCAAGCTTCTTCTTTATTGGCTTAATTCCCTATAAACAAGTCAGTGGATTAACTTGTGTTTAGTGTAATTTTATATTCCTAAAATTTATCTCAATAAAAACACAAATTTTAAGTCTCAAATTTATAAAAAATAAAAACATAGAGAAATCATCGATGATCACTGCAGGGACAATGGCTGATTCTTACAATCAACGTCAATTCTATTAGGATCATTATTGATTCCTATAACCACACCAAAAAAAATGTGTTCTAAAATAAAAACACTTGACAAATAATGTTTCAAATTCAAAAATCCCCACTACCCTACAATAAGACTATTAAATAGGCAGTAAATAGGTTATTAGGCACCAAGAAAAGTAAAAAAAATGATTTTTACTATGTTTATGGTTTATGGTTCAACTATGTTTTTGATGCAAAGATTATTTTTGATTCCTCTTATTGACATTAATTCCAGTGATTAAACCTAATTTGTTACAACCATCATTAATCCCTGTGGCTCAGCCAAGATTTCAAACTTCTTCACTTTTTTGGAAATTAAATCAAAAATTTGGCATAAAAATGGTTAGTAAAACATCTTAAGAAGTAGCTAAAAGAGATTTGTGGGGTATGTGTCCCATCAAGTGTGCCATTATGTGATCAATAGGAATATAAGAGGGGAGATTAGTATTATTTTAGTATGATTAAAACCAAACAAAAACACACTAATAAAACTAACACCTCAATCTTAGACACTCAAGGAGCAAGAGAACAATACAAGTAGCTATCAATAGAGGACAAAAAAAAATTATTTACCTTCCTTGAGAGCAAGTTTTGTCTATTGGCCATATGTGAATATGCTCAATCATGTGATCAAAGAATATTTAGCAATGGTGCTTTTGCATCATCTCTCCTTGTCACCTTGGCAATGTTGGACTTGGATTTGGCATTGTCTTGGCTCTTTCAAAAAATGAGCATTATAACACTACAAAGAGGGTCTTTTAAGGTATTTTTGCATCATAAAATTACACCAAAAGAACATATTTAATAATGGATGAATCCTTGTATTTTTAGCCTTTTAAATTAACTCTAACCTAAGTGTAGTTAGGTTAAAGTTAACCGTCGATAAGTTTAGATTAACCCTAGTTGAGTTAAGAAGGGGATAAGCAATTAATATATGAGATATAGATCCCATTTATTAAGCATGGCTCTCTATTTCTAAATTTAAGGTATTAGGGAAGATGTTTTCAATTCTTTGACTTTGAGGATGATGACATCATCATAACCTCATTTATATTAGAATTTCCTTTTTAAAAAATTCATTTTCATTAATTTCACATGGAATTTTCACTTAAGCATTTAATTTTATTTGTTTAGTTAATTCAATTTGCTTAGCATTTTTACACTTTAGGAATTGTTTAAGTTCTCTGCTTAATGGGTCCAAAGGCCAAATTGTCAATTTGTTAGGTTATATGTTGACTGGAGATGAATCTATGAGAGGTTACTATTGTGTATAGGATAATACCCTAAATAAGGATGTCTCAACATGATTTTGAGTATGAATGTTTGATGTGTGGATGAAATTGGGACATTCAGTAATTCCTAGGCTTAATTTGCATTGTTTGGTTGAAATCAATTTGAAGTTTGGTTAGAACATATTCATGGCCAAAATAGGGTATCTATAGTAGCAACAATAATGTTAAAAATAAAATGGATGGAAATAAGGCTAGAATGACACCAATAACCAACAGACCTATCACACATTTGTACATGACTATAATAAAGTTATAGGTTGTATTATAGGTGGTCATGTTTATACCATTACCATCAATCCTAGATCAAATACAAATAGAACAAGACCATTACCTAACAATGCAAATCAACCTACCAATGTTGGTAATCCTTCCCTAACTTGTGACTATAACCAATTACTGTGACCATAGCCAAGTGCACCGATAATCAAGAATTACCCTCTTTGGCCCATCTTCATCATTTTCTAGTTAAAATGGTCATGTATCCAATCCACATTATGCAATTACAACTTGATATTCTAAAGTCACCATCCCAGGCCCATAAACCCCTACTAATGAACCAATCCAACCAACTATGCTAGATATTAGTAAGCCAAATAATATTATTTAAGGAAAAAATTTATGATATTTTGGAAAAAATCCAAAATACACCCACACAAATACTTATTATAGATGTATTGTGTATGTCTACCATCCACAAGAATATCCTTACTGAACTTCTACACCAATCCCAAGTGCCCAATGGCATTACATTGGACAAATTTCAAGCTTTAGTTGGACATATAGCCATAGGCCAACAATTGACCTTCAATCAAAGTGATATGTCATCCCTTAGCCCTCTCCATAATAATCCTTTGTACATTAAATTTGTTATAACACAACACAAAGTTAAATGCATCCTCATAGAAAATGGATTGGCCCTGAATATTGTGTCTCTGAAATTAATCAAGCATCTAGGATATAAAATAGATGACATTCAACCATAGACTATTACTATCAAATCCTATGACAATGAAGAGCAAGAATCATAGGGAACCATTAGTTTTCTAGTGAGCATTGGGCCTTTGACCCATGACACACTTTACTATGTGCTAGACCTATATTTATCATATAATTTGCTTTTGGGTAGACCATGAATACATAAAATCCATTCAATACCTTCAACCTTGCACTAATCTATCAAGTTTCCCCACTCTTAGATGGAGGTAATCATCCATGGAGATTTATAGCCATATGAACACTACAAGTATCTGGAGGCCAAATATGAAAGCTATAATTACCATTTTGGTCTAGACCTATTACCAAATAAGCACAATGATAAAGAGATACTTATTGAATTACCAGAGACCAATTACATAGACCCTAATAGCCTTGCCTCAACTTCACATATGCCTCCTATTGAATTTTATAATCATTTTACCATTTTGAAAAATGGTCTAAGAGAGTATTCTACCCATGACACATTCCATATAGCCAAGTTTGTGCATAACCCCAAGTCTTATGTGTTAGGATCAAAAATATATGATACCACATGTTAGGAAAAATAGCTCCTATAGTGTAAGTAAAAATGCATAATAAAAAATAAGCTACAAAAACATGAGACAAGAGGGAACACATTACACAAGATGTATGTTGAAAACCCTTGCAAAACCAGTAAGGAAAAAAACCATGAGGCAATGGTAGCTTCCAAAATTCATATTAACATAATCAAATTTCCTCTCTTATAATAACTTCTCTAACAACTCCTTTTAGTGATAAAAAACCAAGTACTCAATGCTTACAACCAAAGCATTCAAGTGAGATGATTTGACACAACCTCCAAGCTCTAACCTCCATACATGCAAGTCCAATCTTGCATGGATCCTCAAGAGGAAACATAAGGATGAGAAATACAAAGGAGATAACATGCTTATATAGAATTACAACATAGAGAGAGGGAGGGAGAGTGAATCTTCATGGTGGCCCAACAAATTCACCACACTTCATATGGGGTGAATAATGATCACCAAAATTTGTAAGTCTTCATATAAAAGGGTCAAAAAAGTGGACCATCCACTTTAAAAAATATTCTAATACACCCCATATGACTCTAAACATTGTACCCCACATCACATGTGAGGGCAATCAATAATAGTGAAATCTTGTATTTTTTTCCCATTTGCACACAAAATTCCAAAAGGTGTTGCAATCACCTTTTGACTTTAACCAGACATGACGAATCCTGGAGTCTCTATAGAAATGTGCCCCACACCAACCCTTTGTCTTTTTAACCATAAGATAAAATCCATGTGACTACCAAAGACAAACCCATGTGCCTTGGCAAAATGCTACACCCTACTCCCGTCACATCAATTTGATCATATGTAAATGACCCTCCATGGGCCCTACCACATCACCAATCAATCACATCACTTGCATGCCACATCACCATGAATAATGACCATGAATAGTGGTTTGTGAATAGTGACTTAACACCTAACATACTCCCACTTAAATTCAATGTACACATGTTTTTACCACACCTGAGTATTCTTCCATTCATTTATCCATCATGCCCATTATTACCCTAAAATAAATGTAAAATATTTGAAAGATTATTAAAACTTCTCTACCCTGACTGGATTTTTCAACATCTACTCCATATCAGATTACAGCACCTAAAGTGAATATCCACTTCTCCACAAACCAATCCTTCATCTAGGATTTTGCCATGAATCGATCACAACTCACACGACTTGGGAATATCTAATTTAGTGTGCACCATGGCTTACATGAGCCTTCCTACTCTTGATTAATACAATACACATGATAAACATGTCTTTTCCTCCTCTAGGACACTCTTGGGATGACAACTTGAAATATAAGAAGTGGGGTACACTTTCCTTTCTTTCCCATTCTTATGCATCTCTATGCCTGCTTTGTTCCTCCTACCACCTTCATCTCATGTGTCCTAGATAACTAAGCCATCACACTAGTGATCATGTTGGGGCTAGCATCCAACATGTCATCAACACATAACATCAACCTCTTCTAAACACTTTGGCTCTCCATGAACGTACTAAAATTCTTGTACTACATATACAATGTATACACCAACTCGTATAGTGATTTATTCAATATGAAAACTAGCAACTCTCTGCCTCAACCTTGTAGCCCTTAGGATCAACCATCTCTTCACAATCGTGTAGGAATCAAGATACTCTAATTATTGAATAATAATACATGAAAGTAGCACTATTGATAGTAGTTAGAAGATCTTACATAACTTAGTAACATACTTATCCACATAGCCTCCTAGTTATCAACCATACCCAAACATGGCATAAGTTGACTAGAGCAATCAACATCTCTTAAGAAGTCAACGTGCTACTTAGTGAATTACTACACCTACCAAGTTTTTGATCCCACATCCAAAATACATCTTGCTCTACCAAATGTTTCTAAAACACTAACTCATGTGCTTCCAATGTTACTCCATGCATCAGTCTACCAAGGCAACATCATAAGCATATGCACAACACTCAAGAAACTTTGAGTTATATGGTCAACACCAGCCTTCTCCTTCTGAGAACACCAAGTCTCACTTGTTCTTCTTATTCTTCCTAAACTACTTCAAAATAGGTATAACTTTAGGTGTCTTTTGTACCTCCTTCCTTTACATGGTTTTTTTTCTACAGCATCTTTGGATAACATATGGTCAATTGGATACCACAGCCTATATCACCTCTCTCTCTCTTTTTATAACATAGCTGAGACACACAATAAGGTACATGCCATGTCTTCATCCTTCATCTTCACACTAATGGATACCAATTTTCTCCTCAAGTTGTACAGTTACGTAATTCTACATCAAGAACATTATGTTGGTGTTGACTATCTAGAAAAGCTTGTTAAGATTCTCACATAATTCTCCTATGGTCTTCTCCTCAGCAACAATAAAGAAAAAAATCTTCACCAAGAGATTCTCCATCTTCATAAAGAGAAATTCTTGCCATCAATTTTTTTTTCTTTTTTTTTCACATATTGAACTTGGTCTCTCTTCCTGTCACAGTAGCTCCCACTTGCATAAAATAGCCTTGCAGTAAAAAACAATCACAAACAAATTTTTTCATAATGGCTTTCATACCATATGTTAGAATAAAAAACCTCTGATACCACATGTTAGGATTAAAAATAACTCCTACAGTGCAAGTAAAAATGTGGAATAAAAAATAATCTACAAAAATAAGAGACAAGAGGGAACACATTACACAAGATGTACATGGAAAACCCTTGTAAAACCAATAAGGGAAAAAAACATGTGGAAATGGCAACTTAGAGACTTCATATTAACATCAACAAATCTCCTTTTTTATAATAACTCCTATATCAACTCCTTTCAGCTTACTAAGAGATCCTCCATCTTCACAGAGAGAAATTCATGCCATTAATTTTTTTTTTTTTTTCACATCTTGAAATTGGTCTCTCCTCTTGTCATAGTAGCTCCCACTTACACAAAATGACCTTGCAATAGAAAACACTCACAAACAAATTTTTTTACCATGGCCTTTGATACCACATGTTAGAATCAAAAATCCACGATACCACATGTTAGGATCAAAAATTTATGATACCATATGTCAGGAAAAATAGTCCCTATAGTGCAAGTAAAAATGTGGAATAAAAAATAAGATATAAAAACAAGATAAAAGAGGGAACATATTACACAAGATGTACGTGGAAAACCCTTGTAAAACCAACAAAAGAAAAAACCGTGGGGCAATGGTAGCTTCCAGACTTCATATTAAAATAAGCAAATCTCCACTCTTACAATAGCTCCTCCAGTAACTCCTTTTAGTGTTAACAAACCAAGCACTCAATGCTTACAACCAAAGCATTTAGGTAAGCCAAACTAACACAGCCTCCAGGATCTAACCTCCATACATGTCAGTCCAACCTTGTATGGATCCTCAAGAGGAAACATAAGGATGAGAAATACAAAGGGATAACATGCTTATATAACATTACAACATAAAGTGAGAGAGGGAATAATGATCATTAAAATTTATGGACTTTGTCTAAGAGTTTCCCATCTCAAGAAATCACCATGATATGATTCTAATGGCTATTGATAAACCCACCAAGGTGGCACATTTCATTCTGGGTAATTTGATTGATGATGTACCAGTGCTATCAAAAAGGTTTGTTAAATAAATTTACATATTACATTGTTTCCAAAGAAAATCATTCCTAATAGAGATCCTCATATAACCTCAAGGTTTTTGCAAACCCTTAACAAAACTTTGGGCACATAATTAAACTTTAGTATAACATACCATCCAAAAATAGATGTGCAAAGGTAAATCAAGTTTTATAAGATATTTTAAGAGTGTATTGCATGGATGAGAAATACAAGTGGAAGGAATACCCTCCACTAGTTAAGTTTGCATGTAATAACTCATTTTAATCAAGTTTAAAAGTGACTCATTTTGAAGCCTTGTATGGCAGGAAGTGTCGAACACCGATCAATTAGTATAAATTAGAAGATAGAGTGGTTTTGAGACCTAATATACTTGTTGAAACTAAAGAGTAGGTGAAATTAATAAGGTAGAGACTGGTTGAATCCAATTATAGGAAATAAAATATATGATGATCTAAAAATAAAAGTAAGGTAGTTCTTAGTGGGGGATAAGGTTTTTCTATGAGCAAAACCTTAAAAGAGCTCTATCAAATTTTGCAAGTCAGCCAAATTCACTCCTAGATATGTAGGACCCTTCAAGGTTCTCAAAGTAATAAATCATATTGCATAAAAACTTGTTTACCACCAGATTTAGCTCAAATTCATAATATTTTTCATGTATCTTATCCAAACAAGTATGTAGTTTATCCTTCACACATTTTTTATTAGAATTCATTACATGTTTTGGATCTATGAGTGGTAACAATAGAGCCAAATAGAATACTTGATACATGCAAACTTGGCTTGTGTAGTAGATAAGTTTCTCAATACAAGGTCCAGTGGGACTAATAATCTAAAGATAGTGCCACTTGGGAGGATATTGATTAATTTTGAAGGTTGTTTCCTCATTTATTTGTTTAATGTGTTATTTTGAACTATTTATATATTTAGACATCTTTCCTTGATAATAATGTCATCTAGATGATAAACTATTTAAGGAAAGAATGATGTTATATCCCATTTATCTATAAGATTTTTAATCTTTTATATTTTCTAAGATCTCTCAAAACTAATACAAAATTCAAGAGCATTTTGAGAGCTTTTTAATGCCTATTAGAATGCATAAAATAGACATCATATGCTCTAGCTATCATTGGTCAAAGTTTGGTCAATAGATAGTCAAATATGGTCAAACTATAAAAATTGATGGTCTTGAAACATTTATAAAATAGTTCCATGGCATAGAACTCATCACAATATTTTTGACACAATTTGAACGGACCAATTTTGAGTCCTTTTGTGAAAGTTATGGCCAATCAAACCTGATAAAACAGTGACATGCATAGTTGACAAGTGGACCAATCATAGTGTGACACGTGGTAGTGCAAAAAAAATTGGTAAAAAGGTGTTTTGTTTTCACCTTCTATCTTCAACACTCTTTTTTTGGAGGGGTACCTTTACCTCCATTACTTCACATTACCATTGTTATATTTTTCATATAGCTCGAAGAACTAACTCACCGTTATTTCCACCAAATTATAAATGCATCCAACTAACCTTGACTAAGTTTGGTCAAGATCTTATTTACCAACAAATGTCCCAAGATCCTCCACATTTAGTAGATTTGTTTGGATCTTTGAAACTGAATCAAAATGAAGACATGGACATGGCCTCAGCCACATAACATGCACCCAACGATAACCTATTTTAGGCTTACACTATGTTATAAACTAATGCATGTGGGATATTAATCCCCATATGGAAAATCCATGGCCAATGTGGTTGGTAAAGCATCCACCATGGGATTTGAACCCATGATCCATGGCTTACACTATGTTATAAACTAATGCATGTGGCATATTAATCCCCATATGGAAAATCCATGGCCAATGGGTTGGAAAACGTCCACCATGGGATTTGAACCCATGATCCATGGAAAAATCAAAAAGCGGATAAACCAATCTGCCATACCTTTGTAAATGCTAAAAAAGGAATGGACTCTTACTTGTACAGGACATTGAAAATGACTGTGTAAAATTTATAAGGTGCACTTTGTAGAAAATGGTGTTTTTGACCAATCTAGAGGCATTTTCAAATCTTGAAATAAACTAGAAAGTTATTCAAATTTTTGAGACACTCTTTTTGGTATATTATTTCCCCAATTTGGTGTTTATTTGACATCTTTTTGAGCAATTGAAGTGTTGCTTTAATGGATAACACTAGGAAGATATTTTTTAAGTGTTTTGGGAAGGTGGTGGATGGTTGCAGAGTATAGTTAGAGTTTTTTGAAGGTCTAATGGCATGATTTTGTAGGTTTTGAGATTATATTATGTTTTTGTGAGTTATATTATTACTTTCAAATAAATTTTTAATGGATCAGATTGTTATTTAGTAATCCCAGAGATGTAGCCCATTTGGGTGAACTCTGTAAACAATTTTGGTGTCTTTATATTCTATTTTGCATTTAGTTTTTCCATATATTTTAATTAGTTATTAAATATTTATATGCAATTTAATTAAAATATGACACTTATAAGAAATCAGGTAAATGGATTTTGATCATTTTTGGATGTGTAGTTGGAATGAATGAGTTTTCAAACACTCACAATCAATTTTAAACCCATCTTAAGCACATTAAGATTTATTTTGATCATTTATTAAACACCATTTTTAAATATTAATTTATAAACCATTTTGAATGACTAAGGGGTAAACATGGTTTACGGATCACCCATCCAAACCTTAGCAAACAACATGTGACTTTATAAAGGTAGTTAACTAATGATTAGTTAGATTCATGGATCATATGGATAGATGGACATATTCAGTTTGATTGATTGCATTGATTATTATATTTTTTTTGTTCTACGACTTTAATTTTAGAATGTATATTTTTATGTTTGACAAAAAAAATTAATTATACTATTCATGTACATTTTTTATTCATAATTATAGTGGTATTTGTGATTTCTCATTTATTTATAGCTTTCTAGCTTTGTGGATTTAATGGACTAACTACCTTTTTCTGCTTCAGGTGGATACATGACATATTCTACTCTCATAGAATGGTACAGAGGGAGAACATCATAGGGGAGAGGGTAGCAGATCATGGATGATGGAAACACTTCAAAACTCCTTGAGAATCACTGCACACACCATGATTTACTTGTTATAATTGGTTGTTATTCTTCAATTTCCTATACTATCATAGTTATACACAGTAATTATAACCTACACTAATTGATGTTATGGTATCTTATTAATATCGTATGTTTGATTGTTTGAGTTTAAAATGTATGTTGGTTTTCTCTAGGCTTAGTTGAGTGATTTATGAATTGATAACTTTGTTTTATGATTGTTATTTGGTCGATCCAATAGTTTTAATAACATTATCTTTGACAATAATTAGTATGCATTGTTGTGTTGTATGATTTTCTTCTTCTTGAGAACTTGTAAATAAATAAAATATGCTCAAGGTTATAAGATAAAGAAAGTTTAAAAAATAAAAAATATATAATATATATAAAGAAAAGAGTATTGAACCTCCCAAGGACCACTGTCAATAAAGGCAAACCAACTAACTTGGTATCATGAACTTATGGGTTTATTTTGGTATTTAGCATATGTTTAAGGGATAATAATGTTAATGCCACATTTTCTTTGAGGTGGGGGGTGGGCAAAGTGGGGGTGGGAGGGTATAATTTGTGTCAAACCATTAACCATGAGTTAGATGGGAGGTCAAAGTGCTTGGAAAGTGGTTAGTAATTATTAAGTTTTTTATTGTTTTGCTGAGAAGTCAATGTTTTTTATGATTCTTGGAAGGGTCAAAACCCTAGATGTAAATAACTACCATTTGAACCCATTTTGGTGGGCATTTGGAAGCTTTCATACATAGGAAATGGAAGATTCAATGGGGAATTTTGAAGTAGAATTTAGTGAGTTATTTAACTAAGGAAGAAAACTTGGAAAATGGTAGATTTTTGGGAAATTTAGCATTGAGCCGTGTTGAGTAAAGGCTCAGTTAGCCATGAAAAACAAATGGATTCATAATAAGATCTGAGGGGAATAAAGAGGCATGAAGGAGAAGGATATGGGGGAAATAATAAAAATGAGAAGTAAAAAAGGAACTAGGCAGAGTTATAGTGATTTTTTGAGTTATTGTAGAAGAAAATAAGTGAGGCTAAAACCATTAACCTGCTATTTTTTGGGCATGTGGTTTACAAGCATTAGCATAATAATACACAAGTTTTTCATAAATATGTTGGCCATTTTGTTGCATGAATCAAGAATTTAGGAATGGTATTTCCAAGAGAAAATTATAATGAGAAACCTGTTAAAATAAATTTTAATGGTTATAATTCTGCACATGAGTTCTTGTATTTTAGCTTGTACAAAGAAAGATTATGGCTATGTTTTTTGTTACATTAAATGGTAAGTTCTCCCTTATGCACTTGGCCTAGGTAAAAATTCTTATAACCCGTAAGCTCATAGTGGAAATCCTAAATCATTGTACTCAACCATTAAAATAGTGTTTATTTTTGTGAAAAACCTAAGTTGAATCCTCATGTATGGACCTTCTTGTAGTGGTTGCTAATAGGCTTGTACTATGAGGTTTTTGACTCTGTTTCTTATGGATATCTTGGTTGAAACATGTAGATTTTTTGTGCTACTCCTTTATTCAACATGTAGGTATTGATTTCCATTGATAAAACATTGGGCAAGCCTAAGCTTATTCTTTTTTACTTGTTTAAAACCTCTAGGTGGTCAAATGACCACCTATATGCCTTAAAATGTGAATTAAATTTGTGACAAGGTTTGGATAGTAAAATAAAATTATTATAAGATGATATAAATTATTATCAAAACATAAAATCATGCATACTTCTAATTTACCAGTAGGAATATGTTTGCATTTTGTTCATTATTTGACCTGTAAGAGGTCAAATGACCACCTATTTAACCCTTAAATCTAGATTGGGGAAATCTAGGGTTAAACGGGTAGAGATAGCCTAGGGCATCAATATGGTAGACTATCTCTAAATCAGGCTAATTAATTGTAAAACTTAAATAAACATATACTAAATTTGATATGTTAAGATATGCTAAAAATGAAAAACAAAATTATACTAGATATTGTAATAATAATGAAAACAAGATATTTAGTTGAATCTTATACTAATACAAATCTGGATCTAGAACAAGTAGAAAGTAGACTGAATCTAGATTCTAGATTAGTCGTCTGATTCCATAAATTATACCTCTATAGTCACAAACACTTGTATCAACCTAAGATGGTTATGTCAATGCTTCTATCTATATTATATGTAGGTGTCCAATATAAAATACCTACTAAAATTAGATGTGATAACTTGGATGCTTTTGGGTTCTATGTCACCTTCACTCTAGTGCATTCAGATCTAGGTCATGGATTGTCACTCATTTTAAAATGAGAAAACCCTAGTTCTTCATCTTCATAGAGGTTGTGGTAAATATGGGTTAGTAGGCACATGGTGTTGAGCTACCCAAAATACCCCTCTATTAATTAGAACTACCTATATAGCCAATACTCCTAAGAGGGCCATAGACTCATGTAGTTCTCCCCTACACATTGGCTTGTGTATGAATCATGAAATGTGTGATAAGCAAGTACAATAGTGACCTAGCTTGTAACTTAGAAAATGTGGATAATGAGATGCTCCTTTAATACTTCAGACATGTAGATGTGATGTCCCTATGACTGATATAGAAATATGATAAAATAGGAAATTTTTTGCTTATTTTAGTGCTTGATTGAATGCCTTTGGTAAGTTAGCTTGTGAGTAGGTAATAAGTTGTTAGGTGAGGAATGAATGAGGAGTAATCGTGTGTGTGTGTGTGTGTGTGTGTGTGTGTGTGTCTGTGTGTGTGTGTCTGTGTGTGTGTGTAGAGAGAGAGAGAGACAGAGAGAATATCTCGCATCAAATCACTTACGTCAACCTTTACAATACATTTCATTTGTAAATTGGATGACTTTAGGGCATTAAACACTTACATTAGGGTATAACACTTGCATCTATGTGTGCATCTAATTAGGATACAAGTGTCCAAGTGGTTGGAAAACAAGTATAGGTCCAAAACATGTAGAGATAGAAGATAAACAAGTTTATAACATTTTAAGTATGGTAGAAGGTGTGAGTCCACAAAATAACTTTGGTCAGACTAAGAGATAATCAATATGCACAGAGAGATAATGTATGCAAGAATTTTGATAATGATAAAGGTCTATAATTTGAAGGTACCTCCATCATATATATTTTTCAAGTGTACAAAATTGAGGTGCTATATAATTCATAAACATTATCTACATTTGCCCACCTTTAATCTAGTAATGAAATTTCTAGTTTAAAGGAAAATAAATATGTACTTGGATGTGTATAACACACCTCACCTTCATGTGAGTCTAACTTGAGTGATTTGCTAGTGACTGGCCTACAAATAAGATCATTTTATTGTATATAATTAGTTCATATATTTTAAAATTAAAAGTATTGAAATGATTAAAATTGAAAGAGAGCAAGGTTTAAGAGTACACGTGTGTCGATGTAATTGCCTTGCCTTTTAGCAAATTGATTTGAAAATATGTATCATTATGAATCATTAGAGTTGTGATTAGGACAAATTTAATATTTGGAAAGTGCATATATCTAAATATATAGAGATATATTGGAGGACACATGCCCCCAACTTTGGAGAAAAGGTCAGTTGCCACCTGTTAGTTGAGATTAACTCAACTGTGTAACCCAATCATACTTATAACCTAATGAGCGTGAGTGAAAAAAATAAACTCACACTATAAAACTAGTGAGGTTGGATTATGTAATCAAGTAAAAACTATAAACTTAGCAATATTGAGTTATTCAATCACCTCAACCATACCAAAAATGAATCAATTATTGTAGTGGATTGGCTCAATACAATCCATAAAAGTTTGACCTGGTGGGTGATGATAATCCATATAAGTATTTAAAATATGAAATATGATTTGATTTCACAAATTTTAGGTATGATTTGCATATCATATGAAACTTATATATGTCTCATGTTAAAACTATGTATAAAAATGGTACCAATGTATAGAATTTTGCCATAAATGTGTATCTAAATCATATAACTTCACAAATTGGTCAATTTGAAAACTATGTAAGTGTGGAGAAAATGTTTCCAAAACATACCCCCATGGTATATTTGAATCTATGAATAATGTGGAAGCCATCCCTCTATGGCATGCCCCCACTAATATTCCCTCCATTTTAAGGTAAAGGGAAGTAGAAACCGGTAATCACCTTACCTAAAAAGGATAAGATAATTGTATAATAGTATATGAACCATGTAACATATAGAAAGAACATGTATATATAGATATATCATTAAAGCACAAAGGATGTGATCACATCAAGTCTTAATATGCATGATGTAAATCATGGCAACGTCTAGATAGTAATAATATAAGATCAACAAGCAATCTAGCACACACGTAAGAGCACTCAAAAGAAAATCAAGAAATAATGGTCCAAGGAGACCTCAAACAAGGGGCATGTTCCAACACTACAAAATCAAAGGGACATAGCTTAGTCAAATGTCCATAAATGTGTCATATGTGAGAATATTTGAGGAGTGGGAAATGAAGAACATTTCCTAAACTAAATGTGTCATATGTGTGCATAGTATAATTATGACTTGTATCATATTATTTTATCAAGGGGATGCAGTGATTAATATATTGTGCCTTTTGCTCTCTGGTGATGTTAGATTTAACAAAAAATGTTATTCCAAGATGCCTTTAGTTTTTTCAATATGTTCTATGTCCTTGAACTTTAATGATGTATCGACATTGATTAATACAGTCTATAATATGACATAGAATGGATAACAATAAGAGAAAAAATGTAATTTAGATGTTAACTAATTATCCAAAAAGAAGATTAGGAGACTGTACTAAAGGTTATGTTTAACCATGTAGGCTTCCAAAGACACTGCCTTGTCCATTAGATAGTGTTGACTCAATGTTTTAGAGTGTTAACTATGGAGGAAGTGTCATTCCAATAACCCACTAAATCCAATTTCAAGGGTAAGCTAGAGGTAACTTTTTGGTTATAATCTCTAACTGATGCATCACACAATCAAATAGATGTTTGGATTCATAAGGTTCAATACAAAGGGAAATCCTAGGCATTTGTGAAATACCATGAAGTATGTGAAAATTAAAGAGCATGTTTAGCTCTGTACCATGTCTATAAATATTATGGAAATCCTCTCACACCATGATATTTGTAAATGATAAACAAGGACCATAACCAAAATATCATGTATCCCTTCATGATAATAACCAAGTAGTTTAGAAACTTTCAGTACATAGTTTCTAAAGAAAACCAAAAAAGATGAAAATAAAGGTGAAAATCAATTTTGTCAAAAACCAAGTATTACCTAACCCTAGTTTTCTATCAAACCTAGTCACCAAACCTATCGAAATCAGTGGGTAAATGAGATTAAAATCTGAAGTAAGACAAACTGGAGAGGATATTGGGTCCATTTTCATGGTCAATGCAAAAGAAATACATTGATAGGAGATAATGGAGGATGTTTCAGTTCTAAAATATGCAGAGAATTTGTTGATCAATGATGTTGAATAGTCCATTTAAAAAGGCACAAAAAGGAAGCAAGAGCCAAACATCTTAGCTAGTGAAGATGGAAATCAATCTATGGGTATGAACGAGGAGTCAGGTAAATCTCGAGAATTCCTACTCCTGGATGATATTACAGACATAATATATGAATGCCAAAATAGAACTGTTATTTTATTCTTCCTTAGAGCTATTCTATCTGAATCAAATTTTTATAAATGGGCTCAATTAAATTGGGAAAATAGAGGATGGGAGATTGAAACCCTAAGGGGATTGGGAAAGGGATACATATCCTATATGTTTAAATTAGCTGACCATGCCCAAGCAGTCTTACAATATGGTACCTGGGTGATCTATGGACAAATTTGTTACTTTTAGGCTTAGAGTTTTGAATTTCACCCTAAAGGTCCTTTCTACTCTCATTACCTAATGTGGATTGAATTACCCTATTTAAACCTAGATTTCAAACCTTTCTTTAGGGATATTGTGTCATAATTGGGCAGAGTCATCTGGTGTAAACATAATAGTGGTAAATTTGTAACCCTGAGGGTACATCCAAGGGTGTGCATGGAAGTGGACTTGGATAAACCACTGCTTGAGTTTATTAAACTAATTATCTTAGGGTTTGATTTGAGCCAACCCTTAGTTTATTTAAACAAACCAAATGCTTGTTTCTTTTGTCTAAAGGAAGGTTATTTGATCTGAGATTGTCCTAAAAAGAAAAATATATATGCCCATGTTATATCACCTTTTGTTTCATCTAACCAAATAACTACTCAGCCTACCCATTAGCATACTATTTCCTCTTCTTCTCCCCCACCTTCAACACTTAATCCACCTTCAGCTAATCCACCTATTATTGAAAATACCCATGAAATATCTTCACTTTATTTTGAGGATGTAGTAATGTCAGATGGATGGAGAATGGTGAGGAAGAGAAAGGAACCTTCTAGTTCTTTCTCTCATTCTCATCGTTCCCCTTCTCAAGAAGGTTCTCCACCTACCTATCCTAATCTGGTTGCTCATCCTAATGTAGACCATGTCTCTCTTCCAATCCCATCTCATCAATAGTCTAAATCACCTTTTGTTTCTTCCTCTAAACATTTTAAGGATGAACAATTAGTTTTACTAGCTAATAGTTTTAGCGTGTTGCCACAAGAAGAAGATACTATTGTAGAACTTACATCATGAATTACAAAATACTTTCTAAGAATGTATGAGGGATTACACTCCCTCATAGGAAGCTCAAAGTTAAAGAGTTAGTTTTGAAATGGAAGACAAATATCTTATTTCTGCAAGAAGTTAAAATTGGTAGTAATAATCTAAAAGTGTCTTTATTTCATGTATGAAATGAGGCCACTTTTTTCATACATCTCATAAAGATGGGAGAGGAGGTTCAATTTTGGGTATTTCTACATGGATGTAAAAATGTATGATTGATAAGGGGGAGGACCCCTCTCACAGCTATGTGTGGACCCTTACCATTATCAATGGATAACCTATTGGTTTTTACTCTATTTATGCCTCTAATAATGTCAAAAAATGGGTAGAGCTTTAGAATTGTATGTCTAATTTTCTTCCAAATTCTAATTGGATTATTGATGGTGACTTTAATATGGTTGAACATTATAATGATCAGAGCTGGTACAATCTTTATAAACTCAACAATGATGAATTTAATAATTGGTTATTTTATCAAAATTCTCTTGAGGTAGTTGATCCAATCTAAGATAAAGCTTCTAGGCATGTCAATAACAAATTCACTTGGCCCAACTACAAATTAGGGGAGGATAGGAAGTTAAGTAGATTAGATAGATTTTATATCTCTACCAATCTACCACTAGCTAATGACCCCTCGGGCGCTTACTTATTGGTGGATTATTTGACTACTTTATCGGATCACATCCCTATTTTTTGTTTTGTTTCACCCTCCCAAAAAAATAATTTTACTTATCCACTGCCATATAAACTTTATATCTCTCACTTGAAGAGGCTTGATTGCATGATCACCTTAGTGAGGATTTGTAAATCTATTCCAAAGCCTCAAGAAGGTGAGTCATGGATAGAGTGGTGGGGTGAATCTATTTCCCAATGTCTTACCTTATTACACTCCTTTGGTAAGAGAATGGCTTAGTAGCACAAAAAAAGGGAAAATATCTTCAAGGTAAATTAGAACAAGCATGAAAAAAGTTAAACTTTGATCTAAGCAACACTAGGTTGCAAGCAGATATTGCATATACAGAGACACAACTCCATAAAATTGATAACTATAGAGGGTAAGGAGCTAAAATATGTGCTAAACTACAATGGATAAAAGAGGGGAATAGATGTTCTAAGTTTTTTTTTTTAATTTTCTTAATTATAAGCATAAAAAAGAGAAAATATGTGATATTATGGATGATTTTGGCACCCTTCACATGAAAACATCTGAAATTAGTATGCTTTTTTAGAAATCCTATGCAAACCTCTTCAAATAAGAATAACAGTGGGTAGATATTCAATTAACTTTGGAGGAAATTGTTAAAGATCATATTCCCAAGAGAATTGATCGAGGTTATAGTCAGTTTTTGGATCAAATTTTATCATTGGAGGAAATAGAACATGCACTCTTTTCAATGGCCCCTAACAAGAGTCCAGGTATTGACAAGATTTTAGTTGAATTTTATTAGGCAATGTGGCCTCATATCAAATATGATATCTATTTGTTACATCTAGAAGCTCTGGAGAAAGGTTCCTTGGGTCCTAACATTAATAGAGGCTTAATTAAGCTCCTACCTAAAGGAAAAAATAAAGACACTATTTTTGGTTGGAGATCGATTACATTACTTAATACATCTTATAAGATCATAGCAATAGCATTGGCTCTTTGGATCAAACCTATAGTGCAAAACATTGTTAGGGCAGAGCAAACTGGTTTTTGTGGTGGCAGATACATTTTGGATAACCTTATCTTAGCTTGGGAAACTTGTGAATGGGCCCAATAATCAAAACAAGATGCTCTATAGAATTCAATGGAGCTTTATTCTTAAAATGTTGTGATGGTTGAGATTTGGTTCCCAAATTAGATCACATGTTTGAATGTTATTTAATAATGCAAGTGCTCAAATTATTGTCAATGATTCTATTACTGATTCATTTCCTCTTCAATGATCCATTAGATAGGGATGTCCTTTATCACCGTTCTTATATGTTCTTACTATTGATGCCATGGGTTATATTTTATAAAAATATAATCAGTTTTAGCTTATAGCAAGGATTTCAATTCCTAGGAATGTGGCTATTATTAATTCTCATTTTTATAATGACAACTTGATTTTTCTACAAAATTTTGAAGTAAAAATTAATAATACCCCTGATATATTAAACCTATATTGTTCAGTGTCGAGATCGCAATTAGCTCACAATAAAACTGAGTTTTTGATTATATGATCTAGGCCTCTTCCATATTAGATACCTAAATAATGGAGATAAATAAAGCATGGAGAGATTACTAGGTATCTTGGTATACCATTCAAAATAGGAGTTTCCCTATCAGATATGTGGAATCAATTTATTAATAGACTCAAGAACAAAAAATTTAATTGGGGTAACAAGTTTCTATCATTGGCTGGGAAAATCCAAGTTATTAATAGAATCTTCATTGCTTCTCATGTATATCACTCCTCTTGTTAGATTCCCTCCAACAAAGGCTATGAATATTTGAACAAAATTATTCAGCAATTTCTTTGGACCAAATGGGGTGGTGATGTTGGTTTTAAATATACATCCTGGGCACACTACATACAATTAAAGAACAAAGGTGGTTTAGGAATTATTGATCCCAAAATCCAAGGGATTTATCTATCAGCTAAATGGATCATTAGAGCCAGTCAGGGTGATGAACCTTGGAAGATATTGGTCCATCATAGAATCAAGTATGCTTATGTTCATAGTAAATGATAGGCTAGCAATTGGTGGGATAAGATTCTTCTTGCACCTTTTTTCAAAATTTGAGTCTCTTCTCCTCTGTAGTCCATTTGGAAAGCCTAGTAGCATGTTTGTCAGTTTTTAGATTGGAGAGAAGCCCCCCTACAGTATGGATTTAGTTTATATCCTCATCCATATGGTGGAATAAACTCATTAAGTATCAAGGCAATCTTATTACTATTACCTTCCATAAACAGGCATATTACTTGTTTAAAAAAGGTGTGTGACAGTTTGGTAACATGTGGGATTTTTCTCTATTGTTTTTAGATTCCATAGCATAACCTTCAAATACATTTTGGATTGAATAACAAAGTTGAATAGTTTATCACATTTATTCAATCTCTAGTTTCGATGGAGCTATCCATGAAAATGTGTACTCCTATTTCATGTAGTTTTTTTAAATACTAGAGATGGTTAGCATGTTACCATTTCAATGCCTTTCCATTGAATAAAATTTATATTCATCTCCTACCTAATGTCCATTTAAGTCCTCAATTGAATCTCAAATAGAAATGTAAATTTAGTGAAAAGCTTGGTCCAAATTGAGCACACAAATTTATAAGTCTAAAGTTGGTGCAAATGCTCAAATCATGGCCTGGAAAATCTTGCACTATAAACTGCCTATAGGAGATAGATTGAAATGCATCATGATCTAACCCATTAACTACCCATTTTTTCAATCAAGAGAAGACTTAAAACATGTGTTTTGGGACTGTGTATATGTTAAAAAATAATGGAAGGCCATTTTCAATCGCTTACCTACTATATTTAGTCATCAGTTAAATTGGAAAGAAGTACTTATGGGGACAGGGATAAATAAAAATATTGTTGTTAATACTATTGGACAAGTTATTTTATTACAAATATGGATGAATAGATGTTTGAAAACTTTCTCTAAATCTTCTTTTCATCAGGAAAAAGAAATATTAAAGATTTACTCTAAAGTTTTTCTCCATATTGTTTCTCTTTTTTCATAGCTACAGGGGGATTTGGAGAAAAACTGAAAGGTTCTCTAACTCTAGCTTATTAAATCTCAGATGTGTGTTACAAACTAGAACAATGACAACATATAATAGTGTTATGGTAGTCTTTTTGCTATAGAGATTGTTGTGACCAGTTACAATAGTGTATGCTTCAGGGGTTGGTGTTTTTATTCCCATTTTTCCTTGTGCTTGTTATTGTATATGATAGTCTTTCATTTTTTTATGTTAGTGAAGGCATAAAATATTGTATTCAGTGCAGAGGCAGTTTGTGCTAGTCTTTAGATTTTCAATATGCATGGCCTTTATGGCCTTTCTTCTATTTTGTTATGTTAGTTCTTATTATTATTAGGCTTGTGATGCATTATTTTTCTCTTGTAGTCCTTTGACTACTTTTTATTTGTAACTCAACATTTCTTCAATATAAAAAAAAAAGTAATAGTGATTGTAATTACTATGAATTAAAGGTTAATTTCCTTTACTTATTCCAAAAAGTGAAACATGCAGTACAAAATTGAGCAAGTCTATCTAATTATGAAAACTATACACAACAAAATCAAGTTGATCGACTCAATATATTGTTAAACAAGCCCAAATTAAAAAAACTGATGAGGTCAATTTAGTTTGATGGTAAAAAATGGACACAAAACTAGATCGATTCAGTTACTCTAGTTAACTGTGTGGGTACAATTTTATAGAATTGAAAAATTGAGGAAAAATAGTAAGTACAAATTTGAATTTTGATTAAAAAGTAGGAAATGTAATTTGCTTAGAAATGAAAAAATATAAATATTAAGTTATTAAGAATAAATTTGGAGGATAAAGCAAGATGGACCATGTCGATTTAGTAGTTTTTTGATAATCTAGAATTATTATTTGATTGGGTCATTTAAGAAAGTTTTGTATCCTGTTAAGGTAGAAAATAGTGTTATTAAATACAATCAAGCTAATCAATCTAGTCTAAATAAAACTGAGGAAAAAAAGAAAATCAAACTAGATCGATCATATTGATTTTCTTTGCTAAAATTGAAATACAATAATGAGCAAAATTGAGTTGGTCGATTTAGTTAGGCACAAAAGGACAAATAAATTATTCGATCTAGTTGGTTGAAATTGAAAACCCTACATGTAGAGAATAAAATTAGATCAACAGGCTCAATCTAGTTGGAAAACTATGCACAGAAGATAATACATGATCAACAAGCTTGATGTAGTTAAAAACCTATGCACATAAAATAAAACATGATCAACAAGCTCGATCTAGTTGAAAACTTACACATAGAATAATATAATTAGATTGATAGGCTTGATCTAGTTGACTATAATTGTAAAAAAATGAATTACAAGGTTTATATTCATGTCAGGTTCACCAAAATGTATGCAATAAATTAGGATGGATCTACAACTTATCTTACTTAGTAGATTCTAAACTCAAAGAAAGCATTTTTACTAAACAACTCATTACATAACTATTTATATCGAGACATGACCAACTCAAATTCACTAACCTAACTAAGGGATCTCTTACTACATAATACCAAAAGAGAGGGTTCCAAATCCTCTAGGTTAATGATACTATGTAATAACCCTAATTAGGCCTATAATACATAAAATAAATCTAATCTAGTGCACATTAAATCTTGTGTCACAAATGGGGGTCGTTAAACAAAAAAAACAAAATGTGCAAAGATAAATCTACTCAAGTCAATGTAGAGGTAAACTAAGAAAGGAGTAAAACATTCATCCTATTAGTTTATACAATATCTAAATACCAAATGAAAGATTAAAATTTAGGAATACTTACCTTGAATCAAACTTGTCATGCCTCAATCTCTCCCTTAGCCAATGGTGATTTACAAGAGGTTTTTATGGCTTTGTAAGGATCACAATATAAAAATAAGCTCTAGGATAAAAGACTCATGCTTTACATCCAAGACTTTCCCATAAGATAAGATTATTTCCCTCCAAGGTAAAACCCTAAGAAATGACTCTTCAAGTATAAAATTAGCAAGATTATGAGTTGTAACAATGTGAAAATGAATGTTACTTTTTATTCAATTGAAATGAAGGGGATATTTATAGTCAAGGATTGACCTTAAACCCTCTTGGGAATTTAGCCAATAAGATCAAATAGATCGATCTTGTTAAGCGGGAAAGGGGCTGATTTAATTCTATAACATCAACTCGGTCCTTAACAACATTGATCTAGTTGACATAGTAGGAAAATGAAGAATAATGGTGTTTGCTTAGTTAGGAGCTATTTTAGAAGGTGAATTACTTGGAGGAGTGAATTAAAGGGTTTTAATTACTTAGGTAGTTGGATAAAATTAAGTTATAGTGGTTTTAGGTAATGGTATAGGGACCAACAATATTGCAAACCACTAAAGGTCTGGTCACCCCTTTTTCGGTGCACCCTTTAAGGCATGCACTTAGAGAGATTGAAATTTGACATGTTCCAACAAGAGAGAAAATGTTAGTAAATGATAAAGTTTAAAAATATTGTGTGTATACATGTTTTATGTCCTTTGAATTTATTAATATGCCATTACTTATATTTATGTGCACCTCAAATGTCAATACCTTGTGAACATCCTGAGCTATATGTTTTACGTTACCTTTATCTGTATTTAGGTCTATACTTTTTAGAGATGGATGAAATTGATATGTACCAAGTAGCGTAGGTATAAATAGATCATGTGGTAAGATATCAAGTGGATTAAAAAAAAAATTACTCAATTGTTCATCTCCCATATTGGTATTAAAAATAATAACACCATTGTCATAATCATTTGGAATTGTGCCCTTTTGTTGTTCGTTATTAATCAACAAAGGGATCTCACATGGTTTAGTTTCTGGTGATTTGAATATCATTGGTTCCTTTGGAAATTATGTATTATTTGGAACTTTGTGAGCCTTTGGTAATGGTATTTTCTCTATTTTTTTATTCTTTTGATCCTTCTCTTGCTTTGAATTGTTTTTTGGTAACCATATTTGTTGTTTTGACACTTGTATTTTAGGAGTACTCATAATGTGAGTAGTTTAATTGAGTGATGTATCAATTTTAGGACCACCACTACCTCTATGATTTTTTTTATGTTATTTAATGTAAAAAAATAATGTGTATGATGCCTATGAATTTTATGATATGCACAATAGAATTTGGATTTCGAGATAGGAGGTAGAGGAGGTAATTTGATCACTTTGTCTCGAATCATTTCTCTTAGGATTTCACTTGGACTCTTATTAGCCATTTGGTCATTTTTTAAATCACTTGTTTTAGATGTATGTTTTTGTAGATTTTCATTTGGATGTAAAACATTGTTTGGCACAACATTGGTAGATGAGGATGCAAACACATGAATAACACTACCATGTGTTAGATTTTGTAGGTATGTACTCTGATTTTCCAACAATGTGATCTTTGAACTAAAATTATTTTTTCACTCTTCTATTTACTTGATCATAATTATTATTTTATCTTTTAAGGCTTAATAAGCACAAACCCTATGTACCTTAGATTGAACATGCATACATTCACCATATACCTTACCCCTTGAAGGAGTGATATCATGGACCTAGTTAGAGGGATGATCGCTATCACCCTCCTTAGATTTAGGAGAAAGAGGCTCAATAATATTGCAATAAGAGTTGTAAAGAGGGCTTAAATTATGATTTTGTTTTGAAACCATGTCATTATGTTGATCAAGTTGGTTACTCCTTTTAATTGATTTCATCAAAAATGAAACATAACAAGTAACAGCTACCATGGTGTACTGTAAAATGAAGTAGCTAAGAGATTTATCCATATTAAACATGTTTTTAGAAAAAGATAAATTCTAATTTTCAAATTTTGAGTACTTTAAAATCAAGATTCAGAAAATAGTAAATTAGGATACCCCAGGTCAACTAGGGTTTTGAGACCAAAGGTCAGGGTCACCATAATGTGCCAAATGAAGACAAATAAATATAAATAGATTGGATGATAAATTTTGAAATATGAAATAGTGTTTTTAATATAAATAAGAAATGAGACAAACCATAAAAAATAGGGAAACAAGTGTACAATATATAGCTTACAGGTCCAAATTTACTAAAAATAGTAAAATGCTAAATTCATAAATTTGTACAATATTTTGGTAAAAAAATATGTTTTTATCTATATCAATATAATTATAAAAAATCTATGATAAATTTGAAATTTGATCTATTATGAATCAAAAATAGGCCAAACAATGTGGAATGCTTCACAAATAAAACCCTAAAATATTCCCAATAAATAATCAATAATTTTAATAAAAACATGAATCTATTTTAGATATTTGAGAGAGGTTTTTAAATAAAATATTATTTTTTATGAAACCCAAAGATTAATTTTAAAATAAGTACACCATTCACCTTGCATGTCAATATTTACTAAAAATAGTAAATTAAAAAAATATTTGTAACAAATTTTGGTGATCAAAAAGAGGTTTTTTAGTATACCAACCTGAGTATAAAATACCTTTGATAAATTTTATAATTGATTTGTTTTGGATGAACCTTTAAAGAATGCATGAATATGAATCTTGGTAACAAGAGGAGGGTAAAACCCTAGGGTGAAGTTTCAAATTTGAAAATCCATCATGGCAAGATGAAACCCTAGGAGGTTGGAAACTCTAAATCAGGTTAGGTTTACAAAGGAAGACTCAAAGGTTGGGTTCACCAAATTTTTAACCCTAAAATCTAGATTGGGGGAATTTAGGCTTAAATGGGTAGAGATAGCCTAGGGCACAAGGATGGTTGACTATCTCTAAAATAGGACAATTTATTTTAAAACTCAAATAACCAAATAGTAAATTTATTATGCTAAGATATGATAAAAATGAAAAGTAAAACTATGATAGATATTGTAATAATAATGAAAACAATATACTTAGTTGGATCTGATGTTAATATAGATCTAAATCTAACACAAGCAAAAAGTAGACTGAATCTAGATTTTGGATTAGTCACCTAATTCTAGAAATTATACCTCTATAGCCATAGACACTTGCATCGTGGGATGATTGCATCGATTCTTATGTATGGATTAGACACAAGTGTCTAGTATGGAATACCTACTAAAATTGGATGCAGCCCCCTAGATGTTTTTGTGTTCATCGCCTTTGCTCATTCATATCTAGGTCATGGACTATCACTCCTTATCAAATTGAAAAACCTTAATTCTTCATCTTCATAGTGGCTATGGTAAAAATGGGTTAGTGGGAACATGGTTTTGAGCTACCCCAAAGATCCCTCTATCAATGAGAAATGTGTACATAGCTAATATTTTAAAGAAGGCCTCATATTTATGTATTTCTCCCCTACATGTTGGTTTATGTGTGAATCATACAATGTGTGATAAGCAAGTACAATAATCACCTAGCTTGTAACTTGGCAAATGTGGCTCATGGGATGCTCCTTTAGTACTTGAGACCTATAGATGTGATGTCCTTATGATTGATATAGAAAATGAGAAAATAGGGAAGTTTTTTCTCACTTGAGGGCTTGATTGAATGCCTTTGGTAAGTTACCTTATGAGTAGGTAATAGGTTTTTAGGTGAGGAATGAATGAAGGTTGATCTTGTATATATATATATATCAATCCCTTTGGATAATATCTTACATCAAAGCACTTAGGCCAACCTTTAGGATATGTTTCATTTTTAAATTATATGACTTTAGGGAAATAGACACTTGATTTTGGGTAAGACACTTGCGTCAATGTATGCATTTGATTGGAACACAATTGTCTCAATAATTTGAAAATAGGCACATGTCCAAAACTTGTAGAGATAGAAGATAAGCATGTTTATAACATTCTAAGCATGATAGAAGGTCTGAGTCATCAAAATAACATTGGTCAGACTAAGAGATAAGTAATATGTAAGATATATAGTGTATGTGAGCCTTTAAGTAGAGGGAAGGATCTATAAGCTGAAGGTACATCCATTATATGTATTTTCCAAGTGTACAAGACTAAGGTGTTATATAATTCAGAAATAGTGTCTACACCACCTATGTGTTTGTGAAACTTATCAATAAAACATGTTTTCAACTTGTGAAAGGAAATAGAGAATTGGTGTACATTTTGTTATGACATTTGGAGTGTTGATTGAGTTTTGGTTTTAAGCTAAGTTAGCAGGTTTATTTTGGACCTATAGGTGGTTAAATGATCACCTACAGTCCCAAAAATAAATTCAAGGTCTAGAAGTATTTATAATTATCATTTTAGTTATGATAATTATGTGTTGATTTAGTAGGACAATTATGTCTTTGTTTTATGTATGAGTAAATAAAACTTAAAATGCGATAAATTTGGTAAATGATTATTTGGTACATATGACATGGATATATGGGTTGAGATCATTAAGTTGTTTAAGATTATAAAACCTCTATTTACATACAATATTTAATGTTGATAAAATTATTGTACAATCATTTGGATGGTGATATTATGATGGTTTATATCATAATTTAAATAAAGTGTATGGATAAAAGAATGGTATAATATAGAGAGGATTAAGTAATGTAGCTTATTAAGATTTGTAGCCCCTTTTTGTAGGCATTTCATATGGATAGGATTAAAAGCATATCTAAGCTAAAAGGGCATTGGTGGAGCATCTAATTGGAGGTCTTAGGATGGTTAAATGATATAGAGATGAACCTTGTAAATGGGCATTAATTATTATAACATTCATCCATTGTTGAATTTATGATACTTTATAATTAATAAAGCACATATACAAGCCCTAATTTATAATTTAGCCTCCTTAAAGGTCTTCAGTGGAAAATCTTGTATGAGTGTGTATTAAAGAACTACTCATTCCTTAGGATGTTATTTATTACTTGAAGAACTACTCATTCCTTAGGATGTTATTTATTACTTAGAATGGTTTTAGAATTTAACTATTTATACTTATAGTATTATGCTTTTATAAATAACCTTTAGATGGGGTTAATGTTATTATCATCGAGTTTTCATGTTCATTAAGGGATAATAAGCAATAGGAAAGGAGCCTATTAAACTTGCTTGTCATCAGTTAACAAGGTAAGGAAATAGTGACAATATGTTTTGACAGAGAGTATAAGTCATGTGGCCTATGACCCAGATCATGGAATCTTATTATACTATAGAATGTTTTAGCCAAAGTAATGTTATAGTTGTATACATTGGCAATCCATAGTGATTTCTAGTTTATATGTTTGCTTGAGGTCATAATAGATAAATATGTACCTAGGGTCTATTTGATTGGTTGAATGTAATAGTTATTGTACTATACATGTGATTATAAATTGGTTCTAGTCTCTTGCATCATCATTATTTTCCCCTTTATGAAGGGAAAGGCCATTCCTAGTGGGTAGGAGTGTGGGGTACTGTCAGTTTGTGGTCAAAGGAAAAATATCTAGATGATGATCTACTTCTCTATAGTTGTATTTAGACATATTTCGATATGTAATCATGGTTATTGTAATGTTACTTGAGTTGTTTATATAAAGCTCCATTTTAATGTTATTATATATAATTGTAATTAATGGTAGTTATGAGAATGGATCATCTTGACTAAAAAAAGGGAATAAGATTGATTGGGGATGATGGCAATCAAAGGCATTAGGGTTTATGAGGACAAGAACCTAGACAAATCTATTTGGGTGGCCATGATAGTTGTTCAATCAGAGCTAAAAGATCTGAGAGTGTCAGCCAATTTGAACACCAAATAGAATAATTGTTTAATAGAGAGGTGTCTATGTGGGTGTAAGTCTTTTTGTAGAATAGTCACCCCTTTCCCTTAGTTTGGGAAGTATTTTATAGTAGATCAAATGAATCAAATAATTTACCCTTCCAAGGCTCCTATGACTATCATTAAAAACAAGTTTCCTAGGGGACTATTTTAATGGATTGGCTAGTCTCCTTTTGTTATAAACTCCTCCAAAATGGGCGTTGACTTGAATGTCAAAGGTGGAGATGATTGAAAACTATTCGATAAAATTCCATAGTGAACAACTTACTCAAAGAGCATGATTTCCTTTCTTGAGGAACTCGAGGATGATCAGCTACTATTTGACAAAACGTTTAAACAAAAATTGGGCTCTAGAAATTAGAACCCAAAGGTGGAAAAACCAAGACACCAAATCTTAGTGTGATCCCTCTCTACAAAAAATATGTGTATTTGGGTAGAAAGGATAGATTCAGTGGTGGATTTAAAGTATATTTTATAGCTTTCTTTAAGAGTTCCAATTGAGTCACAGTGTTTGGTTTATCAGGGAAAAGAACTCTAGAACTCCTTTTCATTGGCAAGCTATAATATTGGCAATGAATCTACCATTGTTATGGCTTCTAGATTGTGGGGAGGTGTTGTAGCGACAAAACAAGTGTCATCCTCCAAACCAACATCTTTCAAGGAATAAATTAAAAATACTACTTCCAAATCTAATGTCAAGAAATATTCTCTCTCATGCCTACACTATAGATCAAGTAAGTGAGGTTTTATCAGTGAAGATTTTAAATTAGGAAGTGGATGATTGCCATCTTGATCTATCAGAAGATGTTGTAATTTACAAATTTAATGGTCTATGGCATTCAACAGTTGCACTATATCAATGGGTTTTTGAGACTTGGACTAAATAATGTGAAATATCCCTTTGTTCTAAAGGATTTTTTGTTGTTCATTTCTAAGATTAATTAGATTATTAGAAATGTATTTCAGAATGTCCTTGGTTTTGGGGTAATTTAGGATTGTTTATTAATCCATGGTTTAGGTATTTTGACCCTAAATCTCTATCAGTTACAAAGATGCCAGTGCGGGTTTGACTTCCAAATTTACCCTTACATTTTTGGCATGTGTTTGAGGAGATTAGCAATGCTTTGGTCACATTAATAAAAAGTGATAAATAAAAATCTATAGTAGGCTTATGCATCTACACATGCATTTGTGTAGCTATTGAACTTATAAGGATTACCAGACAAAATTATCTTTGATTATGGTCAATCTCAACATGTTCAAACTCTTGATTATGAAAATACCTCTTTCAGGTGTCATATTTATAAATTAACATATCACCTTCATGTTTCTTATCCTTAGCGATGATATTATGTGCCTAGTAATAAAGGAGGGAATCTAAATTCTAGTAGATGGAATGCTCCATATCTAGCATCAGTAACTGAATATATTTTTCAGAATACATATTTTAAGGAAAGCACTAATTTGGGGGGCAAAAACAAAGGGGAGAAAGTTTTACCTATTAAAGGATGTGGACCTTATGTGAAGGTCACAAAAAATGTCCACAATATGCCTTTGAAAAACTCAACAAGGGGTGTTAAGAGAGGGCAAAAATCTAAGAATTTTGACTCTGATAAAGAACTAGTTTTAAATGTGCTATCAAAAATTTAGAATCCAGACAAGCAAATTATTTTGGTGGACTTTGATCAAGGACTATGGTAGGATAAAAAAAGAAGAAGGTAAAAGGGGGTAGGATGAATAATCTAATGGATTATTTTACCACACGTTGATGGTTGTTGATGTGGCTTTTTTTTTCTTTTTTTGTTTTGTTTTGTTGGTGGTTGGTCTGTGAATTTGTTTGTTTATTTTGCCCCTATTGGTTCCTTCCCCACACTCTATGTGGTTTTGGGGTGTATGTTTGTTTCTCAGTTGATCCTATTTTGCCCTGGGCTTGTTAATCTTATGGTTTTAGGCTCATTCTTGTATGGGTGAGGGCCCTTCTCATCAATATCTATCTAAAAAAATTAATGGTAGTTATATAATCATTGATGATCTTGTGCACAATAGTGGTTGTAACATTATGTTTTTGATAAATTGATGTAATTATGATCTCATTTATTAGAGAAGTAATATATTTAGCATATTTATATGTTGTTTATGATTACAGTATGTGCACTATATATAATTCTACTATGATAATAAGTAAAAGATGTTTTCATGTTTAATCAATGGATTAACTGGTATTACTTATTCATTGTACTTTACTTTTGTATATTAAACTCACTTTTTTTATAGTGTATATATTGTAACATAATGTTATGGTTTACCTCATAAGATGTTAAATATAATTTATATTAAAAAAATTCATGTAATTTAATATTGAACCAAGAAGTGTTTGAATAATTACATTATTACAATAGTGCATCTGAAGCTCATCAATGAACACTGACTAGGTCATAATAAGGACTTTGTTTTTATTTTGAGCACATAACCTTGAATACCAAATGAAATTATATGGTTTAAAATAAAAATATGTCATGACACCTTATACACACATTATTTTAGATGTAAGTTAAATAAAATTTCCATTTAATTGATCTAAGTCATTGGATCCTTACCATCAAACTTGCAGACTTGCACTAACATGTTCCACGAACCTATAGTAAAAATTGGATTATTCTATCTAGGATAAATCGAGTGGCTAGATGGATAATTATTGGATGGTTTTTTTATTTTTCTCTATGCCAAGAGAGTTTATTTTGTCACATAGACACTACTTAGAGTTCCTTTTATTACATCCATGTCATCTTTGATTACATATAGATATTATTTTTAAGCATATTTTGCACATCTACCTAAGGTTGTGTAATTGGTCTAGAAACCCATGTATCAAAAGTTATAGACTCCATTTCATTCTTGCTAGGTAGTTTTCTTGGAGTGGATTTCCATTTTCCATGGCCTCTAATGTTTGGACCAGCCATGCATGAACTCTAGGGAATAAGGTTCAGTGATCAATGATTAGGGTTCTAAGTTTCAAGTTTCAGGGTCCAAAAAAAGTCCATTGGAGGCTTATACCATTATGATCATCTTACCAAGTCAAATCCAATTATTATTATGGGAATATGTAGGATAATGGGGGATAAAAGGGGCGTATAAAATGACACCATTTTTTTAAAAATAATAGTAGTTGAACTTGGAGAGCATGTTAGAGACACTTGGAAAAATAATTTGACAATGATGTAAGAATATGAATTGTGTCATTTTGAATGTAGTTTTTAAATACATAGTTTTTTTCAATACCCAAATGATAAAAGTGTGTAAAATAGATGCATTTATGACAATGGTTGTGAAAAGATAAGGAGACTACATGTGTAGAGACTCACTTTTTTTTAGCAAATGGATGAATTCATATATGAAATTTCATATATGCATAAATAAAATTTCAAAGATCGATAAAGATATTTTTTAATTAATTTTTTAATAAATATATTTTTTTTAATAATTTTAAAATTCAAAACAGCTAGAAAATTGAAAATGCAAGTGTACAAACACAAATTTTTGACATTAACTTCATGAAAATCAACTTTTTTTATAAATCATAGCCAATGATGCATACATTGGTGAGGTATAAGTTTTATAAAATTTCAATTAGCGGTCAAAAATTTATAAAATTATATGTAATGATATGTATATAATCCATAATGAGGTATGTATGTATAAATTAAGTAATAATTATAAAAAATAGTTTAACATTAAAAGAAATTATATATTCATGTGCACCTGAGTTGGCCTAATGGTGAAGAACATGTGTCCCCAGAAGGGAGGTAACAGGTTATAATCCTATAGGGGGTAAGTTATGCACACCTTCATGAAAAGTATCCACATGCAATGGACTAATCAGCATGATGTTCAATAGGATAGGAGTCGGCACATGGCTTAAAACCTATGTTCAATGTGATGAGGCAAGTCCATAGTCCATGGCTAGGGATATTATTCACCACTGGTTTAGACATTCTAGTTACAAAAATGTCAGTATCCAAAATTTTAAGATCGATGAGATGTGAGTGAGTTGTTAAAGTGACTTGGTTGATCTAAGCACCACCCAAGTTCAAATCATAATTTGGTATCAGAGACTGGTGGTGGTTGATCATTAGTATTCTTAGGCCTATTGTTGCTATTGATGGTATTCTTAGGTTGGTTATGGTCATTCATTTGTATTCTTAGGTTGGTTGTGACTGATGTTGGTAATTATGGTACTTTTGATAAATGATCACTAGGGGATCTGGGCCCAATTATGTCTCAAACTAGCTAGAACTCTGGTCAAAAGTGAATAGGGTAAGGATCCCACCAAAACTAAAATCTATCAAACACACACACACACACACACACACATATAAACTACTCTTTCCCCAATACAAACCCATATTTTTTTTAATAATAAAATTAATCTGATTAAATATGTTGACAAATATGAAAAAGACTCCTAAATTTATTAAAAACTACGTGGGTTATTCCATGGTTGGTTTTAGGCTAGGTTTGGACCTCCCCAAGCTTTTACCTAAAGCAATTTTAGAGGGAAAACTTAGAAGGAAAAATTAAAATGTTGAAAGGTTGTATGCCCTTTTCAAAATTGAAAAACTCATTTATTATTTTTGTTTGTTTTGATTTGTGCATCAAAACAAGGCATCTGTGCTTTTTGAAAGGGCATACACCCTTTATTATTCATGAATTATCTTATATGCCAATTAATTTCACTCATTTATATTGCATTTTACAAACTTAAAACTAGTTTTTTATGTTGAAACTCTACAAATTCTACAAAATTTTCATTTACTTTATCTCTAGATTACTATAAATTCATCAATTCATACTCTAGATGTGGACTTATTTGCATAAAGATAAATAATAGGGTTGGGTCATCATCACAAAGGACCATTTAAAGAGTTAACAAATGAGTAAATTGAAGTGAAGAGAGAAAAATAAAGAAAAAGACAAGCAAATATAAGAGCATCCATAAGAAATTCTGGGCAAGGTGAAGGTACTTCTTCCAGATTCGGTAATATTTCAAATGAAATTAACATGCCCAATTACGTGGAAATGAATTTAGATGTGTCTTCAAATGAGACAAGAGAACATAATCAATCATTATTGAATGATGAAATTTAAAATGTATATCGTGCAACTAATGAATTTGTATTGAGTGAAAAAACATATGAAGAAACACAATATAATGAAACATCCATCCATAATGAAGTTTTTGAGCTTAGTAATAATCAACATCAAGTAATGACCCCAATTCATGTCTCTCCTAATGATGAGGAATTCAATTCACTTGTACGATCTAATGTAAATTTTCAACCCTCTACTATCCCTACTATAATTGAAGTGGTAGCACCACCCAATCTAATATAAAATATAGCTCCAACACCCACACCTCCAAGGATAATGAGACAAACGCAAAGGTATTTGTTTGAAATAGATGAGATAAAAATATAACCTATGGAAGATAAAATGTCAAAAATATTAGTTCAACGTCATACTCAACATGTATGGGATTATGCATTTAAGAATAAAATCCATACAAAAGGATGTCAATTATTTTTTAATTAATGAAAATGACAAAAATGCACCCTATAATGCATAATTTATGGTTAAGAACATCCAACATGGAGAGAAGAAATATTACAATAGTAAAGAATATTTTTAATGCATTTAAGGCAAAAAGCAATAAAAGTCAAAAAAAGATAGTAATATGGCAAGATGAGTAATAATGGAATCTATAGTGAGTAAGTCAACATCTAGATCTTGAATTCTTAGTGAAATAAGTAAATCCTTGAACTTAAATAAAAAAACTCTAATAAATGTCGTAAAAAGAAGAACAAGGCTTGTTGATCCTTCACTCACGGATTGTTGGGTGTTTATTGGTAGAATCCCATGAAAAGATAAGGTATTAGTTGAAGGAACAAGACATTTGATTGAATTTTTTTGGCATGATAACACAAGGGTCTCATCTAATGTAAAATATGTTAAAAGAAGAAAAGGTTTAAAAAGCTATGAGCCACATGTAAAATATTTTTTAGACATGACCCAAACAGAATTTTATAAAAAGTTTATGAAAAAATTTAATGGTTAATTGATAATTAGTTGAATGTCATTTGAGATGTGCAAGCCTTTCTATGTTAAAATAAACCAAGCATGCACCACATGTTATTTTAGGGTACATGTTAAATTTTCTATGCATTTTAATTTTTTTCATCATATGCATTGTACTTTATATACTGATGAGATTATACATAAATGTACGGTGTCTTCCCCACCTAATACATCAAGAGAATTAATTCAAAGTCTTTTCTGTCAAAGACTTGAGGGATAGTTTTATTTCACCAAACAATTTTTAGATGGAAAATGTAACAATTGTGGTAGTTTGTCAACTTTAATGAGCTACATACATGAAGAAATTTCACATGAATTTATAAATCAATTAGTTTATTGTAAGAAATACAAATCTATAAAATATGTGTTTAAATATAGAAAAGAGACATCAATATGTGATTTGGTTATGACCAAAGTTTTTGTATATGATTTCATGTTGAATTCAAAAAGAATATTATCTACCAATATGCAAGAAACACACACAAATCAAAATGCTTAGATAATCAATTCAAGCTATGAAAGGACAACGTCCTAATTGGCACCATTATTTTAGTTGTGGACTTTGATGAGAACTACACACTACAACCATAGAATAAGATTCAATCCCAATACTGTAATTTAATTCAAGTTGGAATTTTTGTTCATATTACATTCAGGCATCTAATAGCATAGATGAAAAATAAATGATTTTGAGGGAGTACCAATTTTATATGAGTGATGGTAGATCACATTCTCAAGGGTTTTTCCAAGGTTGTTTTGAGATATTTTATATAAATATAAATGCAAGATAAATCATGTTCGATACACACTACATTTGGTTAGACAATTGTATAGGGTAGTTTAAGAATTCTCTAATGTTTTACTCGTTAAGCAGAATGCATAATAAGAATAGTGTTCAACATTTTTGGAGCTTCTTCGACTCTGGGCATGAAAAAGGGGAACATGATGGTGCAAGTGCATGTATAAAAAAAGCCCTTAAAAAATAGCAGGGAAAGCATAAGGATGGTGATAATTTGATTAATGTTACAAGTATTGTGACTTGGTGTAATTATTTTTTTATCATGGATCAGATAAATATTCTCATGTGCAAAGATTTTTTTAGTTAATGGAGGAATAACACAAGGCAATTATGAAGATTACAGTATAGTACCTGGAAAGAGTGTTTTCCACTCCATTCAAATCTCAAATTTAAGTTCATCGATTATTTATACTAGGGATATGGAATATTTTTGTTTTGCATGTATGGAATTTAATTGGAATGAATGTGAGTTTAAATAAGGGGTTAACGAATGGTATTGTAGACCCATATCACCTATAGAGAGTAGCCATTCACTCTAACAATTGATAGATCATGAAATGTTGTCATTAGTTGACTTTGACCACATCTTAGATCATGTGCAACTATCTACAATTCATTCTTAATTTAAATGTATAGCCTTAGTTTTATTAGTGATATCTTTAATTTTTCTTATATGTGCTTACAATTTGATTGTACATTAAAATAGGGCATGTTTTTGCAGTCATTGCACCTGAAGACAATGATAAGGGAATAGACTACTACTTGTGTCATTGTGTAGAGGTAAAAAATAAAACCACAAATTTCATGGATGAAGAAGTGCTAATTTATCCCACTATATCCGTAGTGGTTACAAGAACCTAGCTTCATAGGTACTATCATAAAAAAAACAATTTTTATTTGAGGACTTTAAAACAAATAGGGTGGTACTTCATTATTCAAATCTGGTTATCGCTATAAATATTCAAATGATCAAATATAATGGAAATCCTTGCAATACAAGTTTATGGAAAGTGTGTAAATCTGACCATGAAGCGATTCTAGAAGCACTTGCAAATAGAATTAATCCTGAAGGTACGTTAGATTGAATTGGTAAGTTTAGTATAAGAATAATTTATCTTGAATTTCAAATTAATATATTTAACTTATTTGATTTAATATTTTTTATTTTTTAATTATTTTATCATTATGTGTTTATTTTTGTTTAATTTTTTTACTAACAAATTTAATGTAGGTTAGTGGCTCCAAATGAGCTTCCGCCTTCGCATGGTTGGTGTTATGAGTAGACAAGACTATCTTCTTGAAATAAAAAGAAGCCAAAAAATAATTCATATTAATGTTATCTACCTCAAGCAAACAGGATTTCACCTTCTCTCTATTTATCCTTTCAAGAAAACAAGAAAATAGTCTTATCTAGGCCTTAATTATGGTCTGTAGACCTGAAATTGAGTCTTGTCTTGTAGGCCTAATTTAGTCTTCATACTTGATTTGACCCTATGGAATCAACAAACTTTTTGAAATACCTTTCTAATGTGTAGTATAGTGATCATACTACCTTAATAAACCTTTAGACAATGTTTAAAGCTAGAGAACAAGGTTAAACAATTAATTTTTATCTTTTTTTAGGTCTCTCGTCGGACACTTGTAAAAAACACAAACACAGTCAATTTTTTCTTATACCAAAATTCCTCTTTTCACCTATTAACACTTGTATTAGCTCTTAAATACCCCTTAAACACCCATATAGATGTGCCTGCATAGATGGTTTGTCGATTGGGCTAATAAACCAGAAGATATGCCTCCCACTGACCAACTTTTGGTCTATTCTGAGAGAATTAGATGTGAGAGAAAACTTGTTTCTATGTATTTATCACATTAAGTTAGAGATAACCCTCTAAAAATTTCTTAGAGGAATCATTTGTATAAATGTAGGAGCTGATGATTCATCTATAACCCTCATGGTTCTCCTATAATGCATAACAGAAGTTGGCTCAGTTGGCACACTCAGGGAAGAGGAGATTATCTTAAGAGATGCATATGGTCAATTATAAATTTCACTCTCAAGGCATCATAGAGACTAAATAATGGTCATTTTATACTTAAGACACCCGTCTAGACATGTAGGAAAAGATGTTTCATCGATTAGGCTAATGAGTTAGAATATATGCCCCCACTAACCAGCTTTTGCTCTATTATGAGATAATTGGCTGTGAGAGAAAACTCATTATGGCATCTCACTCACTTATAATTAGAGATAATCCTCCTAGGGTTGATTATAATACTCATTCTTATAAGTGTGAAAGTCTACATCTCATCTCTAACCTTCACGGTTCTCTTACAATGTGGGATGGAAGTTGGCTCAGTTTGCAAACTCGGGAATGAGGAGTTTCTCTTAAGGGATACATCTAGTCAATTGTAGCTTTCACTCTTAAGGCCTAATAGAGAATAGAGAATGGCCATTATAACCTTAAAATTCCCATCTAGATGTATTGGCAAAGACAGATCATCAATTGGTCTAATAAGTCATAATATACACCCCCCACTAACCAACTTTTGGTCCATTTTGAGAGAATTAACTACAAGAGTTGCCACATCTTGCTCATGTGGATTTATAAATAATCCTCATAGGGTTTTTTAGAGGACTCATTATTTCAATTATGATATCTAACAATTCATTTCTAGTCCTCATGGTTCTCCTCTAATATGCGATGGAATTTGGCTTAATTTGTACACTCAAGGACGAGGAGATTCTCATAAGGGATACATCTGATCAACTACAAATTTCACTCTCAAGGCTTGACCAGGACCAAAAAATGGTCATTATGGCCTTAAAATGACCATGCAAATGTGTTGATGAAGATTATTTATTGATTTAGATAACAAGTCAAAATATATGCCCCCCACTAACCAACTTTTGGCCTTTTAAGAGAGAGTTGGTTGCAAGCAAAAACTAGTTACCGCATCTCACTCATATAAAGTTAAAGAGAATAATTTTGGATTTTCTTAGAGTATTTATTAATGAAAGTGTGGTAACTGATGAATCATATTTATCCCTCATAGTTCTTTAAGGCATGATAGAAGTTGGCCTAGTTTGCACACTCAGGGATGTTAAGATTCTCTTAAGGGATGCATCTAATCAATTACAACTTTCACACTTAGGGCCCAACAGAGAACAAAAAAGGGCCATTCTAGCCTTAAAACACCCATCTGGACTTATCAGTAAAGGTGGTTTATTGATTGGGCTAATGATTCAGAATATACGCCCCCACTGACCAATTTTTGGCCCTTTAAGAGAGATTTGGCTACGAGAGAAAACTCATTATCATGTCTCATTCATACCTATTTAGAGAGAATACTCCTATAGTTGCTTAGAGGACTTGTATATGAAAGTGTGAGATTTTATGACTCATATTTATCCTTCACAGTTCTCCTATAATACACAATGAAAGTTGGATTCATTTGCACACTTAGGGATGAGGGGATTCTCATAAGGGATGCATCTGATAAACTATAAATTTTACTCATGGGGCCAAATTGAGACCAAAAAATAGTCATCATAGCCTTAAAATGTCGATCCAGATGTGTTGGTGAAGATTGTTCATTGATTGGGCTAATGAGTTAGAATATATGCCCCCCACTGACCAAATTTTAGCTCTTGAAAAGATATTTAGCTGTAAAATAAAACTCATTGTTGCATCTCACTCACATTAAGATATAGATAATCCTCCTAGGCTTGCTTAGAGGACTCATCCATGTAAGTATGAGAGTTGATGTCTTGTCTCTAGCCCCCATGGTTCTCTTATAACATGCACTAGAAGTTGGCTACATTTGCACACTCGAGAGTGAGGAGATTCTCTTAAGGGATGTGTCTCATCAACTACAAATTTCAATCCTAAAGCCTGACCAAGACCAGATAATGATTTTTATAACCTCAAAATTCCCATTCAGATGTGCCTACATATATTTTTCATCGATTGGGCTAATGAGTCAGAATATATGTCCCCATTGATAAAATTTTGACACTTTAAGATAATTAGCTACGAGAGAAAACTCATTACCGCATCTCACTCAAATCAAGTTAGAGATAATCCTCTTGGATTTTATTAAAGGATTCATATATGTAAGTGTGGTACTTGATAGCACATATTTATCCCTCATAGTTATCCTACAATTCGTGACATAAGTTGGCTTATTTTGCACACTCGAGGACACTCAAATTCTCTTAAGGGATGCATTTGATCAACTGTAACTTTCATTCCTTGAGCCTAATCAAGATTAGACAGTAGTCATTCTAGACTTAAAATTCCCACTTGAATGTGTTGAAAAATATGGTTCATTTATTAGGCTAATGATCCAAAATATACACCCCCCACTGACCAACTTTTGGTATGTTTTGAGAGAATCGATTGTGAGAGAAAAATCATTGTTGCATCTCACTCACATTGAGTTAGAGAGAATCCTCCTAGGGTTTCTTAGATGAATCATATATGAAAGTGTGATAGCTAAAAATATTATCTATAGCCCTCATCTTTCTTTTGTAATGTGTGATGGAAGTTGGCTCAATTTGCACACTCAAGGATAAGGAGATTCTCTTAAGGGATGTGTCTGATCAACTACAAATTTCACTCTTAAGGCTTGATCAAGATCAAACAATGACCATTTTAGCCTTAAAATACCTATTTATATGTGATTTTATAGATGGCTCATCTGTTGGACTAATATTTCATAATATATGCCTTTACTAACCAACTTTTGGCCCTTTAAGAGAGAATTAGTTGTGAGAGAAAACTCATTATCAAATCTGAATCACATTAAGCTAGAGAGAATCCTATTGGGGTTGCTTAGAGGACTTGTCCTTACAAGTTTAAGAGCTAATGGCTTATCTATAACCCTCATAGTTCTAAAATGTGTGATGGAAGTTTGCCTAGTTTGCACACTTAGGGATGTTAAGATTCTCTTAAGGGATGCATCTGATCAACTACAACATTCACTCTTGATGCTCAATGGAGACCAAATAAAAGTCATTCTAGCCTTAAAACACCCATATGGACATGTAGACATACATGGTTCATCAATTGGGCTAATGAGTTAGAATATATGCCCCCACTGACCAACTTTTGGCCCTTTAAGAGAGATTTGGTTGTAAGAGAAAATCATTGTTGTGTCTAGATCATGTCGAGTTAGAGAAAATCCTCATAGATTTTATAATAAGACTCATTTATGCAAGTGTAGGATTTGATGTCTCATCTCTATCCCCATGGTTCTCCTATAACACATGATCAAATTTCACTTAGTTTGTACACTCAAGGATGCTAAGATTCTTTTAAGGGATACCGTCGATCAACTGCAATGTTCACTCTCAAGGCCCAAAAAAGACTAGACAATGGTTGATATATCCTTAAAACACCCATCCAAATGTGTTGGCAAAGATGATTCATAAATTGGGCTAATGATTTAGAATATATGCCCCCCATTAACTAAATTTTGGCCCTTTAAGAGAGATTTAGTTGTGAGAGAAAATTCATTATCGCATCTCACTTGCATCAAGTTAGAGAGAATCCTCCTGGGGTTTCTTACAGGAATCATTTATAAAAATGTGGGAGTTGATGGCTTGTATCTATACCTTACATTTCTCCTACAACGTGTAATCGAAGTTGGCCTAGTTTGCATACTCAAAGACATTAAGATTATCTTAAGGGATGCATCCAATCAACAACTTTTGCTCCTAGATCCTGACAGAGATCAAACAATGGTAATTTTAACCTTAAAAAATTATCATCTAGATGTGTTGGTGAATATGGTTCATTTATTGGGCTAATAAGTCAGAATATTCACCCCCACTAACTAACTTTTTTCCCCTTAAGAGAGATTTAGCTATGAGATAAAACTCATTTCCACATCTCGCTTGCATCAAGTTAGAGAGAATCCTCCTCGGATTTTTTAGAGGACTCATCACTACAAATGTAAGAGTTGATGGCTCATCTCTAGCCCTCATAGGTATCTTATAATTTGCATTGGAAGTTCACTTAATTTATACACTTAGGAAAGTTAAGATTATCTTAAGGGATGTGTATGATCAACTACAATGTTCGCTCTTGAAGACTGATAAAGATAGAATAACAATCATTCTAGCCTTAAAACACCCATCTAAATGTGTCAACATATATGGTTCATATATTGGGCTACCAAGTTAGAATATATGCCCCCACTGACCAACTTTTGGCCCTTTAAGAGAGACTTAGTTGTGAAAAAAAACTTATTTTTGCATCTCACTCACATTGATTTAGAGAGAATCCTATTACATTTTATTAGAGGACTCATCCATACAAGTGTAGGATCTGACATCTCCTCTCTAGCCCTCATGTTCCTCATGTAATGTGTGATGGAAAATGGCTTAGTTTGCACACTTAGGGATGTTAAGATTCTCTTAAGCGATGCATTTGAGCAACTACAACCTTCACTCCTAGGGCCTAATGGAGACTAAAAAATGGTTTTTATAGCCTTAAAACACCCATATATAAATGTTGGCCTTGGACGGGTTCTGGATGAGTTTCAGCTCTGTCTATGATCAACAGAATAGTCTGGGATGTCTGTGGGAGTCTAATGGTTTGTGCAAGATTTGCAAGGTAGTGAATATGGTCTTAAGAGGGAAAAGGGGTAGAGGATAGGTTGTTAAAAAGGGTGAGGATATAGGGGGAGGCCTCTTAGCCTCTCTGGGAAGAAAGTCAGGTTTGGTTGATGATATCCAGAAATGCTAAATAGAATAGTCTATGATCAACAGAATAGTCTGGGATGTCTGTGGGAGTCTAATGGTTTGTGCAAGATTTGCAAGGTAGTGAATATGGTCTTAAGAGGGAAAAGGGGTAGAGGATAGGTTGTTAAAAAGGGTGAGGATATAGGGGGAGGCCTCTTAGCCTCTCTGGGAAGAAAGTCAGGTTTGGTTGATGATATCCAGAAATGCTAAATAGAAGCTAACTGCTAATGCTTTATAAAATGAAATAGAAGGAGAATACTTAGCTCTTAGTTACTGAAGAATTAAAGGTGTGAATGCTTGTGCCTATTATAGCTGATGTCGAGATCCCTGTACCATGCTCCAATCTAATTTGAAGTCACTTGGGCAGAGTCTCTAAAGCCAAGAGAGTGTTGATAGAATGTTGGTACCTACAAAGAGTCGAGGAACAAGAGAAAATCAATCTGAGCAAGAGAATTAGCATTCAGAAATGTGATTAGTTTTTCGTTTGACCTGCAAGTTGGTTTCAAGAAACTGACGTCGGCGATCTCGCCGGTGTCGACTGATGGTTGACCGACGTCGGCGGCTAGAGGACAGGTAAAAAGGCTATTTTTAGCCTTTTGTTCGTTCCTCCATCTGTCGAGTTCAGTGGTCATGGTTAAACGGTCGAAGGTGGGTTAAATAGGCATAAGAGGTCAGTGGGAAGGTTGGAATGATTAGTCATAGGGTGATAAATGAGGGTATCCAAGGGGAAGGAATCCAAGGGTGAGGTGTCAAGGGTGGTGTGTCATGGGTGAGGTGTTATTAATTTTAAATAGGTATTTTATTTTAAATTAATAAGTGTGTGGGTTAGGAATATTTAGAAGTGGACCAAGGGGGCCAAAGGGGAGTCGACCAAGGAGTAGACACAATTTTGGTGTCTACATTTGCCCCTTTTTGTCTTATTGGTTATTCTGACGAACTGCAAGACAAAAACAGGAGTGAGTTGCCCCAGGTATGGGGTAAGGTTGTTTTTGTCATGTTGGTTGTTCTGATGACTTGCAAAACAAAAATAAGAGTTGATTGCCCTGATTATGGGATGAGGTATTCCTTCTCAAAGTGGGAGTCGAGGGAAGGAAACCTAAAATCAGGTGCCAATTTGATAGGCAGTGGATGAGTTTGGTGAAGTTTGAGTGTGAACACTGTAAAAGTTGAGATTGCGCATATACCACTTCACGTGATGGTTAGGTCAAATTGTCGCAAGTCAAGGGTCAAGGAGTGCTAAAATTAAAATAACCAGTCCCCAGCATTTAGTCATAGCTGATTGGGTTATTCGATCCAAGTTGTAGCTCCAATTGCTCGTCGTGTTCCAAGTATCTTAGGCCTAGGAAGTGCTCCTGGAAAACATGAAAATGTCACAAGTAGTGGGGATCAAATTGCTCGCGATCCAATACTTGTGAGGGTTAGAATGTGGGTTGTGGACAATTTGGCTAACTATTCGTGAAGTAGCCTACATACAATCAAAACAACTAAGGCAAAGTTGTCTCGAAAATGGTCGTGGCCTGAAGAGATAGTCATGATCTCCAAGGTTGTTGGTCGAGTCGAGTTGAGATAGTTGGTGCATTAGATGGACAAATGAAGGAATGGCCGAGCTAACCTTAGAAGACCCCATGTCAACTGAGTGTTGCCTACATAGCCCTAGTTGGAAGGGCCTCAGGCCAATGTAGTTCTCCATAAAAGGGAGGAAGAGGGTCGGTTATGGATTGGGTTGGACTAGGTTAAGCCATGGTTAAAGGTTGAATGGTTTGTCCATCAAGTAGACGAACAAATGGATGTGGCCGAGCTAACCCCAGAAGACGTCATGTCATCTGAGTGCTGCCTACATAGCCCATGTTGGAAGGGCCTCAGACCAATGTAGTTCAAAAGAAGAGTCAAAATGGTTGATAGGTTGGTTTGGTCAGGTTATAAATGATGAATGTATGATGATGTTACAACCTTTTCCATATTGTGTGATGGTGTATTCTGTAACATTGGTTGAGTGGTCTTTCATCCCTAGTAATTTTCCATATCAGTAATGGTGTATGCTAAAAATGAATTGAGATTATTTATGCTTCAGCAAGTAATGGTTTATGCTTAACATAAATTGTGTCTGGTCGATAGTTTCCATGTGTATTGGTTTCCATAGAAACTATGTGAAATGGACTATGTCATGTCAGTGGTCTGTAAATGTTTGGTTTGGTTTTCGTTGGGTTTTGGTTTGGAAATGATTTGGTTGAATGTGACCAAGGTGTAAGAAGTGCAAGTCACGTTGCTCTTTCATTGACAAGGACCATAATGATTGCATAGATAAGGTTTTTGGAAACAAAAAGCCCCGTTCATGCATTACGGCATTGACCATTGTTTGTGTTAGAGAAGTATTCGAATCACTTGACATCAAGTGAGCTCGAAATCCCTTGAGTATGTTGGGGTGATAGGTGTGATATGTGATATGTCAGGATAGGGTAACCCTTTTTAGCAGGGATAACTTTGCCCCTTTTATAGGTGACCCTAAGAATGACTATAGACAAGTTCATGACTTTATAGTTTGTCAGTGAGTTTTTTTTTTTGGGTAGACTGATCAATGCGAGAAGTTTACGTGGGGATGTTGTTTTGTTTTGTGGTCATATGTGAAGCTGATTGATGCGGGATGCTTCTGAGATAGTGTTGTTTGAAGCAAAATTTGTGTATAGCCATCCTTCGAGGGAGTGGTCTATATTCTGCTTTGTATGTTTAAATGTCTTTGAATAGCTATCCTTTAAGGGAGCAGTCTATCAATTACAGCAATTATGCAGCTGTCCTTCGAGGGAGTAGTCTACACTTATAGTTTTATGACCTTTGAATAGGCATCCCAAGTTATATTATTTTTTTTGTTTTTGACTGGACTTTTGGTCATGGACTTGACTATAGAGGTTTAGAGGGTTTTCCTTTTATTAGGACAAAGCATTCATGCTTGACAAAAGGGTTGTCTAATGCTTGTAGGGTTGAGGGTTGAGAGGAATAGGAATGACAATGATGGGGATTGCTCAAGGGATGAGCTCAAATTAAACGTCAAGTGAATGATTACTTGATTAATAATAGAATGGTCACAGATGCAAGGCATTAAGGGGCTCAGGTTTTGGTTGGCCTTCAAGAGAAGACAGATGAAAAGTCCTTGATCCATGCTTGTGCGCTATGATATTGTTAAGGTGTGGAGCTAAAAGCTTCAACTGTTTGCAGACACAAGGAAGGATGCTGAAGAACCAGAGCCATCGGCATCGGTAGTATGACCAACGTCAGTCAGATGCAGTGGAGAAGGAGACCGGTGACGGCAGGCAGTCAGCCGACGTCGGCAGCACCAGACTAGCAGGGACCAGAGTCAGTCGCCTGTGTATTTTCAGAACTGCTGTTGACAAACAGTCAGTTAAGTAAAGCGAGTGTTTGCATGTCAAGCGACTAATTATAGTCACGAGCTGCGTGTCTAATTATTGTAACTAGAGTTCTATTTTTGTAAGCATAGGATCTTATTTATAGACCCATAAGGCATGTATTGTAATTAAGCAAAAAGGCAAGTAATAGCATTGAAGCTAGCAAGGTCAAGGAGATCTACAGGTGTAAGGTCAAGGAGATCAGCTGAAGCATTCAAGGAGGGATAGCAACTTAGGCTTTAGAGTTGTGTTGAGCAAGAGAGAGAGGGAAGAAGGTCTTGAGGTGTGGCAAGCCTTTGAGGTGGAGGAAGAAGTGGCATCTTCCTTATTGTATTTTCTTCTAGTAGTATTTAATACAAGAGTGTGTATTGTCTCTCAAGTTCTTTGTTGTATCAAGTTTCTAGCTACTTTATCATTCTGGTATAATTTCATGTTTAATTGCATATAAGAAAGTAATCAATTGTGCTCTAATTGGTAGAGCTAGATCCCCTGACAGATGTAACGTCCGAATCAACTAGGAGCAAACTTGCCCCATTTGCTTCTTTCCAAATTGGTCACATGTTGGTCGATGTTGGACATGAAGTTGCTTGATATCTTGTTGGCATGTTTTGGTTGATGTCAGATGTGAAGTCGGTTAGTATGTTATTGGCATTGGATAAGGAGGCCGTCGAGACCTTGTTTGTAGAGAAGTCCCCCTAGCATGGTGTAGCGAGTAGTGTTCTTGATGAAAGCTCGCCGTCTATTGCTAGAGAGGTTAGGAGGGATGATAAAATATGTCAAGTAGTCCAAATGTCATGTGGACTAGAGAGGTTAGGAGGAATCTCCCTCAGAGATGATGGTCGAGATGTGCCCAAGATGGAAATCTTGGGTTGTCTTGGTTGAGAGGTCTTGATGAATAATGGATATGTTGAAGGGGTGGAAGTCTGGTCTTTTCCTTTATTCTTCACAGTTTGGGGTCTGGTGGCCACATTAATTATGTTGATTTCAAATAAAGGTGGTTGAGGGACAATATTTTTATGTTGGGAGCCAGATTTAGGTGAAGAGCTTTGCGATGTTGTTGGTGTTTTGTCAAAAAAGTGGTCAAAAGAAGCCTCAATGTGAGGGGTGTCCTTTGCCAGATGTTGATGGATGACAGCCTTAAGAGCACAACAGCGCTCAGTGTCATGTCCAGGTGTGCGATGATACGCACAAAATTTAATGTCATCGAACCAAGATGGTTTTGATCTGAGAGTTGATGAGTGTGAAGGTGAGCAGGTTTGGGAGGTATGGGATGATGTTAGTAGTTTGTCAAAGGGGTCCTTAATAAGAGTGCCTTTTTTCAAGTGTTGACAAATGACAGCTTTAAAGGCTCAACAATTTTCAGTGTCATGTCCAGGTGTGCGATGATATAGGCAGATTTTAGTGTCATCAAACCATAATGGTTTTGGTTCGAGAGGTTGAAATGGTTTAATAGGTGGAAGAGTGATGCTAGAGGTTTGCAAAAGTCGGCGTAGTATCAAAGCATATGAACCCATTAATGGGTTTCTGCTTGTTAATGCACTAGGTGTTGATGACTTTTGTTTGGGAGTTGTTGAGGGAGATTTCCGTACCACCTTTTGGGTTGTTGGTGTGGCCACTCATGAAGACGACACTTTCTTGGTAGGAGGTGCCAAGTTTTTTGAAGAAATGATGTTTTTGGTTGGCAAAAGGAGTAATGGAGGCAACCTGTTGTTGTTACATGTTGGAGTGGGGGGCACTCCTATTAAGGTAGAAGGATGAGGGCCCAAAATGGAGGGCAATGATGATGGTGGAGGAGGAGTTCTCTGACATGGTTTAGTGGCCTTCTGTAGTTTGGTTTGAGGACCACTATTATGGGGGGCAAGATTTAAGTCAACCTTCACTTGTGGGTGAGTGAGGTTGATATGGGGCCGACACCAAGAGATTTAATTGGTTTTGGTATGGTGGATGTTTGTGAGGGTTTAGGTTCTGATGTGGACGGTTGGGCTTCTGAAGATTTGGAAGTAGAAGCTTGGCCCTTGTTGGAGACTTTGGGAGATTTTGTCAAAGGAGAGTCGTCAGTGCGAGATGAGATGGGAAGTGAAAGATAAGGAACTTTAAGTCGCTCCCATAATGCCTCATGCTCTAAGTTCCTCGAATGGAGAAATCCTAAGTTCTCAGCCAATCGAGAGAATGGTTTTGAAGATGTTAGACGAGGCTTCAGTTTTTTAGAAGATGTGGGTAGTTGTGAGACCGAAAATGTGTTAGATGCAACAATGTCGGGCCAAAGACGTGAGAGAGCCATTACTAAATCATCTTCGGTCAAAGCAAGTGAAGAGACAAGTTTTTCTCTTAGTGGAAAAGGAATTGGAGAATGTGACTCCTCAAGAAGATAGAGGGCAGGGATGATTGTACCTTGTATTTGTAGTTAAAGAGCAGGAAATGTATGGTCCTCCGTTGGTAGTAGGAAGGATGAAGGTGGGGCTAGTGGAGTTGGTATGGTTAAAGTGTCCTCCAATATAAGGGGTGTAGATGAAGGACTATTAGGAGAAGAAGGTTCTTTTACCTGTGGTGGATAAATAGGAGAAGAAGGCTCTTCTACCTGTGGTGGAGGGATAGGTTGACTAACCTCTTCAGTTTGTGGAAGAGGTTGGTTAAGGATGGAAGGTGAAACTGTGTTGACTGTGCGTATATTACGCTCTTGGGGGTCATCAGCCATGGTTTAAATATTGTTTTGACAAGGGGGATGGTTAGGGAAAGGTTGTCTAAAGATGTCTATGTTCTGGTTACATGGCACGTTTAGGTTATCCAAGACAAGATCACCTTTATCTATCATGTCTTGGACAATGTTTTTAAAGGTTTTGTAGTTGTTTATGTCATGGCCTTTGACACAGTGATAATTACAGAAGTCATTTTCCCTGTACCATGCAGGGATAGATTTTGAGGGGTCGAATTGAGGTGGTCAAATTTGAGGGAGATTAAGGACCCCCTGCGTGACGAGTTTATCCAACATAGAAGTGTATGATTCTCCTATTGGAGTGTATTGACGTTGTATGTATAGTTGTTGGAATTGTTTTGTTATGCTTTGTGATGTGGAGGGTTGAGATTGGTTGATTGTTGTTGAGGATGGTGATATAAAGACCATAGCATTTGCCGACCCCTTGGGCTTGTAGTGGGAAGAAGTAGGTTTAGACGAAGAAGGGTCATTGGATTTTGTGTTGTTATTGTGCAATTTGACCTTGTCCTCTTCGATCACTTGGAGTTCAAGCTTTCGGGCCATGGCGAAAGCTTCGTCAAATGTGCAAAATGTTTGAACCCACAAAGTAGATGAGATGTGTTTGGCACATGCTCTAGAGAAGAGCTCTATGAGCTCAGGTTGAGGTAAATAAAAGGAGAGTTGGTTGATTAAGCCTCTCCAATGAGCAACGAAATCAGCTATTGATTCATTGTCGAATTGTCTGATAGAATATAGGTCCATGATGGAGACCTTTTTAGTTATGTTAATTGAAAAGTGGTCAAGAAATAGTTTGGCGAGTTGAGTGAAAGAAAAGAAAGAGTGACTGGTAAGGGAGCTATACCAATCAAGGGCAGCCCCCGAAAGTGACATGGGAAATGTGCGTAGTAACAATGCATCATCATGTGCTATAAGGTAACAAGCGTGTCTAAACGCTCGTAGATGTTGCTGCGGGTCCTCCTTACTCTAAAAATGAGTAAACTTGGGGAGTTCCCACTGACTTGGATATGGTTGGATTGGGACTGAAGAATGAATGGGCTCATTACAGATTTGTTCATATGAGAAAACATTTCTTGAACCGGAAATGGATGTCTCAAGATTAGACATCTTATCCATCAACAACTTGATTAGATCAGTTGATGGATTTGTAGGTGGGGCACCCCCTAGGTTGTAAGGCATTTTGAAGACGTTAGGAGGGGTGTATGACATACTTGGTTGCATTTGTATAGGTGCAACATCTTGGTAGTTCATCACAGGGACTGATGTTGATGTCAAGGGGGCTTGTGTCGTGAAGTTGGAGGGCATGAGTTGACTAGATACTACCAAAGGTGGTTGAATGGCGGCATTGGTAAAAGGATGGGTAGTCACTCCCATGTTTATAGGCACAAGAGTGTATGGAGTCAAGACAATCAAGTTTTGCAAATGTGACGAACTTGGTTGAATTGAAGAGTCGGTGTGTTTGGCTCTTAGCAAGATAGTGTTGGAGAGCCTTGACGTTAAAGTCAAGGAATCTCTCAAAGTCTTGATCCCCCTCAAGAATTATAGGGGATTGATCAGGGGTTGACTGGATAGGAGAATATTCAGTGTCTGAAGTACACTCTATTAGGGGACTTGATATGAAAGGTGAAGGTGGAAGTGGTTGTTTCCTTGCATGGTCAACAAGAGTTTTGGTTTGACTACGTGTCAAAACCATCCAAGGCAAAAAGGGTCAGGTTCCAAAAACTATGTTTTTTCAGTCTCAGAAGACCAGAATGTGTTTTTAATAGCAAAAAGAGGTCAGGTTTTTAGCTTGCTATTTTGGAAGAAGTTTTTGACAGTGACTGACGTCAGTAGAAAAACTGATGTCGGTGAATAAAGTTGCCGATGTCGGTCAGATAACCGATGTCGGTGAATAGATGTTGCCGGTGTTGGTTGGAAAATCGATGTCAGTTATTGTGTATTTCCAGAAACTAAAAGTTTTTAGAAGAAAGAAGAAAGTTTTGAGTTGTTCTTGGATCTCAGAATGCGACCTCACCAACTCAAAAAATTAGATATAGACAGAAAAATAGATGAATACAAGCAGCCTCTAAACATTAATTCCTAAGAATAAGTTTTAGAGTCTTGTTGGCTTATGCCTTAGAAGAGTGTGTTTGGGAAGTTGGCTTTTAGAACAGGTCCTAGAAGCAGTCTAAGGTTGGTTCCGGGTTAGTTTTGGTGCTCAAGAGTCTATATTAGGTTTCGTACGTGGCCTGACGCTAGGAGCTTGCTCCCCTCACTTCACGAGCCCAGAGCCTAGCTGGGTCGCTTAGCCAGTATATACTTCCCCTAGAGTTTATACTCTGCCAGAGAATAGAGTGGGTTCTCCCCTTGATAGTGAAGTCCAAGTGGGATTACCAGGAAGGATAAGGTATCCGCTAGGTGATGAAATCTTAGTCGGGCCTTGTCTTAGGTATGTTTAGATGTTTGATTTTGTGAATGTGGTCAGGTTGTGTAACATAAGTGGACTATGATTTATTCATAATGCAATTTTAAGTTACTAGATGAGCTAAAAATGCATTCAAGCAGAAATGAAATGTAATAGATTTTAAGCCCAAATTGAAATGTGTTGTTCAGATGAAAACAAGTTGAGAAAGGGTTAAGAGTATGAACTTCACTACTCTAAGATGCAAGAAAGAAAAAAAGAAAGATTCTTTTTAACTTGCTAATGGTGTCTTTTTGAAATAGAGAGATAGAAGAGAGATGCAAGGAGAGAACCTAATGCACCTATATGAAAAGTTTGCCTTTAGAAGAAATGAACCCAAGAAAAACTCTAGGGTCCCATCGGGTGTGCCAGAATGTTTCCACTCATTTTTTGCTTTTTTACATTCAAAGAAAGTAAGAAATTAAAGTAATGGTCAGGGGTTAGATGATACCCAGATGAAGTTTGTGCACCATATCCAGATGATTGAAGGAGCTCCTCTTTGGCTATGGAGGATGACACCTGTAGAGAGAAAGACTTAAACAAAGAGATTGTTAGATGGATATAAGGTTGACTGCCAAGCAAAGCTAAGTCCCAGAAGTGCAAAGACTTCCTTGAGGGATGACAGTCCACTAATTGATAAAAGAGTGTTGCTAGAAAGAGAAATGGTGAAAGACTAAAAAAAAGGAATAGAGATAATGCGTACCTATATTCTATTGTTGGTCTGTCACAGTCACCGACACCGATTAGTTTGCCATCATCGATTGGTTAAGGTTACCGATGTCAGTTAGTCTGTCGACGTCGATAGGGGCTGTTAGGTTATGGAGCTAAAAGCTTCACTGATGTAAACAGGGGAGGAGGTTGTTGAAGGTTGCTGAGTTGTAGAGCAATCGGCATCAGTCTGATCAGCTGACGTCAGTTAGATTAGTGAAGAAGAGCAACTGGCATCGATCAGGGATCGGCCGGCGTTGGTCACCTCCAGGCAGACATGGATCGATGTTGGTCGCCTGTGCGATTCAAAACTGCAAGTTTTATGGGCAGTTAGTTAATGAACCAAGTGTTTGCATGTCAAGAGCCAAATTTAGACTAGAAGTTGTGGATTTAATTATTGTAATTAGATGTCTAATTATTGTTTGCATGAGATCTATTTAAGAGACTCATAGGTTGTATTGGAAGGTGTTCTAGTTTGAGTTGAGCAAAGCTAGCTCCTTTTGTGTGTGAGGTGAGTAAGGGTGTTCTTCCTAGTTCCATAGCAGTACCAAGTGTAGGTGCTAGTTTTGGAGAATCAGTAGGATTCTTCAAGTGTGTAGGATCTTGGTTAGCAAGTGTGCATGGCTACTTTTGGAGATCTACATAGATAAGTAAGATCATTGATCTGTAGATGTATGTGTGTGCATGATCCAGGTTTATAGGTGTGTAGAACCAGATTGATTTGTAGGTGTGCAAGATCAGAGAGGACAATAACACAATAGGGAGCAGCATCAGGCAGGATCTACTTAGAGTACAGTGTGTACTCAGAAAGAGAGAAAAGAGGAAGGCAAGGTAGTTCCTTCTATAAGTAAGATTAGATTGGGTTGTAGGTTGTTGCAGTTCAGGGGAGATCTACTTGAAGTATGATTGAGTACTTGGAGTGTGTGGAGCACTTGTAGAGTGCGTGGAGCACTGGAGTACTAGCAGTAGTGGATACTGACTGGTTGGAGGTGAACACCAACTCTGTGTTTGAGTTGTGTGTTGGGATTGTAAAAGAGAGAGCTTTGAGGAAAGAAGTACTGTACACTTGAGGTTTGGGAAGCCTTTGTAAGGTGGAAGAGTGTGGCGGCTCTTTATTGTATTCTTTTTTGGATGAGTATTAATACAAGCTGTGTATTGTCTCTCATATTCTGTGTTATTTCTGAATTCTAGTTACTTGTGTATTCTGGTTAATTTTCGCATGTTAAGTTGCTTGGTAATCAATTGTGTGCTTTTGTATTTTCCAACAAAGTGGTATCAGAGCTAAGGTTGCAGGGAGCAGGTTTTGTGTTTGGTTACAGGTCACTCTCAAGGGTTTTTGATTGAGTGGGAGCAGAGCAATGGCAGAAGAAAGTACACTAAGAATGGAGGAATTGAAAAGCACGAATGGTCTATTACGGTCTTATGGAAAGAAAGAGAAGGGAAAAGAATATTGTTGGTTGGTAGAAGATCAGCATGAAAGGATTGAAGAAGCAGATATTGCAGGTGATGTGGCACAAGATGCTCTGATATGTTTCTTGGATAAAGTAGAATCTTGTTTTATAGATTCTGTTGCCTCTTTCCATGCAGTCCGAAATAGAGTATCTTTTCATGGTAAGGTCTTTGGAGACTTTGGAAAGATTTATTTAGGGGTTGGTGTGCCTTGCCAAAGAATTGGCAAAGGGGAAGTGAAGCTAAAATTGTAGGTGGCCAACACATGGGTGTTGAAGGAGGTCATGCAGGTCCCAGGCTTGGAGATGTGGCTAATTTCTTCACGAAAGTTGGGTGATGAGAGATGCACAAAAACTCTCACAACAGATGCACTTGAATTAGCTGGTGGTAAGAAAGTAGGTATCCTTTATCTACTTGCTTATATTACTGATTCTTCTTTTGTTGTGGACACGTGGCTTTATAGGCTTGGTCACAAGAGCAAAAAGGAGATGCATGTTCTTAAGAGGAAGTCAGATGTCTTTGATAGGGTTAAGAACTGGAAAGCCTTGGTGTTCTTGGAGGAGATGACGGATAGAGACCAGTGGATGGGGCTGGATACTTCTGAGCAGGGCAGTTTGGACATGGGATTGACTCAAAGGAGCTTGCAGGTAAAAAGTCATCACTCACAAGTAAACACAGGTACTGACATCGGTCAAGGGGAACTAGCTGGTGATGTCGGTCATGTGCAGACCGAAGCTGGTGATGTCGAGTAGGGTAAGACTGACATCGGTCAAGAGGACTGACGTCAGTAATAGATAAGACTGACGTCGGTCAGGAGGATCGACATCGGCAATAGGAGACACCGATGTCGATAGGGTCGATAGTCAGGATAGGCGCATGGAACTGACGTCAGTCGGATGCAGACTATGTAGTGACCGAGGTCGGTCACTATAACAGATTTTGGGTGGACAACAAGCTGTCAAGGAGTCTCAAATGCCCATATGGAGGACTGAAGGTGGTAAGTAAGCCTCAAATTTGTTGTTTCTCTTCTTTATACTTGTTGCTGACTACAAAGCAAGAAGGATCCAAGAAACAGTGGGAGCATGGCATGGAGAGAATGCAGAACCAAGCGGGAGATCTGGTAGGGTTGCCAACCAAGAAGAGAGCACTGAGAGACAAATGGATTCTTTAGTTGAAGAATAGAGAGAATGGACACATGAGATGGAAGGCCAGGTCATATGGTCTTGAGGAAGCTACAGGATAGTGGTACAGGTTTTGACAGGTGGATGACAAAGCAGGGCTATAGTCAATGTCAGTGTAACCATTGCGTTTGTCTTACCAGGGGGATGATGGTCATGACATTATCCTGTTACTGTATGTGGATAGTATGCTAGCTAGTAGGTTTGTACATATAGGGTTTTGCTGAGCTAAGGGTAAGATTAGTTTAGTGGTTTTCCATGAAGGATTTGGAGCAGCAAAATTCTTTGGCATGGGAGACATGGAGATCACAGGTTGATTTTGTCTCCAATGGGAGCTGATGTGAATCAAGTGTTGGCGAGGTTTAGGATGCAGAATCGGAGCACACTAAGGGCTAGACAGTTTAGTGTCCAAAATCACATGAGGTCTGGTATAGACCTGAGTTTGCCCAAGCAGTGGGTGCTATCAAAAAGTTTGGAGCCGATCCAGGAAAGAAGCACTGGAGGGCAGTTCAGTGGCTTCTCAGGTATTTAAGAGGGACCAGCAGCATGTCGACATGCTATGCAGGGTCAAGTTCTTTTCTACATGTGTTTGTAGATGTGAATGCGGTAGGTTACTTGGATGACAGGAGGTGCACCATAGGTTTTGTGGTGGGTGGTCTTCAGGATTGATCTTGAAGAGGGATACAAGCCAAGAAATAGATTAGATGGGGTACAGGTATAGGTGCAGGTACAGTGCAGCTATTTATCTCCAAGTGGGAGATTGTTAGGTTGTGGAGCTAAAAGCTTCACTAATGCAAATAGGGGAGGAGGTTGCTGAAGGTTGCTAAGTTACAGAGTAACTGGGGTCGATCTGATCAGCTGACATTGATCAGATTAGTGAAGAAGACCAACTGACATTGGTTAGGGATCAGCTGGCGTCGGTCACCTCCAGGCAGATAGGGATCAACGTCAGTCACCTGTGTAGTTTAGAACTGTAAGTTTTATGGGCAGTTAGTTAACGAACCAAGTGTTTACATGTCAAGAGCCAAATTTAGACTAGAAGCTATAGATCTAATTATTGTAATTAGATGTCTAATTATTGTTTGCATGAGATCTATTTAAGAGACTCATAGGCTGTATTGGAAGGTGTTCTAGTTTGAGTTGAGCAAAGTTAGCTCCTTCTATGTATGAGGTGAGCAAGGTTGTTCCTCCTAGTTCTACAGTAGTACCAAGTGTGGGTGCTAGTTTTAGAGAATCAACAAGATTCTTCAAGTGTGTAGGATCTTGGTCAGCAGGTGTGCATGGCTACTTTTGGAGATCTACATGGGTAAGTAAGATCATTGATTTGTAGATGTATGTGTGTGCATGATCCAAATTTTTAGGTGTGTAGAACCAGATTGATTTTCAAGTGTGCAAGATCAGAGAGGACAGCAACACAACAGGGAGCAATATCAGGCAGGATCTACTTAGAGTATAGTGTGTACTCAGAAAGAGAGCAAAGAGGAAGGCAAGGTAGTTCCTTCCATAAGTAAGATCAAATTGGGTTGTAGGTTTTTGCAGTTCAGGGGAGATCTACTTGAAGTATGATTGAGTACTTGGAGTGCGTGGATCACTTTTGGAGTGCGTGGAGCACTTGTGGAGTGCGTGGAGCAATGGAGTACTGGCAGTAGTGGATATTGACTGGTTGGAGGTGAACACCAACTCTGTGTTAGAGTTGTGTGTTGGGACCGTAAGAGAGAGAGCTTTGAGGAAAGAAGTATTGTACACTTGAGGTGTGGGAAGCCTCTGTAAGGTGGAAGAGTGTGGCGGCTCTTTATTGTATTCTTTTCTAGATGAGTATTAATACAAGTTGTGTATTGTCTCTCATATTCTGTGTTATTTTTGAATTCTAGTTACTTGTGTATTCTGGTTAATTTTTGCATGTTAAGTTGCTTGGTAATCAATTGTGTGCTTTTGTATTTCCCAATAGGGGCAATGGTCGATGTCAGTCAGGGCTATGGCCTTGGACGGGTTTTGGACGAGTTTCAACTCTGTCTGTGATCAATAGAATAGTCTGGGATGTCTGTGGGAGTCTAATGGTTTGTGCAAGATTTGAAGGGCAGTGAATATGGTCTTAAGAGGGATAAGGGGTAGAGGATAGGTTGTTAAAAAGGGTGAGGATATAGGGGAGGCCTCTCAGCCTCTCCGAGAAGAAAGTCAGGTTTGGTTGATGATATCCAGAAATGCTAAATAGAAGCTAACTGCTAATGCTTTCTGAAATGAAATAGAAGGAGAATACTTAGCTCTTAATTATTGAAGAATCAGGGGTGTGAATGCTTGTGCCTATTATAGCTGATGTCGAGATCCCTGCACCATGCTCCAATCTGATCTGAAGTCACTTGGGTAGAGTCTCTACAGCCAGGAGAGTGTTGATAGAATGCTGGTACCTGCAAAGAGTCGAGGAGCAAGAGAAAATCAATTCGGGCAAGAGAATTAGCATTCAAGAATGTGATTAGTTTTCTATTTAGCCTGCAAGTTGGTTTTAAGAAATTGACATCGGTAATCCCGCCAGTGTCAGTCAACGGTTGACCGATGTCGGCAGCTAGAGGACGGGTAAAAAGGCTATTTTTAGCCTTTTGTCTATTCCTCCGTCTGCCGAGTTCAGTGGTCATGGTTAAACAGTCAAAGGCGGGTTAAATAGGCGTGAGAGGTTAGTGGGAGGGTTGGAATGATTAGTCATAGGGTGATAAATGAGGGTATTCAGGGGGAAGGAATCCAAGGGTGAGGTGTCAAGGGTGGTGTGTCATGGGTGAGGTGTTATTAATTTAAAATAGGTATTTTATTTTAAATTAATAAGTGTGTGGGTTAGGAATGTTTAGAAGTGGACCAAGGGGGCCAAGGGGGAGTCGACCAAGGAGTAGACACAATTTTGGTGTCTATAGGTTTGTTTATTGGGATAACGAGTTAGAATGTATGCCCCCATTAACCAAGTTTTGGCCTTTTAAGAGAGATTTGGTTACGAGAGAAAACTCGTTGCCATATCTCACTCACGTCAAGTTACAAAGAATATTATTAGAATTCCTTAGAGGACTTGTTCATGCAAGTGTAGGAGCTAACAACTAATCTCTATCCCTCACATTTCTCCTGTAATATGTGACCAAAATTTTCTTAGTTTTCACACTTAGGGACGCTAAGATTCTCTTAAGGAATGCATCTATTCAACTGCAACATTTACTCTTAAGGCCTAGCAGAGATTGGATAACAATAATTATAGCTTTAAAATTTCCATCTGGACATACCCATGTAGATGGTTCATTTATTGGGCTAACGAGTGATGCAACACACCTGGCACCTTCAATATACCTTTAGCTTATAACTCCTCTAATAAAGCTCCATTACAATATTTCTTATAGGATTTTCCACAAATTGGCAAATACTAACCTCACAATATTTAAAAGTGATTTTGAATGAACTAATACAATAATTTCTAATCTTATATCAATTTATGGATAAGTTACTATGTCAATTGACTCAACTGCAATCATTACTCTTCAACAATGTTAACTTTCTCTAGAATTTTGCTTGAACCATGTACTCTTTCAAGAATATGAATTCAATTCAATCATACATGAGATTGGAAAGGTTTAGTAACACCATATATAACTTGAAACAAGGTTTCAAATAGTTTACAAACATCTTCTTTCATTCAATTTAGAGCTTGACTTGACAAGGCTAGTGAAAGCTTCAAGGGCTACAAAGCTCTTCTTGAGTTTCCATGAGATAATCATCAATTTAAACTTTTATATGACTTGGATAAGTTCCATATAGCTTAAATGAATTGAACCAATGCATATTTATCTTAAATTTTTCTTAGAAGACCAAATTCCTCAAAACTACCCTTTTGTTATTAGTAGGCCTAGTAAGGCCTAATAGACTGTGAATGAATAATTTCACATCAAATTAAACCAATTCTTATTTATTGGATCTAAGAACACCAATTACACTTAATCCAACTCAACAAAAATTCAAATTTAACCTTGAAATTATTCTCAACTCATAATTCCTTAAAAATTGTCTTAAGAGACTAAGAGGCCTAGAAGGCCTATAACGAGGATTTGAAAGAAACTTGATCTAAACTCAGCACTTTTAATTTGTGTTAAATCAATCAAAAAAATTCTCCTAGGGCTTAATATACATTGAACAATGGTCATTTTTGCCTTAAAATGCCCATCTGGATGTGTTGGTAAATAAGGTTCATTGATTGGGCTAACAAGTTAGAATATACACCCTTCACTAACTAACTTTTGGCCCCTTAAGAGAGATTTAGCTATGAGAGAAAACTCATTGCCACATCTCGCTTGCATAAAATTATAAATAATCCTCTTGGGGTTTCTTAGAGGACTCATCCCTAAAAATTTAAGAATTGATGGCTCATTTCTAGCCCTCTTAGTTTTCTTGTAATCAACAATGGAAGTTCGCTCAATTTACACACTTGGGAATGTTAAGATTATCTCAAGGGATGCATCTAATTAAATTCAACATTCACTCTTAAGGCCTAAAAAATATTAAATAATAATAAGTTTATCCTTAAAACACCCATCCAGATGTCTTGACATAGATGGTTCATAGATTGGGCTAAAAAGTTAGAATATATGCCCCCACTGACCAATTTTTGGCCCTTTAAGAGAGATTTAGTTGTGAGAGAAAACTCATTTCTTCATCTTTATCATATTGATTTAATGAGAATCCTCTTAAATTCTAATAGAGGACTCATCCATATAAGTGTAGGAGCTAACATCTCTTCTTTAGCCCTCACGATTCTCTCGTAATGTGTGATGGAAGTTGGCTTAGTTTACACACTAAGGGATGCTAAGATTCTCTTAAGGGATGTGTTTGATCAACTACAACATTCACTCCTAGGGCCTGATGGAGACTAAAAAAATGTTTTTCTAGCCTTAAAACACCCATATAGACATGTCGGTATAGATCGTTTGTCAATTGGGATAACGAGTTAGAATATATGCCCCCACTGACCAACTTTTGGCCCTTTAAGAAAGAATTGGTTGTGAGAGAAAACTCATTGCCATGTCACACTCACATCAAGTTAAAGAGAATCCTCCTAGGGTTTCTTAGAGGACTTGTTTATGCAAGTTTAGGAGTTGACAGCTTATCTCTATCCCTCATAATTCTCTTGTAATATATGACCAAAATTTGCTCAGTTTGTACACTCAGGGATGCTAAGATTCTTTTAAGGAATGTGTATGATCAAATGCAATGTTCACTCCTAGGTCCTAGTAGATATCGGATAACAACTATTATATATTTAAAATTCCCATTTGCACATAGCCACATATATGGTTCATTAATTGGGATAACAAGTGATGCAGCACACCTGACACTTTCAATCTACCTTTAGCGTATAACTCCTCCAACAAAGCTCCATTGTAAGGTTTCTTATAGTATTTTACATAAACTGGCAAATATTAACCTCACAATATTTTAAAATGATTTTGAATGAACACATACAATTATTTCTAAGTTTATATCAATTGATGGATAAGTTACTGTGTCAATTGACTCAACTTCTTCAATAGTTACTCTTCGACAGTGTCAACTTTCTCTAGACTTTTACTTGAACCACCTACTCTTTAAAGAATTTTACTTCAATTGAATCATGTATGAGATTTCAAAGGTTTAGTAACACCATATACAACTTGAAACAAGGTTTCAAATAGTTTATAAACATTGTCTTTCATTCAATTTAGAGTTTGACTTGACAAGGCTAGTGAAAGCTTCAAGGGATACAAAGCTCTTATTGAGTTTTCATGAGGTAATCATCAAGTTAAAATTTTAGATGACTTGGAGAAGTTCCATATAGCTTAAATAAACTGAACCAATGCATATTTGTCTTAAATTTGTCTTAGAAGACCAAAATTTTCAAAACTATCCTTTTGTTACTAATAGGCCTAGTAAGGCCTAATAGACCTTGAATGAATAATTTCATAAAAAATTGAACCCAAGTGATGTTTATTGGATATAATAACACCAATTCCACTTAATCCAACTCAAAACAATGCAACTTTAACCTTTAAATGATTCTTAACTCATAATTCCTTAAAAATTATCTTAAGAGACTAAGAGGCCTAGAAGGACTAAAAGGAGGATTTAAAATAAACTTGATCTAAACTCAAATATTTTGATTTATTTTGAATTAATCAAACTTTAATCTCAAATTTTCTGTCCGTAAGAGGTCTCTAACACACTCAAAGTGTCAAAATAGGGCTAAAACTAGGCTTTTTATCCTAATATCAAATTGTATTTTGCTTGTTTCTCATTCCACATTTACCCAATAAATATGAAACTTTGCCACCATATAGTTATCATGGAAATATAATAGATGTAAAAAATTTAGTTTTTTGTAAAGTTAAAACTCATTTTATGGTGATAACCCTAATTCAAGGTTTTGAAGGTTTCTAGACAGGTTAAGAGCAATAATAATTTCTCTCAGAGCGTTATAGAGTATTTCAAGACCCAAAATTTAGTGTGGAGGTATGTGCTAACACTCTTTAACCTCCCCAAGTCCAAAATTTACAATTTAAAACTTATCAATCCAAGAAAAACAAAAAAAAAAACTAATTGCATTTTATGAAAAACATGGGTTTAAGGGGGTGCTGACAAAATTTGGCCTTGCAGGTCAAATTGGGGCACTTATAGGTTAAAAATTGAGTTTTAGGTGTTTTTAGGGTATAATATTATGTCATAGGATGTATTATGTCTTTTGGTGTTATTCCATATCATATTAGCCTTGGTCAATTAGTCTTTTTGTCCATTTATCATTTTGAGTCATTTTGGGGGTCATAAATGGGCCTTAAATGAGTTTTAAGGCCTCCTAAGGAAGTGTGAAGGTGTAATAATGGTGATGTCACATTCCATGTGTCATATTATGTCTTAGGTAACTATTCCTAATTGAAAAGTGGTAGGCTCCTCATAAAAAGGGTAGTTTTATTCAAAAAGGAGGAGTTTTCTTGAGTTATACAGACTTCTATAGTTGGGGACATTTCAAGAGTATCCCTTGGTCTTCCACACACTTACTTTAAGGATTAGTTTGATAAAAAACTCAAAAAAATGAAGAAAATAGCTTATCTCTCCTCCAACTAGGCTTGGTAAGCAAAAGTAGTCTTCAAGTTTGTACTTGGTATGGTCAACATGAGATTTTTTAAGAAAAATGCTCATGGGGTGTTTTCTATACTCAGCTTCCATTTTATTTTTTGTTGCATATGAATGGTGGTATAATCTTTATGAACCATTCCTAAGAAGTTAGCCTATTTAGTTTGCTTGCTAATATGTGCATCCTATAGGTTTTACCTTGGCTTAAGCAATTTCCTACAATCTAGCTATTAGGATTGATTCTATAGGTTTACTACTCTCTTCTCATATGTTCCCCATCCTTTTTTTCAAGTTTGGAGTTGATTTGAAGAGCCAATCACCTCAAGTTTGTAGACCGGTCTCATTCTATGTAGCAGATAGGTTTCCACCACTTCCAACATTTTCATGTCTTGAAAATGGTGTTAAAGGATGGTGATGGTTGGTTTATATGTTTAAAATGTTGTTTCCTTTCATTCCAAGATCATCCTCCAAAGAAATCCTCCATAAATTTGTAGCTACAAGTGAGAGGTAGTTGGTTTACTCTATGACTGTCATGAGTAGTCAAATGTGAGCTAGGTTGAGATCTTTAACATGTCCATGGTAATTTAATTATGATCTTGAGAGGTTTAAATATTTTCCATAAAAATAAAAATCATGCAAAAGTCTTTCACTTTCTAGAAGAAGGACTATCCCAGTCAAAACAATCACTCACACACAATTATGCCACTAACATACACTTACAGGTGTTTGGGAGAGAAGATCACATTGAATTAAAGGTTTTAAAACTAGTTTAAGATCCTGATGATTATAAACATGCATTTTAAAGGAGTAAAATGGGGCTAGATTGATCAAAGGTTCATACATTATGTATGGTTTGAAGGATCTTTACATTGTATGCCTGCATTATGAAAGAACCACTTACAGGTGGCTAAATATAGAATAAGAAATGTTGAAACATCATGCTAGGAGTTACAAGAATATTAACTAGGGTATGTAAAGGTTGAAGAGTGAATTTGGAGGTGTGGAGATAAGCCTAGAACCCATTAAAGGCCAATTATAATGTTCACTACCCAAACTCATCTTCACTACCTAAGTGTGTAGAAGTCCACCTACAGGTGGCTTACCAGAGAGTCTAAGAAGTCATGAGGAGTGTTGTATCGTGAGGTGAATCTCTTATTGAAGCCATAACATGTGTCATATAACATGTCAAACCTTTTGAATGGCTAAGTTGATAGATTGAGGTGGAGTTTACATTCAAAAAAGATGACTATATGTTTAGGGACTCTTTTCCCTAAAAATGCAAAATAAAGTTCCCTAGGGTTTAGTTGATATCTTGTAGCATAGTTTCAAAGACTTTAAATGCTTATAAATGGCTAAATATTATAGTCCCCATATAGGAAACAACCCTTGAAAAATTTTAAGGATAGAGGGTTAGTGGAAGATGTTGATTGATAGGCCTAGAGTTGCCTATAAAAACACTAAACTCAGTCATTAATGTCTATAGTTGGAGCTCCAAAGGAGACCTATGTAATCTGAAGTTGCACAATAGACTATGCACCATGTTTGAATGTTTCCAATGGTTGAAAGGAATAATTGCGATCTAAAATCCACTTAAGGAGGACAATTAATTGTGTTTTTATTCTTATTCCACCTTCAGTCTGTACACAACCCTGGTGAGCACCTACAGCCAGCCAAGGGTAAAGTTTGAAAAAGTGTCCCTTGCTTGTGAACCTAGAACATAGTAAACTAGAGTATAATGTGAACTTGGTGGAATATGAAGACAAAAAGTATAGGTTATCATATGGATTTTTGATCCTACACACACCTTTAGATGCCCCTTCATTTGACAATGAACACCTACATCCAACTGTGTTTGATTGTGTGCAACAGTGAACTAAAGGGAGTTGTTCCTTGGTGATTGATATATTCCAAAGATGAGATAAGAGTTTCAAATCATGTCAACTGATATTTAGAGATTATAAATGGACTTATAATAATTTATCATACCCAATTCACACACACACACACACACACACACACACACACACACACACACACACACACACACACACACACACACACCTACAAGTGTTCCCTCCAATATAAAAATACAGTCAGGAGATGCATAATATTTGAGAGTTCAAGGTGTGTGTAGGGTATATATGGAATGTTGTAGTGATAAAGGGAATCGGGAAACCTTCATAGGGATCATGAAAGTTTTTATAGGCCCCTTAGAGTAGAGATCAATCATATAATAGATAATTTTATCAAGTAACATACAGTTCATACCTTGTAACCCTGCACAGTCTATTTTCTAACAAGTTTGTTTGGTTTTTTAAGGATTTGAAAGGATAAATGATGTCATAAAGGGATAAAATTTTGTAGTGAATATCCTTAAAACCTAAATAATTTCCTAAAATGATAAATATTTTCTTAGTATACAAGGTATTTCCCTCTATTTTATCTCAAATAGAGGGCACTCCCTTTGTACATGAAACCTGCAATCTTAGAAAGAAGGGTGGAATGGATGAACCAGGAGATGTTTAGACCTTTCAAGAAGATTTGAAAATTTAGATAGCATCTAGACCAACATGAGAAACCAATCAGGGAGGATAAGACCCAAAAAAATGGTCTAAAACACCAAAGTATACAAGTAGGCATGTCAAGCATAATTTGGGCCTAGAGACCAAATGTGAGACCAATTTTACTTCTAGCCCTAAGAATGCTTTCTACCTTATTGGATCATGTTTTGTGTGTTTTTTAGGTTTTATGAGGATTATGAAGATTAAATCAATTTTTTGGGAAATATTATGACTTTTACTAACCCCTCATGTCCATTTCATTATTCAAAATAACTCCTAAGTGTCCAAACTAACTACTTCATCTCAACCAATCAAAACTAGCATAGTGCCCCAGATAGTGAGAAGTGTGAAAACTCCAAGTAGAAGTGATTTTAAAATGTTAATAATGACTCTAAGGAAATTTAGGGTCTTTACAATTGTCATCCACTTCCTCCCATATATTTTCATAGAAAACTTATGCCTTTTTTGAGGCCAAGTGTGCAGGGTGCATGAAACAGGAGTTTCTTAGAGTGTAGGCAGTGATAGCTCCTTTCCAGATGATTACAAATTACTAGGCCTAAAAAAATGAATGGAGATGTGTGCCTAAAATCCTTTCCCTTAATTCAAATTATCAAACCTATTCTTAATCAATTTTGGGACATTTAAATAGGTCCAAATCATGAAGGCAGTTTTCTGAGCCAGAATGAGGAGTTTCATGCCATTTTTTATGAGTTTTATGACTTGGATGGACACTTGTGCTTCCAAACCTTGCATATCTCATCCCATATACTATTTTTCATGCATAATTAACTTATTTTATTTTATTTACAAGTGTCCTTGTAACCCTTGGACTTATCTCTTCTTCTTCTCTCTCTCTCTCTCAAGTTCTATAAGAACTAGCCATTTTAGCCATTGTAACTTATGATCCACCTAAGTATGGTGAATTCCTGATTATTTTCATACCACTTGATCAATTATACTACTGATTTTTACCTCTTCATGACTATTTATAGGGTATTCTAATTGAATGTTGGATCTTTCTTACTGAAGACTATGGATTCCTTAACATGTTGTCTTATTCTTTCATCCTATTTGTAGTTGGAAAGCTTATTTTTCTAGAGCATGTGAAGTGTTATAGGAATTCTTTAGGTTTATTGAGTTAGTCTATTCACTAGTTTCATTCAATGCCTCTTTTCTAGTCCTCCTAGCCTAAACATTCATCCATAACCTCATAATGTAACATTGATGTGAGAAGATGTAGATTGGAAAAGTGTATGTTTAGTTAGTCTCTTGGTTTCATATGTAACATGTATCTAGTTGGTAATAATAAATAAATTTAGTGTATCACCTCCCTTAGGATAGTTTTCTTTTAGTTTTGTCTCTCATTCCTCCCCCAAAGTTTAGGTGTAGTAGTGATCCAAAGTGGTACATCAAGGGATCTAGCCCTATCTAGAGATTCACCTCATCCTTAGGCTACCCACAAGTATAGAGATGTTTTCATTATATCAATTGGATGAGGAGATCTTAGGAATCTCCTCAAATGGTGAAAATCCAAGTGACAATAGTTTTTGGCATGCTCGGTGGGACTCTTAGTCTAAGAGGTTGAAAGATTTTAGGTGTTGTCTTTCAACAATCAGCATTTGGAGGCATCTATCAAAGCATTAATGGAAACTCTAAAGTTACATCATCTAGTAAAGCAGCCCATGTTTCCTTTTAAATATTGTTGGTAATATATTTCTTTGTGTTCTTACTTTTAATAAATATTCATGGCTGACTTTGGTGTTGAGTTTTGTTTTACACAAGTTGGTGAGGTTTACCAAACTTACGGCAATACTTATCAACCTTGTCATGATTATTGTCAGCCCCAATATGGTTATTTTCAGCCCCAATATGATCATATTCAACCTTTCAATGAAGTGTTTCAGGCTTATAGCTATCCTTCTCAATATCCTTCTTGTCCTAGTCAACCCAGACACTTCTTAAGTCAATCCATTTCCACCTTCAAATAAACACTTTTGGGTTATGATAAGTACATGTTGGATCTTGACACACAAAGGGGATATGGTCTAGATATTCCTAGTAATTTCATTCATAAAGTGAGAGATGCATTAGAGCTAGTCAAAAGAGAGTGGGCACCTATTGAGAGAGCCAATTGGTAAAGGCTCACAAGTGAGATGCTAGATGTGAGTGGCCTAGTTTCTTCCTTAGAGGATAGACTAAGAATTCATGAAAGGTAGCCTCACCAAACCTATCATCCTTCATATCCACTTTACCAATATTTCTATCAGTCTTATTTGACCCCTACTCATGAGCCCAATCAAGCTTATCAAGTCACTCTTTTCCCAATTAGTTGGAAGAGAAAGTTGAAAATAGAAACCTTATTTTTGAAGCCAATCTTGATATGAATATTGAGTTGGATAATATGCATATGCAATAATCTATGTCATCAAAAAAAGAAGTGGAAGCCCTCATTTCCCTCTCTAATTACATCCCCACCTCAAGAAGTGACCTCTAGATATGAGATTCCAAGTTGGAGACAAGGTGGATAATCCAAGCCTAAGGAAATTTCAAGTTTATTAAGTACTCCATCTACTCCTAAAATTACATCACCATCTCAAGAAAAGACTCCTAATCCTAACATTCTAATATGGAATAAAATAGTGGAGTCATGGGGAAAGAAAGAGGAAAAAATTCTTGATAAGGAGTGTGAAGTTGAGAGAGAGCTTGATCCTATGCAAGCCCATCCCACCCTTCCTTAAGAAGCTTCTAGTGTTCCATGTCAGCGCTTTTATACTCCTCATCTTCATGAATATTCTTATGAACTTCAAGTGAGACTTTTCCAAGAGAACCTATCCAAGCAAATTGAAGAGCTAGAGTTAAGGGTGAAATTTATGAGTCAAGGTGTGATGGAAGGTTTAGACCCAAAAGAAGATCATATGCCTAAACACACACCATCTAACCTCCCTTAAGAGAGTTATCAAGATAAATCAAATGTGAATAAATTTATTTTAAAATGGAAGGAAGAAAACCAAGCCATTTTATCCCAAGGTATGCCACCCCTTCCTCAAGAGTTCTAAAATAATCCCCTACATTTCACTCTCGATCTGATTTTGAGTTCTATGTGCCACCTCCACCAAATAGTTCATCTTGTCCTCGCCCCATCACCCTTTTCCTTGATGTACCTATGGTATGGGAACATAAAGAGGAGTATTAGGTTGATAAAAACTTAGAAATCATACTTGAATAAGACATAGTTCATTGGCAGCCTCATTGGACTAAGTCACATAACTTCAAGATGCTTGGTATTGGCATCACCAAAAAGGAGAACAAAATAGAGGATCTTGCATCCCTTGAGAACCAAAGACATGATATGGTATTTGAGATATAATTTTATATCCCCCAAGAGGTTCTAAATGTTAAAGAATAGGTAATCTCTTATGTTGAAATTTATGATTGTGTTGATATGGAATAATGTTTTCCTTTTGCCAAAAAGGAAATCATCTTTGGTTCTTCCATCACTTTGAAAGACATCATGGATGGGAAATGACAAGTTATTAATCATACTTTATATGAATTGTTTGAAATCAATGGATCAGGTTATACTCCTCTTCAAGGAGGCTATGATCTAATAAAGAATGGAGAAGGTAGCCCTGGTACTGAAGTGAATATGCAAAAGAAAAACAACCTTTCAAATCTGTCCTTCCAAGAGGCATATGCATCTCATAATGATATGTTTGATATAATCAAGAAGGGATATCATCTTCTCAACTAGTTGCGAGAAACACATCAGCTATTGAAGGATGGGACAAGCTCCTATTAGCCTCACTCTTCTAAGGAACAAGAAACCAATCCTCTCAAAGTCATGCCTACAAAGAAGATGCAAGTTGACAATGAGATGAAGAGTGGCTAGTAGTATGAGGTATGTGTAAAAGTTCACGAGGAATATATCTTCATTGAAGACTTATTTAAGGATGATTTACTTGAGAGTAGATCAAGTGAAGTACCAAAGAATAGGTATGATCTATAAGGCATCTAATTCAAGGAAAAAAATGCTTCGTACTATGACTCATCTCAAAAAAAAGAATATTCAAGAAACTTTCCTTTTGATCCTATAAATCAGGTATGCTTGGTTTATGGTTGTACATAATAATTTTTTTCTTGATTCCCTTAAGTGCCTTGAGCACATGTGTGTGTGTGTCTTGTTAGTTAGTTTGCTTTATTTTGTGTGTGTCCTTTGCTTTGTGTGGTTGAGATAGTCAATTGGTCTTATCTTGATCAAAGCTTGTTGTCAAGGTCTACTTGTTATGTCTCAGACTTTAGATTGTTCCCTAAGCCTAATGGATTGATAAGGCTACTTGTTTAGTTAGTATCGCAGGCATACTACTCGTATGAGTCACTAATTTATTAACCAAATTTGACCTTGCAGGTTAAATTGGGGCACCTATAGATAAAAACTTGATATTTAGGTGTTTTTAGAGTATAATATTATGCCATAAGATGTATTATATGTATTTTTGTGTTATTCCATTTCATATTAGCCTTGGTTAGTTAGTCTTTTAATCCATTTATCATTTTGAGTCATTTTAGGGGTCATAAATGGTCATTAAATGAGTTATACAGACTCCTAGGGAAGTGTGAAGATATAAGAAGCATGATTTCATGTTCCATGTGTCATATTATGTCTTAGGTAACTATTCTTAATTGAAAAGTGGTAGGTTCCTTAGAAAAAGGGTAGTTTTCTTTAAAAAATAGGAGTTTTCTTGAGTTGTATAGACTTGTACAAACTTCTATAGTTGGGGACATTTAAAGAGTGTCATTTGGTCTTCCACACACTTAATTCAGTGATTATTCTAATAAAACACTCAAAAAAATGAATAAAATCACTTATCTCTCCGCCCACTAGGCTTGACAAGCAAAAGCAATCTTCAAGTTTGTACTTGGTACAGTCAGCATTAAATTTTTCAATAATAATTATCTTGGGGGTGTAAGTCACACTCATTTAGATTCCATTTAATGTTTTGTTTTAGATTAATGGTGGTATGTGCTTTATGAACCATTCCTAAGAAGTTAGCCTATCTAGTTTACTTGCTAATCCATGTATCCTACAGGTTTTGCCTTGGTTTGAGAAATTCCATATAATATAGCTATTGGTATTGATTAAATAAGTCTTTTACTCTCCTCTAACATGTTCCCCATCCTTTGTTTCAAGTTTGGAGTTGATTTGAAGAGTCAATCACCTATAGTTTGTAGATTGATCCCATTCTGTGTAGCAAACAGGTTACCACTACTTCCAACATTTTCATGTCTTGAAAATGGTTTCAAAGGATGGTGATGGATTATTTACATGTTTAGAATGGTGTTTATTTTCATTCCAATACCATACTCTAAATCAATCCTCCATAAAGTTGTAGCTACAAGTGAGAGGTAATTGGTTTACTCTATGACTGTCATGAGCAGTTAGCTGTGAGTTAGGTTGAGATATTTAACACATCCATGGTGTTGTAATTATTATATTGAGAGGTTGACAGATTTCCCATAACAATAAAAATCATTTAAAATTCTTGCACTTGATAGAATAAGGATTGTCCTAGTCAACACAGTCACTCACACACAATTATGCCACTAACATACACTTACAAGTGCTTGGGAGAGAAGATCACATTAAAATGAAGGTTTTGAAATAGTTTAAAGATCCTAATTCTTATAAACATGAATTTTAAAGGATTAAAAATGGTCTGGAGTGATCAAATTTGTATACATTATGTATGGTTTGAAGGATCTCTACATTGTATGCCTACACGGTGAAAGAACCACCTATAGGTGGCTGAATATAGACTAAGAAATGTTGAAACATCATGCTAGGAGTTTTAAGAATATTCCTTAGGGTATGTAAAGGTTAAAGAGTGAATTTAAAGGTGTGTAGATAATCCTATAACCCATTTAAGGTCCATTATAATGCTCATTGCCCATACTCATCATCACTACTTGAGTGTGTAGAAGTCCACCTACATGTGGCCTATCAAAGAGTCTAAGAAGTCATGAGGAGTGTTGTATCATGAGTTTAATCTCTTATTTAAGTCATAACATGTGTTTTATAACATTTCAAACCTTTTTAAGGGCTAATTTGACATATTGAGGTGGATTTTACCTTTAAAAGGATGGTTGTAGGTTTAGGGACTCTTTTCCATAAAAATGCAAAATAGAGTTCCTTAGGGTTTAGTTGATATATTTTAGCATATTTTCAAAGACTTAAAATGATTTTAAATGGATAAATATTGTATTACCCATATAATACAATATACTTTCAAATTTTTAAGGACAAAGGGTTAGTGGAGGATGGTGATTGAGAGGCCTAAAGTTGCCTTTAAAAACACTAAACTCAGGCATTGATGTCTACAGTTGGAGCTCCAAAAGAGAAATTTTTCATCCAATAGATGTTTAAACCTTTAAATATGATTTTAAAATTTGGATAGAATATAGACCAACATCAGAATCCAATTAGGGAGGAGAAGACCCAACAAGATGGTCTAAAACACCAAAGTATACAAGCAGCCCTGACAAGCATAGTTTCGGCCTATAGACCAAATGTGAGACCAATTTCACTTATAGCCATAGGAATGATTTATACTTTGTTATATCATGTCTATGGGATGACTAAAAATGTATATGATCAGTTGGGATGCAGGGGGACCATCAAAAAGCCATTTTGGACTTTAAGGACAACTTAGGCCTACTGGACATGGTTAGGCCTGGTTTTTAAATGATTGGTCATTTTCTTTTTTAACCTTAATAAATATTTATAATTGATTGTATAATTATTAATGGGTCATAATAGAGGTGATAAATATTTTAGAGGGAATATATGTTACAAATAATCTTTTTTTGAGCTCAAAACTAACTCAGACTTGCAAGAAATGGAAAGAAAAGCTTGATAGGCTAGTTTTGAATGCTCATATATTTTATAAGGATGTGAATGGAGGATAAATAAGTTTGGATGTGTTATAAAGGTCCTTAAACATCATTTTCTTGATATTTTTTTGCAGGTTGAATGTCATTTTTTTATGAACAAAGCCTAAGAGGTCAAAATAGGCTAAAACCCTTACAAACCCTTGCTAGTGACTAGTTTGGAGAAATGAGGTTGGAAATCTAATATAATGGAATATTTTTCCAAATATGATGATTTAACCTTATATTAGACTCTCTTATTCTAATCCCCGTGCATTTTTACTATATGGAACTGTATGGACAAGGTAAAAACATGGTACTTTCGATTTTTTTGTGTATTTTACAGGTTCCAAGAGGAGTCTAAAGATGAAATAAAGTTTGGGGGAAATATTAGGACTTTTAATAACCCCTCCTATCAATTAATTCTTTATAACATCTCCTAATTTTCCAAACTAGTTGCTTCATCTCAGCCAATCAAAACTGTCATAGTAACCAAGCTAATGAGAAGTGTGAAAACTCCAAGTAGAAGTGATTTTAAGGTGTGCATGATGCCTCTAAGGCCATGGAGGGTCTTAAGAGGTGTCATTGACTCCATCCCATATATTTTCATGGAAAAATAATGCCTTTTTGGAGGCCAAGTGTGCAGGGTGCATGAAAGAGGAGTTTCTTAGAGTGTAGGCAGTGATAGCTCCTTTCTAGATGATTCTAAATGACCAAGCCTAAAACCAATGCATGGAGAGACATGTCTAAAATACCTCCCCCTCATTTCAATCATCAGACCTATCCCTAATCAGTTTTGAGATGTTTAAATAAGTCCAAATCATGAAGGTAGTTTTTTGAGCCAGAATGAGGAGTTTCATGCCACTTTTTATGAGTTTTATGACTTGGATGGACACTTGTGCTTCTTGACCTTGCATGGTTCATCCCACATCTTCTTCTCATACACAAGAAACTAATTTACTCAACTTGAAAAGTGTCCTTTTGACCCTTGTAATTTTATCTTCTCCTCTCTCTCTCAAGTTCTATAAGAACTAGCCATTTTGGCCATTGTAACTCATGCTCTACCTAAGTATGGCAAAGCCCTGCTCATTTGCATACCATTTGATTAATCAGACTACTAATTTTTAACTCTTTATTACTATTTATAGTGTGTTATACTTGAATTTTGGATATTGTTTAGTGAATAATTTGGACTCATAAGCATGTTGTCTCATTATTTCATCTTATTTGTAGATGGAAAGCTTCTTCTTGAAGGGCATGTGAAGTTTTTTAGGAAGTGTTAATGTTGAGTGAGTTAGTATATTCACTAGTGCCACTCAAGGCCTCTTGTCTATTCTTCCTATTCTAAAAAAATCATTCATAACCTCATAATGTAACACTAATGTGAGAAGATGCAGATTAGAGAAGTGTATGTTTGGTTAGTGTCTTGGTTTTATGTGTAACATGTAGTTGGTTATTAGTCATCAATCAATTTGGTATATCACCTCCCTTAGGATAGTTTTCTTTTAGTTTTCTCTCTCCCTTCCCCCCCCCAAAGTTTAGGTGTAGTAGTGATCCAAAGTGATACATCAAGGGAGATAGCCCTATCTAGAGATTCACCTCATCCTTAGGATACCCACAAGCTTAGAGGTGTTTCTATTATGCCACTTGGATGAGGAGAGCTTAGGCATCTCCTCAAAGGGTGAAAATCTAAGTGACAATAGGGGGTTTAGAGGAAAACTACACGTAACTCCTTCTAAGAACATCAAAGGTACATCAAACTTAATTGAAACAAAGATTTATGAATGTAAAATACATTATTCAATGACAAAAAACCACTTTGTTCATACCATTCAAGAAGAAAATTAGAAAAATATAGTCTTGTTTTATCCAAAAACACAGTCCTCCTTCAATATTATTATCCAACCTCCTCAATCACCACTTCAAGCAACTTTTCCTCTAAAATTATCCTCATTAATGGTTTTTTTAGTCACCTTTCTTCTTGGTTTGACCTCATCTCATCCTAAAAACATAATTTTATTATACTTTTCCTCCAAATGTTCCACAAGGCTTATCAATTTGCTTATTTTGCTCCTCCTACGTTGGGATTCCTTCTAGAGGACGATGAGGTGGAATTTTACATTTACATAGGTGAAAAACATGTTTAAAATATAGTAAATGGTCTCTTAGAACCTTTACATGAGGTTAGTGCCCTTTACAATTAGTGAGTCATTAATTGTGACCTTAGATGGCAATGGTAATGAAGATTTTCATCAAAAAGTCAAGTGTTATATTGAGTCATTACAATGTAAACAGTACCAATGACTATTAAGTGAAAGCCACTAAAAGAGTGAGTCATTTCAAGAAGTTAAGAGATAAGTCTTGAATTTTAAAAAATCCTCTTAAATAATAATTTGGTCTTTGTTATATAGTAAATAATGTCATTGATCTTGTAAAGACCAATAGGGTTAAAAAGATCAGACATCTTAAGAAGACTGGAATACAAATTAAGACCAACCTAAATGGAGTAAAACTATTGATGTTATAGAGATGATAGACCTACGCATGTAAGAGTTGATGCAAACATAGATAACATAGATTGATTAGGTGACATGAACAAGTGAAAGTGTGAGTAAGTAGGAGTATGGTTCTAGACATCATCACATAAGGATTAAATTGTAGGTTATTGCTATCAATTTCTCAAGATTCATGCCCTTAGGAATGGTCACAACCCCTTTACAACATAATTTGAATTTTCAAACATAGTGTTTTGGAGGCAAACTATTTATAATGATAAATTGACCTTTTCCAAGATAAATGAAGCATTCCAAGGCTTCTTATTGATCATCTAAACCCTCATAGACCTCCTCACAACTATGATCAAGTACAAATTATAATATTTAAATCCTTTAAATTGATCACAAGTCCAAATTGATATGTAATGAAATGTTGAAGAAACAAGTAGATAGTAAATATCACATGTAAATGTAAAATATACATAATGATGAAGCACCTAAATTAGAGAAAAATGTGGATTTTTTAAAATCACCATATGAAGTAATAATTATCACTAACCAATAATATGTGTAAACATTAAATGATCAAAATAGAAAATATGCATATGTAAAAGAAGCTTATTTGTCGAATAATATATATGTGTATATGCAAAGTTATATGTCATAATTTAACATAAATAATAGTACATATATCAAGAAAAAATGGAGGCCATAACATGTACATATAAAAAAATGCACATATAGGCATACAATGTGGGCCATATTGTCATACAAAATTGATTATGCTTACAACTAGACCCCTAACACAACAACTAGCTCTCCTGTTTCTCATTGTCTCCAAATAAATTGCACTTTGTTTCCATATATGTAGATCTTAGGGTGTTGGATGCCTCAATATGAGTAGAGACTCTCCTCTCAAAATGTCAGTCATAAAATATTTGATCCATAGCCTTTAAAAATTATCATGTCTGCACAACATATAAAATATAAAATTTAATGTATTAACATTATATATTGAAAATGATAATTTTTTCAAGAATAAAATTTTGAAAAATGATTCTAGACTCATCATATTCCATGTAAATGGTTGTCTAGGGCTGCGAGACTATGTATACACCCATGATGGAGAATCCTATGGAGCATACATATATTGTTAGATTTAGATGTGCATACATTTATGTAAATATGACATAGAGTATCATTGTCTAAAGCTAAAAAATAATTTTACTATGTGTTCTCACCATTCTCTATCCGTGAGTTATGACCTTTGTGGAGATTGTGGATCCTTAGATGTAACCCCAACATTATGAAAACCTTCATGTCATCCATCAGGGGTACCCATAACATCCCTCATCATCTATAAAACCACTAAATGAATAATGTGTGAATCCAATGAGCATGATAAAAAATATATGACTATAATATATATCTTAAAACATAGTTTTTTGTTCAATGGATAATAAATATATATGAATAAATATGTAATTTGAAAGTTTCCAAACTTGAGTGTAGGGTACACTAGTGCCAATTGTGGCCTCTATAATAGAGTTAAGACCTACTGAGCTATCAATAATATTGCTAATCATCTATACAAATAAAAAATAAAAAGTTCAATCAAATAAATTAGTCAATTAAGTAAACACATAATAGAAAATAAACTTAATATTCTTTTACAAACATAAAAAACTATAATTAAAATTAAACATGTATATCAAATATAGATGGTGAAGTAGATAACTCCTCTATGATAGGTTGACGTGTCCTAAGAGGAGTTGGTGAAGTTACTACAACTGGAATAGTGTTTAGCATTCTACTGTCATGCATTATTGAAGCATCTACAAGTGATGTATGCTCTAGCATACCAGTCTCCTGAGGTCCTAAGCAACTATAGAGTAAATTTTACTCTACGATGCATTCAAACTCTTGATCGAGCACCATAATTTTGGTTCCTACGCACCTTAGGCAAGGCAACAAAATTTTGAAGCAAAGGCCCAGTTCATTTCGCCTAAGTATCAAAGTGCAGCAGAAGCTGCCAAGTGTCACCCTCTGAGTGTGGGTCCTTTTCCCCTTTTGTTTCCTTTCATTTCATTCTTGGCCTAAGTTGTGATTCGAGCAGAGGTCGCCAAGTGTCAATCTCCAAGAAATGAAGCTGGGTAGCCAAAGTTCCCCGAACACCTTTTGTAACTTTTGGGAGAACCACGGAACATGCCACATACCTAGTAGCAGTTAAGTGGAATGCACCACATGTTAGCATCTGAGGTCCATATCAGCATCTGATTTTCATTCAAAGACTTTCAACAAGCTAAGCAGTAGAGAGAGAGAAAAGTGCCAGGTGGCAGTTGCAGAGGCCCTGAACATCCTTTTTGAAGAAGTAGCAGAAGCCACCACGTGTCGTCATCCATGGGACTTTGGTCCAACACTTTCATCTAAAGGGCATTGTTTCATTTTTCTAAGTATCGAAGTGCAGCGAAGACTACCACATGTCACCGTTTGAGGTCCCTCTCTACTCCATCACCAGAGAAAGTGGAGGATGCCACATAAACCTGGAAGGAGAAGCGAAAGATGCCACATATCTTCCTAGAAGTTGCGAAAGCCTCCACGCGTCATCGCTTGAGAGATCATCTTAGAGTGTCATCACTGAATAAAGATTGTGGTGGGCCTCAAGAGTTACTTCAAAGTCTGTGGAAGCTACCAGGTGTCACCATCCGTAAGAGTCCGTTATGAGTCTTGAATAAAACTACAGCACAGCCAAGGAAAGGGAGAGGGCCATGTGTCTTCGATAAACCTGGTGGAGAGTGCCAAGTGTCATTTTCTGATTCTTGGAGGATTTTCAAAAAATTGACTAAGTGTCCTCTCCCATTTCAAACAAAACAAAGTGTTCTGTGTCTCTGTTGCTGCAAAGCGAAATGGAGGAAAAATTGGCTAGAATTAATTCAAGTAGATGGAACAGTTCATCTGGTAGATTTTTGGAGCCCCCCACAGCATTGAAGGCACTGTCTATTTGTCCCTTGTGAGCAAGGGATGGAGAAGATCGTGCAAGAAAGGGGAGTAATCAAAGGAGACACCTAAGGCTATATAAGAAGGATTGTAAAATCTAAAAAAGAGGGGGGGAAGATTTCTGATAGTTTAGACTTCTTGTAATTTCAACTAGTAATATCATTTGCTCTTGTCTTGATTTCCTGAAGTTGTAAAAGTTGATATAATCATGCATGTTTCTGTGCCCTTTATGTGGCTGAATGAATTAAGGAAATTTAAGCTCCATGCCTTGGTTGGTGTTATTTGTGTCATTTACACAGTAGTCTATGCTGTAGATTTCCTAGTGTTGTGATTGGAAATGTTATTTGCTTTTGTCTCACTTTTTGGAATATAAAGTTCTACATAACTGTGCGTGACTTCTGCGCCTCTTATGTGATTGAAGGGTTCTATTAAGAAGATTGACCACTATGCCTTTGTTGACAATTCTTGTATCTTAGCAAAAGACTCTCCTATTGTGAGCCTCTATTTTTGTTATTCCAATCATTTACATTGATCATGCACCTGTTTGCTCTTAAATGTAATTGAATCATATAATAGTTTCTCTATGCTCAGGTTAGGATTAGGATTACACTCAGGCGCATTGCCATAGTTAGGTTTCAATTCCTGCATTTGCATTTTTTTTTAATCTCCTATCCCTTTTCTCCAATACCCAATACAAAAGAAGAGACTAGCTTCTCCAAAATTTGGAGGTTGTTTCAAGCCGCATCATCCCACAGCTTGAAACTTCCCATTGTTTTTGATTAAAATCAAGTGCAATTTTAAGGCATCAATAGTTTCTGGCACGCCTGGTGGGACCAATCTTGAAGTTTCTATCAAGATCGCATGAACCAGAGAGCTATAAGGAGTCAGAGCCGTGGACCAGTCGCCAGATCACAATTTGCTGCAAGTCCAAGTATTCTTTTGCCACCTCTGGTAGTTAGTCCAAGAAGAAGAGCTAACCAGTATTGAACATGGGAGCCAATGTCCCTCCAAGAAATTATGTGAGCTGGAACACTGGTAGCCCCTTCATCCTCCCAACACCACCAGCTATTTGGGATCCTATTCCAAGAAATGCTCTAAAAGCTCTACCCAAATTTAGTGGGCAAGACTCAAAGACACCCGTGGAGCATCTTCAAGATGTATCAGATGTATGCACCATACATGGTGTCACAGAGCAAAATGTGGCCTTAAGATTGTTAGTAGCCTCATTCAAAGAAAAGGCAGTAGAATGGTATCGGTCATTGACCCCAAATACCATTTCTACATTGGACCAGCTTGGAGATCTATTTTTTGAAAGATTTGCAGAGAAGGGTGATAAGTCTTCCCTGTTACAGCAATTGATCACTATTCAGAGGGGATCACAAGAGGACATGACTGACTTCAATACCAGATTCCAAAAAACTTGGGACAAAACCCTATTACGGCTAAACCACCACCTAGTATGGCCATAGTATTCTATCTCAAGGCTTTAAATTTAGATATATCTGTCATGATTCAGTCACTGGGAGGACACACTTTGACGGCAGCCTATGACCTTGCGGTCAGAGCTAAAAATCATTTAATTAATACTGAAAAGCTACCTCCAAGGCCTCCCATGCCTATGTTCCCAGAAATCTCCTTGCCTTTACCTCAAGAGGTTCCAAAAGTTGTCAGCCCCCTGTGTCTATGTATACTTACCCCTCATCATCTGTGAAGCAGTCGGTCCCTGCTCAGTCATTCGAGATGGATGATATCAAAAGTATGCTAAGGACATTCTCCAATGAGTTGATTAATATGAAGATGCAGTAGAACACTTTCCCTAAGCCTCCTTATCAAGGCTATCAAGGGAATAGGTTTTCATCCCAACCAAACCAGTATCAAGGCCCTCCAAGGCAAACCAACAATCAAACAGCAAATCAATTAGTTGCTGTTCCCACACCCTCACAGACCATTCCCCCCAACTCAAATAGGGAAATGGTTTCGAGTCAGAATAATTATGTGGATGATAATAATGCTTGGTGTTTTCCTTGCAATGATGCTCACACACCTAGAGATTGTCCTAGGGGCAACCTGCAACAAAGGGTAGCTGAGTAGAGGAGAATGGATGGCCAATTTGCTAGTACCAGTAACATTCAAGCATACCAGTCTCTCGGCATGCATAATTCAATTTTAATGGCTCAGATGCAAGGAATGTCCTTGCAATAGGAGGAAGAGATATCCCCAGAACACGCTTTGTTCTCATGGGTTGAGGATGAAGAAACAGTCTTTTTAAATGAAGCATCCACCTCCCAAAGGCCAGTAGTGCAATCCAACTACTATACTAGGTCGAAGAGGAGAATGGTGGAGCAGCCCAAGATTGCAAGTGGTCAAGTCAAGAATAATCCTTCATCTCAGGGGCAAAAGAATGCCACTGTTAGACAAGAAGTACCTCAATCAGTACAAGATCAAGGGATCCCTGTCCAGATTCAAGAGAAGACAAGGTATCCATATTTCCAAAAAACTCAATCTTTGGTTTCGATCAATGTAGTGGACCAATTAAAGAGGACTCCAACACAAGTATCTATATGGGATATCTTGGCTATCCCTAAGCAAAAGACATTACTGCAAGAATATCTGCAAGGGAAAATAGTGCTCGAATGTATTGTTACCAAGGGAGGACCTGCTGGAAAGGAAAAGCTCAAAGACTCAGTTCCTCCAATGACAACAGCCTTCGTGAATAATGCAGCACAAGTAAGTAAATCCAAGCCAGAGCCTTTCTATTTGACTCTAATAGTTGGAAAGAAACTTCTACATAATGCATTGATAGATTTAGGAGCTAGCACAACTGTGATGCCTAAACAAATAGCTGATGCCTTGACAATAAATTATGAACCCCTCATAAAAAGAGTTATGCAGCTAGATGGCAAAACAGTGCAAACCATAGGGAGAATAAAATAACTCCCCTTGCAGTTATACACATGTCCCAACATAATTTTTAACCAGGATATAGTTGTCATAGATATCCCTCCTATCTTTGGTTTATGTTTATCCAGAGACTTTCCAACAAAAATAAGAGGATACATGTCTCTTGACTGGTATCACCTCATCTTGCGAACTAGATATGGTTCAAAAATGAAGATTCTATCTAAACCAATGTCCAAAGACCACATCACCAATGAGCTGACAACAAGATTAGAAGCAGATCATGCCATGATAAATAAAGAAGAAATAAATTTTGTTGAAGAACTGGGCGACTGGACCGAGCATGATCAAGAAGAAGAAAAAAGTCAGTTGTTGGCTATGATGCATAACGACCCGTATGGGAACTATGATTCTACTGGCTTGGGCACGTATGTCATTTTTGATGAGGATCAGGTGATCCCAAATGTTATAAGTGAAGAGGAACCTATTGCTCAAGATTTGGAGGTCTAGACTTTGAATTTTGATGGGGCTAGAAGTAAACATGGTGCTAGAGTAGGAATATGTCTTATTGCTCCAAATGGTGATAAAATTTTAAGGGATATACGATTTCAATTTGCTTGCACTAATAATGATGTAAAATATGAATCTCTAGTACATGGGCTCCTATTAGCTAAGAAAGAGGAGATAAAAAACCTAAGAGTAAGAGGAGATTCAGAATTAGTGGTGAAGCAAATACGGGAAAAGGCAGTGGCCAAGAATGTGAGAATGAGGTCTTACAGGCATAAGATTTGGGATTTGATAGAGGATTTTGATGCCTTCAATATTGAAATCATTCCTAGAAGTCAAAACACTGAGGCTGATAGGATGGCTCAAATTGGCTCACAGTTTAACCCAATGACTAGCCTATTGGTTAACAATGAGTCAGTGAAAGTTATAGTGAGGCCAACCATCCCAGATAATGATGAAAATTGGCAAGTGTTTGAAAATGATGCTTAGGTAGTCTCTTTCTTACAATAATCAGATGAGTTTGCAGATCAGTTGCAAACTAAAATTAAAGAGGCATATGGTGATCAAGTTATTCAATTAAGGACTAATAAGCTCCCCAAAGGATTGATCACCTTAGAAAATTTGTTTGACCCAGAAGATGTAAGCCTGGGAAAGAAAAGGTTCTAGGTAGATGAGGCAGACTATTCTAAGGTAAAGGTGAGTGGCAGGAAGAAACTAAAGGTTGGGAATTCTACAACTCAAAAGGAAAAGGAAAAACTGATTGAATTGTGTCAGAGATACGACAGAGTCATAGCTTGGAGCTATGATGAACTTCATGGATACAACAGAGACATTATCCAGCATACAATAGAGTTGACTGAAGGATCCAAGCCCATCAAGTAGAAATAGAGGCTAGTAAATCCAAGGATTGAGCCTCTAATGGTAGATGAGTTGCAGAAGCTTTTAGATTCAAAGATAATATTCCCAATCAAACACTCAACTTGGGTATCAAATCTGGTCCCAGTTAGGAAAAAGAATGGAGACATGAGACTGTGTGTAGATTTCAGGGATCTAAATAGAGCATCTCTGAAAGACCACTATCCCTTGCCCTCCATGGAACAAATTTTGCAAACTATGGCTGGATCAGAGAGGTTTTCTTTACTTGATGGTTTTTCTGGGTATAATCAGATCTAGCTCGCTGAGGAAGACTAGTATAAGACTGCTTTCACTACCAAATGGGGGACATTTGCCTATGCAAAGATGTTGTTCGATTTATCAAATGTAGGAGCCACCTTTCAATGAGATATGGATATAGCCTTTGGTGAGCTAATAAACAAGGTCATCCTAGCTTATCTAGATGATCTCACTATTTTCTCAAAAAATGCTGATGATCATTTTGATCATTTGGAATCAGTCTTCAAGAAATGTTAAGATTTTGGGATATCATTGAATCCCAAAAAATGTATTTTTGTTGTACCTCAGGGTAAACTATTGGGGCACATAGTATCTAAGGAAGGAGTTTCTATAAATCCCAAGAGGATCATAGTTATAATGGACTTACCCCTTCCAGCAAATAAAAAGGCAGTCCAATCCTTTTTAGGGAAAATCAATTTTGTCAGTAAATTCATATCTGATTTTGTAGGCTTCATCAGACCAATGACACTCTTACTTAAAAAGGACCTCGCCTTCAAGTGGTCTATGGAAGGAAGGCAAGCTTTTGAGGGGGTCAAGAAGGCCATCTCAGCAGCCCCAGTGCTCATGAATCCAAATTTTTCCAAGCCCTTCATGATGTATGTCTATGGAGGGGAATCAAGTATTGCTACTGTCCTGACTCAAAAGAATGACAGGCTGGAGGGGGAGCACCCAATAGCCTTTTTCTAAAGAACTCTCAGAGATTATGAGACCATGTACAATTTTTTGGAAAGACAAGCCTATGCCATGGTGAAAGCCTTCAAGAAATTTAGGCATCTGATATCAAGGAACAAAATTTTGATACTTGTAGCTCACCCAAGTGTCAGGGAATACATCATGGAAGGGGAGATTACTGAGAAAAGAGCCAATTAGATCACTAATATCCTTGAATATGATGTAGAGGTCAGACCCACCAAGCTGGTCAGAGGCAGGGGATTGTGCCAATATATAACTCAAGAGCTGGAAAAGATGTTACCTGAAGGAACAGATTCAGAAGGAGAGTCAGGGATGGTCTAAAGTTACAAGAGATTGATCAAGAATCTTGGGTCATAAATAGGATTCAATTTATGAAAAATGGGGTTTATCTGAGAGAACTCCCTCAAAATAAGAGGAGGTATTACAGGATACAGGGAGTTCATTTTGTCTTAATTAAATAAGTCCTTTTCAAAAGAAATTTTGATGGGAAATTGTTAAGATGTGTAGAACAGGTTGAGGCCAAAAGGATACTACACGAAATACATTATGGAAAATCAAGAGGACATTTTTTTGCAAAGACCATAGCCATAAAGATAAGTGAGGCAGGATATTTTTGGCCTACTTTATTTGTAGATTGTTATCAGTTGGTTAGAAAATGTCAATCCTCCTAGTATTATGTGGGGATGCAGAGGAACACAACCATGCCACTGAGTCCTATAGTTGTGGATGAGCCTTTTGCTCAGTGGGGTCTTGACTTCATTGGGATGATAAATCCAGTGTCCAGCATGGGTCACAAATGGATATTAACTACCACAGACTATTTCACCAGATGGACCGAAGCAGTCCCACTTAAAGAAGCAACAGAGAATGTGATCCTAGATTTTCTAGGGGATATCACTACTCGCTTTGGGGCACCTCATACCATCATTTCAAATAATGCTAAAGCATTCTTGGGGTCTAAAGTATTTGACTTTGCCTTGAGACATGGAATATATCTAAAAACTTCATCTAACTATTATCTTCAAGGTAGTGGTCTGGCAGAATCAACCAACAAGAACCTGATAAGACTCATCAAAAGGATAGGGGGTAATCATCACAAAAAGTGGTACAAAGTGCTTAATCTGGCACTATGGGCTGATAGAATCACACCCAAGTAGGTGATCAAAATGTCTCCATATGAATTGGTGTATGGAAAGTCTATTGTGATTCCCCTAAGCTTGGAAATCCCTGCTCTCTAGCTGATCAAACAAATTGAGATTGAAAAAAATGGCCCCATGTAGGTCAAACTCGCAAAACTTCTAAAAGTTCAGGAAAAGAGGGACATAGCCCATGATTCATTAATCAAGCACCAGGGAATGGTTAAAAATTATTTTGATAAAAGGACTTCAAATCTTAATTTTGAAGTGGGCTCGATTGTCTTCAAATGTGGCGCAAGGGCTGCTAAGCTAGGTCAGCATACCAAATTTGAAGCACTATGGACTGGTCCATATTGAATTCGTGCATGTAAGCAAGAGAATTCTTTCGATCTAGAGTCGATGGAAGGAGAACCTGAAGAAATTCCTGTAAATGGAATCTATTTAAAACATTTCAATTGACTTGAGTCTCTCATGTATTGTAGTTAAATAGTTTCCCTTCTTCACATTATTTTTCCATTGTTTTCCTGCTTTGCTTTTGAATAAGTGTTTTAAACATTGGTCGATGACCCTTTTTGAAGCTGTAATTTTCACAATTTTGATATAGCGGGAGGTGGAGTTTTCTTTTTGAGCAGGCTCAAAATTCCTAATGGTCGCCAATAGCTGTAGAGTAAATTTTACTCTACGATGCATTCAAACTCTTTGTCGAGCACCACAATTTTGGTTCTTGCGTACCTCGGGCAAGGTAGCAGAATTTTGAAGTAGAGGGCCATTTCATTTTGCCTAAGTATCAAAGTGCAACGGAAGCTGCCAAGTGTCACCCTCTGAGTGTGGATCCTTTTCCCCTTTTGTTTCCTTTCATTTCATTCTTGGCCTAAGTTGTGATTCGAGTGGAGGTCGCCAAGTGTCAATCTCTGGGAAATGAAGCTGGGTAGCTAGAGTTCCCAGAACACCTTTTGTAACTTTTGGGCGAATCATGGAACGTGCCACGTACCTAGTAGCAGTTAAGAGAAATGCACCACATGTCAGCATTTGAGTCCCATATCGGCATCCACTTTTCATTCAAATACTTTCAACAAGCTAAGCAGTAGAGAGAGCAGAAAGTGCCAGGTGGCAGTTGTGGAGGCCCTGAACTTCCTTTTTGAAGAAGTATCAGAAGCCACCACGTGTCATCATTCGTGAGACTTTGGTCCAATGCTTTCATCCAAAGGGCATCATTTCATTTTGCTAAGTATCGAAGTGCAGTGGAGACTGCCACGTGTCACCATCTGAGGTCCCTCTCTACTCCATCCCCAGATAAAGCAGAGGATGCCACATAAACCTAGAAGGAGAAGAAAAAGATGCCACATATCTTCCTGGAAGCCATGGAAGCCTCCATGCATCATCGCCTAAGAGATCATCTTCGAGTGTCATCACTGAATAAAGATTTTGGTGGGCCTTAGGAGTTACTTCAAAGTCTGTAGAAGCTGTCAGGTGTCACCATCCGTAAGAGTCTGTTATGAGTCCTGAATAAAACTACAGCACATCCAAGGAAAGGGAGAGGGCCACGTGTCTTCGATAAACCTGGTGGAGAGTGCTAAGTGTCATTTTTTAATGCCTAGAGGGTTTTCTAAAAATTGACTAAGTGTCCTCTCCCATTTCAAACATAACAGAGTGTTTCGTGTATCTGTTGCCGCAAAGTGAAATGGAGGGAAAATCGGCTGTAATTAATTCAAGTAGATGGAACAATTCATTTGGTAGATTTTTGGAGCCCCCCACAGTATTTAAGGCACCATCTGTTTGTCCCCTGTGAGCCAGGGATGGAGAAGATCACGTGGGAAAGGGGAGTAATCAAAGGAGACACCTAAGGCTATATAAGAAGGATTGTAAAATCTAAAAAAGAGGGAGGGAAGATTTCTAATAGTTTAGACTTCTTGTAATTTCGACCAGTAATATCATTTGCTCTTGTCTTGATTTCTTAAAGTTGTAAAAGTTGATATAATCGTGCATGTTTCTATGCCCTTTATGTGGCTAAATGAATTAAGAAAATTTAAGCTCCATGCCTTGGTTGGTGTTATCTGTGTCATTCACACAGTAGTCTATGATGTAGATTTGCTAGTGTTGTGATTGGAAATGTTATTTGCTTTTGTCTCATTTTTTGGAATCTAAAGTTATACATAATTGTGTGTGACTTCTGTGCCTCTTATGTGATTGAAGGGTTCTATTAAGAAGATTGAACACTATGCCTTTATTGACAATTCTTGTATCTCAGCAAAAGACTCCCCTGTTGTGAGCCTCTGTTTCTGTTATTCCAATCATTTACATTGATCATGCACCTGTATGTTCTTAAATGTAATTGAATCATTTAATAGTTTCTCTATGCTCAGGTTAGGATTAGGATTACACTCAAGCACATCACCATAGTTAGGTTTCAATTCCTGCATTTGCATTTTTTTAATCTCCTATCCCTTTTCTCTAATACCCAACACAAAAGAAGAGACCAGCTTCTCTAAAATCTGGAGGTTGTTTCAAGCCGCATCATCCCACAGCTTGAAACTTCCTATTGTTGTTGATTAAAATCAAACACAATTTTAAGGCATCAATAGCAACTACAGAAGAAATACACTTAGGTGTTATGGTGTCTTGGCATACTTAAGGAACTATATATGAAATATAATGAGAAGTACTAGTGTCCTAAGATGTTGAAGCAATTGTATATGACATAAACTACTAAGTACTATTATGCCACACAAAGGTAGGTCTAGTCTCCACAAATGTAGTGTATGTATGCCATACTAAACATGAGGTCCCATACACTTCTTTTGACATGATGTGAAACAATGCATATCAATTATAGAATGAGTAGAAGGAGGGAGACACTAGCACCAATACCAATACACCAAAACCACTAGTGCCACTACCACTACCACCAATACCACTACCACCAACACCACTACTACCACTAGCGCTAATACCAATACTAGATGTCTCACCACCTGTAGGTTGAGTAGAAGTCTTAAATGCATGCATACCATGGTCAATCATAACTTGTGTCATACTCGTAACTACTTTAAGGGTGTCCATTTATATAATATGATGCAAAATTTTAGGGATAGAAGCATGTGTTATCATCCTTATATTTATTTGAACTCAGTTAAGATATTTTTAGTCTCACTTAGCAATAGGTCTATCAAATGAAGACCCACGTCTCCTATCTTGGGAGGCCTTCATGTCAAAATAATTTGGAATTTCTAGTAGCATAAACTCACAATAAAATTTTCTCAAAAATTATAATGGAAGCTCATTATTGTTGCATGGAGGCTCATCAAACACCATCCACCACTTATCCTAAAAGTTATTTTTTATAACACCATGAACACATCAATCAATACTTTTATGTTTACAATTCATCGGTGGTGGTTGGTTGGTTCCACGCTTAAAAAACAAAGCACACACATCTTCTTTTGTTATTTTTTTCTTAACTTCTTCATATGACAATTTATCAAAATAAAATTGTTTCAAGATCTCTCTTCGATGAAACATTGCATCAAGTTACAAAGTTACATTTCCCACTTCATTAAAAATTGTCTATAATGTATTGACAAGTGAAATGTGTGAAATATTAGTTGGGGAGTGATGCAAACCATTGATAATTATTTGTAATTTTTGATGTTTTGCATTGTGTTGTCCATATAATTCAACTTATTCTTGTGTAAAATCAAATTGTTCAAGGTTTTGTTCTACATTTTCTTCATGTAATGGGTCCATCATTCAATTGTGTATTTATAATTATAGAAATACATGATTTTTTAGGTAATGCAAGAGAATCTAATGCAAATCTAATTTCAAAAATGTATGCACATAAATAAATATAAATACAAATAGAAAAATCAATTTTTAAAAATAAACATACCTGAGATAGCAACCAAAATGCCAAATCTCATTGGCAGCATGCAAATCCAAAGCATGCATGTGGACTATGAGCAAATGGAGTGAAGGAAAATGCAAAAAATTCCTCCAAACCTATAAAACGTGTTGAGGTTTTTAGAAAATATAGTCTTGAATGAAAAAAAGGGACATATGCCCTTATAGCTTTTCGAAGGGTGTACATCCTTTGTAAAGGTCAAAGGGTGTATGCCTTTAGGCTTGGGCGCAATCATGAGCCTCAAATTTTTTTTAAAAAAGGGCATACACCCTTTGTGAAAAAATTCAAAGTTGGTGGATGTCGCCTTTTTATCCAACAACTTTGTGCATTAACCCTTACTTTACATAAGGGTGTGTAAAACATTAAGCTATGTTGTGCTAATCAAAAAAAAAATTCCTCCCATATTTCAAGTTGTCTTTTCAATCCTTCAGATCATAGAACAAACATTACGTTAGATCTAAAAAAATTGCATATCAGAACCTTGCCAAAATAGAAGCTTTGATACCACTTAGTGTATGTAAATATTATGTTTGTTAAAGAATTATGTATAGTAAATCAGTGTAACAATATACAATAAATATATCCATTGATTTTTTAGAGAATTAATTAACTTTGACCTTTCTAAAAATAGTAATAAATAGTACAAGTAAGAATCTAGCTAGAAAATGATTGAGAAGGATGATCTAAAGGCTGAAAATTGAGGTAGACGCTGATCTAAGTGCCACAAATAGGATCCCAGTGTTAGAACCCCTTCTAGATAGTATCACCCTAATTGTATAGTAACATAATTATTAGATATATGGTGGTAGTATCCTTATTTTTGTGGTATGTCCTCTATACAAGACTATCCTGAGTTTTTGGGTGCACATGTGTCTAGATTTGTGAGGTTTATTTTGGTGTGCATGAGTTTTGAAACCTTGTATATTTCCTATTTTGATTGATTTTGAGATAAAACCCTAATCCTTTATGTTGCTAGGGCATCTGGTTGATACAAGCTGAAAAGTGTGTTTGTTAGTGGGGTAGGTTAGACATCTTCAACATCCCACTATGATGAGATTTGCCTACATACCAATACTCTAAAGAGAGATCAAACCCAATGTAATTCTCCCCACCTAAGTATAAGTGTAAGTGAAAGTGAAGCTATTACGATAGTTGATTTGAGTGCTTTGAATGTGTTTGAGACTGGAAATCTAGGTAATTTGAGATTAGGACTGTTATAGATGGTAGTATGCAGAAGTAGCGCAAAATAGGGATTGATAACCTTAATTGTGCACAACTTGTTCTGAGTTTGAATGTGTATTTTGCATTTGATTTCCATCTAGTGGTTAGAGGGCTAAAAGTCGTGTGTGTGTGTGTGTGTGTGTTATTATGATGTTTATTCAAGTGATAAAAGAGGTCTAGGCTAACCCTAGGAGGTTTTAGATTTGAAAAGATATCTATTTGTGAAAAAGGTAGGGAAAGGACATTGGGACACTAGCAGGCACTATTGTCCTTGTTATGGTGCTAGTGTCTAGGTGGTAAAACACTAGGCACAAAGGGCTAGGATGCAAGAATGAGGGTTTGGGACTACTTTAGTGATGACTAAGGATGCCTTTGGCCCACATGAAGGTTGGATAAGTGTGAAAATAGGATCTAGGTTAGGTTTAGGGCTAAAATTGGGATAGGTAGTCTCAATTAGCACTCTTAGCACTCAAATACCACGTTTACGTGATTACATTTTCCCTCCTTTATTTTAGAAATGCAACAAAGCAAAATGACTAGGATAAAGGAAAAATAAGTGTACCTAGAGTTACCTAACAGGTGAAGCCCATGAAGCTGGGTCTGAGTATGTGAAGCATGATCCAATGTATGTCTTGCAAATTGAAATGTGCATAAACTAGTCCTTGCTTAAGATATATTAAAATAAAAGACTAAAATAAGTAAAGAAGCAAAGCTGAGTAAAAATGAGTAAAGAGATAGGAGAGAGGAAAGGAACAAATACACTTCATTAGGTATGTGAACCAATGCATAAACCTGGTGATAACATGTGTGTGTGCATATATATAGTGATCATTTGATGAATAGTTTAGACTGATTAATATCTTTCTCAATCCTTATGTGTGGGTGGCTTAAGAACTCAAACTGGTTTTGACTCCATCATTGCCCAACCCTGTTTGGTGGATCATGACCTATGAGTAGCTTGGATTGGACTGATGGTGTGTCCAACCCTACCATTTTAGTGGTGCGAGAAATCAAGTAGGCTATGAATCCATCATTTCCCACCCATGTGTAGTAGATGCATCAAATATTTAAATTATACAATGTAAGTGGCAATGTCTATGTATGTCAGCTCTACGACCACTCAGGTATACTAGGTGGCTCTGGGCCACTTGAGAATGCTAACCACTGTAGATGGAGTAAGGCATGAAAATAGTGTGCAACATGGAACATGATGTTAGATGTATATAAAATATAGAATGATATGGAATTTTCCATTCTATCTGATTAATCGATGTGTAAGTGAGCATATAGAACTATTGTGTCATGCACATGCTCCCAAATCTATTATTTGAGCATATGGATTTTGGATTGAGTTGTAATAATTTGTATCTAAGTATTTGAAATGTAAATGGGAATGATCATTCAATGCATGATGCCCCCAATCTGAGCAAATTCATATGAATCTAAGCTAAATTGGTATGAATCTAAGCTAAACTGATAAATCTGTAACTAAACTTGTGCAAACTTGTACTGTACCTTTTATACTTTTCTAGAAAATATGGGTTTTTCTAAAATTGAGGATGTTGAATAGTAGCACCATATATTGGATAGTAGCACCATGTAGCACTAGTGTCCTAATTTGGGTGCTAGTGTCCTTTAAATTTGATTTTTGTGCAATTGTATTGATCTATGTGTCACTATTTTCCAATTGTGTTTACCTGAGTTTGATTTTTGTAATATGAGCTTGTGCGATAAAAATTGTATTATGAGTGCATTCTGGTAGTTTGATCTTTATGTCAAACCCCTATGAATTCCCCCTCTTCTGAGAGGAGTTATTAAACTCGTGTAAGAACTATCCTTAAAAGAAAAAGCTCTGAAAAATATGTGTTAGTCGAAGCATATATGATATATGCATAATAATCCAATATAATGTATATACATAACATCAAAATGTAAGATAATTTGAGCATAAGTTTTTAATGTGTGATATATGTTATGTCTATCATTTACAAGGGTGTCAATATAGATACAGAAATGTATATAACATCAAATCTAAGTAATAACTAAGTAGCTACCTAGGGGGATGGGGCATGATGTCCATCACGACACCCAAGTAAGAAGGGGAGATGCATGAGGTCCCTCATGACATCCAAAATTGGAATGTGTAACAAGAAATAGATAAGTGTCATGGTCATTATGCATACAAGAAAGCATACATACAACACACATGAGGCACACAAAATAGGCTTAGGGGCCACAATACAAGGGACATGCGCACATGTCACTAAATATGTGAAAACAAGACATACAAGGACTTGTTCAAATATTCACATATGCAAGAAACATGCAAGTTATCTTAGAGACACATAGAAGGACATGTTCAAATGTCTGCATACACAGTTATGAAGGCACACACAAGGACATGGGCACATGTTCAAAGCATACATATTGTGAATAGAATTGGCATAGAGCTAAAGAGCAATGGCATATTAAAATTCCCTCGAAATAGAAGAAGCATAGAGATACAATAAATTCTAAACTAGGAAAACTAGAGATGAAAGTATGCATGAATATGTGATACAAATCTATGTAAGAGCCAAGATTTACATATATTGAGTCTAAAGTAGTAGTAGCCAGCAAAAAATATGAGTATGTGTAGTACAATAAAAATAAGACATAATAATGCTAAAGTTATGAAGTAGAGTATAGAAAGATGTAACCTGCTAATCAAAATTATGTATAGGGTACCCCAAGTGGCTGAATGTGTCAAATGAAGAAACTATCTATCAATGTATATACCTCCAATGGGTATATGATAATAAATTTGGATTAGTGTAGTGGTCCTGAGTCTTATATCAATCTGAAAAAACTTGACAAGAATAAGTGAAGCATATATGTATGATAAAACTAACTATACTAAGATATCTAACATATGTAGTGTCTGAAAAATATAAGTAGTGTAAACATGGTAATGCATACAATCTATAATTTTATGTTTTCTTAGTATATATTTGAATGTTTTTGTGTTTTTGAAATCTTATATTGTTTTTATATTTTTTAGATATAAGCTATGTATAGGCAACATGAAAATGAAACTATATACAAGGAGCAAGAGATAAGGAAAGTATGTATAAGAAGGGAAGAATAATACTAACCGATAATTCTCATGGGAGACTCACTATCAATGTGGCCTGTGTCAAATGAAGGAACATTGATTGTGCATGTTGTATGAAAGGGAAACTGTGGTCCCATAATTTGTTACATTGAGTGATTTATATCTAGACCTACCTATGGAGTGGTGCTTGGAATTTGTGACACTAACTATGGTGTCTTGTAAACTTTAGGGGTATTATGGACCCATCTAGTAGAGGATGTTGTAGGTGGTATAGGTATGAGAATCCTAAGAACTCAATAAGATTGTTCTCAGAAGAAAGTGAGTAGAGGGAGGCCCTTCTAGAATCTACAGCATATCGCTAACATAGGGGTCTCTTTAATAATGGTCTCAATGGGAGAGTATGCATACATGGAAATAATATAGGATTAGACCTATCCTGCACTAGTGGTACCATTAAACTCTATAGTGTACTGATAGGAACTATTCTCAAAGTTATAACTAGTAACTGTGTTATAACTAATAACTATGATGTAACTACCTATGGGACAGGTAGAGGATACTCATATGAAAGACCCTCAACAGTGACTACCTAATTTTCATTTAAATGTTTTAGTCATCTATGTACTATGGATGGGATGTATCTTAGTTGTTATATCCATGGCCTACCCAATAACATGTCAAATATGCCTAAATTAGGTACTACTAAGAATCTAGTGGCCACATGTGTTGGTCCAACCTATAGTGGAAATACAATCTCTGAGATGGAGCTCTAAAAATGGCCACTAAAACCATTGATAATTATGTCTATAGGAGATATATACTACTATTAATACCCCAAATGTTGTATAAGTGTGATAGTACACATGTTAATACTTGACCCATTGTTAACCATAACACTTTGGATAGGATGATGATTTATGTAGGCTCATACAAAGAGTGCATATAAATCTGAATCATCATCAACAATCTCCTACTCTGATAAAGTGATGAGCGGTCTAGTTGGAACTGTAGTGTGCTACACACCAATGATATTATGTAGTGGGTGTGCCTCCTTTGTAGTAGTGTGATATGATGGTGGTGGATGTGCCTGATACATGTAGTGAACACCTAAAGTGTTCCCTGCCTCATTTGTTGTATACTTTGGAAATGGATTTGAGAATATTTAAAATGCCTTAGCTTCTATTTGTTGAACTTTGGGTGTCTCTATGGTGTACCCACATCAATAATGTTATCCTCTATTAAATCTTGTATCTTATGTTTTAAGCTGATGCATTTATTTGTTGTATGGCCTAGTGCCCTATGATATTCATAAAAGGCATTAGAATTTAAGTTCTTTGGAAGAGGTCATTTCATATCAACCTCTTTGACAGGAGGGAGAGATATGACACTTCATTTCAAAATCTATTTTAAAACACGTATTGGCCATTCTAGAAGGTTGGTGAAAACTCTACATGGAAGAGTTAATAAAACTATGCAAGAAGATCGCTCTGAAGCTGCATTGATTATGGATTTTGGATGACTTTTGTTTTTAATTGCTCTCACCTTGTATTTAGGTTTACTATAACTCTTGGTGGTTGATTTTGATCCACTTGTATATTTTAGTTTTCCCATGGAGAGAAGCTCAACTTCTCTTTCTTTCACTATGTGGCATAAATATGTGAAGGTTGGAAACTTCTTAAATAAGATATCTTTATGTAATGTTGGTATAATAATCTATATTAATATATCCTAGAGCTCTTTCTCTGCCATGGGGCTAGTCAATTTGGCTAATATAGTCTTGTATTGTAAGACATATTCTACAATAGGCTCATTTGATTTTTGTTTCAATTGTACAACTTGAGCATATGATATCTTATCATTGATGTTTATTGAGAAGTGTGCTAAGAACATATTTTCTAATGGATTGAATGTAGTGATAGACTGATTCAATAGATCATAAAACCAATGTAAGGCATAATCCTTTAGACTGCATGGAAACAAGTTAGTGAGGAGCCAATCATCAGAGACGTAGTGCAAACATGTTATGTGAAAATCTCAGAGATGGTACTCTATGTTAGGGACCCCTTATCCAACGAAAGCACAATTGATTACTTTCTTATAAGCAATTAAACACAAAATTATACTAGAATGATTAAGTAACTAGAAACTTGAGACAACAAAGAATTTGAGAGACAATACACACTCCTGTATTAGATATTACTAGAAGAAAATACAATAAGGAAGATGCCACTTCTTCCTCCACCTCAAAGGCTTGCCACACCTCAAGACCTTCTTCCCTCTCTCTCTTGCTCAACACAACAACTCTACAACTTGAGTTATTATCCCCTCCTTGAATGCCTCAGCTGATCTCCTTGACCTTACACCTATAGATCTCCTTGACCTTGCAACTTGCTTCAATGTTTTTACTTGTTTGCTTGATTTACAATACATGCAGCATGGGTCTTTAAATAGGATCCCATGCTTAAAAAAATAGAACTCTAACTACAATAATTAGACACGCAACTCGTGACTATAATTAGTCATTTAACATGCAAACACTCACTTCACTTAACTGACTGTTCATCAACAGCAGTTCTAGAACACACAGGCGACTGACGCCGGTCCCTGCTTGCCTGGTTCTGCCGACGTCAGTCGACTTCCTGCCAATGCTGATTGCCTTCTGCACTGCATCTGACTGACGTCGGTCATGCTACCAATGCCGGTGCTTCTAGTTCTTCAGTAACCTTCCTTCTTCATGTCTGCAATAGTTGAAGTTTTTAGCTCCACACCCTAACAATCTCCCACTTGGAGATAAATAGTTGCTACTATACCTGTACCTGTACACCATATATTTTGTTCCCTTGGCTCTGTATCCCTCTTCAAAGTCACTCTTGAAGACCAACCACCACACAAACCTGTGATGCTATACCTGTCACTTATGCCAAAAGAATTTTGCTGCTCCCAAATTCTTTATGACATACTTCTGAACCAACTTTACCCTTAGCTCAGAAAACTCTTTGTATATGAAACCCTACAATAAGCAACACAATATAGTAACAGGATAATGTAGCTGATATTATCCAACCTGGTAAAGATAGAATACAATGGTCAAACCTCCATTGTCATGTAGCCTAATCAAGACCATATACCATAGCCTTCTATCTCACGTGTCCATCCACTCTCTTCTCTAATATGGGAATCCATCCCTCATCCAGTGCTTCCTTCCAGCTGACAACTCTACCAACAAATACCTGTTTGGTTCTTCTCCAAGGACTCACACTCTTCATCCATGCCAAGCTCCCACTGTTTCTGGATTCTACCTACATTGCTTCTTCCATCTTCTGAGTTCTTGACCATCAATAAGCAATATAAAGAAGGTGAACAATGAATATGAGGTTCACTTACCATTTTTGACCTCCATATGGGTGTTTGAGACTCCTTGACAGCTTGTTGTCCACCCAACATCCGTTCCAGTGACCGATCTCGGCCATCTCTCAGTCTGCTCCTGACCGATGTCAGTTCCCTGCACTGACCCTGACTGTCGATGCCGTTTCCCTGGCCGACACCGGTGTCCCCCTGCCGACGTCGGTTCCTATTGTTTCTATTCAAATTTTGCTTTCAGTTTCAAAGGAGAGAAACTTATAAACTTAAGAATGAATGGTCAAGGCTTGATGTGTACCTGGATATATTTTGCGCACCGTAATCCAGACGTTGTGAGTACTCTTCTTTGGCTGTGGAGGAATGACACTTGCAAAAAAAAGAAGCTTGGACAAAAGAAGGCGTTAAATAGACAGATGGTGGGTTGTCAAGCAAAAGCTTGATCCCAGAAGTATGAAAACTTCTTTAAGGGATATAAACCCACTAATCAATAGAAGGAAATGTCTGATAAATAGCTGAATAATGAAGAACTGAAAGTGATAAAAGATGGAAATGCAAAGGAGAAGCAAAGACTTACTTGAAAGAAGCTATCGGATTGATCACAGTCACCGGTATCGGTAGGCCTACCGGCGTTGGTTGGTCAAGGTGCCGACGTCAGTTAATATGCCGACGTCGGTTGGGGTAGTGACCGGTGTCAGTCGGGGCAATTAGCTTGGACGGGGTCTGTAGTCTGTGGACAGAGTCTGGTCAGGGTTTTGGTCTGTGGACAAGGCCAAGGAAGGGTCTAGGTTTGTTAACAGTCTTGAGACAAAGTTTTGGGCTTGGTTGAATGGTCTAGGGTTTGAGTCTGAGAGTCTGGTTGAATGGGTAGAGTGTATGGTCCGATAGAGGACGGAGGAAACAGGGAGGTGGATAAGTCAAGATTCGGGTCTGGCTTGGTTAACAGTCTGGTCTAGGGAGATATTGTTTTGAAAGCAAATAACTGAAAAGAGAATAAAAACACAGACAGTATACTTACCTGTGCCTTGTGGAAGGTGTGCTACTGATGATTCCCATACTTGATGTTGATGTAGCCTGTGTGGAGAACCTGTTGCTAATGGAGAACTTGAAGCTGTTGCTGCACTTGAGGGAGAGAGTAAGAGGCTTGATTGAGAGATCTCGCAGATTGACGGATGGTCGAAGACTGAAAGATTCAAAGGATTCGTCAGTTGCTTCCAGAGATTAGCTGATTTCCGATTGGGATCGGGAAAGAGTTTAAAAAATTGGTTAAGTATAACCGACGTCGGCAATTCTGCCGGCGTCGGCCGACAGGTGACTGACATCGGTGGGGTTAGAATAGGCAAAAAGAGCCACTAAGCCCATTTTTCATCCGCCAAGTGCACTATCTGTTGGAGAATGTCGAGGGTTGGGCTAAATATGCACGAGAGTTTGTTAGGCGGTTAGAGAGAAGTAGGAATAGGTCTTGGGTGAGTCATAGGATGGGAATTAGTCCAAGGTGAGGTGTCCTAGGTGAGGTGTCATGGGTGATGTGTCCAAGGAGGGGGGGTTAATTCAAAATAAGTTAATTATTTTAAATTAGTAATTTTTAAGAATGGGTTAGGAATGGACCAAGGGGGAAGGTGACCAAGGGTTAGACACTATTTAGGTGTCTACACCTGCCTAACTGACGTTGGTCTTCTCCTACTGACTCTACCGACCTGTCTTGTTAGTTGCTCTATACGAACTGCAAGACAAAAACAGGAGTCGGTTGCCCCAGGTATGGGATAAGGTTGATTTCATCTTGTTGGTTGTTCAAGTGAGCTGTAAGACAAAAATAGGCGAGGGTTGGTTGCCCTGATTATGGATGAGGTATCCCCCCTCAAAGCAGGAGTTAAGAGAAGGAAACCTAGAATTGGGTGCTGATTTGACAGAGAGTGGATGAAAAGGGTGAAGATAGAGGGAGAACGCTGCAAAAGTTGTGATTGCGCGTACACCACTTCACGAGGATGGTCAAGTCAAATTATCGCAGGTCGAGGGTCAAGGAGTGCCAAAATTGAAATAATTGGTCCCCAGCATTTAGTCATCTACTGATTGGGTCATTCAATCTAAGCTGAAGCTCTAATGGTCATCGTGTTCCAGGTATCCCAGGCTTAGGAAGTGCTCCCAAAAACATGAAAAAGTCACAAGTAGTGCGGATCAACTGGCTTGCGATCCTATACTTGTGAAGGTCAAAAGTGTGCGCACAATTTTGCTAACCAATCATGAGGTAGCATACATGTAAAAACAACTAAGGCAAAATCGCTTTGGAAGTAATCGTGGTTTTAGGAGATGGGCATGATCTCCAATGTCTGGTGGTTGATGGATGGAGGCAAAAGTGATCTAAGTGTGCCCCAGGGGGCCAAAATGAGGATTGACTGATTGGGCATGATGTTGGTCATTTTGAAGAGGGATGAAGTTTTAAGGCCACCGACGTCGGTTATATAACCGATGTCAGTGGCCAAAAAAGGTCGACGTCGACGAAAATCGGCCGACGTCGGTGGCCTAGGGCACGATTATGCCAACGTCGGCGGTATGCCAAATCTGACAAAACTGGATTGGCGACCCACCAAAAGTCATTTACTATTTGACCAAGTGAAAAAGTGAGCTCTGGAGTTTAGTGATTGAAAGTGACTCCAAGTTGATCATTGCAGTAGCGTGAGGTCGCAGATAGGCATTCGTGGAGAGAATGAGTGAATTGGAGAGTGATTGGAGGTTGCAGAGGCTTTTGTGGGCCCGGTGAAGTGTGTAGAGTCATTAGCATGGAAGAGATGGCAGAGGGGAGTAGAGGACCCGCAGGAGGTCCACCACCAGCGGCACCTATTGTGCCACCACGCTGGCGACGCCGAGACGAGGTAGGAGGGTCTCTGAACCCTATGTTGATGCTTTTTGTTTTGAATTTAGTTTGTTGATTTTTTATTGTTTGAGGTATAAATCAAGGGGGAGGGTAGGTAGGAAGGTGGGTGGGTTGTCTAAAATAGCTTAGGAGTCTGTTTAGAAGGTTTTGGGGGGGGTTTAGAGGTTAAAATGGGGAAGCCCTAATTTTTAGGGCTCGCCCTGTTCGGCCCTAGGGCCGAACCAGTCGCCGACGTCAGCGGGTTCGTCGGCGTCAGTCGACCAGCGACCGACGTCAGTCGCTAACCTGTCGATGTCGATCACTAGGTGACCAACGTCGGTCAGATGAGTGCCATCGCCAACACGATAACCGATGTCGGTGGCTGCCTAGTCAGAAAAGGTGGAAAAAAGGTCAAGTCGAAAAGGTCAAAGCTATGCCAAGGGCTTCCTCGATTGGGGTAGGCATAAATGGTCAGAATAGTTGTTAAAATAGGAAGAATAAGAATAGTGTTAACATGAGATTGACTGTGGATGGATGCAGGCGAGGCAGACCTTGATGCTGTGGGATCGACTCCCAACCTTACTGACGCGAATGCACGGAGGCGTGACGGTCGAGGAGTGGGCGCAAATGAGCGTAGTGGGGCTAGGCGGGCTGAGACGCTACTGCAGAGTGGTGAGGGATGTGAGCCTTATGGTGGCATTGATCGAGTGGTGGGACCATGCCACCAACACCTTCCACCTGCCTACAGGCGAGATGACGGTCATGGTCGAGGACGTGTACCAGATTTTGTGACTGTCGGTACACGGAGCTGACATTTATGCGTGCTTGAGAGAGGCGCATGACATACACATGGTCATGCTATTTGGGGAGCACATCACGGAGACAAGCTACCATTTAGCCAGCTTTTCATATGAGCCTTTGTACGTGGCGGATGAGGATGCACATTGGCTGGCGATTTTGATGATGATCAGCATCACAGTCTATGCGTTGCCAGATGCAGAGGGAGGCAGGTTCCCGGTGGCCATGATCAGGGTTTTGATGGACATGCTAGAGCAGCAGACAGTGTTCGCCTGGGCACCCATCTTTTTGGCCTAGGTATATAGAGAGCTATGGGGTATCAGTCAGTGACGACGGTACAGCCTGTGTGTAAGCCACCTTCTACATTGTTGGGCATACGAGCACATTGTGGTTACCTGACCTCTCGATTTCCCAGTGGCAATCCAGGCTGGCTTTAGGGTCGAGTTCAGGCGATGGCACGAGATGATGGTGCAGACGCAGGTGGATGGAGTGGTCAGGGATATTGATCACTACCGAGGGGTACTGGAGGCCCTGATTCTAGCAAATATCATCTAGAGACCATACTTGGTATATCCAGCATTCAGAGACCAGGGTGAGCAGATGGTCGGGATGCAAAGCAGGTGATGGGTCAGAGGTAGGCGAGCCGGCGAGCTTGAGAGGATTTTAGCTGAGAGAGTGCGGCACCATTACGGGCTGCTATAGGATGTACCTCCCGCGTTCCCACAGTACAGGCAGGATGACATAGAGGCACTGCTCCCACTTCCAGAGGAGACAGAGAGCCCAAATTTTGAGGAGTTACCGATAGGGCCTGGGATAACTGACCCAGGTTGTATAGAAGCCTACACGGCGTGGTGGGCAGGATAGTATAGAGGCATACAGGTGGGTCCCCAGCCAGATCTACAGGCTATCACGAGGGAGCGGGATACAGCTCATGAGGAGAGGGACACTGCGCGGCAGGAGAGAGATGCGGCTCAAGCCCAAGTCTCAGTTTTGCAGGGACAGCTGGCAGGGGTTATAGGGCAGCTGGCAGAGATGACAGGTCGAGTGGCAGCATTGACAGGATAGGTCACACTGTTACAGGTCAGAGCTTTGGAAGGCAGGGCCCATGGCAGTAGCCATCTCAGCAACCGACATTTTCATAGGGGGCAGGACCGTCAGCATTGGTGCATCTAGGTCAGCCACAGCCACAGGGGTCTTTACAGGGCACAGTAGCAGGGCAGATGGGTCCATCGCAGACTGTATCTATGATTAGATACAATGATGCGCTGGACGAGATCGCGTATTATGAGAGGGCCATCAGGGGGTTCCCTTAGATACAACGATACTCGAAGATGAGGGCAGAGCAAAGCCAACAAAGGTCGATGTCACGAGAGATGGCTTTTGGGTCTCGTAGATGGCACAGATCAGAGGGAGGAGAGGATACAGCCTCCTCTCAGCCACCACCACCACAGCCACAGCCTTGAGGGCAGACTTAGAGATGCATTTTTTGATGTATATACCGGCCTGCGAGCTGAAGACGAGAGATGTATGATGAGAGAGAGAGACAGACACAGATTGTGTCTTATTGTATAAAACTATTTGTGATATATATATATGATGAGCATTTTTGATTTAGTGACATGTGTAATAAAAAAATGTATGGATGTGTTTTGATGTTTATGACATTTTGATGTGATGCATGTGTTGATATTATGTGTTATGCGTATGATGCTATGATGAAAATGAATGTGATGATGACAATGTTTATGAAATAGTTATATAATGATGTTGATTGATTGTGGATGATAGATTATATGATGATGACTTTAGATTAGATGATGATAGATGTGATATTTAATGTTTAACTTGTGGATTATATGATGTGAATGTTTAAAGAGTTATGATGGATGAAATTTATGACTAATGACTTATGTTGTTATAATGAAAATGAGAGTATACTAATGATTATGTGAATATGTGATTGATTGTGCTGTGATTGACAGGTGACAAGAGAAGAAGAAGAAAGTGACGAAGAAAATGGCCGAGCTAACCCCATAAGACCCCATGTCAACTGAGTGCTGCCTACATAGCCCCTGTCGTTAGGGCCTCAGGCCAATGTAGTTCTCCCAAGAAGGGAGGAAAAAGATTGAAGTGGTTGATTTTGGTCATGATAAGGATATAGCACTTCCCATATGTCTGAGGGTGCATGCTTGAAATGATGAGGGGAAGATGATGCTACAGCCTTTTCCAAATGGTGTATTCTGTAACATAGGTCAGGGTTTTTCATCCCTAGCAACTATCCATATTCGTGATGGATGTTTGCTAAAAATGAATTGAGGTCTATTTATGCTTCAGCAAGTATTGGTTTATGCTTGACATAAATTGTCTGGTTGATAGTTTCCATGTTCATTAGTGTCCATAGAAACTATGTGAAATGGACTAGGATGATGGCATAATGTTCTGTTGTTGGTCTGAAAATATTTTGGTTAAGTGTGACCAAAATGTGGAAGATAAGTGAAAGGCGCGTTGCGCTTTCATTGACAAGGACCAAAAAGACAACATAGACAGGGGTTGTTAGAACCAAGAGCCCCATTTATGCGTTGCATCATTGACCATAGTTATGTTAGAGCGGTAATCGAATCACTTTTGACATTAAAGTGAGCTCGAAGTCCCTTGAGTAGGTGATATGATAGGAGGAAAAGGGTAACCCATTTTAGAGTATGGATAACTTTGCCCCTTTTTATAGGAGACCTTGAGACAACTACAAGTCAAGTCCATGACCCCTTTTTTTTTTTTTTTTAAGAGAGCGGACTGATCAATGCGGGAAGTCCACATAAAGATGTCACTTGTTTGCTGGTCATTTGTGAAGCTGATCGATGCGAGAAGCTTCTAAGAAAGTGTTGTTTGTATCAAGAGTTAGTCATAGCCATCCTTCGAGGGAGTGGTCTATACTTTGCTTTATATATTTAAGGGCTTTTGAATAGCTGTCCTTTGAGGGAGCAGTCTATTAGATACAACAATGATAGTGCAGCTATCCTTCGAGGGAACGGTCTGCTTTTTGATTTTGATTTTGTGACCTTAGATATTTTGACATCTTGATTTAGTTTTGACAGAATATTGAGTCATGGACAAGACTTATAGAAGATCAAGAGCTCCCTTTTATTAGGATGAAGCATCCGTGCATCATAAAAAGGTTGTAAAAGATTTTGTTAAGGGAAAAAGGGTGAAATGAATTGAGAATTAAAAGGACAAGGATTGCTCAAAGGACGAGCTCAAGTGAAATGTCAAGTGGATGAGTACTCGACTAATAGTAGAATGGTCGTAGATGCAAAGCATTAAGGGGCTCAGGTTCTGGTCGGCCTTCAAGAGAAGACAGACGATAAGTCCCTGATCCATACTTGTGCGTGATTATATAAGGTCCAAGCCAATTAGGAGTGAATTTACCTCATTTACTCTGTTCCATATTGGTCACATGTTAGTTCTCTTTGAGGATGAGGTCTCCGATATTGAAATCTCGTTCTCTCAGAGTTTTATTATAGGCGCGTTTGATGCGATTTTGATAGACATGGAGATGATTGAGGGCAGCGAGACAACGCTCGTCGAGTAACTCAAGTTGAGCTAATCGATCTTGACGAAAGTCATCATTAGAAAGAATGTCATGGAGTGAAATGTGAAGAGATGGAATTTGTACTTCGAGAGGTAAGACAGCTTCTATTCCGTACACTAGAGAGAAAGGGGTAGCACCCGTAGAGGTTCGGATGCTAGTGCGATAGGCCCACAAAGCGAAGGGTATTTGAACGTGCCAATCCCTTCCAGTGTCGTTGACCACCTTCATGAGAATTTTGGTTAGGATTTTGTTAGAAGCCTCGGCCTGTCCATTTACTTGTGGGTAGTAAGGCAAAGAAAAGCTGAGTTTGATGCCAAAGGAGTCACAGAGTTTTTGGACGGTCTTGTTTTTAAAGGACTTGCCATTGTCGGTGATGATTTTGTGAGGTACACTGAAACGATAGATGATGTGGGTATTGATGAAGTCGACAATCTTGTCAGCTTTTGTGGAGACAAGAGGGATAGCTTCCACCCATTTAGTGAAATACTCGGTGGTAGTGATGATGGATTGATGACGAAGAGACGAATGAGGGTTAATCTCGTCGATGAGACTTAAGCCCCATTGTGAAAAAGGCTAGAAATCCTGAGCAACTTGTAAGGCGTGACTAGGGAGATGAAGCAAGTTAGCATGCTACTGACACTTGATGCAACGTCGAACATAATCGCTACAGTCTTGATGAAGAGTGGGCCAATAATAACCCAGACGAAGAATGCGCTTGGCAACCGAGTTACCACTGAAGTGTCCACCACAAATCCCGTCATGGGCTTGTTTAACGGCATGAGAAGCTTCAGTGGAGTTTAAACAGTGAAGAAGAAGGCCGTAAAAACCTCTTTTATAGAGAAGGCCCCCTAGCATGGTATAGCAAGCGGTGCGCTTGATGAAAGCCCACTGCGCATTGCTAGAGAGGTTGGGAGGAATGAGAGAATGAGCCAAGTAGTCCTCAAGTTGTTTATACCATACATCTTGTGAACTAGAGTCTATGGTGTGGACGAGATTGATGTCAATGGAAATGTATGAAGGTAATGGCACACGATGTACCATGACATAAATTCTTGATGAGGATGATGATGAAGAAGGAATATGCAAGGCGAGAGAAGCCATGGTGTCAGCAAACTTATTCGTCGATCGAGGAACAGTCTGCAATAAGTGATGGTCGAAAGATGCTAGAAGAGTGTCAACACGGTGCTTGTACCTTTGTAAAATTTCATTTTTACAAAGATATGAACCATTGATTTGATTGACAACAAGTTGTGAGTCACCGAAGATGTTGATGGACTTGATGTTTAAAGAAAGGGCAGTTTGAAGTCCCAAAATTAAGGCTTCGTATTCGTCCATATTATTGGTACATTCAAAGTCAAGTTTAAAAGACAGGGGCATGGGTTCACCTTCATGTGGAATGAGGATGACCCCTGCACCCCCACCAAGTTGATATTTAGAGCCATCGAAGAACATCGTCATTTGGTAGAATGTGTCATCAGTTGAGAGAGTGGTGATAGATTCATCGGGAAACTCGCACTGAGAAGGTTGATTATCGGGAAGAGGGGCATCCGCTAGTTGGTCAGTGATTGTTTGTCCTTTTATAGATTTTTGCTGGACAAATTCTAAGTCAAATTTAGCAAGAAGCATGAGCCAACGAGCCATACGCTGGCTTTGATATGGTTTGGAATGCATGTATTTGAGAGGATCAGTGTGGGTGACGACAAAGGTTTTGTGATTAAGAAGATAGTGACGGAGCTTGGTAGTGGCAAAGACTAATGCCAAACAGAGTTTCTCGATATGAGTATACCGAGTTTCATAGTCGACAAGTGTTCGGCTTATGTAATAGACTACTTGCTCACGGTGTTGCTCATCTCGATGCGCGATCATGGCACCTAACAAATGATTAGTTGCTGAGATGTAGAGATAGAAGGGTTGGTCATCTTTTGGTGGAATAAGAACTGGTGGAGAGACCAAATAGCGTTTGAGGCCATTAAAAGCCTCTTGGCAATCTTTATCCCACTTAAAGGAGACGTCCTTCTTAAGGAGGTGATGAAAGGGTTGGCAACGGTCAGAAAGCTACGAAATGAAGCGGCGGATGGATTGGAGCTTTCCTTGTAGGCTGCAGAGTTGTTTGAGATTAGTTGGAGGTGGCATTTCGAGGATAGCGCGAATTTTGGCAGGATCTATCTCGATGCCACGAAAAGAGACAATGAATCCCAAGAGCTTTCCTGAGAGGACCCCAAAGACACATTTCTTGGGGTTAAGACGGACCTGATACTGAAGAAGGCAAGAGAAGATGATTTTGAGGATAGTTAAATGGTCGCGACGCAGCTTAGATTTGCCAAGCAGGTCATCGACATAGTCCTCCATGATTTTATGGAGGAGATCGTGAAAGATGTAAGTCATGGCACGTTGATATGTGGCGCCTGCATTTTTCAGACCAAAAGGCATGACTCGATAGCAGAAAGTTCCCCATGGTGTGATGAAGGTGGTTTTGTGCTGATCTTCTAGTGCAATCAGGATTTGGTTGTATCCTGAAAATCCGTCCATGAGTGATAACATCTCATGTCCAGCCGTAAGATCAACAAGTTGGTCAATGTTTGGAAGAGGAAAGTCGTCTTTGGGACAAGCTAGGTTAAGGTCGCAATAGTCTGTGCAGATCTGGATCCCCCTAGTTGCCTTGGTGACAGGAATGATGTTAGAGACCCACTGCAAATAATCGATGGGTTGGATCAAGGAGACAGAAAGAAGGTGTTGAAGCTCTTCTTTGACAAGAAGTGCAATACGAGGATGCATTTTGCGAAGCTTTTGCCTAACAGGCTTAGCCTCTGGGTTTGTGACAATGTTATGAGTGGCAATGTTAGGGTCGATGCTAGGCATGTCGGTGTAGGTCCAGGCAAAGGCTTTGCAATTGTCGAAGAGAAATGTGGTATAGTCGGCCTACTCCTGGACGTCTAAAGATTGACCAATCTTTAAGACTTGAGGAATGTCAGAAGATGAAAGGTTAATGTCAATGGTTGATTCATTTAACATAACCTGTGTTTCAGAAGAGAGGGAGCGCTGAATGAAATAATCATCGACACCCATATAGGTAAGAATGGCATCGTCGTCTATGCAGTGGACTGTGTTAATGGTTGCCGATTCATCGTCTATCATGCTAGGATAAACGAGAGGGAGAGACTTGGGAACCCCATTGAGCTGATAGGTTAGGGGTTCCAAGCGGATGGTGTTTATGCAAAAAAAAACTAGGAGGGATGGAAACCACCGACTCCGTAGGTGAAGATAGAAGAATAGGTGAGTCTGGAAGAGTTTGGTCGATGGTTGGTTCGGGGCAAAGGTTCGTGGAAGCCTCAGTGGGTTCTTGGAAACCCAGTCCATACCGTTTCTTAGCATTATCATCATTGGGTATTTCGATAAGCTGATGGGAGCCTTGTTCGTAACGTCCAAAGCCAAAACCCTTCCATGCACACCTATAAAGGTAGGTATGTGCAAAGGTGGGGTTTCTAAGAAAGGAGAAATCGGATGTGAATATTTGAGGTGAAGAGGAAGGATTTGATTCAGTAGGAGCTTGATCCAGCCCCCCATAGACGAGATTGGTTCGAACGCTAGGAGGACCATAAAGAATGACCATTTCGATCTGACAGTCATAGCTTGGGTTTTGATGAAGCTGTCCATACTCTTGAGGAGTCTGGAACATGTCTAGAGTAAGGAGGCGATATTCCCCCAGTGAAAGTCTTTGGAAGATGTCGTCCATGGGGTCCTTGGTTGTTAATTGAGAAGATGATGTGGTGGCAACCGCTGTTTGTGTACTAGTTGACACTTCTGCGGATGGAGATGATGTTTGGGTTGATGCCTTGAGCGGGATAAGAACGTCGTTTGGGCTATAGGTCGTGTTACAAGTCTTAAAAGGGGATGGGTCGGTAGGAATGACATGGACTTGTTTGTCATGTTCAAATTTGACACAACGGTGAAGTGTTGAAGGGACGCAAGCCATATCGCGGATCTAGCGTTGCCCTAATAGCATGTTATATTGGAACTCTCCCTCAATGATGTAGAAGAGCTCTGGAATTGTGCGTGGACCAATGCGGATATGTAGGACAATAGTGCCAATAGTGTTAGCGGTGGTGTCATTAAAGGATCTAAGGATTGCGTCAGTTTTCGATACACAATTCTTGGAAAGGGCCAATTGGTCAAAGGCGTGGGAGGAAATGATATTAATGCTAGCGCCCCCATCGATCATAACTCGTTTAATACGGGTTCGATTTACGTAGGCTATGATGAAAAGGGCGGCGTCCTGATCTTCCAAGGTAGAGGTTGGAATCTCAAAATTACTGAAAGTGATGGAGGCGACGGGGGATAAAGAATGGACTAGGGCAGCTAGTGGTTGAGGGTCTTCAGGTTGGACTTCCGCTACCTGTAGGGCTTTGATTAGAGCCTGTCGATGCTGGGGGGAGCTTTGGATAAGGTCATATAGGGTCATCTTTACAGGCGTTTGGTGAAGTTGTTTTATCATAGATTCTGTGATTGCCTCTGAAGAAGGGGTTGAGACGCACCTAAGATAGAAATCTTGGGTTTCGGTGGTTGAGGTGCCTAGACAAAAGGATAAGTCCAAGGAATAGCGGCTTTTTCTTTTGCCTTGTCCTTTTGTGACCTAGTGGTTATATGGATAGCATTGATTTCAAATATAGTAGGTGAAGAAGGGGTTATGGTCTGTTGGTGAGATGTTGATGTGGTTGAAGAGGTTAGATGGGAAGGTGTCGAGGGTTGGTCAAGAGTGTCCTCAAGGAGAAGAGTGTCTTTCTCCATATAGCGGTGAATGACTGTCTTGAGGGCACATCAAGTCTCGGTATCGTGTCCTGGCGTGCGATGGTATAAACAAATCTTTGTATCATCGAACCAAGACGGTTTTGACCCGAGGGGTTGGAATGGCTTGATAGAAGGAAGGGTAATGCTAGAAGTCTGCAAAAGTTGGCGTAATATTAAAGCATATGAACCTACTAAGGGGTCCGTTCTTGTTAATACAGGACACGCTGGTGACTTTTGCTTGGGAGATGTTGAAGAAGGTTTTCGTACCACCTTTTGGGTTGGTGGTGTGGTGACAGGTGAAGACGGCACTTTCTTTGTGAGAGGTGCCGAATTTTTGAGAGGGGGTTGACTTGTGATTGGCAAAAGAAGTAATGGAGGTAATTTGTGTTGGTTAAGAGTCGGAGTAGGAAGCACGCCGATTAGGGTAGAAGGATGAGGACCTAGGATGGAGGGCAAAGTTGACGGTGGAGGAGGGGTTCGCTTCTGTGGTCTGGCAGTCTTCTTTGACTTGGTTGGAAGACTACGTTTGGTCGAGGTTTGGTCCAAGTCCACCTTCACTTGCGGGTGAGTGAGGGTAGAGAGAGGGCGAATGCCAAGTGACTTGATTGGTTTAGATTGGGTAGATGCAGATTTAGAAGCGGGGGTTTGGTCTTTGTTTGGAGTCTTGGGCGATTCTGCCTTGGGAGGATTGGCAGCATGAGACGAAAGGGCACGGGAATGTTGAAGAACTTTAAGATATTCCCACAATCCCCGATGCTCCACTTTCCTTGAAGGGAGAAGTTCTAATTTCTCCACTAGTCAAGAAAATGGTTGAGAGGATGTTGGATGAGGTTTGGATTCTTGAGAGGATGTGTTAGGTGTGGTAGTAGTTTCGGACTCAAGGTGTGTGGGAGTTATAACTGGATTGTCGTTGATTGAAGAAGATGGAGAGTCAGGTTCTTCTCTTGGTGGAGAAGGAACTGGAGAGTGTGACTCCTCAAGTGGGTAAAGGGCAGGGATTATGGTGCCCTCCACTTGCGGTCAAGGAGTGGGTAAGGTCAGGTCCTCCATAGGTAGAAGAAAGGAGGATGGTGAGACCGGTGGTGCCGGTAAGATTGAGGCGTCCTCCAAGATGAGAGAGGTTGATGGAGAACTAACCGGGGAAAGAGGTTCATGTGATGGACTGGTAGATGGGTTAACCTCTTGAGATTGGTTGGGGATGAAGGGTGAGACCGTATTGACCGTTTGAATGTCGTGTTCGTGTGTGTTGTCAATCAAGGTCTGGACATTATTTTGGGTCGGTGGGTGATTGGGGAATGGTTGCTTGAAGATATCGATGCCCTAGTTTGGAGGTGCATTGGGATTATCTAGAACGAGCTCTCCCTTTTCAAGCATGTCATGGACTATGTTTTTGAAAGTTTTACAGTTTCTCGTGTCATGACCTTTGACACGATGGAAATTACAGAAGTCATTTTCCCTATACCACGCAGGGATGGCGCGTGAGGGATCAAATTGTGGCGGTGGTCGAATCTGGGGAAGGTTGAGAATCCCCTATTTAACAAGTTTTTCCAGTATAGACGCGTAAGATTCTCTAAGAGGAGTATATTGTCTTTGAACGTATCTCTGTTGGAATTGACGGATGGCGCTCTGAGATGTGGATGGCTCAGGTTGATTGGATGAAAAGGATGAAGGTCTAACGACCACAGCGTTAGCTAAAGCTTTAGACTTAGATGATGAAGGTTTAGAAGAAGAAGAGTCATTAGTCTTAGAGTTGGGGTTATTGCTCCGCAACTTGACTTTATTCTCCTTGATGGCACGTAATTCAAGTTTACGGGCCATCGTGAAGGCTTCATCAAAGGTACGAAAGATCTGAACCCTTAAAGTGGAAGAAATATGTTTAGCGCAAGCTTGGGAGAATAGTTTAATAAGTTTAATTTGTGGTAAGGAAAAGGAGAGTTGATTGATGAGACCTCTCCAGTGAGCAACGAAGTCAGCTATTGATTCGTCCTCAAATTGGCGGATAGTGTAAAGGTCTGTGATCGAGACCTTCTTGGTGATGTTAATGGAGAAGTGATCAAGAAAGAGCTGGGCCAGTTGTGTAAATGTGAAGAGGGAATGGCTGGCAATCGAGCTATACCAGTCAAGCGCAGCGCCAGAAAGGGACATAGGAAATGTGCGCAAGAGCAATGCGTCGTCATGGGCAATAAGGTAACAGGCATGTCTAAATGCCCATAAATGTTGCTGTGGGTCTTCCTTGCTTTGAAAGCGAGAAAATTTGGGAAGCTCCCATTGGTTGGGGTATGGTCTAATTGGAATGAAAGGATGAATAGGCTCATTGCAAATTTGCTCGTATGAGAGAGCATTGCGTGAGCTAGAAACGGAGGTCTCTAAGCTAGACATCTTATCCATCAGCATTTTGATGATATCTGCTGACAGATTGGTGGGTGGAGCGCCCCCTAGATTATAAGGCGCTTGAAAAATATTAGGAGGGGCGTATGACGTGGATGGTTGCATAGACGCAACATATGGGTAGCTGGTTATTGGAGCGAAAGTTGGAGCCAAGGGTACTTGTGTTATGGGGTTGGTTGGCACAAGTTGGATAGGGGCTGTCAAGGATGGTTGAGGAGTGGCTACACTTGTTGACGGGTAAACGGTTACTCTTGTGTTAATAGGTGCAAGAGTAGGGGGAATAGAAACTAGTAGGTTTTGGAAAGGTGTGGGGTTTGGTTGAGTGATTTGAGGTTGAGGGAGAATCAGAACCCCCATGGAGGTAGGTTTAGATGGAGAGGTTATGTTTTGAAGGTAAGACACGGTTGGGTTATTGGTGGAGGTGTTGTCTAGTGGCTGAATTGTAGGGGTTGTTGATGTGATTATTGTGTCAACTAAGGAAGTCGGCATCCCATAGATTGGGTTGCCTAGGGAGTCTCGTGTTTGGCTATTCGCGAGATAGTGTTGTAAGGCTTTGACGTTAAGGTCCAAGAATCGTGCGAAATCTTGGTCCCCTTCTGGGACAATAGGAGTTTGAGGTAGGGTTGGGCGAGTAGGAGTTCTTTCAGTCTCCGAGTTGAACTCCATTATAGGACTGGTTATAAATGGTGAAGGTTGAAGCGGTTGTTGACTAGTGTGGTCAAGAAGGGCCTTGGTTTGACTGCGTGTCAAAACCATTCAAGGCAAGAAAGGATCAAGTTTCAAAAAACTATGTTTTGTCAGTCTCAAAAAACCAGAATAGATGTTTAGACAGCCAGAAAGTTGGATTTTAAGCTTGTTGTTTTTGGAAAAAAGAAAATAGATAGAGACCGACGTCGGTATAAAAACTGATGTCGGTGAAGGAGACTACCGATGTCGGTCAGATGACTGATGCCGGTACAAAGAAGTTGCCGACGTCGGTTACAGGGCCGATGTCGGTTACTGTGTTTTCCAGAAACTCAGAAAAAAAAGTTTTTGGAAATGAAGAAGACGTCCTTACCAGCTCAAAAAATATAGATAAAAACAAAAAATATGATGATGACAAACAGATCCTAACGTTAAATCCCTAGAAATAATTTTATTAAGATCGTGTGGCTTATGCCTTAATGTGATGTTTGAGGAAGTTGGCTGTAAGAAGGGTCCTAGAATAGGTAATCTAAAGATGGTTTCAAGTATGTTAAGGCACTCAAAAGTCTGTATTAGCTTCCGTATAGGCCTGGTGCTAAGGAGCAAGCTCCCCTCACTTCACGATTCCAGTGGTTAGCTGGTTTCGCTTAGCCAAAATATACTTTCACTATAGTTTAGACTCTGCCAGAGAACAGAGTTGGCTTTCCCCTTGGTGGTGAAATCCAAGTAAGATTTTCGGGATGGGTAAGGTATCCGCTGGGTGATGAAATCCCAGTCGGGCCTTGTCTCAAGTGAGTTTTAAGTTTAATTAAGTGCACGTGGTCTGGTAGTGTAACATCAAGTGATCTACGATTTATTCAATATGTGTTTTACTGATTACTAAGTGTGGACTAAAAAGATGCAAGAAAGCAAGAAATGGAATGCAGTAAGTTTTAAAGCCCCAAATCGAAATATTAAATTGGAATGAAGACAAGTTGGAGAAAGGGTTGAAGAAAATGATTTTTTTACTAGGCTAGAAATGCAAGAAAAAGAAAGAAAAAGTTCTTTTTATTTCCTGCTTATGAACTTTTTAGAAAAGAAGAATGAGATGAAGAGGAAGAAGCCTAATGCACCTAAATGAACAAAGAAGAAAGGGAACCCAAGGAAGGCCCTAAAGGGGTCCCACCGGGCGTGCCAGAATGTTTCTATTCAAATTTTGCTTTCAGTTTCAAAGGAGAGAAACTTAGAAACTTAAGAAGGAATGGTCAAGGCTTGATGTGTACCTGGATATAGTCTGCGCACCGTAATCCAGACGCTGTGAGTACTCCTCTTTGGCTGTGGAGGAATGACACCTGCAAAGAAAAGAAGCTTGGACAAAAGAAGGCATTAAATAGACAGATGGTGGGTTGTCAAGCAAAAGCTTGATTCCAGAAGTATGAAAACTTCCTTAAGGGATATAAACCCACTAATCAATAGAAGGAAATGTCTGATAAATAACTGAATAATGAAGAACTGAAAGTGATAAAAGATGGAAATGCAAAGGAGAAGCAAAGACTTACTTGAAAGAAGCTGTCGGATTGATCACAGTCACCGGCGTCGGTAGGCCTACCGGCGTCAGTTGGTCAAGGTGCCGACGTCGGTTAATATGCCGACGTCGGTTGGGGTAGTGACCGGTGTCAGTCGGGGCAATTAGCTTGGATGGGGTCTGTGGTCTGTGGACAGAGTCTGGTCAGGGTTTTGGTCTGTGGACAAGGCCAAGGAAGGGTCTAGGTTTGTTAACAGTCTTGAGACAAAGTTTTGGGCTTGGTTGAATGGTCTGGGGTCTGAGTCTGAGAGTCTGGTTGAATGGGCAGAGTGTATGGTCCGATAGAGGACGGAGGAAATAGGGAGGTGGATAAGTCAAGATTCGGGTCTGGCTTGGTTAACAGTATGGTCTAGGGAGATATTGTTTGAAGGTGTGCTACTGATGATTCTCGTACTTGCTATTGATGTAGCCTGTGTGGAGAACCTGTTGCTGATGGAAAACCTGAAGCTATTGCTGCACCTGAGGGAGAGAGTGAGAGGCTTGATTGAGAGATCTCACAGATTGACGGATGGTCGAAGACTGAAGGATTCAAAAGATTCATCAGTTGCTTCCAGAGATTAGCTAATTTCTGATTGAGATCGAGAAAGAGTCTAAAAAATTGGTTAAGTATAACCGACGTCGGTGATTTCACTGGTGTCGGCCGACAGGCGACTGACGTCGACGGGGTTAGAACGGGCAAAAAGAGCCACTAAGCCCATTTTTCATCTGCCAAGTGCACTATCCATTGGAGAATGTTGAGGGTTGGGCTAAATACGCACGAGAGTTTGTTAGGCGGTTAGAGAGAAGTAGGAATAGGTCTTGGGTGAGTCATAGGATGGGAATTAGTCTAAGGCGAGGTGTCATGGGTGATGTGTCCAAGGAGGGGGGGTTAATTCAAAATAATTTAATTATTTTAAATTAGTAATTTTTAGGAATGGGTTAGGAATGGACCAAGGGGGAAGGTGACCAAGGGTTAGACACTATTTAGGTGTCTACACCTGCCTAACCGACGTTGGTCTTCTCCTACCGACTCTACCGACCCTGCTGGTCTGCACATGACCGATGTCGGTATCTGGCTGACCAACGTCGGTCCCAAGTGACTGACATCGGTGTCTGTGTGTTCCTGTAAGTGATGAAATCTTCATCTGTGAGCTCATCTTGGATCAAACCTCTGTCCATATTGCCCTGCTCAGAATTAATCAGCGCCTGTGACTGATCTTTGTCCTTCATCTCCTCCATAAACACCAAGGCTTCTTTGTTCCTATCAAAAGCATCAATTTTCCTTTTCCTGCAATGAACTCTTCTATGCTTTTTGAATATGAACACATACCTTTTGAATCAAGAACATCCATTCCCTTCTTATTCATGTGACCAAGCCTATTAAGCCACATCTTCGAATCTACAGCTGAAGTAGATAAACCAGAAGTAGAATCAACAATACAAGTAGATAGATAAAGAGTATTTACATTCTTATCTCTTGCTAGAATAAGTGCACCCTTGGTAACCTTCCAAGAATCCGCTATGAGGGTTATTGTGCATCCCTCATCACCCAACCTTCCTATAGAAATCAAACTCTGCTTCAGAACCAGGACATGCATAACCTCCTTCAACACCCATGTGTTGTCATTCTGCAATCTTAGCTGCACTTTCCCTTTGCCAACTATCTGACAAGGTGTACCATCCCCTAAATAAAGCACTCCAAAGTCTCCCTATTCATACTCATGGAACAAATCTCTGTTTGGGGATGCATGAAAAGAAGAACCAGAATCTAAAATCCAAGATCCTACCTGACAATCTAAAGAAAGTATGAGAGCATCCTGTACCATAATATTGCATCCTTTGCTTCTTCTTTACCGTCGTGTTGATTTTCTTTATCTCTCAACCAACACTCCTTTGTGTGTCCTTTCTTTCCAAAAAAACCAACAGGTAATACCTTTGGATTCAGATCTCCTTCCCGACCTTGATTTCCCTTGCTCAACCTTCTCCCTTTGCCTTCCCCTACTTTCTGCACTTAGAGCATTCCCTGATGATTCACCTGTGTTTCTCCTACGTATTTCCTCATTCAAGATCACACTCACAACATCATCAACTTTTAAGATTTTAGAAGCAGATGCAGAATTACTTACTGCCATAACCAAACTATCCCAACTTTCAGGCAAAGAACATAAAATCAAGAGAGCCTTTACCTCATCATCAAAAATAATATTGACTGAAGCTAATTGGTTTACCAAACCATGGAAATCACTAAGATGAGTATCTATCGATCCACCTTCCTGCATTTTCAAAGTAAATAGCTGCTTCATAAGAAATACCTTATTAGAAGCTAAGGGATTTTTGTATAAATTTGCCAAGGACTTTATCAACTCTTCCGTTGTCTTGCACTGTGATAAGTTGGAAATCACAGACGATGCAAGGCTCAACCTTATGGAACCCAGAGCCTTCTGATCAAGAACATTCCATTCTTCATCCTTCATTTATGTGGGCTTGCATGCAACCCCACCCAATGGTAAGTACAAATCTTTTTGATACAGATAATCCTCTATCTGCATCCTCCAATGTTGATAATTCTTGTCGTTAAACTTCTCTATTTGTAGCTTACTTTCTTCTGCCATTACTGAACTCTCACTCAATTAGAAAACCCTGTGAATGACCTGTAATCAATAAACAATAACCTGCTCCCTGCAAACCATAGCTTTGATACCAACTGTTAGGGACCTCTTATCCAATGAAAGCACAATTGATTACTTTCTTATAAGCAATTAAACACGGAATTATACCAGAATGATTAAGTAAGTAGAAACTTGAGACAACGAAGAATTTGAGAGACAATACACACTCTTATATTATATATTACTAGAATAAAATACAATAAGGAAGATGCCACTTCTTCCTCCACCTCAAAGGCTTGCCACACCTCAAGACCTTCTTCCCTCTCTCTCTTGCTCAAAACAACAACTCTACAACTTGAGTTATTATCCCATCCTTGAATGCTTCAGCTGATCTCCTTGACCTTACACCTGTAGATCTCCTTGACCTTGCAACTTGCTTCAATGCTTTTACTTGCTTGCTTGATTTACAATACATGCCTCATGGGTCTTTAAATAGGATCCCATGCTTACAAAAATAGAACTCTAACTACAATAATTAGACATGCAGCTCATGACTATAATTAGTCATTTAACATGCAAACACTTGCTTCACTTAACTGACTATTCGTCAACAGCAGTTCTGGAACACATAGGCGATCGACGCCGGTCCCTGCTTGCCTGGTTCTGCCGACATCGGCTGACTTCCTGCCAACACCAGTTGCCTTCTGCACTACATTTGACCGACGTCGGTCATGCTACCGACGTCGGTGCTTCTGGTTCTTCAGCAACCTTCCTTCTTCGTGTCTGTAACAGTTGAAGCTTTTAGCTCCACACCCTAACACTCTGGGTCACCCTTAACTTCATATAATGTAAACTTAGGTGCCATGAATATGGATGGAAAAGGAGTTGCCGCTATGTGATGTGCCAAAGGTATATGTAAAAGAACATGAGAATCTAAGGCATGTGATGGCCTAGTGGTTATCTACTCAAGATGTAACACCCTAGCCTATAGAGTATGAACCTCTTGCATAAGGTATTGTACATCTAGAGTGTAATAACTAACCATAACAGGTATATCTTTCACTACAGGTTATTGAGTTACAATTGGATATAGTGCTAATTGAGTTGACCCCAATGTAGGTGTAACAATGCTATTATTTGGGGAGTAGAAGATTGACCATTATTTGATTTACTATTTATTTGCATTATGGCTCATTAAATATGGGCATGATTAAGGGGTTGTTCCTGAATTTTATCTCTAAATCTTTGTAGAATCTCATCCTTAGTGATAATTAGGTTTTCATTATTAAATGGAGCGAGATTGTCCTGATTTCCACCTTGTATATCATCTTGATCTTGATTATATTGTTCCTCTTCCAATGTATTATCATTGAAATCCATATAATCGAGGTGTGAACGATCAATGACAGGAGTCACTACTGGTCCCTTATCCATGGTATAAGCTAGAAGAGAAGGAATTTGAATATGCTCAATAGGATTACCACCTAGCCTAGGACTTCTTCTCAATGGAAGAGATATAGCTTTTTTAGATGGCATATAGTAAGCAAAGTGAATTAGGGTTGCTAAAATAGAATGTATGAAATTTGAAAAACCTAAAACAACCAATGAAATAGGAAAAGAAGGATACAAATCCTAGGAGTATCTTCGGTAAGGGTTTGAGCAATTTTTGACATAAGTCGAGTTCACTAAATGTTTTAACCTTTTAGGACTTAGTGTATGTAAATCCTATATTTATTAAAGAGATTAGTATAGTAAATTAAGGTAATTATATACAATACATAAAACCATTGAATTGTTACAAAATTGACTAACTTTGACCTTTCTAAAAATAGTAATAAATAGAGCAAGTAAGAACTTAGCTAGAAAATGACTAAGACGGATGATCTAGAGGCTAAAAACTGAGGCAGAGGCTAGTCTGAGTGTTGAAAATATGATCCTAGTGTCAGAACCCCTTTTGGATAGTAGCATCCTAATTGGACAGTAGTGTCATTATGTTTTATTTTTTTAGGAAATTAGATGTTTAATTCCTAGGTAATAAAGATCTAAAATAGGGGAGAATTCTAGTTTGATGTAGTGAAATACAGGTTTTTGCCAATTTAATCAACTTAATTCACTTAGGAAAGAGAAGACAAAGAAAGATTAACTTAGCTTATTTTGGGCTAAAATAGATGTTGCAAAGTCTAGAAATTGTTGTGCATGGATGGAAGACTCATAAATAGGACCTAAAACTCTATTTTTGGATTGGACAAGAGTGCCAAACTCATGACACTTTGATACTAGACATTGTAGTCCATTTATGACACTATTATCCTAGTGGTCTAGCTTTTTTGAGTTCTGCTTGGTAGCCCTATGACACCCTGTCAGTGAAATATTAAAGCCTAAGACTATATGAAGCTCACTGTGTGTTAGCTTCTATTTTTAGTACCTATATTAGCCTAAATACACAGAAACAACAAAGGAAATCAAAGCAAAAGGGGGAAAAATTGGGTTATGGGAAGAATGATCGCATAATCAAAAACCCCTACTGTTCTGAATGTTACCTACATTAACCCTCATGCCAAGGGTCTCAGATCCAATTTAGTTCTTCCTTAGGGAACATGTATAATCAATGCACATGATTGATGCAAGAATGAATTTCACCTAGGCCCTTCCTTGATCAATCATGCAAATCTATGTGTGATGCAGAGAAGTTGAGTTATACTATTGATTGATTTTATTAAGTCTAATGTGACAAAATAGTAAGTGCTAGATATAAAATGCCTTGTGTAGTATTTTATATAGGAGACTCATTATTTTGAATTTGGGAGCTTTTATTGCATTTGGATAACATTGGGAAACCTAGACACGAAGTAAAGAAAAGGGGTAAGACTCATCCTACAAAAGAAGCTAACCGTTGGGGCCAAAATTGGACTTGGACAACAACACTGTAAACTTGACACCATGGGTTTTTAGTGCTATAGTCCTATTTGGGCATTGTTATCTAGGGGATGTAGGACCTAGGGAGATGGGTCTAGAACTAAAATATGTTATTGGGTCTGAAAGGGTTAAGTATGAAATGTTATGGATTTTCAGAAATAAGCATAAAGATATCTAGGGAATCTAGAAAGACCAAGATAAGTCAAATGAGAAAACATGGCTAAATATGAATAAAAGTTCATATTCTTCAATCGGAGGCTCTTGTGAAAGGACTATGAAAAGACATAATATGTTTGTTTTCTTGACCAATTTAGGGTGTATACACATTGTTAGATATATGGCAGTAGTATCCCTATTTTAGTGGCAGTGTCCTCTATGCAGGATTGTCTCTAACTTTTAGGTGCACCTGTGTCTATATCTATGAGGTCTATTCTAGCGTATATGAGTTTTGAAACCTAATATATTGCCTATTTCAATTGATTTTGTGATCAAACCCTAATTCTCCATGTTGTTATGGCATCTAGTTGATATAAACTAAAAAGTGTGTTTATTAGTGGGATAGGTTAGACATCCTCAACACCCTATTGTGATGAGAGTTGCCTACATACCAATACTCTGAAGAGGAATCAAGCTGATATAATTCTCCCCATATAAGTGCAAGTGAATCTAGTAAGATAGTTGACTTGAGTGTTTTCAATGTACTTGAGACAAGAAATCTGGGTAATCTGAGTTTAGGACTATTGTAGATGGTAGTATGCAGAAGTAGGGAAGAATAGCGATTGATAACCTTAATTGTGCACAGCTTATTTTGAGTTTGAATGTGTATTTTGCATTTGATTTCCATCTAGTGGTTAGAGAGCTAAAATTCATGTGTGTGTGTGTGTGTGTGTGTGTGTGTGTGTGTGTATTATAATGCTTATGCAAATGATAAAAGATTTATAGGCCAACCCTAGGAGGTTTTAAATTTGAAAAGATATTTGTTTGTGAAAAAGGGAAGGAAATGACATTAGTGCCATTATTGGGACACTAGCACCATGTGGTGTTATTGTCCCTATTATGGTGTTAGTGTCTAAGTGGCAGAACACTAGGCATGAAGGGTTAGGATGCAAGAACGAGGGTGTAAGACTTATTTATGGATGACTAAGGATGCTTGTGGCCCATACAAAGGTTGGATAAGTGTGAATATAGGCTCTAGGATAGGTCTAAGGCTAAGCTAGGGATAGGTAGTCTTAATTAGAACTCTTAACACTCAAAATACCACTTTTATGTGATTACACCACTTATGATGAAATTACTTAGATATATCAAATTAATTCACAATATTGAATGGAAATGGAATATCAATAATATAACAACAATAATCTATCACAATAATAAAAGTAAACTAAACAAATCCACACCAATAGTTGACATCATAACAAAATAGTTGATGAATGAGATTGAACCACTTTGAGGGGGAAACCTTTAAAACCATGCAATAAGATCATAATTTGTAATATGATCCTCAAGTACTAACCACTACCTCTTATATATACCCTACTTGGGTTATGGTTACACCATAAGCTAACCCGACTAACAATATGGGAATATAGAAAGATGTGACAATATGAGGTAAAAGGTTATATAAGCCACATATCAGCCACACATACTCCTAAACATGCTATATGTGAAGAGCATACTAGGAAGTTACCCCCTTAAAGACGTATGTGATACTTTGTAGCATGCTTCTATTATTTTAATATAATATTACTATATTTTCCCAGTTCGATGCATATTTTTTATATTTTATTGCTAGATTAATGTGTGTAAGCATGTCTCTCACATCTAGTATTGCACTTTCTTGGGCCATTTCCTATATAAATTTCAACATTTTAGGGATTTATACAACTTTCCATCATATGCTCTCACCTCACCCAATCAAGATCTTGGTGATTAAAAAGTGGTAACAGAAGTAGTATCACTAATATTTTTGCCCTAAATCTATTGATTTTTTTTATTTTAGGCTAGAAACTATGTTCAAGTAGATTTAAAATTCATAAATAGCTTTCATTATTAGCTAATTTGACTCATTTTTATTAGTGAAGTGAGAGTTTTCCCCCTAACACATAGGCCTCTAACATCGCTATTAATGGATTCTAGCTCATAAGTACCTTTCAGTACATAATAATCACTTAGGGTTTTTATTTTACCTTAACAAGCCTTCAACCATTTGTATTTTTTGATGCACTGGTAAATAGTTGGCCCTAGGAAGTTACTTGCACCATACCTCAGAGATGGTATAGTGGGATATGGGATAATTCAATTTTCCATAGTTAGAGCTCTAAAATATTGGGTTGACACTATTTATGAATGGGATAAGTATATTCATACACTTGTAAACTAGACAAACCTTATAGTAACCATCCTTGTCATAACCTTAACACTCTTTTAGTCATAAATATGTAGGGGATTCATCATGGAAATAAAATGACCATAGCATTCACAATGTTTCTAACTATTTTGACATCCTACAAAAACTATAAAAGTTAAAAAGGATAAGGATATTCTTGAAAAATGAAAAATTATATAGAAATAGTACAGTCGATCCATCAATGTTCACCCAAAAGATGTTTGTATTTTTTTGAAGTTGGGGCACCTGTAGTCATCTAATCAAGCTGATAATTTTGGTATATAACTCCAATAACACTTTCCATAAAAATTTAGACCCCCTCTCCCCCAATATGGTGGTTTTAACCTAATCAAAGAACATGGAAACATAACTTGATAACCTTCTAGCATAAATATATGCCATACAAAATGACCTTCAATTCCAATTCTTTGACCCAACAAATAAGCATGATGGAAACTCTCCATGAACTAAGTAGCATCGATTCATGGATTGGTCTAAGCAATAATTCTGGACATAACTCCAATTCTAGGAGAATGCCATGTGGCCTAAGTTGGATTTTCCTAAATTTAATGGTAAATATCCCACCAATTGGATTTATAGAGCATAGTAGTATTTCCATTTGCATGACACCTCGTTCTAGGATAGGGTACCTGCATCCTCTTTCAACTTAGATACATAAGATGTCCAATGGTTTCCCTGGTATGAAAAATCTAATGGTGTTCTGCCATGGTCTAAATTTTATGAAATCTCACTGGCTCACTTTGGCTTAAGTGCATATGATAATTTCACATGAGCCCTAACCAAATTATAGTATATTGGTTCTATTCAGGTATATCATATGGAATTTGATAAACTTACCGTCATAATGGAAGGGTTGATAGATGAATTCTTCAAAAGTTTTTTCTTGGGTGGCCGTAAAAAGAATATTAGAGATAATGTGAAAATGTTCAAACCACAAGATATGATGGCATCTATTGGGTTAACTAAGGTTTCCAAAGACAAGTTCATATTCAATCATGTGTCTTCTAAATCCCACCCATTCAATAATTACATGCCATGACGACCGATAACATATCCAAACGTGAAAACTACACCCATCAAATGCCTAATTGATGTCGATATGTAGACATAAAGGAAAATGTGAATGATAGTAACTACGATGATAAAATTAGACTAGGCCAATTATTTTTGGAGTAAAAAATATACCTACTTGATGTAGCATCACCTATAGAGTATGGAGAATAGGAAGATGCACTAGAAGCTCCAGAGGAAGAAGATGAAGAAGAACATGATATCGATGAGGACCCCACACTATAAAATTTAGTGCACGAATACATTGGTGTCACTACTCCTCAAATAATGAAGGTTAATGAGTACTCTAAAAAACATCCCCTCATAATCATTATTGACTCTAACAACATAAATAACTTCATTTACCCTCGACTAGCCAAACAAGTTGATTATTATGTGTATTTCTATTGAAGTTTTATAGTTGTGATAGCCAATTATGGAACCTTGCTTTATAAAGGAAAATGTTGTACTATCTAAATATCACTGGGGGTTTATAATTTAAAACTAGACATGTTTGATCTACCTCTAAGAGGGTGTGACATAATTTTGGGAGCAAAATAGTTTCAGACAATGAGTCCAATCTTATGAGACTTTTCTAAACTATAGATACAATTCACCAATAAGTGTTAGAAATGCACCTTAAGAGGAATCACTTTGATCTCAACAAGTGTCATTAGATCTCATCAGATGGAGAAGTTGTTGAAAAAAGGATTTCATGGGATTGTTGCCCATCTTTGTATCATCTAGCTCAAAGAATCATTTAATCTCAACCAGCCTCCAAACTTATAGGAACTATTTTCTAATAATATAGTTGCCTTGGAGGTACCTAAAGGGTTACCTACACATCACCCTAAATATCATGTAATTCAACTTATTCTAAAAAGCATACCTCCAAACATTCATCCTCGTTGGTACTCATTTCTATAGAAGAATAAAATAAAATAAAAATAGTGCAATAATTATTGAAAGAGGGGATCATTTGACCCAAAATTAGTTCTTACTCTTCACTAATATTACTAGTACCAAAAAAATATGGGTCTTAATGCCTTTATTTTGAATTTTGAGCACTGAGTTAAATCATAATCAAGGACACATTTTCCATTGTAGCGATTGATGATCTATTAGATGAATTGCATGGAGCCTGCTTCTTGTCAAATCTAGAGTTGAGGTCTGGATATCATCAAATATGTACCAATGAAGACAATATTCCTAATATAACCTTATGAATTCATGATGGTCATTATGATTTTCTCTTTGTAACCTTCAGCTTCACTAGTGCCCCATCAACATTTTAGGTCTTAACGAACGAGATTTTTTGACCATTTTTCTTCAAATTCATCTTGGTATTCTTTGATGCCATCCTTCTTTATAGCCATACTTGGGAAGAACATTCGATGCATCTGGAACAAACCTTCCAAATCCATTCTAATAACCAATTATGTTCCAATTAGTCAAACTGAGCTTTTAATTGAAAGGAAATTGAGCATATATGACACATCGCCTTTGAGGAAGGCATCAAAGTGGATCCCAAAAAAAATAAGGTATGAAAAATTGGTATAAACCAAAAACACTCAAGAGCCTTAGTAGATTTTTCGGCCTCAATGGATATCAAACAAATATCATCCATGAATATATGAAAATTATATCTCCCTTGATGACCACATTGAAAAATAGGCCTTTTAGTGGTCAAAGGTGGTAGAAAAGGCTTTTAGACTAATCAAGTAGGTAATGTGTATTACAACAATTTTGGCTATGCTTGACTTCTTGAAACCCTTTGTCATCGAAAGTGATGCCTCATTGAAAGGAATTGGATTTTTCCTAATATCGTAAGGTTGACCCTTAACAATCACCAACAAGGCACTTATAGATTAAAACTTTACCCGCTCTACATATGAGAAAGAAATTATAGCCATCCTTTGTGCAGACAACAAGTGGTGCCCATACCTAACAAAGACACACTTTTGCATCAAAATTGATCACCACAGTCTTAAGGTCTTCTTAAACAAAAGAGTCTTTTCACTTAACAAACATAAGTGGGTAACCAAATTAATGGGCTATGACTAAGAGATTACCTATAAAAAAGGCAAGGATAATGTTGTTGTAAATGCATTATCTCGCAAGTATGAAAAATAAACAACTTTGAGCATGTTGTCCTTCCCTATTTCAAAGTGGGTGCATAATATACAAAAATAATGGTCCCAAAATACCCAATTAAATGAATCATCTAGAAAGTGACCATTAATTATTTGTCTTACTCGAATTACTCTTTGGATGGTCACTATTTGTGGCATAAAGGTTGTCTAGTATTGGTGCCTATATCAATACTATAAGAGAACATATGTTGCAATTGTATACCTCTCCATCAGCTAGCCACTCAAGTTTTTTAAAACATATGAAGGGTCCATTATATTTTTTTATGAGGGAATTAAAAATGACATCAAATAATTTGTGGTGAAATGTGAGACTTTTCAACACGACAAATGAGAAATAGTCCTGACCCAGGCATGATTTAGTCCTTGTTTATTCCCATTTGGATATGGTCTAATATTTACATGGATTGAACTAAAGGACTCCCAAAGTTAGGAGGGAAATCAATGATTATGGTGATGGTGGATCAACTCTCCAAGTATGCCCATTTATGTGCCCTCACCCATCCTTTTACAATGTTCACCATTGCCCAAATATTTCTCAATCAAATCTTTTACCTCCATGGGATACCTACTTCAATTGTTTGGGACCATGAATCCACTTTTACTAGTCATTTTTGGAGGGAGATCTTCCACCGCTATGGCACCCAACTTAAAAGGAGTTTTGCCTACCATTCACAAATAGGTGGTCAAACAAAAAATGTCAACAAATATTTGGAGACCTATATGTGTTGTTTTGCCTCAGATCAACAAAATCACTAGGTCAAATGGTTACCATTCATTGAATGGTGCTACAACTCCACATACCACATTACCACTAGGATGACACCTTATGAATTCTTCTATGATTAACCATAACCCTCTCTTTATACGTACCTTCTATGAAGTCCCAAGGTGCAAGCGATGGATGCCACACTTAGTATGCATGCAAATAAATTTTGAAATCTCAAGAATAACCTCCATCTAACAGTGAACCATATGAAGCAACATGTTGATAAACATTAGTCATAATGGGATTTAAACATAGGTGATATGGTTTTTTCCATCTAAAACCTTATAAGCAGTCCTTCTTGAAGCTAAAGGGTCATAAAAAAATAGCACCCAAGTTTTATGGTCCTTATAAATTGCTCTAGAAGATTGGTTGTATGTCATCTAAGTTGGAGCTCCCCTCTTCATCCAAGATCCACCATGTTTTCCCTATCTCATTTTTGAATAAGGTTATTAGTTTGCATGCTTAATCCCGAATTTTACTAATCGAGCTTAACACCAAAGGCTCTACCCTCCTGGAACTTGAGTTTATCCTATACAAGTAGTGCTACTAAATTTATAGCCTTATTATCATAGAGATTCTAATAAAATGGTGTGAAACGCAACTAGAAGACACATAATAAGAATCCCTACTCTAGCTACATCAATAGTTTCCTCATATCAAGCTTTGAGGACATGTTGTAGAAAAGTTTGTTGGTTTATCTTTTGTGCCTAGTCATGCATTTAGCAATCAAGCCAAGTTAGTTTTATACTTGGTACAACTAGGTGTGAGCATGGTAAAGTCTGTGGGGCATAACATTTAACACACTACTGCACTAACATCAATTTCACATAAGGTGCAAGCTTTGTGCACTCACTTGAAGTGTAATAGCAAAGGAACAGGGCCCATGTTGGGCTAGTTGAAACATGGTGCAACCTTGGGGTCAATGGGACTTGGTCATTTATGAAATGGCTTAGGTGGCCTATCAGTGATAGGTTATTCTATGGAATCTCAATAGGCATGAGCCTATTGAAGGGTGCAAGTCTTATGGTTCAGGTTCATATCTGGCTAGGCAGAACTCTTATCGATGTAATCTAGGGGGATAACGAGTTAGGGGTCATTCAGGCACTTAGTTGAGTCATGGGGATGGCTTATGTATAAGTTCTCATTCTTCAAGCTAGCACTCTAAGCATGGGTCTTACGGACTTGGTGCACACCAGTCTCAACACTCAGTTTATTTCATAGGTATGTCAAAGTCACTATATGGCACAACAACGCCATTAGCGACCTGGGATGGACCTTTATACCACAATACATTTAAAGCACGAAAACTATATAATTATTACTATAAAAATAAAGTCACAAACATACAACAACGCTAACTATATGTGAATAATCAACACCCCATTGCTTCAATAACATTTCTCATTGATTTATAATTTCAACATACAAAGTTCAAGAGATGAAAAAAACATGTGCTCATCTTTGAAACTACTCATGCCCAACGGCTCACAAGTGATCTTGGGCCATGAATTCTAGATTCTAACCTCATTCATACATATTAAAAAATACTAATGGTGGCTCTTGATTTTAGCATAGCTTCACTAATCATAATTGCCTATAGCTTCTTCAGGTTCAAGCTCATTTAAATAGGTGGAGTATCATTTTTTTAGGTGGGATGGGTGAAATCTAGATGCTAAACTATCACTAGAGGTTATTATTCCATTGACTCCACTACTCTAATAGCCACACTCTCCAACTATGATGTGCAACTCAATGAGATTCTCTTTCAAACCTGAGTGCTAAGCAACTGCCTGCCAGCTAGTGCAAGATCACCAAAGATTCTTCTAGCTAGTGCTAATGGTTTCAAAAGGGCAATCATTTGCATGATTACCACACATTGAGATGTGATGAGTTGGTGTGGTCCACTAAGTAAGTTACAAAAAGGGGTCCCAACATTACTCCATACAAAATTGTTAGTCCACTCCAGACTAGTCTTTCAGTGCCTTTAGTGTGCAAAACTCGGGTGCACCCTGCTTAAGTTCTGCCTTGAAGTTTTCAAAGCCCTAGATAACAAGCTTGACCTCTTCAATGGTGCCTTATACTTTATTTATGATACTTTGAGGGTGAGCATGTCCATGCCTTCTAGTTCTTTTTTGAAGGCTTCAAACATCTCCCTTCCTTGCCTTACCCCGCCATCTAAGATATCCCCTTGCTCACTTGCCTTCATTTGGAAAGCCAAAAAGAGTGCCTCTAGGTCTTGTTCTTGGGTCTTTAGTTGGACTCTTAGGGTATTGACCTTCACCATCACTTATACGTGCTCATTTATACCACTATGAAGTGTTGTAACAAGGTGTCTTTCTCCTCCTTTGCCTTTTTAAGGTGTGCATTGATGATCATTGTTTGGGTGGCAAAGTTGTAATATATGGCATCTGCTTCTCCCATGCCATTTTCTAGTTTGGTAAAGAGGTATTCTACCACATCGATATTTTTGTTTAGCTCTCTTTTTATGGCCTTACAGGGGTCTTCTTGCTCCTCTATCACTAGATTCATCCATAGAAGCATCTGATCTACCATTGCGTAAACTTTGTCAACATCTTTCATCTTTGAGGTGTTCACACCATCCAAAAGGGATGGATATGCCTCTTATATGTGATCAACTAGATTTTGGAGTTTGAACTTCATTGCTTTAATTTTTCCTCTAATTTGAGTGTAATTCCTTTCCATCTAGTGGCACAAACATCATTGATAACGATATTGCACACCACTTCAAAGGTCATTTTGAGGAGGGCATTAACTGCCCTCATGGGTTTTATATCCCTAGGATTCACTAGATGGTAGGCATGCCCCTCCTCTGGCTTCTTCATGATTTGGATTTCATTCTTTAGAACCTCAAACTAAGGCTCATCCATGTAGCAATCGAGAACAAAAGATACTTGATAGTGAATTAGCATTGTGGTAGTTTTGAGATGCATGTACTCCATCATGTAAAAGTTGTCTTCTTTGATGAATCCTCATTGCACTTTTCACTATAATTTGGCTCATACTCCTCTTCTTCTGCTAGCTCCCTCTCTTCACCACTCATGCTAGTGTTCCCTCCAATGCCTTCTTCCTTTTTTCTTCTTATTGCGGTTCTTCACCAGACTTATCCCCTTGGTCCACTTCTTCTTCTTCTTCTTCGATGCTCGGCTCACCATCATGTTTTTCCTCTTATATGGGTTCTTCAGTGGGATTTTCCCCCTTGTTCATTTCCTCTTGTCATGGCTCATCGGTGCAAGCTTCCTTGATGCCAACCTCTCTCTCTTCTTACCCCAGTGGGGTCTCTACTTCCTTTTCTATTTATTTTTCTAAGGCACTAGTACCACTTTCTTTATCTTCAAGCACCCCTTCTGGACTAGGGCATGCCTATTGTGTAGCTTCTTCTACCATTATGGTGGAGGCATTAGGTGCCTTTTTTGGTACTTTTTCCTCTCTAGGTTCCATTCTAGTGGTAACTTTCTTCTTCTCTATTTCCTTCACCATCCCGACCCTTTCCTCCTGGGTTGCCTTTTCCTCTTTTTCCTTTTTCCTGTCCTTCTCCTCTGCATCCTTTCTTTTTGCTTCCTCTTTCTTAGCTTACTCCTTTTTAGCCTTCTTCTATGTAATTTATGCCACACATTTCTTTTCTCTTACCTTTATCTCTTTGGCCTCTATTCGATCAATTTTAGCTTGGGACATGCCCTTAGCCCTCATGGCCTCTCATTCATGGTGAAAATTTAGCACCATGTCTATGTGCTTCTGGCCTAGGCCAATGTCCTCCCATTTGCACTTCAACTCTTCTTCAGTTGGCACATTTTAATTTGTTGATTCTTTGGGCCCTTCCCTTGTTTCTCCTTCCTTCCTCCTTTTTTCCTTTTCCCCCTTCATCTTATGCACCTTACGCTCTTCCTCTTCTTTTCTTTGCTTCTTAACCTTAACCATCTCAATGACCTCTTTTGACATCTTGGCCTTGGTCATTTCTTCTTTTTGCTCCTTTACCTCCTGCACTCATTATATCTTAGCTTCACTAAACCTAAGTTTCTTCCATCTTCGCATCTTCTTCTCCAACTTGACCTGAGGTAGTGGGGAGGGGGTCCCTTCACTTGATGAGGAGTCATATTCCTCAGACATGATATATACGCCCCTCCCAACTATTTCTTCCTCTATCTCCTCTTCCTACCCTTCCTCTTCTATATCAGAAAGAACTGTATTGGGCACCAAAATATGTGCCTTCCCCTTCCTCTTTGCATCATGATAAGTCTTTGGCACAAATTTTATGCACTTCTTGAATGGGGTCGAAGGAGAGGCTCCTTTGATTGATGTGATATTTAACTGCAAGCACTCCTTTATTTATTTCAAAGTCTCCCCCTCTTCCTCTGGGGATACTTCTTCATTTTTGGTGGCATCAGTGTCCCTTAATCACTGATCCAGATAGGAGGATCAACATTTTATGTTGTGATTTCTTACTAGGCCTTCTTCTTCTTTGTCTTCATTTCATATTAAATCCTATGGATGAAGCTAACTATGGTTGCCTTTAGGAGGGGATTGATGTCTATGTGATTTGAATCATCTTATTCATCTTCAGTGGCCCTTTCACTAGCATGGGCAAATTGGCATCATAATTTGTGCCTCTTCATATCTAGTTACTTGACTGAAATGTTTAGTTTATGCACATTGGGGATCCACCATATCATGTCTCTGAAATATCTCATTGAGAAGGCATAGGAGAGTTTCAACCACCCCAAGATGTCTCCATCAACCAACAATAAGGGCACTACATAGTAGTGTCACATCATTACAAAGGCCACCATTCCATAAAGACTCTTAGGGAGCTCCTGAGGAATGCACCACTCCAGTCTGAAGGCTTATTTTTATTTTTCACATCATCACATCATGTGCACTTTGTATTTATGTGTTAAAGGAGGTGGGGCAAGTAAAGTATCTATATTTTTGTGTTGAGGAATCATTATGTTATAAAAAACCCAAATATTATCCTCATTTTCATTCGAGATCCCAATTTCCTCTATGGTAATCAATATAAATATAAACCCCCACCTGAAGGTCTCCTTCATGTTATGGCACTCCAGTGCATTTTTCACCAACACATCAATGATGAATTTTGCAATATTGAATTGCATGCCTTGCACCATGTGATATGTGATGCATAAGTATGCCTTTGATACATTAGTCCATCGACTACCTAGGCATAGTTTCAAACTTACGAGGTGTGCCACTACCCTCATGCTAGGGTACTCACACTTGGTTATGGCAAACACAAAACCCCTTTGAAATAATTAAGGTGTTTTGTTATGCACTCTACCTCTTCATCATCATCCATCATTTGATAGATGTCTTTATCAGCATCTAAGAGCTTGATTATACTCTTAATTAACTATGCTGAAATCTTCATGCGCCTACCTACAAAGTATATGCAGTTCTCATGGATGTGTGAGAGTAGGAACTCTACAAGTTCCTTGAGTTTTCTAAAGCAAGACAACTCATAGAGTTGAGTTGCACTGAAAGCGGTCAACTTGTCTCGAATTGAGACATCGATAGGGCATCACCTTGTGGCATCTTGCACCCTTTGTACACCATCCAATCTTGCACTAAGTATTGTAAGTGACTTGATGTCTGATGGTTATATTCTTTTAGCTGGCATATGTATGAAAATGAATTCCAACTCTCCCCTATTGTAACTTCTTTAAGAAATTACATGTATTGATATGAAATCTTCATTAGCACCTCAGTGTCAACTTCTATGACACTAACGACTTTGATCAACTATGCCTTGGTTTTGGTAGCCATCATTTATTCCATAATCCTAACCTGCTTAGGTTCATGTTACACCTCTATGGAGCTTGATGTCTTGCATTTCTTCACCATCCTAAATCTACTTGTGTTAAACCTTGACAAGCATGGGTTGTCGAAGCCTTGAATAGTAGTTGACGCATCTATAGATGTAGGATCTATGACCATACCCTTGGTTCCCAAGCTTCATTGGCCATTAATGGTAGCATGGGCGACCACTTCTCATTCCAATTGTCTAGTTTTTGCACAATTCTCTCTCGACCTCCATCTATATCAATGTTAATGTGAATGCAATTCTCTTGTTGCTCAATCATTCACTTTTGGTGCTTTAGGGTGTTTGAATTCTTGTTGTGACAGGGTTTTTCTCCTTTGGCTCTTTGGTTTCTTGCTTAGGTTTCCACTAAGTCTTGAATTAGCTTAAACTTTATAACTTAAGCAAGTATGTCATTTGCCATTTTATACCCTTCTTTACCATCTACCGTCATTAATGCAGGCTTTATGGTATAGGCACCTCAATTTCTTGGAAAACACAAAAAAATTGTCAAATATTTGAAAATTCTTTGTCATTAATGCATTAATTACATATCTTTGTGCCTCCACCACCACTTCATTAAATTTTCCCTAACAGTAATTCAATGAAGTGATGTTAAATTCAAATGGTCACTTCTTGCTTAAATCTAGGTGGATGCCAACTATCTTAGATGATTTCCTTCTATATTTATTCACTTGGCATGACTTTTGCCTTCCTTATGGCAATTTGGGTGCAACACTTCACATGTATGTAATTCAACCTCCTTGATTATACTTTATTTAATAGCTACGCTTATATTTTAAGCACGCTTCTCTATCTTAATCAATTTCTTGCACATCATCTTTCCCTAGCCTATCCTACCCTATACAAATCCCTTGCACTGGTCCTCTAGTGCTTAGTCTTCTCTCCTGGTTCTCTTATCCACTATTAGGTTGTGCATCTTCACTTTCTTTCTTGTGCCCAACCTTGTTGAACATCTTTATCTTGTTCCTTAGTCTCTGGCGCATGAGCAAGTGATGCACCTTTTTCCAACTGTGGCACAAAGGTTATCCTTGTGTTTATATACATTGTCCTTTTGTTATTACATCTTCAAAGTTTGGAATCTTCTTCACACCTAAAAACTTAGGTTTCATGGCCTCATGTGCTCAAAAATCACAAGTGTTCAATTCACCTAGCTAGATTTATGCGTGAAGTTCAAACATATAAGTCTTTACAACCATCATGCGTTGTATATTGCCTCTTTACACTATACAAAGAATAAAAACAAAATTAAAGAGAGTAGTTTAGTTTGTGCCAAAGTATCTTCTAGTCAGCTCAACTCCAACCAACTAGTGACCAAGAAGTCAGTGTCCTTATGGTGCAAGTGTCATCCTAATATTGATATGACTTCAATCGATTGCCATTGAAATACCCTAGGAGCATTTCATTAGACAATGTGTGCAACTTACATGCACTTATCTCTAATATGTGGTGGATGATGTAGGGGTCGATCCACCTTATTTGTAGTTTGCCTAGGTACTTAAGGTACTTTGAGTCATAGAACAACACCAATGCTCCTTCAATTAGCTCCTTGTGCTTGTTATGCTAGAGCTTCTAACATGCCTTTTCAATTTGTTGACTCCATCTTGCTTGGGTGCACTTTTCATCCAAGCGCTTTAAGTCTTCCAACCTTGTGCTCAAAGATTAATGGTCATCCAAGTGACCTATATGTGTAATGCATAAGTATGGCACCATGAATTCCATGGGGAAAAACTCCTTCAACACCAAACACCAGTTGAAAGGGTGTAGCTTTGTTCAGGTGCTTATATGTCATGTGGTATGCCCATAGTATCATTGAAACATAATCATCCAAATCCTTGCAACCAATCTTGCATATTTTTGTCAGGCATGCTCCCAGGATTTTGTTGAATGCCTCAGCTATGTTGTTTGCTTGGGGATGTTATGGGGTGGGCTTGTGGTGTGCCACCACATATTCTATTAGAAGGATATGCACTGTCTCATTGATGAAATGAGTGCCTGTGTCATTAGTCAAAATCAATGGGCACCCATACTGACTTACAATGTTCTCCTAGATGAAGTGCATAATTGTTATGATTATGTAGTCTTTTATCAAGGTAGCCTCGACCCACTTAGTGAAATAGTCAGTTGCTGTCAAAATATACCTTGCACCTGTGTGTCATATTATGGGAGTTATTAGTCCAATAAAATCAATGGCCTATTTCTTGAATGGCACTTGGGAAAGAATGGGGATGAGAGGCATCTCATCTCGGTGGTTGGCTTCTTAGTGCGCTGGCATATGTCACATGCCTTGGCATACTCTTTTGTGTCTTAGAATAGATTTGACCACCACAAGGCTGATTGCAATATATTACACATCATTGCATCTGTAGTGAAATAGCCTCCTATGATTCCTTTATGTGTTTCTTATAAGATGAAATCCCTTTTGTGTTCTAGAAAACACTGACACAGGAATTCATCTCTACCTAGTTTATATAGTTCCCTCCTAATGAGTTGGAATAGGGTGACACAAACTACAAGTTGATTCTTCTCCTTTTTGGACATGGTTTGGGGCATAAACCCAATGTTAGGAAAGTGACAATCTCTACTAAGTCTTCAGGGACACATTGGATTCTGTATAGTTGCACGTCTAGCATGTCTTCCTCAATCGATGCCATCGCATCACCAAAATTTATACAAGACAAATGGTCTAATGCCAAGTTATACTTTCCATGTTTAATAATAATGGAGAACCAAAACTCCTAGAATAGAAATATCCATCTGTGCATGCACCTATATAAAATAGGTTTGTTCATGATGTACTTGAGCACATTGTGATCAGTGAAAAAGATGAATGAGGTTGCCAATAGATATTGACTAAACATTTATATGGCATAGACCATTGCCAGTGCTTCACACTCAGTGGTAGTGTAATTTTGTTATACTTGTGTCAATTTATTGCTTGCGAAGGAGATGGGGTGCTCCATTTTCCCCTCACCTAGTTGTGATAATATGATGCTAATTGCAAAGCTTAAAGCATCAACATGGACATGAAAAAGAGTAGTCTAGTCTAAAAATTAAAAAAATGGTGCATTAGTCAACTTTAGCTTTAGTATTTCAAAGCCTCCTCTTGTGCCCCACCCCAATAGAATGGGCCATCTTTGTGCAAGAGTTCCTATAGAGGCACTACAATCTTTGCATAGCTCCGTATAAACTTCTTATAGTAGCCACAATGGCCTAAAAAGGCATGGATGTCTTTCTATATGGAGGGAGTTTGGAGTTGAATTATGATGGCTATCTTCGCAAGGTCAACAAGTAAATCATCTTTTTCAGATGATGTGCTTGAGAAATGTCCCAAGGGGGTTGCAAAGATGTACTTCTTTAGGTTTAGTGATATTTGGAGTTGCATGCACCTCTTAAACATGAGGCATAGATTATCATAGTGATCCTTGACAAGGCCATATATGGTCCAATCATCGAGATAGACTTAGAAGAACCTATGGATGAAGTCCTTGAAAGCAATGATCACCACTCTAGAGAATATGATCGATGCATTCCTGAGTCCAAAAGGCATCACATTATAGGCAAAACAACCCCATTCAGTCACAAATGTTGTTTTAAGTTTATCCTCCTCCTTAATCTACACCTGATGGTAGCTCGAGAACCCATAAGTGAAAGTATAAATTTCATAACATGCAAGGCCATCTAGGACCTCGTCAATGAATGGGGTTAGGAACAGGTTAGTGATGTAGGTGGCATTTAAACATCGATAGTTGACATAGATTCGTATGCACCCATCCTTCTTGTGCTTATGACCATCGAGATCACCCATTCAGACTCTTGGATAGGGTAGATGATGCCTGTGACTAGCATTCCATATATCTCTATTTTTATCTTGGCATGGAGTTTAGGGTTCATTTTATATGGGCACTTTTTGATAGGTCTCATATCATCCACCAACTTGATGCTCATTTTCCTAAGGGAAAAGTGGGTTCCCTTCACGTCCCGATAGCTACATGGGAACAAGTCTTGAAATTCCTTCAAGAGGTCTATGATTCACGCCATTTCTACCTTAGACTAGTAAATGCCTATAGTGGCAATCTTTGGCTCACCTTCTGCATTGACGTCTACTTTAGTGGTCTTAAGTAGTGCATGGTAGGGTGCATTCCTCTCCTGATGAGATTCTTCAACTTGCCTTGTTCCCTCCATTATTTCAATTCAAAGATGTGTCAAATTCTCTTCATCTGAGGCACTGTCATCTATAAGGTGCATAAATTATTGTCTTCTTGTTAGAGCCTTCCAATTGCACTCTTTCTCGGTCTCATCATCTTCCTCACTGAAGTCACTATTGAGTGCCTTTTCTTCAAACAATGTTGGGAGTGCTAATCCTTTCTCCCCAAACATATCTCTAAGGCACTCTTCTAAGATGGCAGTGTCCTTGAATACTACCCTAAAAATGACTTATAGTGGTTCCAGTAGCTCTAAATTATGTGAAAAGAAGGAGAAGGTGTGCATGAACCTCTCCTTAAGTATCTCCCATTTTTTGGTCTCATGGTGCATTTCATTGACAATGTACCATGCTCGTACCTAACTTTTCAAAGTCCTATAGAATGCATGCACCCACAGGCTTCTTGGAGCATTCTCATCATAGATAGTCCAAGTTTCTTCACACACACGCACATGTGTGACTAGGTTAGAATCACCTAAGTAAACAAGTATGTCCAAGTCCTTATTAATTTTTCCAAACCTAGTACATATTGTTGCCTTCACATCTTGCCATGTCGACAAGCTAGGTCTTTGCACTACCCACCAATGAGCAACAATGCTCTTTAAGGTATGCACTAGTGTGGCCATTCTATTTATTTCTTTGGGATGAAAGCTTTAATGTCATGGACATACCTCTCTATAGGTTGGATTCCTTCATACTTTGGGAGCACTATAAACTTCCCTTTACTTAGCCAAAACACCCTTTTCTCTACCTTTATGGCATGGGGAACCCATTTCTTTTGAGTGCGCTCAATCCTAACTAGCGCCATCATGGTTAGCCTTGGCTTTACTACCCGTACTAGGTAGCATCTTTAGCCATTGACCTCATAATCCTCTTCAACCCATTGGTCATAGGTTACATCAGTTGTATAAGAGGTTGATTTTTTGTCCTCCCATTTGAGCATGCCTTGGTCACTTGGGTTGAGTTTCTCAATGCCCTGTGTCATGATGTTATAAATGTGGTTAATTTCATCCTTGATATCAATGCTTTCCACATATGGGGGCCCTTGATCACTCGATAGAGGGATCACTAGCCTCAATTTTCCATTCTCAAAAGTCATGTAGTGCTTCTTAAAGTGCATGTATACAATATTAGCGTAGCACCATGGCCTACCCAAGAGCATTGGATAGTTATCCTACTCTACCAATTTGATGACCTCAAAGTCAACTTGGAACTCAATGCCCATGATATCTATAATGGCACCCTTTAAGATCCCAATAGATTGTGCTTGGGTTTTGTTAGCCATAAACAACATATGAGGTGAGCTCCTTAAGGGTGGCCATCACATCTTCTCTTGGGTGGTTTTGGTCAGAATGTTAACCTCAACACCCATGTCTATAAGAACTTCACAAACCAACCATCCATTGATGGTGGCATCTATCAATAACTCTTGGTCATACTCTGCATTTTAAGTATGCCTGACTTCACGTGACCACTCCATGTGCAGTGCAAAAACTTTAATCATTTGAGGCACAACCTCTTCCTCTTGTTTCTTCTTTGCATGCTTCATTATTAAGTCTTTCATCAGGGGCATCATCCCTTCAATTTGTAGGAGGCATAAGATCTCGATCAACTCCTATACTTTAGCCTCTTAGTGGTTTTGTTTCTTACACAAAGTGGTGGCCTATGCCTTGATATCTTTGGTTAGCTAAAGCTCTCCCTACAAGTTTTGTATCATGCTCATAGCTTGTTGCAAGATGTCCTTCTATTGTGTAGGGTCAGGATAGGGCACATATTTTGGCTCAGGTCGTGCTATGTGCTCAGTGTGATTGGATTCACCATATTTTAATTACAATTCTTGGGTCAATGCAGTGGGTAGGTGGGTGTGAGTGGTGAACCCACTCTAAGTTGTGGCTTGTACCTTTGATGGCTCCTTGTGAGTCTACTATGGATTGAGAGCCCACTTTTCCTCCCTTGATTCATGTCTAACCATTGTAAAACCCTTATCTGCACCAAGCTGACCTTAAGTTAGCTTTTTATATAAGTCTCAACATTTCTCAACTAAATGTAGTCCTCAATAATACCCCCATGTTGGGTACATGGGGTAGTCACAATGATAATGCTCGATCAACCTACACTTGTAACATGATCGCAATGGGAATCTTCCTCTACCACATCCTTCACCTTGCCCACATGTGCCTCATTAATTCCCATAGCCAGTATTTTACTGGCCATAGCCTTCATTTCCTTGGCCCACCTACCCATCAACTGTTGTCATTGCATGCCTTGCCCCTCTTTCCATATTTTGGTGCATCTCATCAATGACTCAATAATCTACTATTGAATGAGTACAGGCATCACACATCTTGCAATAAGTGGTAATGTTTACTTGATTGACACATTGTAACAAGAGGTAGTTTTGAGAGTCATGCGACCCATGATAAAATTCACAGCTAAGAAGTAAGGTGCAGACATTTCTATGTGGGCAATTATTCTTGTTATGCCCCTCAATCCCATAGTCAATACACCACAATCCACTACAAGTGTCATGCACCAAACTAGAAGTCAACTTCTGCAACTAAGAGGCCATCAACATGATCTGTGCCTCCATAAATGGGTTAATCCAAATATTAGCGTTGCCTATTACCTCAGCCCAAATCACGTCTTTAAACACTTTATGGGGGTTTATGAAGGTCTTCATAGACAATGCTCTTATAAATGGTACTAGTAGGCCTCCAACAAACCATTACGCATGTTGGGAGGGGTAGATTTCATATGGAAGCTTCAAAAGGAGGGTCTTAAACCACATGTCATATAGGTGCATGCTCTCAGATAGCCCTTGGCTGATTTCTTTGAGCATCATGATGCTCTGTTGCTCAAACTCAGGAATATCAAATTCCTTCAAGAAGGCATCCTTTGGTATATCATAATCAACCATAGCCTGGTTCGAATCAAATTTTTGATACCAAGTATGGGCATGATCTAATAAGGTGGTCATGAACTAAATTACCTTGCACTTTGATTGGGTAATACCTTGAGCATGCCATTGAAGTTCACACTTAAACACATGTTATGTGATATTGTCTACATCGTGATACTTAGACAAGTACATCACCATTTCATAATAAATTTGTTAAGGGGGTGGTGTTGGAGTCTGAGGCATTTGCCCTCCCAACATTTATGTTAGAGGCGGTCCTCTAATGCCTCCAGGTGTAGGGTTGAGTGCCGACCCTGTTGGTGGATGTTATGCTATCAAACTCGATGGTGTGGTACTACTCACTTGTGGCATCAGGCCACTTCCTATGGGTTGTTGCCCAGTCAGTGCAGCTGACATCCTCTAAATGGGAATACTTACACTTATGTTTTGGATTCTTGGGTTGGTGTCCATTGGTCTCATGGTATTTTGGTTCAATTTCTCATAAGGTATCACTTATTCGATTACAAAGTCCTAGTTTAAATCTTGAAGTCTATCAAAGTCAATGTTGATAACAGGTTCAATTATCATTCTTTTATCTTCGAGTGGAGAATCTAATGCATGAGCTTGCACTTTAGGTTCAAAGGGGGTAGATGCTTTTGATGCATCCTCATTTGTCACATCTTGTAGGAACCCAAGGCATTCTACACCCAACTTCTAAGCTTAGTCTCTTGCTTCCTCCTCTTTCTCATTGTATTGTTGTAATTCAAGAGATATTTCCCCATGTCATTCCTGCTTGCTATAGGTCCTCTTAGCACTTCTAGGTTCTAGTTCCTCTATCATCTTGTGCCTTTGCTTATTATAGATCTATCTTCAGAGCTCTCGAGTTTCAGGTTTCTCATCCCTTTCCATCATACCTCACTTACACTTCCCCTTCTCACCTTCTATGCTTGCTCATACATGTAAGGATTTTAGGCTTCCATCCTTACATTTTCAATACCATAATCTATTAGTAATTTCTTCAGTTTGATACTGAGCTCTATTATGAATGTGCCCCTTAGTTCATGAAAGAACTCATACTCTACTTCTTTAGGGTAAGAGAAGGTCAACACTGTGAATTTTGACACATAGTTGTTCAGTGCATTGCTCCACCACTTGTCCACAATGCACATCCAAACATCATCTAGGCTCTCAAGCCTCTCTATGCGCTCCTTAGTCCACTCGAGGTGTTGATTGTACTTCGTCTTCTAGAGGTGGTATAGGCAACCAACCACCGATACACATGCTTATATAGTTCACAAAAGAATACCTCATACAAAACATCATATAGGTTGGCTTATACCAATTTTCTTGGGTTATATCCTTAGCATGTGAGATGTCTCTATGAAAAACTATCTTCCACTTGCTATAGCCAATGTTTGATGTTCTTGAGGGATATTCAAAGCATCATCCTATTTCACCATTATAGAAACAAAATTCAACATGGGTCCTGACAACGAAACCAAAATGTTATATAAAATTTCACTAGTTTTAGCTTTTATGCCGAGTCATGTGCTTAGCAGTCAAGCCAGGTCAGTTTTATATTTGGTACAACTAGGCACAAACATGGTAAAGTCTATGGCACACAACATTTAACACACTATGATGCTGTCATCAATTTCACACAAGGTGTAAGCCTTGTGTGCTCACTCAAAGTGTAATAATGAAGGAACTGGGCCTGCATTGGGCTAGTTAAAACATGGTGCAACCTTGGGGTCAATGGGACTTGGTCATTTGTGAAATGACTTAGGTGGCCTATCAGCACTAGGCTATTCTAGGGAAGCTCAATAGGCATGAGCCTATTCAAGGGCATAATTCTTATGGTGCAGGTTCATATCTGGCTAGGCAGAACTCTTATCGGTGTAAGCTTGGGGGATAACAAGTTAGGGGTCATTTAGGCACTTAGTCGAGTCATGGGGATGGCTTATGTTTAAGTGCTCATTCTTTAATTTAGTGCTCTAGGTGCAGGTTTTAGGGCCTTAGTGCATGTCGGTCTTAACACAGTCTATTTCATAGGTATGTTGAAATCACTATATGGCACAACAATGCCATTAACGACCTAGGATGGACCTTTATACCATAATACATTTAAAGCATGGAAATTATATCATTATTCCTATAAAATTAAAGTCACAAACATATAACAACACTAACTATATATGAATAATCAACACCCCATTACTTCAATAACGTTCTTCATTGATTTACAATTTCAACATACAAAGTTCAAGACATGAAAACAAACATGTGCTCATCTTTGAAATTACTCATGCCTAATGGCTCACAGGCGAGCTTGGGCCATACATTCCAGATTCTAACTTAGTTCATACAAATTGCAAAATATTAACGGTGGCTCTTGATTTTAGCAGAGCTTCACTAATCGTAATCGCCTTCAGCTTCTTCAAGTTCAAGCTCATTTAAATAGGCAGAGGAACATCTTTTTACTAGGTGGGATGGGTGTAAGCTAGATGTTCAACTATCATTGGGGATTGTTATGTCGTTGGCTCCATTACTCTGACACTTGTGCTCTCTAACTGACACGTGTAAACACTCAATGAGATTCTCCTTCAAACCCAGGAGCTAAGCAACTGCCTGTCAACTGGCACAAGATCACCAAAGATTCTTCCAGCTAGCACTAACAGTTTCAAAAGGGTAATCATTTGCATGACTGTCACGTGCCGAGATGTGCTGAGTTGGCATGGCCCACTAGGTAAGTTACAAAAAGGGGGCCCAATAGGACAATTTTTTTTAAAGGGGGAGGGCACATTAGAACCCTTTAATCCCAACTCTTTTAGTTTGTACTAGGTATTATTAACAAAATCTTGGACTCATATGCTTTGTAAGTCATCTCATTTTCTATTTATAACTATCCAACATGTATAAGAAGCAGTAGTTGTCTCGAGTAGATTAGTTTAAACAGAGAGCTCATGAAAGGGGAAGGATCATCTATTAAATATTTTGTATTTAGCCATGCTCAAAGGAGGTTGGCTCCTCGAACAGACCCATAATAATTTGTAGTGTGCTTCTTTTATTTCAATACAATATTGTTATCTTCTTTCAGTTCAGTGCATATTTGTTGTATTTCTATTGTTATATTAATTTATGTGCAAGTAAGTTCCTAAAATTATAATCGATTATTTCGGTCTAAAACCTATTTTCCCATTTTTTATTTTTCACCCCTCAACTTAACTACAAATCCTACGTTCTATTATACTCCCAAAAAAAATTATAAATAGAGGATTGACCATGATAGTTCAACAATTTATAATATTATTTATATCTCCACTCTTAAACAATGGTATGGTTACACTAGTTGTCCACTATGTCGGGAAGCCATTTTGAATGACCCTATTGAATATTTATTTGATTTGAGGTGCTAGAATTTCTACTCCCCATTTTAGATGCTTTATTTGTAAGCTATTTATGTGTTGAGCCTTACATGCTACTAGTTTCTCAATCCCTTGTATAATGTCTTTAGTTGTGAAAAAATATTTTCTAACATTGATTGGAGAAGGTGTACCATCTTTGTTTTCACATCCATATTGTTGTTTTGAATACTCCAATCATTGACTTGTTGAAATGTTGCTCTAGGTTTTTGTTTTCCTTATATATCTCCCTCTAAAATATTTTTACCTTGTGTTTCCCTAAGTATATCAGTTCTTTCCTCCTTATTCTTGTATAGAGTTCCTTTTTTGTTCTCACCATTTGTTCATATATTTTTCTATTTGCCTTCATTTTACTTGTTGGATCATACAAAGGATTTATTAGGAAGCTACTTTTGTTCTTCTTTTTAGGTTTAACTCTCTTGCATGTGTTTAGGGCTTCTTGAATTACGTGCATTAGCCTCTCACTTTTAGGGGAATCTATACATATGTTGGATGCTCTCTTGCCTTCTCACTCCTACATATTGCTACTCAATATTTCCCTAAAGGCTTGCTAATTTTCCTTTGTCAAGAGGTCATTCCATTTATTTGGCAGTTTATTTTAATTGGCCCAAGTGTGTTAATCTTATTGCTTGTCCCCTTGAATTTAAAATATATATAGGGTTGTGATTTGATTTAAGCTCCATGTGAGACTCCTCTACTTGAAACTCTACTATTATAGATTTAAATTTTTAGTGAACATATAACACAATTGATTATACTTTGCTCATTATGTTTTTTTCAAGTAATCATATTGTATATGTTACATAAGACTAATAACTCTTCTTTAAAATGTGTGATAGTTGCATGCTCATCTTCTAAAACTCTAGTCTACTATTGATTTTCTTCTTCTTTTAACTATAAAGTATTGATATATAAGTCTTCATTATTTTCTAGCGTGTTGGCTTATTTGTTTAATATCTTTACATTGAAGTCCTTGCTAACATTATATCCTCTAACTTATTATAAGCTGAAATGTCCCTTTGAAAAAAATAAAATGAATTCTTGTAATCTAAGTCACACTTCTTATAAAATTTAAGACCTTTCTTATAGAATCAACAACGACGCTCACACCAGAGAAAACATTTCTAATTATTTTCAAACCACAAAAAATATATGGTACTATTACGTGAAACATGAAAATTAATTCTACGAGCTCTAGACCTTGGAGATGGTCTCTTGAATCTTGGATTGTCTCTGCCATTATAATTACGTCATTAGCTAAAGCATAAGTTTTACCACATAATTGACCAATTAGGCTCCCTTCCATTTTGAATTTATTTATCCCATCTTTTAACTTATCAATGTATAGTCCAAATAAAGTCGAGGACAAAGGGCAACCTTGTTTGACGCCCATACCACTCCCGAAACATTCAGACAACCCTGCATGTGTTTTAAATTTAGCCTTGACTTGCTCACACAATCTGCGAACCATCCCCTTATGGTGCGTTGGCCCCCCTAACTCTTCCATTATGTTCCATAGTTTGCTCCTTGGTAATGTGTCAAATGCCTTTTTGAACCCTACAAAACAACAATATGAATCTCTTTTTTATCCAAAACCTTCTCAACTAGGTGTCTAAGTGCGACACAATGATCAATAGTGGTGTGTTTGGGCCTAAAACTTGCTTGCCTCTTTACCCTCTTTCTTGTTTCCTCTGCCCACATGCTAATTTTGCATTCTATTGGACTCCCAAATAACTTTGCAAAAAAAAGATTGACCATGATAGTTTGGTAATTTGAGGGTTTATTTACATCTCCACTTATAGGGATGGTGAAGTTGGTTGTTCGCTTTATTGGAAACCGACTTTGAATGACCTTATTAAAAACTTCTTTGATTTGAGGTGCTATGATATTTGCTCCCCATCTTAAATGCTCTGCATGTAGGTTGTCTATGTCTTAGTGTTTAATTGTTGCTAGATTTTTAACTTCTTGCATGATGCCTTTTGTTGTGAAAAACTCTTTATTAACACTAATTGTGGGAGATGTATCTTCTTCACTTTCACACTCATACCACTCTTTTGAGTACTCCAACCATTATTTTTTATTTTTTTCTTTATGATGTTTCCTCCAAAATCTTTTTGGTTCATGCTTCATAAATAAATCAATACTTTCCTCCAAATTTTTGTATATTTTTTCTTTTTTCCCTTATCATTTATTCACATACTTTTCTGTTTATTTTTATTTTACTTACTATTTCTTCTAAGGATCTTGCCTTACATTGTTCATTGTACCGCAGATATATTAAGAAACTAGTTTTTTCCGTCTTTTTAATTTTTCTCTCTCTTACTAATTTTTAGGCGAAACATAAAAATTAATTCTACCGTTAATGCAGTAACAACAAAATAAAAGACACATGTTGACAACTTGGCACAAAAATACCAACAATAAAAAAAGAAAAAGAAAAAATCCCAAAGGTCCCACCACACATGCAACTTCTTAACCACATTAAACCAAAACAAGTTATCAGCGAAATAAGCGCTAAAAATTGCGTGCGCGTTCCCTTTTTTCGAAAATGAAGTGACTTATAGTGGCAACAACGAATAAAGTCAACAAGAGCCAAGAGCTCCCCACGCGATCGAGGGGGCCACCTTCCAGTCAATTCAAGATAAGATAGCGCGATGGGCCCCGCTGCCATTCTATCCTTATAATTATAATAACAATTATGACGCCTGTCCGTGACGGCGCACTTGGGCGGTGGGCCATACGTACCACCTTTTCTCGCCTTTTTCCACGCTCATCCTAAATTTACGTCAATTGACGGTCCCAGTGCCCACCTAATCCGTTCTAATATGCTAACCTCTAAACTTTGAAGGGTTAAATTAGATTGGCCTTATAGCCGTTTTTACTCTACATTTTTTAAATGCAAACCGGCCTCGTAAAATTTTGAAGACTCTTTAAAAAAAAAAACCTCTAAATTACAGAAAATATATATTAGTCAATATGAACAGATAACTATCATAAGAAGATTTTGAGGGACATTTTACGGCCAAAATGTATGCTGTGAAAATTTGCAGCCGAGGAAATTGCGTCGGTGTTCTGCGATAATCTATCAGGAAAACTATTTTTATATTGCAGTAAGCAAATACTTGGTTTCGATCCCCAGAACTCTCGAGCAACAGAGTTAGATCCTACTCATCCAGGCAGGGGATTTGTGTGCTCACTTGCTATCGTTTTTAATATCCAAGCGAGCTTCCTGACCGTTGTATAAGGTATATGAGGAAGCAAAATTATTGCAATTTATCGATTGAAGGGCAAGCCCGTCAAATATGAGAAATCCTCAAACGGAATATAGTGAATTTTGGCGGAAAGCATTGGAATTGATTAAGAACGTTCAAGTTCTTCTCTTATGTAGCTGCTAAATTTAGACTATCTTTTTAGGGTGGCTGAACTCTTTTTTCTTACATTATCCGTCTCCGTGCTGGTTAATTTGCAGAAAAAATAGGACCAGAGCTCTGCTATAAACAGTTTTAAACATTCAATTTAAGGAGTTGATCGGGTAAAGGAAATGCATTAACCTTATTAACCCCTGTAAAACGCTTGCGTAGCAGATAATAGTGATAAATCCTTCAAAGATAGCCAACTTACGGCGCCAAATTACTAGGAAACCGGTGTTACTTACCGTGTGCCGGGTTAAGTAGAAGTGAAAGGAGAAGTTTGCCCCTCTTTTTGTGGTTTGGAAAAATATGATTACAAAACGCAGCCCTCGTTCGTTTGACCATGGGCTTTTATGATTTCCGGCCCTCGACGCCTAAAGATTTTGACAGTTTTCACGGATTATGCTGTTTATGAAATGCTCTGGTAAGTTAGGTCAAAATTAAGGGAGATCTTTAGTTTGCCAAAAATATAGCCGCTGTTACATTCCAGGTTATGATCCTTTCTTCACTTTGTATTGAAGGAAAAGACCGAAAGTCTTGTCATTTGCAATTATAGTTTTTTGGCTTCAGGTCACGAAAATAATTGCATTTTTAGAAGAGACGTGAATTTGCGTTCAAATTTTCGATTTATAATACGGAGACATGAACCTGAGTTCCATTTAGCCATTTGTAAGGACAGAAACAAGGATTTGATTTAAATTTTTCCATTTTTAAAACATAAACACGATTTTTAAAGTCGATTTTGTACATTTCTAAGGCAACAACAAACTGAAGGCATTTTTTCAGTTGGTGACAGTCGAACTGTAGAGGTAGAGGTATTTTAACTAGGCCTTGCCTGTATAACAGGATGTAAGATTTATTTCCACCTGTTAATTTTCTGACAGAAAGGATCACAATGAAAGGCATGGACCCTGCAAAAATGGAAGGAGAAGATGCGGCTGATAAGAAAATTGAAGTGGACACGAGGGAGATATATTTCTTGATTATGCACTTTTTGTGGGGAGGACCTTGCCACAGAGCGACTGGTCAGCTGTGGAATGAGCTTCTACAGCACAAACTTCTTCCTCGACGATATCACTCATGGTATTCCAGACAAGGAAAACCAAGTGGAGATGAAGATGACGATGGAGCTTCCTTGCCTTTGAGCTATTCTCAGGTTGCGGAAAGGTATGTTTTTACTCGCAGTGATACATTGCAGGTTTTTAGCTGTATCTGGAGTCCAAGAAAAAAATAACGGTTAATGAGCAATTTTCCAAATTTGATCTTTAGGTATCCTTATATTGAGAGAAACCACTTAGTGAAACTTCTGGAGCAGCTTCTTTTGAATGCCAAAGCAAATGGCACAGGAAATGTTACTGCAGCAGATGTTCCCACGCTCCTTGGAACGGGTCGCTTTTCGCTTTTGGATTGTGAGCATTACTTTACCCCCATATATCTTGATAGAACACTGCTGAAGCATCCTAATGCCATCAATAAATGTTCCGGGCCGGTTGTTTTTTGTTACCTCGCATTCCTATGGAGGGGCTTTCTAAATTTTCATAGCAGATAGCGCTAAGTATATTTTTAGAGTTTTTGCGGTCGGAATATCTCTTGGACAACATATTTCAGCTCCACTACACATTTTAGGAGTAGTAGCCGCCATTTATTAGTTTTTTTCCCACAAAAATTCTTCAGCCTTTCACTTTGCTATAAAGTGCTGCAAACTTCCTACATAGTAGTCTCTCTGTTTTTTCTGATTCCAATTTGTGCATTTCATTGCCAAATTTTGTTCGGTAGCCCTCCGCATGGACTATTGCCTTCTGTGGTGAATTTCTTGTTTTGAAAATTCCAATAAACTCTTGTTTTCGTAATGCAGGTAACCACAGGGAGCCCAAAGCAAGTCATTTTCAAAGGATGCAGTTTAGATGGCCATACTGGAAAACAGACGAACTCCAAGGGCTTTTATTGCGGGAGCTCGGGGGTGGTTTTGTCCAACATCACCGATCTCCGGCAGTCAGAGCAGCTAACTGTGCTCTAGCAAAGCCTGCAGTTTTGGTGGATCGAATTCAAAATGTAAAGATGGTCAGAGGTCATCGTAATGCTGTTTATTGTGGTAAAACATCTTAAATATTTCCCCCTTTTTAAGGGTTTCAAAGGCTATCTGGAAATTTCATGAAATATCAGTCAATAGCAAGCAAATTACTTTTGTCAAATCTGAGTTGTATTGAACCCTTTGAATTTACCATCTCACGTTGCAGTTACGTAATTATCTCCATGCCGAGATTTCTCTTCAAGAGTATATATATAAGTAAGATATTTCAAAATTAATGTGGATGATTAAAGACTAATATAAGGTAATTTTATAATATAGAGAATTTAGAGCTTATAAATTATGTTTATTTTACTATTATTGGAAACTTTATTACTTATTACTTAGAATCAAATGCAATTTAACAATAAGTTTATACAAATGCTCTGAGTTAAAGCATCAGGGCCCAAAATAGTGACAAAGATATGTTGAAGGGGTTTCTGCCTAGAGAAAGGGTTGGAAGTTTATACAAAAAATTTCCTATATGCTCGATGTGGAAGCAATAATCATAGGCTTGCAAGCCTTAGGACTATAGCCTGAGACAAGTTCATGGCTCTGAATATGCAAACTGGATTTTTCCTATCCGTTCTGGCCAGGATCCCTGTCCAACTCAACTTCAACCTTTGACCAAGATGTACATCTTCGACATGTCAAGACTGATGGCCAGACTCAGATGGTAGATTTCTGGCCATCTGCCTTATGATGTCGAGGCTGCCTGGGCAGTGGAGGCCATGGTGGGAATCCTAATGACAAATATGTAACTTTCTATTATGTGATAATTTTAACTAGAAGTGTTTCCAACTTTCCATATTCTTTTAACTATCCGATTCTGAACAAAGACTAATCATATCATTCCAATGTGTAAAACTAAAGCAATAGGAGATTAGTTCATTGGATTGTAAGGACCAAGGTTGACTGGAACCTCATGTTTTTTTTTTGTAATCAGAAAATTGAGTTTTATACTAATGGAGAGCACCCCTGACAACTTTAGACCAACTGTCCATTTTTTTTCATAAAAGTGTATTCAGAAATACAAAAATATGAGATACTTCAAACCATAAAACCAAGTTCCATAACCACCACAGCCTGATAAGTATAAATGTAAAAAGATAGCAGAAACCATGACTGAAATTACTAGAAAGAAGTGATTATCTAGGGCAATAAGTACCTGGCTTTATCTTCATCAGTCCATTTGTGGTCATTGCAGCAGATGTGTTCGCCTAAAGATTTTCAGTAAGGAGGTAGATGGGCATCCAATTAATCTGTGGAAAGTATTGACTAGGAATTTTTTGGGACATTTCTCCTTCTTCCATCAACTTAGTAAGACAATGTCTACTCTGGCATGCTGCTACTAGGATATCCCAGTCCTCTCGCTTATATACTAGGCTTTGTGGATCTGCTTCCACTCGTTGTTGAGGAAGATCCAGTTCTCTTTTCCTGCAGCCCAAATAAAGGGGACAGGCGAATATCGCTAGTCTTCTTGCTACTTTTGGCAATTTGTTAGCCTTGGGTGTTATGATAGGTTCTACGGGAAGTACCCTTTTTCCTCCCAAGATAATCCAAACTGCCCCCCTTAGCCTAGAACATTCTCCCATGGACATTATAAGACCTTGAAGTGGTCTTGTTGTTGTGGATGATGATGATGTTGGTTCTTATTCTGCTTCTTGCCTTGATAATGACATGTATGGCATTGGTTTTCATCTTCTCCTTTTCCTTGAGGGGCACCCGATATTTGTGTTAGGGTTTACCCCCTTTGGGTTTAACTCTTCTAGTTTTGCTTTCATTGTTTTAATTCTTATTATTTTTTTCAGCTCTTAGCTTAGTACTTTTCTAAGGTAACCGGATGTGCTTTCGAATCCATTTGACTTACTTTGGTCACTTATGAACGTTAATAAAAATTCTCTGAGTATTGTCAACTATAGGTAAACTATATTCCGTTGTTGCTTCCTTAGGAGTTTAACTAATCTTGGACACACTCTCCTAGAGAGTTTTCATTGGTGATCCTCTGTAATAGGTTTACACTTTTGCTATCTTATTCTTCTTTAGTTCTTAGTACCCAGCTGTACCTACTTTTTTTTCAGTTGGTTCAGAGACATTTGCTTTCTAAAGTTTCGTGATGTCAAAATTCCAAATTCTCTCATTCATGCTGCTTGGAGGCTCTATGAGACAATTGTTAGGTACTTTTGTACCTCTCATGGTCTTTCTAGCTTTGTGAAGAGTACCATCAGGGTGAAGCGGGGATGCCCTCTCTCACCGACCATCTCCAATATTTGTATTGATGAGCTAGAGGTTTTTCTTCGACATCATACCCATGTAGATGATGATTGCATTTTACATGATTTGATGATAGCCATCCTCCTTTTGGCTGATGACCTTGTTCTCCTCTTGCACTTTGTCGATCTTTTACGGAGACAATTTGATGCCCTTGCTCGTTTTTGTGAGCTTCATTAGTTGGTGGTCAACCCTAGCAAATTACAATAAGGTCATGATATTCAACACCTCCAAACGCTCTCTTCCCTAGTTCCAATTTCTCTACAAAGGGGAACTGAGATCGCATCGGCCTACACTTACGTGGGGGTCCAAATATCCGGATTGTCTTTTAGCATGAAGCCTGCTTCTTGGTCATGCCTTTGCAAGGGATATGTTTTCCTTTTTGTCTTGGGGTGCCAATCTTTTTAGTTCCATTTCTAGGATAGCCTTTTGAAGATGTACCCCTTTGATACAGTCATCAAGCCTAAGGTTTTGTACGGGTCTGAGGTTTGGGACCTAGTTTGGGGTTTGTGAGTTGGGCTTGTATTGAGAGGATCCAAACTCTTATGATTCAACATATGATTTGTTGCAAATGGACTCTTCCCCAATGCATTGTCCAAGTTGAGTTTTTTGCCCAACCTTTGTGCTTTGAGACTATATTTAGGCTTACCTTCTACATTCTCAGACTCAAAACTATGGGGGATTCAACTTCATGCCATGAGAGGTATCCATACTTAGCCCTTTGTTCGTTAGAGAGGATTGCATCATTGGACCCCAATAGACACTGACGTTGTTGGTATTCTTATACTAGTTTGCTCCTCTAGTCTATTGGCATCTCTAGGTACTCCTTCAATGCCCCTCTTCGACTTCTTCCCTTAAAGGAGGTCATCATTAGAACTATAAGAGAGGATATCTACATGTAGTACATCTAGGTCATTTGGACCTCTCCTCTGTCGCTTAGCCCCAACCTTGCCTTCTACATTACGCATTTCTTTTGGATGGTGGATGGTGTCATTTGTTATCTTGTTTATCTCCAACATCATTGGTCTCATGGCTTGAGGTTTACCCTCGGCTAGTTGAGGGTGCGCTCACACCAGTTGTGGGTTGAGGCTGATCATCATATTCCACCTGGGGACCAAATATGTCGTCTTTTCTCCCTTCAAGAGGTGGAGATCGAGGAGCACTTCATTTTCAAATGCCCCATTTGTTATGAGATCTGGGGGAGATACCACTATCTTTACAGAGACTCGGGCGACTCTATCCACTTTATTTCGATACTTGGATCAATGACGCTTGCCCCGTTTTATTTGGGAGGCTATCACCTTTAAATGCAAGTCCTTGCAGGAAGCCTCGAAGCCGATCACTTCTTTTAGGTCATCACGAAGATTGGCAACATTAAGCGCCCTTTGGATATTGTTGATAAACACATTGAGGGGGTAGGTCAATGAGGCAATGCTCATCTTTGCACAACACTAATACTAAGGTGCTCCAACACACTATCTCTCAGTGACGTGGATTTCCCCCTTCTTGGCGTCATAGATATGCTCCTCAACATCGTGGATCTACTCCCTAACTGCTCTCAGGCTGCATGGACAGGGACACATTATGAGTTTCTTTGCTGCCACGGGAGTTTATTCGAACTTTGACATTATGAGGGATTCTAGGGGGAGTGCTTTGCTTCCTCCTAGGAATACCTAGCTTGGCTTCTTTAGACATAGACATTCCCTGATGAGCATTATCAGACCTTGCAGTGGCCCTTTCACAGTTATAGACGACGACACAGAGGATTCCTCTGTCCTGGGTGTGGTCAAAGATTTTTGATAGGACTAGCAGCCAATCTTTATGACTTTCATCAGCCCATGCTCTTTGGGGGTTCTTGACATAGCTATTTGTATTGGTACCTTAACCACATGGGTTGGGGCTTTGTTGCTTTGGGTTTATCTCTATTTTATTTTCAGTGCTTTAAATATTTTTGTAGTTTAGTTAACTTTTTATTGTAATTGGATGTATTCTTGAGTCCCATTGACCTACTTTTGGTCAGCCATGGACATTAATATTATTTCTTCTTTGTTTCTTTCTAGGGTCCTTTTACCCTAGTTTTCTTTGTTATAAGTGAATGTACTTTTGAGTCTCACCGACCTACGTTTGTTCAATTTTGGAGGTTAATAAAACTTGCTTTATTTTTTCTTTCTTCTCATTTATGTATTTCTTGGAACTGATATTTCAGTAGTGCCAAAGTTTAGTTTCTTTTCTATTGCAAATTGTAAATACAAAATTTGCCTTTTCAAGTCAAAAACAGAAATGTAAAAAACCTTTCTTGTGAACATTCAAAATTCTGTTTTTTCTAGTTTTACATTTCACTTTCAGATGTTCTTTTTTCTACTAGGGATTGTAGCAAGATTACAATTGGCTAACTTGAGGTACTAGATTTTTTATTTTATTTTGACTTTATTTGCTCTCATCCTTCATATTCAACAATTTGTTGCCTTTATATAAAATTATACAACCAACAATAAACATCTTTGCATCACCAAGTATTGGCAAAATTTTATGTCCATTAGCTTGGGCAACAATTCAGTGATGATGCACATGTCCACCATACAGTGCATATGTCAATAGGCATCAACATTTACTTGCTCAGACAACACGTTCCATAGACCATGTTTCCTGCTCTTCAAATTAAGTTTTCCATCCTGCATTCACCCAGTCAGCGCACTTGATGCATTCACTCTTGGCCCATTCCTGACTCACCTTGGATTTTTTAATTTTCTTTAACATTGATCTTTAATGTCAGGCCTTCATGTTTGGATGCCTTGGGAGAACTCTGGAACTTCAAATCTGTCTTTCTGGAAAAAGTTACTTGACCTGTAACATTATCTAGATCATCGAAATGAAAGATCACACTTGAGACAATAGGAGAGATTTGTTCAAAAAATTATCTGACAGCTCTTTCAATTTGTACATTAAAATTCTCAATTTCTAGGTTGAAGAAATATAGACGATATTGCAAACCACTTGGACAGTTCAGCAATGCTTGCATTGGTATTTTTCTCTGAGTGGAAGTACGACTTCTATGTTATGATTTCAAACTTGCCACGACCTTATCCTCAGACAAAGAGATGCTTTTACTCTTCATGGTGTGAGATATTCTTCTCATTCACACAAAAAGTGGTCATTACTGTAATACCATGTTGATATTAATGGTTGAGATGGCTCAAATAAGGAGAGCATCTTTTATAAATTAGACTCGTGTATTTATACATAGCATCCTGGTGCGTGGTTATACCTGCATCCACAACTGACTTGACAAATGATTAGCTGATTAATAACACATTAACTTAAAAACCCCTAATGCTAAGCCAACTAGCCAACACAACCTTTCATGGATGCCTGAGAATCCTGCTACCATGATGTTTCATGTCCTTAAAGAATTACATATACCTTTATTTGTGTTAAATTAGGATGTGATTCAATCATATTGATTCTCTAGGCAAAAAATATCATCTCAACATCCCATCCCATCTTACATTCCCCATTTTAAATCTAATGTTGTTAGACAGAAGTTAGAGACGGGCACATTTTTGAAGGTGATATATTACGGTCCAGTGGTGAATGAAGTTTGTGAAACATCTTATCTGGAATTACATTTTTCCTTTATACTGCTACTGAAAAAGGTTAATATGATTAACAAGAAGAGTAAAGAGAAGCATCCATCTCAAGAAGTCGTTATGGATAAATTCTGACTACATAATTTCTGATTAACTTACACAGTAATGAAATAACAATTTTCACTTGTGTAGTCTTCTATGAAACTGCTTTTGCTATTGCTGATTATGATTAGAAGATGCATTGATAAAGTTATTATCTCCAGAAGTTCATTTTTTTCATTAAGTGAAGAAAGTCTCAAGTTCGTTGGTGTTCACAACCTTGCAGCAATATTTGACAGATCCGGAGAGCTCATGATAACCGGGTCAGATGACCAGCTTGTTAAATTATGGTCAATTGAATCTGGATTTTGCTTGCGAAGCTGTCGTGGCCATGAGGTGGTTCATTAAAATATCATTTCCTTTTGGTAACTAAATCCTTGTTTATGTTCTATAGTTGCGTATGCCATATACATTTCATATATATTCCTGTGAAAATGTTTCTGTGTACAATTTCCCATTGTAATGATGTTTTGAGTGTTTGACAGCTTATTTACACTTTCAGGGTGACATTACCGACCTTGCAGTCAGCATTGATAACAATCTTGTGGCATCAGCCTCAAACGACTGCACTATCTGTGTGGTACGTTCTTCTATCAGAGTTTTGTTGTTATTCATGGTGTTATCACCTAAACCATGCCCAGAATAAATAGCTGAAGCAATACTTTAAAGTTCAGATCTAAGTGGCAGTTTAGAGGTTTTTGAAACCTCTCTTGCTTCAGACTGATTAAGGCTTGAGGGGGGTGCCCCTTGGAGATCTTCTCCGGATTTCTAGTTACACACAAAGATCTCACTTCTCTCACTGATATTCAACGACACTCTTAAAGACTGGTATTTGAAAGTAGTTTTTGAGGTTTTTTTAAAACTAGATAATTTAAGTTACACACAAAGATCTCACTTTTCTGACTGATATTCAATGAAGCTCATTAAGACTGGTATTTGAAACCAGTTTTTGAGGTTTTTTATTTAAAACAAGATGAATAAATTATCGTATTTGACCATTTCCTCATCCATTGGGCATTCAGTCAATTAAATTTGAAGGGCGGAAAATGGAAGGAAAACAAAGGGAAATTAATTTTCTCAATGCTAATAGAAAAGGGATTCAATTATGTTCCACTGGCTGAAAAACTACGAATAATTTCAAGATGCCACTTAATCAGTGAATTCTATTGAACAATTACTAGCATATACAAGAGTAAAGCAGCAGACAGAATAAACTGAAGCTTATTCACAACCAATAATTACATAACAAAGGAACTTGAATAAATGTAATGTCCCTTTTTCTAAATTAAAATAATATTCTAATTAAAATAAAAAAGTATTTTTAAATACTTAAAAGTAAAATTAATGCTATTACCAAGTGATAAAAAATGTTCGCAACTTATGTTTTATTATTAAAAAACTAAAGTAAGTAGGGTTTTGAGTGGGAAGGATATAAAAAGAGATGGAGTAGCTCATTTGGGGTTATGCATGATTTGATAATTGAATTCTTCGAGTCTAAGCATAAAAATGCTTAACTTATCTATTGAGGACAAAACCCTTCAATGGTAGTTTGAGTAAGGACCAAAACCCTTACATTCAACTAGGGCATCCTCATTCAGGGTTTGTATTGAGCTTCATTGGTTTGATTTTTACAGAATCTTCATCATATTTTGGGCAATAACTTCATCTCCATTTTTAGGGTTGGCAACTAGGGTTTGGAGCCCAAAAATTAGGGCAGCGACCAAAAAAGCAGGGCAGCGCCTGGTTTGGAGGGACAACATAGGGTTTTGAGGGCTATGGATTGCTTTTAGAGGGATGTACTTGGTACCCTAGGGCAGCGAACTGCCTATGATAGCTGGGCGACCTCTTTTAGGGTCAAATCTGAGGGTTTCAAGGGTTGTTTCAAGCCAAAACTGTAGTTTTGAATATCTAATCATTTTCTGCTATTTTTATTGGTATTTTCTAGCTATTATTCATTAGGGGAATTTAGAAAACAAAATATTTATTTTGGCAATAATATTATGAATTTATTGGTGAATATTCAAGGGTTAATTATTGCTTTGTACTTGAAAATTTGCATTTCCAGCATTCTGTAATTTTTATCTATGGTTTGAAGTGAAAAAATCAGAAAAAATCATAATTGTTGATTAAGGTTTGATATTTGAATTAGAATTTGCACATGTAGTTTTAGGGTTTTATTAGGAAACCCCTTTGATCTAATTTCAGCGTTAAAAGGGACATTTCAGTGGTATCAGAGCCAAGATTTTGACACCCTGTGAAGGGGATTCCAAATCTTGCCAACCTATAGGGGTAAGAGTCAGAGCATTTATTTTTTCCAACTTATGAATTTGACAAAATATCATGGGGTTCATAGAGGAAAAAGAAAGGTAGCAACAAATCAGACTTGATTATGAGGCCTACTGTTACACCTCGATTTCACCATATGATTTATAAATCTTTAATCCGTGGATTAGTATAGTTACTATCTGATTATTATTGCTTTGATTTGAGCTTTAGGACATATATTATAATGGGACAATGATATTATTGATTAGTATACATGATGTGACAAATATATTTTATATTTTATATATTATGGATATGTATTTGTTAGTTTTTGCATCATTGGTTGTTATTTATGATGACTCAGACTAACTAAGTACTTGTTACGAGGTAGATGTAAGATAGATCTTATCCTCAGAGCTTGACAAGGAAGAGCATCATTGGAGAGGATGGGCTAGATGGGACGATTGGAGGAGTACCAGAGGAAATTGCTAGTGACCTTACACACACATATTATATTTTAAATGTTATATGCATAAATATTAATAGATGATTTAGAAAATCTTGTATGTGATATATTTGTGTGTGAATTTAGTTTTTATTGCATTAGATTTTTTTACGTATAATTGTCGTGATTTTCGAGTTTAAATCAAGAAAAATAGATATTTAATTGCGAAATAGATATGAATTATTGTAGATACGGTTATCTATCAATAAGAAGCAATTAATTACTCAATATCTTTTAGTTGAATAATTAATTATCCTTGTAATGATTACTTTTATGGAATTTGAAATATTGTAAGAGTATTAACCGTGGATTATGGCAATCTAAAATTAGTTTTTAAATGCATACATGAAATTACTTAAAAGTTAGTGTTGACCATTTTTTGCCCCTCAGGCCAAAATCGGTCCCCTTTTCCCTTGCTATTCGAAGCCAGTCAATTTCGGGTTGCACGAGTTCAAACGTCTTCAAGTTCAACCACTTGGTTCATTCAGTTTTGGTTCAACGCGCTAGTTCAACGCTTCGGCTGGTTCAATCGGCTTGGTTCAACGCGTTGGTTCAATGCCTTGGTTCATTTCACTTGGTTCAACGTTTAAGTTCATCGGCAAGTTCGTCGGCTTGGTTCAACGGGCTCGGTGCGTAGCGTTGAACCGGTTCAACGAATTAGTTCAATCGCTTGGTTCATCGGCAAGTTCAAAAGATTAGTTCAATCGGCTCGGTGCGCAATGATTGAACTGTTGAACCGATTTTGTTTCAATGGGTTGGTTCAACGGCTTGGTTCAAGGGTGTGTCCCAAGGCCGAAGGGCAATGCTGGGTTCGGAAGCCCTTGCGGAGGGCAGTTTCTAAGTCTAAAAGCCCTTGCGGAGGGCAAACACTTCAAAGGAAAGGCAGCCGAAGGGTAAGTTCGGATTTTTGTTTGAGGCCGAATTCTTTCGGACTTTTTGTCCTAAGGAATTCCTTTGGACAAAAGGCCCGAAGGAATTCGGGGGGAAGCTCAGTTCAAAAGGCCGCCAGCACAGGGGAAGTCAAAGAGCCCGAAGAAAAGGACAGAGAGCGGCCAATTCCTGCGGACTTTTGTTTGAGGGAAAAAAATCCGAAACAAAAGTCCGCGAAGCAGAGAAGCCTGCATAAAAGACCGATGACATTTTTGCCAGAGACAGTGACGTCCCGAAAGCCGTCAAATTTAACCAAGTGAACTAGCCATTGGGTGACGGCCGCGTGAACGTCAAATTTAACACATTGAAATAGCAGTTTGCTTTTGAATTAAAAGAGCGCTAATCATGGGAAAAGCCTAAGGAATGCAGTGACCCGCCAGAAGATCGCCTCGAGCGCTGAAAGAGCAGGAAGAAGACAGAGCAGAAAAGACAAAGCGTCTAAGTGGCAAGGGGAAGGCGAGTTATTGCCAGACGAGCGGCGCAGCCTGTTTTCTCTAGTTGGCATTGATGAGGGGACAAATTGCAGTCTGTTTGCAGAAAAGAGGCGTGGCCATGTTCTTACATTAATGCTCGAACGCCAAAGTCAATTTGGGCGATTGTGCAACATGGTTTCAGCAGGTCTCTTCTAGAAGAATGACATCAGTAACAGTGATTTCCTCTTCTCGATGCTCTCGGCGCACATGGGCCACTTGCAGAAAAGGGCACCAAAATCTTTCCCAGGAAGTGCCAAGTTCTCTTCCTCTTTCTATATATTGTAAAAATTCTCATTTGAGAAGAGGGATCGACTCTCAGCCTTAAGGCAAAACTCTGCCCAAAAATCTCTCGGGCTTGTAAGGCAGAGCTGCCAGAATTTTACCTTGAATCGAAACTTAGCATTTTTACCTCCATTCTGAATTTTGCATCTTTAGTATGTGTCTATGCCTTGATTCTGTGTTAATTTGCAAAATGATTTCAGCATGTCTGGTGCATTTTGTGAGTTTCCTTTTACAGGTCTGTCAGAAGTGTCCCTAGAGGAGTATAGGTGAAGTGGATAGGCTGCTGCAGTGTGTCTCAGAACGCCTCTAGTAGTTATTTCCTCTCTGTATCTCCACGGACCTCCGACCCACTAATGTAGAAGGTTCTCTCATGTCGGATGAAGTGTTTAGGCGCTTCTTTTTGGTGGAAAGTGTATGTTCGGGCCTGAGTGGATCACACTTTTCTGGTGTATCACCTTTTCATTTTTAGGCTTAAGTTCTGTTTTCAGCATCTCTCTCTCTCTTTTCATCCCCCCCTTTTTTTCATTTTATTTGTTAGCTGTAGGAGAAACCAGGGCCTAAATGATACATCAGAGGGAGCTAGCCCTCATCTAGAGACTCTCCCATCCAGCTTCGTCGGTCCCACAGGCGAGAGGGGAGTTTCCATTGTTGTGTGAAGAAGGCAGGAGCTCGGCCTCTTGCCAAGGGTGCAATCTTTTGTGTCAACAGTTTCTGGCACGCCCGGTGGGACCAACTAGGACAAGTTTTGTCCAAAGAGTTGAAGAATTTTTGGTGTGTTCTTCAACCGACCAGCCTCTGGAGGCTTTTGCATCAACACCAATGGTGACTCCGAGTTGAATCAGCTAGTTAAGCAGCCTGGTGCCATCATAAATTACTTTCTGTATGTATAATTCTTTTGCACAAAATCATGGACCTTGTATTCTTTCATATGACTATGATCAGGGACCAAATATTTATGCAATCCCCTCAAGCAGCTCTCCTAGTTGCCCTTCAACGATAAGGGAAGTGGCCTTGGAGTTTGAGAAGCAGACAATGGAGATTGACAGATTGGAGGAGCAGTACGGATATCAGCAGGAGCTGATGTATAAAGAGGAGTGTTTGTTTAGGCAAGCTCAGGCCTTGCAGTCCATGGAGGAGGAGGTAGCAAAATGGAGAAATCCATTTATTCAAGGCAGTCAGTCTTGTGTGCCCCTTCCTATTCTGAAGAAAGCCCCATCTTGTGCACCAAATCCTTTCTATCAGATAGCACTTGCTCACTCCAGCTCATCTAATGCATCTGCGCTCAATCCCATGCGTCTAGCTTTCCAACATCAAAGGGCATCAGAGCAAACCCCCATGGAGATCAATCTTTTCAATTCCTTATATTGTGAATCTTCCATTGGGGGGAATACCACGAGCCAGCACATCCCTCTTCTAGAGACTCTTCTGGTGCATCAACAGTCTCTTCCTAGCATTCCTTAACCTCCCCAAGTTTTTCAACATGATGTACAAATTCCGAGTTGAAGGAAGGAATGCCAGGAACCAACCCAGAGCCTTGAAGAGGATGATGCTGGTGACCTCCAAGAACGACTCTTTCAAGATAATTTAGCCAAACAAATTGATGATTTAGAGGCTAGGATGAGGCTGCTTCGTGAAAGAGAGATAGAACTTCTAGACCTTGTGGAGGAGCCCCATGACCTTGGAGAAAACAGAGTTGCTGCCTGTTCACAGGGGCAAAATTCCAATTTCGAGATCCTAAACTGGGAGAAAACAGTAGAATCATGGGGCAGGAAGGAGAAGCCGGGTTTTTCTCAAAACCTTGAAGAAGATAAGGCTGCCCCTGCTCATGATGATGCTGGTGACTTCCAGGAAAGGTTCTTCCAAGAGGATCTAGCCAAGAGAATTGCAGAGTTGGAATCTTAAGAGAGATTCTTCAGCCAGTGTGTGATGGACGGTTCAGACCCAACGGCACATTCCATGTCTGAACACACCCCACCTACACATTTTCAAGAGAGATATCAGGGCACCCCTGATATTGATGAAGTGCTAGCCAGGTGGAAGGAGGAGAATCATTCGATTCTAGCTCAAGGACTGCCTCCTCTTCCACATAGTTTGTCCACTTCACCCCTTCTCAAGGAGGAACCTGTTCTGCAGGAGGCGAGTGAGGAGCAGAAGATCCAATCTGCAGTTCTTCAGGAGGCTATCATGAGCGACAATGAAGAAGAAATCATCATCAATGCTCCTTGTGAAGACCCCATCAGCAATGGAGAAGATGCAGGTCACGCGTACATGTAGATGTTCCAGCAGTATGAGGAGGAACAAAAGCATGGTGAGCTCTCTTCCCCTCTGTTTGATGAACTTCGTTGCTGTTTTGATGAGGAAGACGACTACGCTGAGGAGCCTGAGTTGGAGGAGGCTCAGGAGGATACCTTTGAACATCTAAAGATCCTGATCTTTGAGGAGGAAAAGGAGAGGCTGGTCTTCCTTGAGGAAGGCCTTGAAGAAGAAAGCTTTGAACAAAGAGGCGATGTTCTGTGGGATGAACAATCATTTTGTGAGTCCATTTCAGACATCACTACAGTCACCCTTTTTCAAGAAGGCCAAGTGGAAGCAGAAGATGAGTCTGACAGAGTCTTCAACGAGGCAAAAGGAAACAAGTCAGACCATGATGCATTGCAGAGGGACTGTACAGATCAAAGGGCTTATGGTGATGAGCTAGCAACCATTGATTTCTTGGTGAAATACACCAGCACGAAGGACCAGCATTCAACAAGCTTCCAGGGACAAGCATAATACATATATGTTGGAAGCATGTTCGATTCTGATCCACTCGGATACCAGCCAATCCAGGTGACAAGCAAGAGGAGCAAGTCACCAACTCTCTTTTCCATTCAGCTACTTGCCTGGCACCATAAGTCTTCTTGCCAGGAAGGGGACTTAAGAAATTTTCCCTTTGATCCAGGAGGGAGGCGAACATTCCTGGTTAGCTGTATATAGTAGTTTGCTTTCAGTTTCTTTTCCTGCTTTCCCTAAGTGCAGTTGCACAAGTAGTGTTTTTAGCCTTGTGTGTTTTCCTTTGTGTGTGGGGTAAAAAGCTTTATGTTTGATTCTTGGATCTTTGGGGCTGTTGCTAACCTTTCTTCAAAGCTGCATCTGACTCCGTGCCCAATGGACTACAAGGCAACTGGTCTCTAAGCATAGCAGGTATGCTTCCCCTGGGAGTCGCCAATTTGTTGACCATTTTTTGCCCATCAGGCCAAAATCGGTCCCCTTTTCCCTTGCTATTCGAAGCCAGTCAATTTCGGGTTGCACGAGTTCAAGTGGCTTCAAGTTCAACCACTTGGTTCATTCGGTTTTGGTTCAACACGCTAGTTCAACGCTTCGGCTGGTTCAATCGGCTTGGTTCAACGTGTTGGTTCAGTGCCTTGGTTCATTTCACTTGGTTCAATGTTTAAGTTCATTGGCAAGTTCGTCGGCTTGGTTCAACAGGCTCAGCGCGCAGCGTTGAACCATTGAACCGGTTCAACGAATTAGTTCAATCGCTTGGTTCATTGGCAAGTTCAAAAGATTAGTTCAATCGGCTCGGCGCGCAATGATTGAACCGTTGAACCATTGAACCATTGAACCAATTTTGGTTCAACGGCTTGGTTCAAGGGTGTGTCCCAAGGCCGAAGGGCAATGCTGGGTTCAGAAGCCCTTGCGGAGGGCAGATTCTAAGTCGAAAAGCCCTTGTGGAGGGCAAGCACTTCAAAGGAAAGGCAACCGAAGGGTAAGTTCAGATTTTTGTTTGAGGCCGAATTCTTTCGGACTTTTTGTCCCAAGGAATTCCTTCGGACAGAAGGCCCGAAGGAATTCGGGGGGAAGCTTAGTTCAAAAGGCCGCCAGCGCAAGGGAAGTCAAAGAGCCCGAAGAAAAGGACAGAGAGCGGCCAATTCCTGCGGACTTTTGTCCGCGGGAAAAAAAAACCCGAAACAAAAGCCCGCGAAGCAGAGAAGCCCGCAAAAAAGACCGATGACATTTTTGCCGGAGACAGTGACGTCCCGAAAGCCGTCAAATTTAAGCAAGCGAACTAGCTGTTGGGTGACGGCCGCGTGAACGTCAAATTTAACACAGTGAAATAGCCGTTTGCTTTTGAATTAAAAGAGCGCTAATCATGGGAAAAGCCCAAGGAATGCAGCGACCCGCCAGAAGATTGCCCCGAGGGTTGAAAGAGCAGGGAGAAGACAAAGAGCAGAAAAGACAAAGCATCCAAGTGGCAAGGGGAAGGCAAGTTATTGCCAGACGAGCAGCGCAGCCTGTTTTCTCCAGTTGGCATTGATGAGGGGACAAACTGCAGTCTGTTTGCAAAAAAGAGGCGCGGCCATGTTCTTACATTAATGCTCGAACACCAAAGTCAATTTGGGCGATTGTGCAGCATGGTTTCAGCAGGCCTCTTTTAGAAGAATGACATCAGTAACAGTGATTTTCTCTTCTCGATGCTCTCAGCGCACATGGGCCACTTGCAGAAAAGGGCGCCAAAATCTTTCCCAAGAAGCGCCAAGTTCTCTTCCTCTTTCTATATATTGTAAAAATTCTCATTTGAGAAGAGGGATCGACTCTCAGCCTTAAGGTAAAACTTTGCCCAAAAATCTCTCGAGCTTGTAAGGCAGAGCTGCCAGAATTTTACCTTGAATCGAAACTTAGCATTTTTACCTCCATTCTGAATTTTGTATCTTTAGTATGTGTCTATGCCTTGATTCTGTGTTAAGTCATTTTCTTAATGCTTTTGCAGAATGATTTCAGCATGTCTGGTGCATTTTGTGAGTTTCCTTTTACAGGTCTGTCAGAATTGTCCCTAGAGAAGTATAGGTGAAGTGGATAGGTTGTTGCAGTGTGTCTCAGAACGCCTCTAGTAGTTATTTCCTCCCTGTATCTCCATGGACCCCTGACCCATTGATGCAGAAGGTTCTCTCATGTCGGATGAAGTGTATAGGCGCTTCCTTTTGGTGGAAAGTGTATGTTCGGGCCTGAGTGGATCACACTTTTTTGGTGTATCACCTTTTCATTTTTAGGCTTAGGTTCTGTTTTCAGCATCTCTCTCTCCCTTTTCATCCCCCCCCCCCTTTTTTTCATTTTATTTGTTAGCAGTAGGAGAAACCAGGGCCTAAATGATACATCAGAGGGAGCTAGCCCTCATCTAGAGACTCTCCCCTCTAGCTTCGTCGGTCCCACAGGCGAGAGGGGAGTTTCATTGTTGCGTGAAGAAGGCAGGAGCTCGGCCTCCTGCCAAGGGTGCAATCTTCTGCGTCAACAGTTAGGAAAATAGATATAATTATTTAATGAGTCAACTTAAGCTTATGTTGAGAGAACATGGGAAAAATGGCGTGGTAATTTAAATAAGCAAATTGAATGTTTTCAATATGATTAAAGAAAATAGAAGGTTTGTTAACTATGACCATGAAGGGAAGGTTTGATTGCAGTTAATAAATTTAAAATAAAGAGTAAAATATTATGCATGGAATGCAAACTAAGCGATGTAACATGCATGATGGGCGCAACAGATAGGGAGAGAGGAATGGTTTTAAAAGGAAGGAGTTTTTGGAAAATTTAAGCTTATGTTGAGAGAACATGGGGAAAATGGCGTGGTAGTTTAAATAAGCAAATTGCATGTTTTGAATATGATTAAAGAAAATAGAAGGTGAGTTACCTATGGCCATGAAGGAAAGGTTTAATTGCAATTAATAAATTTAAAATAAAGAGTAAAATATTATGTATGAAATGAAAACTAAGAGATGTAACATGCATGAGAGGGGCGCAACAGATAGGGAGAGGAATGGTTTTAAAAGGAAGGAGTTTTTAGAAATTTTAATAACACACGGACATTGAAGAGAAGGACTGAAGAAAGCGAGGAGAGAGTAAGAAAAGCCAGTCATATTCTTTTTCCAAACAAATCTACCAGGTTGGTTCTGTAATTATTTTTGTGTGTGCCAAATGAGGTAATATATGTGTGTATATTCCTTTAAGCTTGCGTCTCACTTTTTTAGGCATACATATTATAAGCCAGCGTTTCAACTTGTTAACCCTGAGTTTCAATTCCTTTAGATTTGTGTTTTAACTTGACAGGTCAGTGTTTCAAAAAAATATGTCAATATTTTATTCTGAAGAGAACACATTCTATATCTACAGGACTGTGTTTAGATTATACAAGCTTGCATATTAGATTTTTTAAACCGTCTCATTCTGCTTGGCTGCGTTGTGTCATAAATGGCTGCATTTTTAGTTAAATACCCTGTGTAATACCTTTGAGCCTGCATGTTGTTTATATAGGCAGCGTTTTACATACCTTCAAACCTGCGTTTCTCTTTTTAAGACGATGCCATAAATATATTTGGAAATCTTTGGCTGCGTGGTGAAATATAGTGCTACGTTGTATTTTATGGTTGCGACCTGTTCTATCAAGGTTAGCATCCATTTTAGAAGATTAGTTTTATATATTCAAAGGATAACGTCCCACGTTATATGTTTACACCACACCTTGAGACTTGCGTTCCATTCCATGAGTCTGTGTTTAAATTTAATATCTTGCGTTTTATTCTTAGACTGCATGTAATCTTTTCAATGCCTCGAGTTTTAAATTATTTGGCCTGCGTTTCAATTGATAGGTCAGTGTTTTAATAATTCAAACCTGCATTTTAATTTTTATGAGGTCTATGTTCCTCTAATTTAGACCTGCGATCCATTTATACAGGATAGCGTCCCACTATTTTTGGATGTGTATTTTCCTCTTCGTTGCCAATTACTATTTTGGACCGCATCATAATCTTTTATTTGGATTACGTTATACTTATGTGAGCATATTACTCCCTTGTGACAACGTTTCTTTTTAATAATGGCGTAGTCACTACTTAGGTCTGCATATTATATGTAAATTGATTGAATTTTGGACCTATGCCTTAGTAAAGGAAAAATAAGAGTTTCAGATAACTTCTTTAGAGTCCTTTTAAATAACGGAATAATTCTTGGAGTACTTTTGATTACACACAAGTATTAAGCTTTCACGTTTGAAGAATGTAGGGATAATACCCTAAGATATTTGAAAGTAAACGTAGCATTGCCTTAGGACTATATATATAAGAAACTTACAAAATGATTTTCAATAAGTATGATTTGTTACATATTGTTTTATAAGCAATATTAGTACATTTAGATTCATTATACAAATGTATGATTTTGAATTCTCCATTCTTAGTATAGGAAGAATTTGAATGAATCATTTTAAGTTTTATACTATGTTATCTATGTTTATTATAGTTTCTGCATTGATGATGCTAATAGGTAGTAAGATAGACTCCGCTAGCCTAGGTAGCACCACCAATGTTGAAAGTAGATAATCCGATCAAGTGGTGTGTTATGAAATTGACTGATTTGAGTGGTCATATGTTATTTGAAAACTTTGACCAAAGTAATGTTAGATATACATTGTCATTTCATATATTTGATTTGCATGTTGTGCGATATCATGTTAGAAACGTATTTTCTTTATGATACATGTCATGTAGTAGAAATCTTATAGCACATGGGGTACTAACACGTCTATCTGGATTCCTGCACCGTTTTATCTACCTATCCGTAAAGGGAGGGCCATTCCTTGATAGGGGATTGTGTGGGGGATCGTTGATCTGTGGTTGGTGTGAAAAAGTGCTCAAATGATGCTCTCTCTCCCCCATTGCAGTACTTACCTAGAGACAACACTTGAGATTATCATTGATACACGAGTTGGTTCCACTCGAGCTCTGAAGAGCTTGGTATCTATTTATTGTATTAGGTTGAATCCCTGAAGAAATGTAATTGTAATATGCTGTATTAATGGACTGGCCGTAGCTGTGTTCTAATGTATTGTAATATCCCAAATCGGAATATTATACGTTAATTTGGATTTCTCGAAATTCTTTTTTAAAGTTCGAAATATTATCATTAAAGGAATATAGAATTATGTTCCTATTAACAAGATAATAAATTTATATAACAAATAATGTTGTATAATGATCAAATGTGCAATGCAGAATTCTGGTTATAAATATTCTAATAGAGAACTCTCAAAGGGTTACGTCTTTGAGGGGTTGATATCAAAGAGTTTCGTCCTCAATTGTATACGAAGAGGCTGTTGCCTAAACTTCAGATAAGAGAATGAATGTCAAATATGATTATATATCCTTTTTCTTCACCAAGTTCTTATAAATACCCTTCATAGCTTTGCATCAAATAATGTGTCTCCTTTCCAAAGTGATGCATCTTTTCATCAAGGGGATGACTTGCATTAATATAACTTCAATTCCTTGCATTAAATGTGGTGCTCCTTCTCATATGGACACTTTATTTAATTTAATTGTTGTAATTAATTTAATTGCTACTGGTTTAGACGATTTCATTGGTGATTTATTTACATTAATGTAGTTCATGTTTATGGTCTCTTTAGTATTTGGGGATATTACAAATCTCTCTTCTTTAGATTACTTGTCCTCAAACAATTTTAAAACCGATAGTACACTCCACAACAAACTATAAACTGCTCCAAGCTTAGATGTCTCTTTCCCCATCCTTGTAGAACTGATTGCATTATTATTAGTTCTCACTTGCAAGGGATTATTACAACTGTTTTTTCTCGGATCCCACAACCTTATGCCATTATAACCATTGTTGTGATTATTAATGAGTTTTTCGCTGAGCATAAGGATCATGGGACCTTTATGTACTCCAATTTGATCATTTTTTGGGCTGATAATGCCCTGTTCAAGCTTATTTGTTACTAAATCTGCCGTTACAATCTCTATTAATGACTCACCTCCACTATCCATGAAGACAAATCTTTTATTTGTGATATTATGGAGACCAACCAATGGTTCATCTTTGATAAAAGATTCATACCTGTTTTCATTGCGATAATAGGACGAATTTATGGTTGTCATAAGATGATTTCAATGTTTGTTTAGTTATTCAAGTTCAAGAACTATCGCTTCCAACTCGAGCTCAGAGAATTCTTTGAGCGATGTTGTTGGGATGTTTTTCAACACTCAATAGTTTACTTCCACCGGCTGCTCCTGCAACTCAAGGTTATTTCCTAAATCATTGTCAAACATCCAAATTTTATGCTCCTTCGGTAGCTGCTCCGTGATGACTTATTTGGCCGAATTTGGCTGCCATTTATCTTCTTCTGGTACACATTTCTCATATAAATGACAAAAATCTATGAATGCCAATTCATCCCCTATCATAGGATCAAGATTCAAATATTTATTGTGACATGCATTAATATCATTGAAAATCAACTTGGCCTCATCTTCTTCCTGTATTGGTTCCTCTCGTTGAAGGAATGTGGGCATGGTTGGGCGTATAAGTCCTTGATGGGAGTCCTTCACGATTGTTATTAAATGTGTAACGTTGTTGTGCTTGTGATGATCTTCCCTCACCATTAGAATTCTGAGTTAGCGAGTTATTCAACTGCTGCATTTGTTGAACTAATTGTGACATCAATGTATATACTTGAATTTGCCCTTGGGCCCACCGGTCAAACTGTGCATCAATTATGTCGTTTATGTTGACTTTATGATTTGAATGCATAAAGCTTATCGAAACCCTCAGGCTGGCAAGATGAAAAGCTTTGATACCATTGTAATATCCCAAATCAGAATATTATACATTAATTTGCATTTCTTGGAATTCTTTCCTTAGAGTTGTATAAGATAAATATTATATTCGATATCTGAATTTAGAGTACTATTGTTCTAAGTTATAGTTTAGATTTGTTGTAATGTTTTATTCCGTGGAATGAATGTTAAGTAAGTTGTTTAAAAAAAAAAATTACTGCATTTTGTAAGTACAACTTGAAGGGTTGTAACACCTACTGTGAAAATTATTACAAGCTTCGTCTAAAAACTCAAGACATGTTGACACTCCGAGAGTTCTGTGATTTAAGGAGGAGATATAATCCAAGAAGAAGACAAAGACATCATACAAAATCATGTGAGTGAGCTATCCACATATGTCGAAGAATTTGACTTTACCTTTGAAGAGTTCTTGGAGATGCTCGAAGAAGGTAGAAGTAGAAAATTAAAGGAAGAAGAGCAGCTGAAACCAAAACCTCAAAAGATTGCTAAGGAGGAGATCAAGGAGCAAGAACCCTAGAATGCATCCTTGAAAGAAGAGGAATCCCAGGAAGGTCTTGTTAGGAAGTATGCACATGAGGGAGGGGCCTTACAAGCTTCGTATGATGATCTTCCACTAGCTGGAATTTTCAGACCAACATATAAAAGTAAACAATTTAATTATCTTCGTATCAAGGATTTGTTGTATCACCATCATACTAAGCCCTTCCAATATTTTGATTTTCATGATGATCATGCTAATAATGAGGGTAAGATGAAGGGCATTAAATGGAGGAAGGAATTTCTCCAAAAAGACTCAAGGATGGGGAGTTGCAAATTTCTAATATTAATGTAGGATCTAGGTGAAAATTATAGGCTTAGTGTTGTCATACAAATTCTGAGTTCACTTGCACCCATACAAGTGGATTGGCAAGCCCTTTCAGTCATGGGAAGGAGCAAGTTCTAGTTGGTGACTATTGGGAAGGGATTCTCAGAGTTCCTTGAAGTGTTTTCAGTCACTACAATGCTCCCAATTCATGTTTTGTGCACAAAGGTTTCAATCATGCAGCTGCTGTTCTATTTTCAGATTGCTAACCTTGGAAAAATCATATTATAAATTGTCATTTTTAGACTTGAATAACTGCAAACTTGATCATTTTAAGGCCATTGAATCATTGGGAAGTGCTGGTGAATGGTTTCTACTGAAGAAAATGAAGACTTCAGCCAACATAGTTTAAAATGGGATGGAGAATCAGGTAATTCATGGCTGTCCTAAGTTGTTTCCAGCATGCATACAAACTAATTGGTGTCTTTCCTTGTAAGGAATGGTGTACAAGATGATCAATAAAGATCATCTCACAAAGGTAGGTGCACAAGTGATGATTGAATTGTTTTATGAACTGCCAATAGACATCCTTGTTTGAGAGCTATGCTTGCTGGTCCAAATTGTTCCATCTATCCGGTAAGGGGCTAGAACTTGAGGGTTGCACAATTTTTTTCAAACCATGGGAAGAGGCTGCAAATTTTGAGTTGGGGCAGCCACTACAGCATGTGGGAATTCACCTCACTCCATATTTGGTAAGTATAAAAAATTTTGATATTTTTTTGTTGGGATAGCCCCTCCATTTTGTGGAAACTCAGCCCATCCCAAGAGTTAAAAATTCTGAAAATTATGAGTGGGGACAGCCACTCCAATATGTGAGAACTCAGCCCACTTCAATTACCAAAAACTTTGAAAATTCTGAGTGGGAACAGCCACTCAAATGTGTGGGAACTCAGTCCATTTTGAGTGCCATTAAATCTGGAAATTCTGCGTGGAGGCAGCCACTTCAGAGGGTGAAAATTCAGCTCACTTTAAGCATGGTAAAAGGTGATGAAGAGGTCACAAAACCACTACATGGTGAAAGGAAGGATGAGTGAGTTGAGGGCAGCCCAAGGTGTGAAAGTGTCCCTAATTTGTTTTGCACTCACATGCCATCTAGGGTGTATGATTGTAAGGGGCTGCATATGTATGAATACTTGGCAAGATTGGTATTTTTTTGTGCATCATGGCAAGGCTGCCTTCTTTTGGGGCAACCACATGAAGATGGAGATGCAAGGAAAGTCGCTTTGAGTGACAAAATTGGCCGGGACTCCTGCATTTCAGGCTTTGAAGATATCCACATGGGAATTTGGAAGACAGGCACTCAAGAGAATTGCAAAAAAGGTATGGTTTCAATTATGTTCAAGTTTATTTATTTTAGAAAAAATTGTGAACCCTATCATAGGCTCAAAGGGAGAGCCTTAAGGATCATTGGAGGTCATAATGGGTGCTTTTGTACTACCCTAAAGGAGCACTTCTTAGAAATGCGGGGGAGTCTTGGCTAGAAATGGAATTTTCGGCAAGTAAGAATGGAGGATTCCACCAAGGAAGGAAGATGGCACATCTCTAAGGTGCATGTATGGTTAAGAATGGCCAAGGGAACCATGGAGGGTAGTAATTGTACTGTTTTTTTCCATGCTGCCCACAACAATACCAGCTCATTTGGTATGAGCTTGAGGGTCATCAAGTCCATGTTGAAGGTATGTTGTAAACGAAAACTTCCAAAGGGTGAGTTTTTGTCAAAAATTCTCATTAATGTGGATGATAAGAAGGCTGTTATGCATTATTACAGTCCACTAACTACCGGATACATGACTGTGTATGTAATCCCTTTTGCCAAATTGAAGGATCACATGTTGATGGGGAATGAGGAGTTGATTTCAGTCATTTTGAGAGTGTTTCTAGCCCATGGAATAGGTGCAATTCTAAGTTTAGGGGCAAGTTTTGAGCATGATGGCAGTTATTCTATGTTGGGTGCTATTTGGTACATCATAGGCAGCCCCTTAATGCCTTCTTGGGCAATCATAAACATGTTTTCAGCCGCCAATTGGGAAGGGAGAGTGGTTAAAGGTGCAAACAAGGAAGGAGATTTGAACCACACTCCTATATGGCTTGGACAAAGGAGTAAAAAAGAGAGGTGGAGAACCTTGGTTTTAACTAACATGTTTGCTTCTTGTGCAAAAAGTACAATGGGGACACCCATATCCCAAATTTCCAGCAAGTACCTTGTTGTAGCAAACATCTTTAGCCCTCATGATGCCACTTTGGAAGATGTTTTAGCTTGTTAAGTTGCTGATTATTCGTCAATTCCTTGCTCTATGGTTGAAGTTACAACAACTTGGAAGGTTTTTAGTGCAGTTGAATATACAAAGAATAAATTTGTTGATGCCTGTTTTTGAAGGGGAAAATGTGTTGGGTGAATATTTTGTCAATCAGCGTACTGATAAACAAAATAGATTTGATCAACCACAGCAGGAAGATTGGTCGGCCAAATGTGTAGGTTTACCACATCAAAAGAGGACTAATCTCTCCTCTCATCAAGGGGAGGTTCCCTATAAGTATAAGGTACTATATATGTATGCTAATATGCTATAAATAAGCTGAAAATAACACTCAGAAGTAAGATAACACCATCCATCTCTTTTTTTTTAGAGATGATATTCACGAATCAAAGGAGGAATCCTGATGAAATGACAGAAGGCACTCCTCTTCTTTCAGAAATGCTGTTCGACAGACAAAAGGAACCTTTCTGGTGGTGACAAATAACTATAATAGGGTGTAGTACACGGTAGGATGAAATGAGGCACAAAGTCTCCACCTCAACTGCCAAAGAGTAAAATACGACGAACAATGAGGGCACAAAGTCGTCCCAAAGTTCTTTACATAGAAACAGAAAATAAACAAACACTAAAAACAATTATGACAGCACAAAGTCTGAAAGTAACTGGCTTCAGGACATGTCTTTTGTCACCTCCACTAGCTCTGCTTGTTAAATTGCATAAACAAAAATACATTTAGGAAATAGACGTAAGAACAATCTCCTAGAATGATACAAGTTATAACAGCACAAAGTCTGAAAGTAACTTGCTTTCTGATTCAAACAAAGAAATATGATGAACAATCTGAGATCAAAGTCTCAGTAATGTCTTTCAATTTGGGCAGAGTTTTGTTTTTGATAACCGAGAGATCTCACTAAAACAATAAGAAAGAGTCCAATATATAGCCCTCCAAGAAAGACTTGGGAGCAGTAACACATCATGATGCATTCAATGCCTTGAATACATTTTAAATTCTGTTAAGAAGATATGCTGGAATCGGGCGTATTTGTCCATTTGCTTTTCTCAATGCAGAGAAATGGGTCACGCCATTGAATGTTTGTGTTCTCCAATGTCCACTTGGCGGTCTGCTTCTAGAAACATTTTGTGTGAATATTTTTGGTCTTTCTTCATCGTTCCTCCTTTCCTGGCTGTTGAATCGGGTCCTTGGTTCAATTGGATCCTTGCTCTTTGGTCGCTTTCCGCTGATCTTAACAATTGACACGTGGCACGTTCCGCTGCGAAACAGATCAGGACACTTGGCAGCATCCATGGGACTCTGAGAGATGCTTATTGAAAGAAGCTTTGAACCCTGTAAGGAACTCGAGATGCGGATGCAGACACTTGTCGCGTTCCGTTTATCTTACAAGGGACACATGGCAACTTCCACAGCGCTTAGAAACAAAGTATAATGGGGCTCGGCAGACGACACTTGGCAGCATCCGTTGGGCTCTGACGGGCTTTTGCTTCGGGCTTTTCTTGCCTTAGTCACTTTTGCTTACTGCCCTCCACAAAGGCACTTGTCTCTTCGGTTTGGGGCACTCCTTTGACCCTGCTGCTTGAACCGACCGATTGAACCAACTTTGGTTCAACGGTTCAATGGTTCATTCCTTCTTTTCTACTTATTCAATTGACCGCTTGAACCAAGCTCTTTGAACCTGCCGCGTTGAACCAACCGCTTTGAACCTTTGGCCGAAGCGCTTAACTTTTGAACCCTGCTGACGTCGTTGAACCTTTGAATCTGTTGAACCTTTGAACCTTTTTTAGAAGCGGGGTTCGATGGTTCAATCCTTCTTTGAAGCTTGCCGATGAACATTTTTGGTTGAACCAAGGCGTTGAACCAGCCTCGAAAGCGTCTAAGTGTTGAGGAACCTGCGCCTTTTCTAGAATTCACTTGTTGAAGCCATTGAACTTGTTAGTCCTTTAACTGAAAAAGCTTGAATAATTCTCAATTTTGAAAGTTCAGAACAATTTTTCGAAATGGGAAGAGATGATTGTCTTGCAGGACCAAAATAGCTCATATGTTCCAAAAATGAGTGACATTTTTTTTTGGGTACAACAACTGGTCCAGTTGGGAAACTTTCATCCATTGTAAACAGAATTGAAGGGAGTAGAATCCAGAATCTCCAGTGTCTTCATGTGTGCCATTGGGCGACGGAGTCATGTTACCCAGAAATGAAAGGCGTCAAAAACGAAAACAAACAAAACAAAACGGAATTAAAAACTATATAAATATACATATGTACAGATGAAATGATTTGGTATTTCAAGAATTGAAGTGTTTCAGAGGTTGCCTGCTGTGAAGCAGAGAAAAGAGCGTGCCATCTTGATACTTCAGTAGGAAGTTGTTTTCACCATTGTGCTGATGGATAATAAACGGGCCCCTTCAAAGGGAATCGAACTTTCCATGCATTCCCTTTGGATCTCTCCTTTTGTCCCATAATAGGTCTTGATCTCCAACTTGGAAATCACGATTTTTTGCCTTCTGGTCGAAGAGTTTTTTCACCAGACTTTGATGGGCAGCAATTTGGTCCACCACCATAGTTCTCTGCTCATCCAACTCAATTAGGCACATGATCTTTTTATCAAGGGGGCTTTTATATATCTGATCTTCAATTGCCTTAGCCAATTTTAATGCTGGCAATTCCAAGGTGATTGGTATCTCAGCATTGATACCATAAAGAAGTGGAAATGAGACATACCAATTGCTCTCTTTGGTGTAATTTTGTTTGCCCATATAGCATCAACCAATGCTTTATGCCATGTCCTTTGGTTGTCATCTGCCAGCTTCTTGATGATAGTCACCAAGTTCTTATTGCTTGATTCAGCTTGTCCATTCCCTTGTGGAAAGTAATCAGAAGAGTGGGAGAGTGTAATCCCATAGTAGAAACAAAATTGTGTAATCTCTTGAGAAGTGAAACAAGCTGCATTGTCAGTAACAATCTTGGTTGGGACTCGAAACTTGGAAATGATATTCTCCTTGAAGAAATTGCACACTACTTCTGAAGTAGCATGCTTGGTTGGGATAGCTTCTACCCACTTGGTAAAGTAGTCAGTTGCTGTAAGGACATAATCATGTCCAACATTTGAAGATGGGTTTACAACTCCAATAAAATCAATTTCCCATTGTTGGAATGGTTCTTCTATGACCACTGGCTTGAGAGGTAGAGCAGCTAACTTGGGTCTCCCAACAAATTGCTGACACAGTTCACATTTTCTCACCCATTTATATGCATCTTGGAAAAGAGTTGGCCAGTAATACTTGGCTTGCAGAATTTTATGGGCAGTCATAGGAGCAGAAAAATGTCCACAAGCTAAATTGTGGAAGGATTTCAAAAGTTGGCTTTGCTGCTCCTTGTCCACACAACGAAGGAATACTCCATCAAGGCTCCTCTTGTATAGGCCGTTGTCCCAAAAGACAAAATTGACAGCGTTCAACTTGATAGTTCTCCTTTCTTTGTAAGATAAGTGAGCAGGACACTCACCATAAGTAAGGAAATGAGCAATACTTGAATACCACTCATTCATGGTGGAGACAAAGAGGACTGTTGGTGTGTCTTCATCTTTTGCTTCTTCATACTCTATTTCTTCTGGTTTGTTATCAACAATTAATTGGCATAGGCCTTTTCTCCGTACCAGCGTTGTTGGCTTGATGTCTAGATCAAACTCCTGGATCTTTGCAATCCAATTGCCTCTTTTAGTCCCAAACTCTTGCTGAGTTAATATGGACTTGACTGTGGTGTCAAGAACCAAGGCAGTAGTGTGTGAATTCAGGATGTAGAAACGGAAATGCTTGACTGCCTTCACCACTGCATAAGCATACTTCTCCATATTTGAGTACTTCAGCTCATGAGCTTTGAGAGGGCAGCGCATGAAAGAAATGAGAGATTCCATACCTTCTTTATTCTGTTGAACCAGAATTGCTGAAAACGTATGTTTGGAAGCATAACTGTATATGATGAACTCTTTGTTGTAGTCTGGACAAACCAGAATTGGGGCGTGGGCAATGGCAGTTTTGATATCCTTAAACGCTGACTTGCCTTCTTTAGTCCAGCTGAAGGTGACCTTTCCCTTCATCATGTTCACAATGTGTCGAGTCTTCTCAACAAACTCGGGGATGAATCTTCGTAAGAAATTCACCTTTCCGAAGAAAGAGTGAACAACATTTTTATATGTAGGCAAGGTAAGCTTTTGGATAGATTTGACTCTGTCTGAATCAATCTTTATGCCTTCTTTGGACACAATGTGTCCGAGAAGTTTCCCCTCTGTCACTCCAAAAACTGAGTTCTTGGGGTTCAAGGAAATGACATTCTGGCGGCAACGCTCTAACACTTGTTGCAAGTGGCGTATATGATTAGAGCGATGCTTGAAAAAGACGGTAAAGTCATCAAGGTATACCACAATGAACTTTCTCATTTCATTTTTGAAAGCAAGGTCCATTGCTTTTTGAAAGGTGGCGTCAGCGTTTATCAAGCCAAAAAGCATCCTTCTATATGCAAATGTGCCCCAAGGTGTGGTGAAGGCAGTCTTGTATTGGTCTGCTTCACCAACTTCAACCTGATTGTATCCTAAGAAGCCATCTAGCATTGATAACATCTCTGAGCCTATCACTGTCTGAAGCACTTGATTCATGATTGGCAAATGATAGTTATCCTTAAAAAATGACTGATTTAGATTCTTGAAATCCACACATGCGAATTTTGCCATTTTTCTTTATTATAGGGACTATGTCGGCAATCCATGTCGAATGATGGATTGGAAAAATGATTCTAGCATTTAACATTTTTTGTATCTCAGACAGAATAGTACCTGATATCTTCGAATTTTACTGTCTGGATTTTTGTTTGTAAGGTACTGAGTCAGCTTTGAGACAAATGTCATGGCGGATTTCATCAGGCTTGAGAGATTTTAGGTCATCATAGGAATATGCCAAGACGTCCATGTATTGGTTGAGCAAAGTGGTGAACTTGAACTTCTCTTCCTGAGTGCAGCGCTGTGCAATGTTCACCATCTTGGGATTTTCTTTGGTAGTCAGATTTATTTGATCAAATCCCTGAGAGGAGCTTGAATCTGTTTGTTGTTTGACGAATCTATCATGTTTGTCAAACAATTCTCAAGGAAAACCAGGCCTTTGGGAATTTTATTTCCTTTGAGTTGTAAGAATTTTTCATTTGCATCTGAACTTGATTCAGGCGCTGGTTCACACTTTTGAGGTTCATTGCCTTCAAAATGCAGCTATTCAAAGTTATTTTTTTGTTCCAAGAAGGCAATGATTTGGTGATAATCATTGAATACTTGTCAATGATCAGCATTGTCAGGGACACTTGGTCTAAAGACCAGCTCAATAGTGTACTTGTCTCTTATGAAGTCAGAGTGAGGGACTAAGAGAGTTGCTGAAACAACAAGTGCATCAGCTCGGTCATTGAATTCCTTGGGTATGGCAGAGATGTTGAAAGCATCAAAGCTTTCAATTGGGTCCCAGACTAGGTTGTGGTAATGGCGCAATTTCTCGTTTTTGGTTTGATACAGGTTTTTCACTTGACAAACCACCAGTTCAAAGTCTCCTTTGGCATGAAGGAGCTTGATGCCTTTGTCTCGAGCAGCCCTCAATCCAAGCAACATAGATTCATATTCAGCGGTGTTATTAGTGTTGCTGAATTGTAACTTGTAGGATGAAAGAAAAATATCTCCTTGAAGAGATATCAACACAAACTCGGCTCTTGAACCGGTAGAAGAGCAGCTGCCATCAAATTCCAAAATTCATATCTCATTAGACACTGCTTTTTCTTTGAAATTTTCTTTATTTGGAGGGGAAGATTCTTTCACATTTTCATTGCGCTTCAATTCTTCTGCTGTTTCAGCTGAACTAATTTTCGGGTTGACACTTTCAAGAGCTTTATCAGATGCTTCATGAACTTCGTCTGTAGATAGAAAGTAGTTACCCATACTTGAAGACTCAAACAAAATTTGAGCTTCAGGCGTTGATGTCTGAGTGACTATATTTTGATTCTTTTTCAAGAAGCAGCCTCTGCATGATGCCTTTGACAGGGATCCTTGCTTCAGACATGTCCATGCTCAATTCTCCACCAACATCTTTGCAAAAATTTCACCTTAGAAGAATGCTGTATGAGGTTGGAATATCGGCCACCAGGACTGTCATCTTGATTTTTTTATCTGGGAATGTTGCAAATGCAAATTGGGCATCCTTGATTTGTCCCAACAGAGGTACTTGTTTGTTCTCCATGGAGAAACACCTCTCCAATGTCTTGGTCAGCGTGAGATCAAGAGATTCTGCTACTTTGACAGGGATGACATTGTCTGAAGCACCTAAGTTTATGATGCAGTTGCTCAGCTTGTGATCATTTATCAACGGGGAAACATAGAAATGTTTTATTTTTCCAGGGGCAGCAGGAGTAATGACAAGATTGTTTGGGATGGACATGTTCCTTTGGGGATCATGAGTTACTTTCTTAACATCTTGTCCTGCAGGGATGACTTTATTCTTTACACACTCAACTAACCTATCCAGCTGCTCAGGATTGGATTGTAAATATTCAGACTCAGTGATTTGAATTTTGGTTTTCTTGACATGATCAATTATGTCAAATGACTGAATTGGACTAGGAACAAAATAAGGTAATTCAACTTTTTGGTTTGTAGGGGGAGGGCTGATTTACGAAATTGAAGTTAAAGGTGAAGGCGAACTTGATGTACTTATCTTTTTGGTGATCACCGGGTCCTTTGGCTGGAAAGGCAGGGTGGTTCCCCGCTTAGCAATTGAAATTGCAGGTTGAGAACACTCTTCTGTTTTTCTTTTATCAGCTTGTTGAGCTGACTGTTTTTGTGACCTGGTAAACACTGCGTATGATCCATCAAACGCTTCTCCTTTACTTCTGGGTTCATCCTCGTAATTCAGGAAATCAATGTTGGAGTCGCCAACTAATTTTTCTTGGCCTTCTGCAAGAAGATCAACGTCATTTTCTTGATTCAATTCAGGGTGGAAAGAGAAATTTGATTCCGCTTCAAGATATCCCACTGCTGAATTGGCTGGGGGTGCTTCGATGGCAAATTTTCTCTGTGGGGGAGGAAGACGATTTAGCTGCCCTTGATTCTTGGCAGTATTGCCTTGGTATGACTGATTTGGAAATATCCTCCTTGGCATATCTCTATATGGAGCATAAGACATTCCTTGCGCTATTTGCTTTTTGAGAGCAAGCAACTCATTTGCCAACTTCTGCACCATTGGATCAGTGGTCCCTGTAGATGGCTATTCAGAAGATAATGAGGGTCTATTTCTATTAGGATCTCTCCTGCCAAGATAAGATCATCTTCTACCTCAATGGCCAAATTTTGAGCTGCAGCAATGTCTATTTGACCAGCACGTCTCAACAGGAAACTCACTTCAGGTAGCTGAAAATTAATGAAGAAACATTTGAGATTCTTAGCTGTAGGTCGAGCAATTACAGGGATCCTGTTCCTCAGTTTGTCAAACTTGGCTATGAAGTCCCTCATTGATTCATGAGGCTCTTTCTTCATCTGTGTGAGCTGAACCAGAAGGGCATGTGCATCTTCTGCAGGTTTGAATCTAGCTTCAAACTTGGCTTTGAGGGTGTTCCAGTCAGTTACTGACCGAGCCTGCAGATGGTGGAACCAATCTGCAATAGCACTTTGTAAAGTTTTCACAAACAGTCTGACTGCCACGTCTTCAAATTCTACGTCTATCACACCACAGGCTATGCTGAAGGCTGCAATGTGTTCATCAGGGTGAACTTTTCCATCACCATAGAACTTGGAGAAATTCTTCCTTGAACTGCGTGGGAGTTCATGTAGAGGTGGAGTAAGATTGAGAGGGCCAAAAGAATTACCCCAAGGGCTTTGAACTACGATTGTATGACTGTAAAAAAGGGGAATAACAAATCTCAGAGGGGTAATTATTGGCAAAGCTTTATTAATAGCAGAAATGGAGGCTTTGCCCGGTAATGGAGACTTGACTTTAGTAGGAGGAAAGCGCCTAGTTCGTTGGAGGCGAGATGGTGAAGGAGACAAATCAAAATTACTTTGCTGTCCCAACTCGAATACAGGGTCAACAATACCTTGCCCTTTGGCTTCGCGTATACCGTGGATTTGCCAGATTGTGAAACAAAAATGGGAAAGAACTGACCTTGCTTCAGCTTGAAGCTTGAGGCTTTAAACTGAGCGTTCTATTCCAATTGGCGTGGAGGTGGACGTTGATGGTAAGATTATAATGATAATGGGTAAGACATAGAATGGAGTCGCCAGAGTCTATAATGGATAAGGGTAGGGACTGCTTCAATCTGAAACTTGAAGCTTCAGAATGCACATAAATCCCTAGCAGGGTCGCCAAAAACTGTTGGTTGAATATTTTATCAATCAGCGTACTGATAAACAAAATAGGTTTGATCAACCACAGTAGGAAGATTGGTCGGCAAAATGTGTAGGTTTACCACATCAAAAGAGGACTAATCTCTCCTCTCATCAAGGGGAGGTTCCCTTTAAGTATAAGGTACTATATATGTATGCTAATCTGCTATAAATAAGCTGAAAATAACACTCAGAGGTAAGATAACACCATCCATCTCTTTTTTTCAGAGATGATGTTCACAAATCAAAGGAGAAATCCTGATGAAATGACAGAAGGCACTCCTCTTATTGCAGAAGCGCTGTTCGACAGACAAAAGGAACCTTTTTGGTGGTGACAAATAACTATAATAGGGTGTAGTAACACGACAGGATGAAATGAGGCACAAAGTCTCCACCTCAACTGCCAAAGAATAAAATATGAAGAACAATGAGGGCACAAAGTCGTCCAAAGGTTCTTTACATAAAAACAGAAAATAAACACACATTGAAGACAATTATGACAGCACAAAGTCTGAAAGTAACTGTCTTCAGGACACTTTTGTCACCTCCACTAGCTCTGCTTGTTAAATTGCATAAACAAGAATACATTTAGGAAATAGACGTAAGAACAATCTCCTAGAATGATACAAGCTATAACAGCACAAAGTCTGAAAGTAACTTGCTTTCTGATTCAAACAAAGAAATTTGATGAACAATTTGAGCTCAAAGTCTCAGTAATACTTTTCAATTTGGGCAGAGTTTTGTTTTTGATGACTGAGAGATCTCACTAAAACAATAAGAAAGAGTCCAATATAGAGCCCTCCAAGAAAGACTTGGGAGCAGTAACACATCATGATGCATTCAATGCCTTGAATACATTTTAAATTCTGTTAAGAAGATATGCTGGAATCGGGCGTATTTGTCCATTTGCTTTTCTCAATGCAGAGAAACGGGTCACGCCATTGAATGTTTGTGTTCTCCAATGTCCACCTGGCAGTCTGCTTCTAGAAACATATCTTATGCGGGAATATTTCTGGTCTTTCTTCATCGTTCCTCCTTTCCTGGCTGTTGAATCGGGTCCTTGGTTCAATTGGATCCTTGCTCTTTGGTCACTTTTCGCTGATCTTAACAATTGACACGTGGCACATTTCGCTGCGAAACAGATTAGGACACTTGGCAGCATCCGTAGGACTCTGAGAGACGCTTATTGAAAGAATCTTTGAAACCTGTAAGAAACTCAAGATGCGGATGCAGACACTTGTTGCGTTTCGTTTATCATACAAGGGACACGTGGCAACTTCTGCAGCTCTTAGAAACAAAGTATAATGGGGCTCGGCAGACGACACTTGGCAGCATTTGCTGGGCTCTGACGGGCTTTTGCTTCGGGCTTTTCTTGCCTTAGTCACTTTTGCTTACTGCCCTCCACAAAGGCACTTGTCTCTTCGGCTTTGGGGCACTCCTTTGAACTTGCCGCTTGAACCGACCGATTGAACCAACTTTGGTTCAACGGTTCAATGGTTCATTCCTTCTTTTCTACTTATTCAATTGACCGCTTGAACCAAGCTCTTTGAACCTGCCGCGTTGAACTAACCGCTTTGAACCTTTGGCCGAAGTGCTTAACACCTGAAGCCTGCTGACATCGTTGAACCTTTGAACCCGTTGAACCTTTGAACATTTTTTAGAAGCGGGGTTTGATGGATCAATGGTTCAATCCTTCTTTGAAGCTTGCCGATGAACATTTTTGGTTGAACCAAGGCGTTGAACCAGCCTCGAAAGCGTCTAAGTGTTGAGGAACCTCCTCCTTTTCTAGAATTCACTTGTTGAAGCCATTGAACCTGTTGAACCAGTTAGTTCTTTAACTGAAAAAGCTTGAATAATTCCCAATTTTGAAAGTTCAGAACAATTTTTTGAGATGGGAAGAGATAATTTTGTCTTGCAGGACCAAAATAGCTCATATGTTCCAAAAATGAGTGACATTTTTTTTTGGGTACAACAAAATGAAGATGGCAGGTCTAAGGTAATAACTGATCTCTGCTTCAAGGAAGTTTTTAAAAGGGCTACGAAAGAACATCATTAGGATGAAGGACAATAGATATATGAGCTTGTTTTGACAAGAGCTCTCTCATTTGACAGGTACAAGATCCAGATTATTGGAGCATTACAACGTATTTCTTCACTTTGGGATGATGGTACTTGGGTATGAGAGCTTGTATTTGCTTGAGGACAAACAAATTTGGGAAGGGTGGACTGTAATGCCCCCTTTTCTAAATTAAAATAATTTTCTAATTTAAATAACAAGTATTTTTAAATACTTAAAAGTAAAATTAATAATATTACTAAGTAGCCAAAAATGTCAGCAACTTATGTTTTATTATTAAAAAAATAAAGTGGGGTTTTGAGTGGGAAGGATATAAAAGGAGATGGAGGAGCTCATTTGGGGTTATGCATAATTTGATAATTGAATTCTTTGAATCTAAGCACAAAAACTCTTAACTTATCCATTGAGGGAAACCCTTCAGTGGTAGTTGGAGCAAGGACAAAAACCCTTACATTCAACTAGAGCATTCTCATTTAGGGGTTGTATTGAGCTTCATTGGTATGATATTTACAAAATTTTCATCATATTTTGGGCAGTGACTTCATCTTCATTTTTAGTGCTGGCGACTAGGGTTTGGTGCCTAGAAATTAGGGCAACGACCAAAAAAGCAGGGCAGTGGCTGTTTTGGAGGGACAACACAAGGTTCTGAGGGTTGTGGATTGTTTTTAGAGGGATGTACTTGGAACCCTAGGGCAAAAAACTGCTTATGACAGTTGGACGATCTCTTTTGGGGTCAAATCTGAGGGTTTCAAGGGTTGTTTCAAGTCAAAACTGCAGTTCTGAATATTTAGTCATTTTTTGCTATTTTTATTGGTATTTTCCAGTTATTATTCATTAGCAAAATTTAGAAAACAAGGTATTTATTTTGGTAATAATATTCAGAATTTATTGGTGAATATTCGAAGGTTAATTATTGCTTTGCACTTGAAAATTTACATTTCCAGCATTCTGTAATTTTTATCTAGGGTTTGAAGTGGAAAAATCATAATTGTTGATTAAGGTTTGATATTTGAATTAGAATTTGCACATGTGATGTTAGGGTTTTGTTGGGAAACCCCTTTGATCTAATTTCAGCCCTAAAAGGGACATTTCAATAAAACCAGATAAAACCGAATCTGATTTTTATTCAGAGTTGTTTCAAAATTTTCAGAATTCTGTAATAATAATCTAAATACTCGTTTCCGAAATTACAAGGAGGGAATTGTGAGTTTTTCAAGACAACAACTTTCTTCTAATCAAAAGTCTCAAATAGCCATGGCTCCCATGTATGCTGCTCTGGATTCAAGACCTGAAAGTAAGAGTGGGTCTAGATAAGAGAAAGTGAACATATAAGAATGAGGAAAGACAATATAACTCAGCAAAGGAATCTGCAAGAAAAGTTAATGGCTAAAAGCATTAAATTGATGTTGCAAAGCACGTGGGTTTGTGTAAGAAAAAGAGAACATAGATGAATGAGAAAAGGCCATCTGCAGGAAAAGTTACTGGGCAAAAGAATTAAATTGCTGTTGCAAAGCAATTATTTATAGTTGAGTTGCACCCTTTACATGCTGAAAATAAATGTGGAGTTTGGGTGCTTGCATGTCTATTGCCAGGGTGAATAATATTCAAAATTTTTCTACAAAGTACATGATAGCTTTTCTTGAAATCTGATAGTGCACAGTAGCATGCAAAAAGTGAACAATTACTTGTCAATAAATCTTTGAAATCCCGACATCTAAAATATATGAACTATTTTCCACCATCTGCTTTGCTTTATTTCCAGCTTATTTCCTTTTGTATTTTTCTTGGAAATATCCGTGGCTTTAGGAATATCCACTTTTTTCTGCTTTGCTTTATTTCTAGCTTATTTCCTCTTGTATTTTTCTTGGAATATCCGTGGCTTTAGGAATATTCACTTTTTACCTTTTCAAAATAATTTCTCGATTTTTTTTGAATATAACATCTCTTTTCTCTTTGCTTTATTTGATTATTATACACAATCACTTTAAAAAGTGATTATAACACCTTTTTTCTTCTTCATGATCACTTGAATAATTGAATTGATTAAACACTACAACTCATATTTTAAATGTTCCCTTTCTCATTAGAAGAAGTGATTAATCCATCATGTTAGGGAAATAAAATAGAAAATTATCAGCCCATGAGATTTTGATAACTCAAGAAAGCCCATACCTTGGCATTGCTGAATTTTTATGAAGCCAATCACCACATTGAACTATGGAGGTCCTTCTGCACAATGTTCTGTGAGAGTTAACGGCCAAAGTAAAATGGGGTGCACATTTGGGTGTTTAACACATCACTTGTGATATTTTGTTTTTTAACTTTTTAGGGAACAAAATCCGGTTTGCAATGTCAGATTCCATTATGCACATCAACTTCAAAATAATGTCATATCTAAAAAAGTACTAGTAATAGTTTTACCACAAACATCGTTCTCTCTTATATTCCATTTGATAGAAGATTATTATCTTTATATTATGTTGAGAGTGTAACGTTGGATAACTTTTGTACATCTAAATCACGATGTTGTACTTCAATAGTTTTTGTACTTTGGTGAAGTTTGTCTTTTAGCATGAGTGTGAGCAAAACTCAAATCACCTATGATTTTAGTGAATGCAAGTTACTTAAATTGGCAAAGTGCATGTCATAGGTCTTCCTCTGATCCAAATCCACCAGTCTTCGTTCTAAGAACAGGTTAGGTTTATAAGTCAATAAAAGTCTCAGTGTTTGATCAAGGTTTTCCTATACATGTTTAATTAAAAGATCTCAATCAATATTGGTACTAGAGCTAACTTGGTGTGCTGTTCAATGGTGCTCCAGAGTTATCCAAATTTGGGCTCAACCTACTCCTGATCTTGTTGGATGCATGGAAGTATTTGTCTATAGTAGAGCACCAAATTGACAATATGTCATGACCTACTTGGTTGGCAAGAAGGGATTGCTTTCATGAGCCAAAAATATCTTCTAATCCTTATTTTGAAAAGTAGTATCCCCATCTACATGAAGATTGGGAGTAATATACTCCAAAATCAGCGAGGAAATGATGAGCACTTTAGTTGATAACATAGGGTTGTTTCATGCTCATTATATGCTCTATATATTAACATTTTCTTATTGGTTTTCACCCTTTAGTGTCATGCTTCTACTGTATTAGTAATTGTTACTTTAATGTGTCCAACCAAATTTGTAACTCTTGTTTAGGATTAGCATATTATCTTCCTAGAGACTAGGTGATTGTATAAGTTGGCAAATCCTGTAAGGGTCTTTCCTCTATTAGGGCCTCCATCCTATAAGGGTCTTATCTTTCATGTGACCTAAAATTCTTGGAGTTATGTAATGTCCCTTTTCCAAACAATTTAGAACAATTTGGGTTTTCCAGCAAACCCTTATAGTAGAAATATTAAATTCTGATTTTTATAGAAACCCTAGTCATAAATGGCAGACTTCTGACAATGAATTATTCATGCATAACAATAATTATTTCTGCTCATAGAAATCCTCATAAAAATTATAGAATATTTAAAATATTTATTTAAATCAAAACCCTGATATTTACATCTACTTCAGGTTTGAAAATATTACAAAATATTATTCAATCAATGAGGAAAAGATTTGGACTTATCACCAACTGGATATGCTGGAGTGGCTAATCCAAACCCTAGAAACAACTTGCCACAAATGGGAATTGCTACGCTGACCCCAATAAATCTGATTTGTTGCTGATCGCTGCTCAAAATGTAGCCCTATCACTGCGTTCCTCCTTCCAAGACCCTCCAAAGTGGGTCACTCAACTACGACAACTGATAAATCTGGTTCACTGCCCTTTTTTGATGACCTTGAAGCTGAAAGATGATTATGAAGTCCAACATGGTCTTTGAATGAGATCATGAAGGATTTATGTACTTCGATATTGAAGCGAGGGTTTCCGTCCTCCAAGCTAATTGCTCAAGCAAACGTGCTTTTACAATAAGAAATTTGATTGCATGATAATAGGTGGATCCCAAAATTAGATTACCACTTCTTTTATATCCCTTCTCCCTCCATCATCTCCCACGGGTGGCATTCCAATTGAGGAGGGAAAATATTTCAAAAGCACCCACTTAAAACTCATTAAGGGCTGACTTTCAAATAAATTAGAAAGCCTCCCCTTCTTATTTTAAAAATCACATAATCAAAGTTGCCAACATATTACCTTTTTTAGCAAGTTGAATTAAAATAAACAAGTTTCCCTTCAATCCTTCCCTTAGCCAATGGGGAAACCACAAAGGTTGGCTAAGGGTCTCCAATCCTCATTAAACCCCAAAAAGGGGACACCACAGTCCATTTTGAGCAGTGATTAGCAACAAATCAGGTTTCTTGGGGTCAGCATAGCAATTCCCCTTTGTGGCAAGTTGTTTCTAGGGTTAGCCATTCCAGCATATCCGGTTGGTGATAAGTCCAAGTCTTTTCCTCATCAATTGAATAATATTTTGTAATATTTTCAGACCTGAAGTAGATGTAAAAATCAGGGTTTTGATTATATAAATATTTAAATAGTCTATAATTTTTATGAGGGTTTCTATGAGCAGAAATAATTATTGTTATGGATGAATAATTCATTTTCAGAAGTCTGCCATTTATGACTAGGGTTTCTATAAAAATCAGAATTTAATATTTCCAGTATAAGGGTTTGCTAGAAAACCTTAATTGTTTTAATTTGTCCGAAAAGGGACATTATAGTGGTATCTGAGCCATTTTTTGGCCAATTATGGGTAACGAGTTGTTTGCAGACTCTTCATCATGCAGGGCAGTAACAGAAAGATGAAGTCAACACAAGAAGCCATGGAAGAGATATTGCAAGCTATGCAAGAATCTCAGAAGGAACTAAGGGCAATGGGTCCCAAGGCATGGATGAAGTTTGTAGGGCTAAGCCCTAGACCTCAAAAGTCTCTTTTAGAAGACAAGAAAACAAAAAAGTCAAGGTCTGAATTCCAAAACCCTACAAAAAAGCAAAGGAATGAGGAAGCCAAGGAAGAAATCTTGAAAAAGGAAACGCCATTGGCTGATTGCCCTAGGAGTCCAACAACAAAAGTGGATCTTAGTGTGGAAATGAAATTAGCTACTTTGCAAACAAGGACGGAGGATGTGATAAGGACCCAAAGAAGGTGTGATGGTTGGCTAAGAAGAGCGAAGAAGGTGAAGTTGATAGCCATTCAAGCAAAACAACACCTAAAGGAATTAAAAGAGAAAGGTAAGCAATTTGATTATCTTCATAGTGTAAGGATATATTGTATCACCCTCATACTATGTCTTTACAATATTTTGATCATCATAAGAATCCTTCTAACAATGAAGATAAGATGAAAGGTACCAAATGGAAAGATGATCTTTTCCAAGAGGCCCCTATCCATCTTCCGAGCATTCCAAATATTGAACTATTGCCATATGAGATGGATTTTCAGGAGAATGGTATACATGTCAAGGCAGGGGCTGATTTTGTACCTGCAATATATAATTTTTCAAGTGGAAGCATTGCCAAATCTGATATTTTTACAGCAGGACATGATTTTTCGGTAGTAGACACGTTAGCAGGCGGTAAGAAGGTCGTAAATTCAGTCAGGATTGATTTATCAGTCAACAACATAGTTGAAAATGGGTCTACTTTAGGACGAACAGCCAGGGACAAGTCTGATTTTTGCAGCAGTACTATAAATACAACAGTAAAAAGATCAGAACTTGGGGCTGCAATCAGAACTATGGGATCTATTTTCTTGTTGGGAAGGACAACAATTGAAGTGGTAGAATGAAAAATAACAGCAAAATTCAAATCCGGCCTTATAGGTACAGCCAAGGATAAATCAGACTTTTAACTACAAGGCTGAAAGTACATCATATTTGGGAACTTACAAAAATAGTGGTTACTTAAAAGTGTCTTGCAATGGGAGAATTAAACAAATACAAGTTACAAAATGTGTAATGATGACTGTAAAGTTTTTAAACTTAACAATGGCTGTTCCGGCTCTTAATAAGGCCTCATTGTGGGCTGATTTGAGTAAGTTTGGAGATTTATTTGATATAATTACATCCTTAACAGCTGAAGAATTCATCATAGAGGAGCTACCAAAAGAACTAAGTAGGCTGGTTGACAATGAAATTTTCATGGTTTTTCATTTATGATGGGAGATGGATCTGCTTGTATTTTACGGCTATTTTCGCAGCTGTGCTGAAGCAGGATCAGATGGACTGACTAGCTTGAGGTATACCCATCCATGGTCGAAAAGGAAGTAAATTGCATTTAAACAAAGGCAGTTGGAAGGTATCTACCCCCTCACACTAGCAGAAGTTGCGTTAGTGTTGAGAGCATTAGGTTTCCAAAGAAACACACAAATATATGTTGCAGCTGGCCAAACACTCAATGGTGAAAGAAGGGCACCCTTACATGCAGCTTTCATTAACATTGTAAGGGGTAATTTTTATTTCAGCTGTTTATGGACCACTCCAGAATCATCCGTCACAAGTAGCAGCAGTGGACTATTTGGTGTCAATGGTTGATGGTGCCTTGGTTCCACCTTGTGAAGTGAAAATGACAAAACTCATGGGAGGGCATAAGAGATATTTGAGTTTTTGGAGGCTAGAGGCATGGATTGGTATGCATGAGAGATATTTGAGTTTTTGGAGGCTAGAGGCATGGATCGGTATGCACCAAGATAGCTCTCTGAGGTGGAAAGAATTTGCACTCTCTATGAGACGGACTCATAAGAAACATGTAGGGGCAACAACATTTACCGGGTTCATGATAATATTCGTAGCACACCATGATGAAGCAATAATCCTACAGGACATTGTTTGCAAAATATGGTTAGCAGATCCACCGGATGTTATGATGGGGTGGGCCACATGGGTTGACTTAACCAAGTCTGATTTTTCACTTAAGGTGCTTGAATTTTCTGTGAAAAACACTCCTGTAAATGGTGGAAAGATTGAAAATCAGTGGCGATTGATGGTGCAACAGAGATGAGAATTTTAGCAGTAATAACAGTCAATTACAAGCTGATTTCGACTACAGCATTGAAGGTACAGGTGTGATTTAGCATATTTCTGATGCCTTAACATCAAAGATTAAGAACATAGAAGTGTTTGCAGCTGATAGATGTGGTTGGGAGAAAGAAAAGACAACAGTTGTAGAAGAAAAAAGGGTTTTAGTTGGCACATTAGAGTAGCTTCACAGACAAGGGGTAAAACAAAAATCCTCCAACTATGGAAGGGTCAAATGATCAGACTCTGGTGTACGTAGGAGGGGATGATTGTTTGATTGGTGCTATATCTATGGTGAACAAAGTGAGAGAAGATACATCCACTGTTGTTGAATTTCTTGCTCAACTGGGAATTTCTACTCATGTGCTTCCTGTAGACAAGCATATTACTGTAGAATATATGGCTGCAATGGTTGGTGTTGACAAGGAGAAGGTACTTTCTGGAGTAAAACATGATGAAAAGGCAAGTTTTATAGCTAAACTCCGTGAAGAAAAGAAAAATGTAGCAATGGTAGGAGATGGTATCAATGATGCTGCAGCCTTGGCTAGCTCTGATTATGAAAATTTTGTTTCGATCCAAGAAACATATCAGATTAACTTTCAGAATGATCATACTAATAAGCATATACTAGAAAGAAGTATTTTAGTAGAGGTAGGTGTTGAATTCACAAATTCAATGATGGGTTACATTCTACAACAGGGTTCTTGGGATGATGTATTGAGACATTTCAAAGCTTCAGTATGCCAAAAATCTGAGTTGAAATATGATCCAAAACATTGTGGCAATGCATATGAGAGGGGTACCAATGAATGTGCAAATTGAGAAAAGCTCTTTGACATTGGGAATAAACTTACTTCTCATCCTTTTGTATATCTCATGGAAGTTTATGCTAAGGCTGGGCAGCCCATGAATTCTTTGAATATTTTCCCAGAAAGGCAAAAGAAAGGAGTTCCGATGAGTGTGATTGCTTGTGGGGAAATTATACAGTTCAGTTTAAGACTTTTTGAGGCAATGGTAAGGAAGAGTCTTTTCAAAACATGTGATTACAAATTCCAAAGGTGGATTTGGGATCCAGGGAGGGGAAAACAACATTGCTCGAGGACAAGCAATTTCAAGAGGGAAGGACTGTGGTGTCCCCTTTTTGGGCTTAATGAGGATTGGAGACCCTTAGCTGACCTTTGTGGTTTCCCAGTTGGCTAAGGGAACGGTTGTAGGGAAATTTGTTTTTTTTAATCAACTTGCTAAAAACAGTAATATGTCGGCAACTTTAATAATGTGATTTTTAAAATAAGAAGGGGGGGCTTTCTAATTTATTTGAAAGTCAGCCCTTAATGAGTTTTAAGTGGGTGCTTTTGAAATATTTTCCCTCCTCAATTGGAACGCCACCCTTGGGAGATGGAGGGAAAAAGGATATAAAAGAAGTGGCGATCTAAGTTTTGGTTCCACCTATTATCATGCAATCAAATTTATTATTGTGAAAGCATGTTTGCTTGAGCAATTAGCTTGGAGGATGAAAACCCTCACTTGCTTTAGTATTGAAGGATGTAAACCCTTCATACTCTTTGGGTGTTCTCATTCAGAGACCACATTGGACTTCAAAATCATCTTTCAGCTTCAAGGTCATCAACAAAAGGCAGCAAATCAGATTTATCAGTTGTGGCTGTTGAGCGACCCACTTTGGAGGGTCTTGTAAGGGGAAATGCAGTGGTAGGGCTGCGTTTTGAGCAGAGATCAGCAATAAATCAGGTTTCTTGGGGTCAGCGTAGCAATTCCCCTTTGTGGCGAGTTGTTTCCAGGTTTTGGATTAGCCATTCCAACATATCCGATTGGTGAAAAGTCCAAATCTTTTCCCCATCAATTGAACGATATTCTGTAATATTTTTAGACCTGAAGTAGATGTAAAAATCAGGGTTTTGATTTAAATAAATATTTTGAATATTCTATAATTTTTGACAGTTTCTATGAGCAGAAATAATTATTGTTATGCATGAATAATTTATTTTCACAAGTCTGCCATTTATGACTAGGGTTCCTATAAAAACCAGAATTTAATATTTCTAGTATAAGGGTTTGCTGGAAAACCCAAGTTCTAAATTGTTTGGAAAAGGGATATTACAAGGTAATAGAATTCTTTGTTTTGATGAATTTTTGTATGTTTTCTATCTGCAATCAAAAGAGTCCATTATTATTCTCATCTTGCTCCATCTTGTCCCATATCATTTTGGTATCAAGCCTTGGTTTGTTTTCCAATAGCCTGGTGCCTTTTGCTAGTGAAGCACTCTAGTGGCGATCCTTTGAGGTGAAGTGCTATTGTATAACCTTTAGCATCATTTGGAATTTCACACAATTGAAATAATTTTTCAATTATCTTGAACCATGTTGGATAGGTTACATTACTTTTGAGGTCGAAGTCTTGTAATTTTTCCTCCTTTGAAAGCTCCGATCTTTATCTTGATCTCAAGACGCATAACACAAAAAGGTCCTTGATCAATAGGACTCTACTACTAGGAGAGTGTTCAACTAATAGAACAAGGGAATGAAGTGCATTCATGCACTCAATTGACCATAGGCCATTCATGCACTCAATTGACTACGAGTCATTCGTGCACTTGTCCTTTAGGATTTCCCTCAACCAACGAGAGAGGACCTTTGGGGAATTATGCATATGATCAATAGATTGAGGAGGCTGATGGGGATTGTGAATGGGGGAGAGGTTGAGCATGGCCTTGAATATTACATTTCTATCCTTCATATCTCTCGAGCTCCTTAATTCTAGTTTGTCTTTGTGATCACTTGGGATATGCATCTGCATTGTTTCGCTTTGATTTTGTACGACTTATACATGTTGTTCGTGGTTTGCATTATTTATGTGGCAATCTATTCCCAACTTGGATTGTTGTTGTTTCTCATGGTGTGGGTGGGTGGAAAACATTTTAACTGGATTCAGTATCACTATTATTGATCCCATCGAGATACCTGAAGAAACCAAAAAAATACATGACATAAACCTTGGCTACTCTAGTACTTACATGCATAACACCACAAACTAGTAACTCAAATCTTGATGAGTCTAGGATGAGGGAAGACTATCATCAAACGGAAACCCACTTTGGAAGGATGGGCATCATGTTTTATAGATATGAACTTAACTTCATTGTCTAGCTGAAAGCCAAAAATATAGCAAAAATCAATAGACAACATTAGAGATTCAAACCAATCATTTAAGCTATCATCGCTCATATTGTGAATTCTAAGGACAGCCTATAGACATCCAATAGTGAATGATTTACAAGCATGTCCTAGGGACAAAACTTCATTGTCTTAAATGACAAATACCCCACCTAAAGGGAATGATATGCCAATGTTCCATCGAGACCCCTTTGGGAGGGAGCCTTGGGTAAGCAATGGGGAATTCCTAGAACCATTGAAGTAGAAATATTTTAGAACCCGTTTAAACTTGTGCAACTCTTGTTTGTGCCATTCAGGCAAGCTGTTTGGCACATTGATCAAACTCAAGAAAAAAACGGTCAAATAGATTGTTGAGGTGAAAGCTACCATTGTTCCATGTCCAAAAAATAGGTGTCCCTTGACATTCATTGTTGATAAGGCATCACTAGTTTGGGAGTCCAACCAACTCATCTCCACCATCTAGCCCAAATCAATACTATATCAATTATCCACATTCATAGTAGTTACAATCATCTATCAATTTAGTCATATGTTTCCTTTAGAGACTGGCTTATAGATGTCTAATATGTGGAAAATTTATAGTGTCTTCCTAGGGACAATCCTATTGATGACTTATAGACGCTTAATAACATCCTACAAGACATTTCATAGACATTGCCAATTCAAAATCAAAATTCTTGTATGTGAGGAACAATTTTCAGGCATCAAGTAATAGGATGACTTACATATATCCATTAATAGATCTTAGTATCAACATGCGATGATTTGCAGAACTCCATTGCTAGGAGGATTTACATATGCCACACTATCACAAACATTTTCCCATGAGAGGATCTAAATGCCCAATAGCATGGTGATTTATGGGCGTCTCAATTGAGATTCACTTAGCAAAAAAAAAAAACTATTAATGATGGAGAACATTTTAGTGGGTAACATTGGCTAAATGCTAGGGGGATTTACAATGCCACACTAACACAAACATTTACCCATGAGATGACCTAAATGCCCAATATCATGGTGATTTATGGGCGTCTCGGTTGAGATTTTCACTTAGCGAAAAAAAAACCAGTATTAATGATGGATAAAATTTTAGTGGCTAACATTGGCTAGTGGGATATTTTTGACATCTGTCAAAGAATATTCGATATCTAAAAATGAAGAGTTGCCTCTGTTTCTAGAAAACAATATTTTTTCTTTGTGAATTCCCCAACTTTTTGTATAAAACATATAAAATCTGAAGGAAACTATAAATTTTTTATTATATCATCACCAAACATAAGAAATTGAGGATTGAAAAAATATTTGCTAGAATTTCTAAACTTCTTAAAACGTGTTTACTTAATATTGCTCTTAATATATGATATAACAATTTACATTTATGCCTGTCAGTAACACATTCAATCAACTAAGAATCAATCTACATTTATTCATATTCTCCAATGACCTACATCACTTATTTTTGCCTTTGGAGTCTAGTTTGTGGATAGGATATCATCTCACCAATGCTTGGGGATACAGTTTTAAAAGCCTACATTTAGCATGCAACCCACTATAGGAGCTTGACTATAAAATAGGTATACAATTTATATCCACAGGTTTTTTCTGAACGCAATGTTTTAGGTTGCATTTATGAGATATTTCCAATGGGAATGGTTGGGAGCCTGTACCTGATACGATAGACCCTCTTGCTGGAAGTGGCTGGGAGGGTTGGGGAGACAAGCCGGATGATCCTCCACCTCCTCAACCACTACTTGTTGCTCCCATTGTGGACCTAAATTTTCATTGTCGCTCTTTTCAATATTGCACTAGGGTTTAAGTTGGCTTGGAGAATATGCAACCCTCCTAATTCACTATGAGCTATGCTTCTTAAGTATAGGTATTTTCCAGGTATTAGTTTGGCAATGTGTCAAGGTACAACCTAATCTAGGTGAATAACGTGTTAATTGGAGAAATAAATAAATAATATTAATGTCCACATACGATCAAAATATATCTGTCCATGAGGTGGTGTAGTGATGATTGGGTATCTTCAAAAGTATGAGACCCAAGTTCAAATCCCACCTGGGATAATACGACCTATCGACTGATGGATATCCCGGTTAAATGGCGTGTCATGATAATGCGGTCAGATCCATGGGCACAATAATGTGCTTAAATCTCCATCATAAATATGGAACCACGATCGAGTTTGGGCTTAGTGATGTCCCCATTGACCTTCGTCAAAAAATAAAAAACCAAAACAGATCAACGAGATTGAAAGTACAATCAGTTATAAAAGAGAAGTAAAGGAGTCCTGGGGTGTCCCCATTTCCACATCATGAATAAACAGGTATTGAAGACCTTTAGTCTATCGGGAGATAGACTAAAGGAGCATTTTTTGGGAAATGTTATTTTATTAGTTATTTATTAATTGTCGAAATAGTGATTTTTATCATAAGACAATTATTAATTAATTAATATAATATTTAAAAAGTGGTTTTCCACTAAAGTGCTTAAATGAATTCATTATTAATTTATTTGCCTTGAAGTAATTTTAATTACTATTTAAATTAAGGCCAATAATTAATATATTATTCAAAAAAGAGATGTTGGCATGGGAGATAAAACAAAGATAAAGAAAGACGTTTAATCTTTCCAAAGTGGTTTACCCTCTTTGGAAAGTTATAAATACATGACGAATGCTACAATGAAGGATATGCTGAATTTGATATTTTATTCTTCATGCTTGAAGAAAACTATTGGGATGCATACCCAATAGAGGTTCGTTACTGTTGGTGATTGATCAATCTAAAATGTGTTTTTTGAAACCACTATTGCTAAATGAGATCTTGTTCTTGCCCTAAGGAGTGGGGCGAATTGCTTTGGAGGGTTTGTGTGCATGTTTATGAGGGTTTCGTGGTCTTTTCCTTACATCTTGAATTTGCTAATTTATTATGCTATTTTTTCAAATGGAGCAAACCACTTGGAGAGCTTGGATCTAGGGTTTGAAGGTTTCAATTGATCGAAAATTTGCAAATTAAATAATTTGATTTTATTTGCTATTTTTCTAATCATTTATGTGAATTTTTTGGACGATTTGTGAAGGGTTTGAAGGAGAAAAATTAAATAATAATTTGCAGAATTATTATTTAATTATTTGATAGGTTTTCAAAGGATTTTCCACTTGTGGAAGGTAAGAATATTTTTTTTAATTTTTTGCTATTTTTTTCAGCACTTTGGAAATGGGGCAATTGACTTAAAGGGGCGATTGATCTAGAAGGGCTGTTTTGGCATTTTCTACGTCCAAATAGGTCGCTGGAATTTTTCTGGTATTTTTCGGAGGATCGTGGCTATTTTTAGTAAGGGTTTGAAGATGAATTTCACTCCGAACAACAGCTGTAATTTTGATAACAAATTAGAATTTTCTGCCATCATATTGTGTCATTTGAGCTTCAAGAAATAGGTAAAAAAGGTACTTATTTGTACAAATTAAATTTTGAATTTTTCTTGCACATTTTTAGTTATTTTGGAACAAGTTGTTGGCTGGATTTTACCCATAAAACCCTATTTTTTTGGTGCCTAGGGATCATTAAAGGTTTCAAGAGCTTGTTTTGCAATCTAGGGTTTGCTGATTGCATTTTCAGATTTGTGGATTTTGGGGAAAACCCCTTTTACACTAATTTGTCCCATTTGGGGACATTACAAGACCCCAAGCTATGAAAAAGTAGCTAGACACATATTAAAAAGGAAAGATGAGCAAAGCAAAGAGAGGATAAACCTAAATGAGAGTTGTTTTGAATAGACATTTGTTGAATGCTTGGTGAGCGGACCATGCTTAAGGACTCACGAAATTCTATAGTGCAGGGCATTATTCAGCATGATCTGGGTTAAGCTATAGTTGTAAACTTGTAGATGAGACACAGGATGTTTGTTTTCTTCCCTGGTGTTACCTAATTGCCTGCATATGTACTGCATATGCTGTCTGAAACCGTACACTCTCAATGTCTTTATTTTCTAGATTAGTGTCAAGAATTCTGAACTTTGGATGGAGATGCTAAATGCTTTCCTTTGGTTGTAAATGAAATATTTATAATATTTAATATTAAATCTATTGATAGTTTATTTTTCTTTGTTATTTTCATGTGCTTAAATACTTTGGTTAGATTTGATAGTTTATGGTTTTGTACTTTATTTGCAGATTTTAAAAAAATGCTCATTCAGTTTCTTCTTTGTACACCATGCTTACGTTTATCCCTTTGAACTAAATAGAAAAGTATCGATATTCTCAACAGACAAGCAATATTGTTATTTAGTACTAAATCTGCAGTTTGTATAAAGTTCTTATTGAGGTTCTCTTTTGTATGCGATGTTTAGGTTTATCCTTTTGCACTAAATGGAAGAGTATTGATATTCTGAATCAATGGCAGTGGCGCTTACCCGATGGTATACCTGTTTCTATTCTTCGGGGTCATGCGGGAGCTGTAACAGCTATTGCTTTTAGCCCTAGGCAGGGTTGTGAGCATCATTTGCTGTCGTAAGTTCTTGTATTCTCCACTGCTAATGCATGGTAGCTCTTATCATTTGATGAGGCAGATCAGCATGTTTATCTGTATATCTCTTCTGGTTAATGTATGGTTTCAAAAGCACTGATTAGATTATGCACTAAGGCAACATTGACTAGAATTTGGCAAATTGTCTGACTTCTGAAGCTTGCTTGAGGCTGTTTTTAGGTTTAAGAAGAAACATTTGTGTAATATGTTTCAGTAATTTGGTAATATTAATATACTAATCCAAAAAGAGATCCACCCTATGCTGAGCACTAATACTCCAGTTAAGGCTGAAGCTGCGCTTTGTAATTTATTGTGCATTTTCATGCTTTGTATCTGTTTGAAATGTTCCAAAATTTTCTATCCATCATACAGGTTTAGATTTAATAAATGCATCATTCCCAATTATGACAAATATGAGAATCATCAATGTTTATAACTTATAGTCTGGGTGGCATTTATAACATGAGGGTTGCAATCAAAGCATAGTTCCAATAAACAGTACTTGAAGAAAAAACATGATTTAAACATTCTTTTGGTGGTGAACAGTGAAACAGTCCAGGTTTTTTTTTCACATTATGGTAAAGGACATCACTTTTGTTCACTGCACTTTTATTAAAATTCACAATCAAGCTATACCTAAGAGCTACTGTAATAAAGGTTATGCCACACCTGTGCTACTATTTGAAAATATCTGTCGACTTTCATGGAGCATTAGCATCCAGAGAAAAACCCTTGCCGCATGATGGGTTGGTGGTTTCTATTTACTTTAAATTTAGACCATCAAGTTCCCCATTTCAAACATCTTGTGTCTTTCAGATCTTCTATAAAAGTATCTTCCCTATGTGTATGTGAAAAGCAATCCTCGGCATCTAGTACATGTTGTCTTAAGTGCAACACTATTCTTGTGCATGTACAAGAGCCTTAGGGACATTTCACTTTGCAATAGCTTCTCTAGGCAGTTTGAAACACTGGGTATTAAGTGATTTAAAATTTTGGAACTTAAGAAATTCCTAGCTTCAGCGTTCTAAAAGTCAGAAATATATAAAGGAATTAAAAGCTTAAATAGAGGAGAGGGGAGGAGGAAAGAATACTCTGGGGAAGCTATTAAAGTGATATTTTAGATATGATTGGAACCTGATGTTATTATCGAGAGAAAATATTTATTATGGATGTTTTAATCTCTTCTTTAGTGCATTTAATTTTATTGTTGGTTGCTTTTTCTTAGCATGAAATCATAAGAAACTCATGTAGTTGACAGCTTGTGGGTCTGCCTATATAGATTAGTTGTGCCCTTTGGATTTGTTTTTGAAATGTCAAGCTTTATTGTGATTGTAGGCATCAGATTTATTTGTTTGTAGTCTATCAAATATATCAATTCTGTGGATTGATTTTTTTGAAAATTATGTATCCCATGCCGATGACTCCATGTTTCCACGGTTGATAGTGTATCTGTATATAAAATATCTATGAACTGTGAAACTATTTTAAGGATGCTAGAATGAGTCCCCTCACTGGTTGTCGGAAGAGATGGTGCTAACCTCTGAATCTCATGTAGAGAAACCACTGACAGACACTAGATTATTATGCATTGCCTCTATCTTGTTCCTTTTCTTTTTTGCTCAGATAAAATAAAATATTTATATTGAACTTAATAGTATAAGATCCCAGGATACACAGAATCGCACTATAATAAATCAGATTGCAGAAGATACGTTATTAAACTGTATCCCAGATAAAGCCAAAACTAGCTATTATCAGTTCCGGATCTGTCCAGCATCACAGCCATCGGGAGACTTTAGATTACCACCAGAGGATACACTGATCTATTGGCGTATAGATAATTCAAACCGGGGGTTTTATAGATGAAACTGTAATATCCTTTGACCAATCTGACCTCAAGTTGCTGATTAAACACTTAAACACTTAAGGAATATTGTTGAACACTTGTCTTGCAACTCTTTATGACTGATATGAATTCTCTAATGGTGTTTCTTGATTGAAAATGTATTTGTAACTCATCAAAGATGCAACTAAATAATGCCCAATGTATCCAATCAAAACAAAGATGAAATGCAGCTATGTTTTGATATTTCTCAATGCAAATAAATGACTCAACTCTATGCAAATGAGTAGCTACAACAAGTTGACATTTCATCATACACTTTGTATGCAACCTCTAACTGTTAGAGATGCATTGAAGTTGCATGTAAATATCTCCTACATCTCCTAGGCAATTTGACAAACACTTTGCATACTAATGTAGGACTGTAAATAAGCATCTTCAGGCAAAGGCATAATTACAAACACTTGCCATACAAACTTCAGACTTAAACTTTTCACTTGGATATGCAATGTGCTGGTTACAAAGACTCAGGGAATCTGATTTACAATAATATATGAAGAACTGAATACAAATCATATGCAAATGCCAAGACTCTTGGCATTAACTAATGACATTATAATTCTGATATAAAATGTGCATCTACAGCTACCATAAGACAGTCACCATTACAATGCCAAAATGACCAATTTAAATGATGCAAACTCAATGTAGAACCTAATACAATGAAGCGCCCTTGAGAAGAGATGTTGTGGCAGCCTTGCTATCTTGAAATGAGCCTTCAACTTGCCAAATCGACCCTTCTAATGGAGCCGCCCCTGTTCTGCATTGAGGTCTTCTCTAATAAATTAATGTCAACTTATAACTCCCCTTTCAAGCATCAAACATCATTGCCTGGCTCCTAAGTATGCAACGCCTCAATACCCATATGAAATTGATCCACCTTTGGCCTGGTATGAGTGAAAACGTGGGTGTTAAGTCTGCAGAATTATGATTGTAATTTGATGGCAGCAACACCTCCAGTTGTTTCCTTTTGATGCTAATCGTCCTTCAATAGGAATGCAATCAATGGTGCCAAAAATCTCCAAATCGTATTAAACCAAAATTGGCCCTTGGCCACAAAATTGCAGCAATTGCGGAGTTTAAAGTAACTCCTCAAATTCTCCAAATCAAATAATACATCAGTTGCTATGATGACCCCAAACTCAGCGAGATGCAATAATACCTCAACTATTGCAAAGTCAAACCCTTATTCAAAAAGTACAATAATACATCAGCTATCGTACTCAAATAAATTCTCAATGAAACACAAATGGAAAGATTGAAATATCTTCCTCAATATTAGCAACCTTTTGGAGATTTTTCACAATCTCAGTTATGCCGATCAAAGAGAGTTTTCGTTCCCAATGATCACGATTGTAGCAATTGTAGAAGTCCTAGGCTTCCTCTTCTCCACAACAAAACACTTCAAGTCAAATATCAAATCTTGGATGATTAGAAGCTTAACTTGACTTTCTTTTATACTTTTTCTCCACCATTTCAAGAAGCTTTTAGAAATAATATCAAAATAATATTATCACTTAAATGACTTTTATGGTTTAATATTTTATTTAAATCACTTTAATTATTAAATCCCAAAGTCCAATATTAAAATAAAAATATTAATTTACGGACTTTAAAACGAAGGCCCAAATGAACTCGGAATTCAATGATGTATAGCTCGTCGGTCTCGACGAGATGCTCCATCTGCAACACTGAAAAACCCAAAACGGACAGAAACCTTAATTTGCCAAAAATAGCAAGTCCAAGCTTAGAGTTTGAAATCTCTTCGGAAAGTGTCATACAACTCCACTGGATCACCTGAACACCTTGTTGACATCGAAATACTCCTCTGATTATGTTGTCACCAACCCACAAAGTCAGCTCTAATTGTGTTGCAAGTGAACTCAAAAATGGGGACATTACAATCCGCCCTTCCCAAAGATTGCTTGTCCTCAAGCAATGCCATTACAACCTCCAATCAACAGATTGAACCAAACTGAAACCAAAAGTGATCCCAGGGTCCCACGTTATTCTCAAAATAGAACCACCACGCCAATGCTGTGCTACTCTAATAAATCCTTCATGCAAGGAGTGGTGAAGCAACTCATCGGAATCCAACTAAACTGTCATGCCAACCCTGTCACCACCTGGGTCCCATACCATAATGTATCCAATCATATCCATATGGTGCATATAGAAGCCGATTATAGTGCCAACCAAACTGAAAATGCCTTCAACACTGTATAGTAGCTTGGATAAGTGCTGGGTGAAAAACACAGATACATATGAAAGTGTATCTAACTCTGATATGTCGCTGCCATAGCTCAGAACAACAACATATGAGCTGGAAATGTCATCACTAATGGTGTCCAACATGCCATCTCGAACCCAAGATGATAGGAGATCATTGGCAAACCAATCCTTATCAAGATAATAGTGAATTACATCATGCCAATTAGCCCTTAACACTGCTGTACCATCAATGAAATCAACACATCTATGATCTAACAATGTAGGATAGTCCTCTAACCAAGAATGATGAATCAGTAAACAATGGGTTAGAGCAACATGATCACTATCCATATGATTCGGTAAGCGAGTCTCATCAAAATCAGATTGTGCCCTGTCAATAGCATGCTGTTCCAGCTCTTTAATGTTGTCTAATTCATCACCCAAAACTGATTTCCTGTCATCAATATCTTCACTCACATATACCTCTTCATTAGCTGGCCCATGATGAGTGTTTCCAGCTGATTGCCTTCTTTCCTTGACCATTGCCAAGTGCTGTTTTGCTTGGGCAGCCAACATCTTTACCTTCCTAGCTCTTTGTAACCATCCATCACACATATCTTGTGTCCTCTTAACATCCTCCATGGTATGATGTATAAAATCAGAACCTTTGTGGCTTGAATCCACAATACATTCCTCTTGTTTAACACACAAAACTTGAGTGCTAACATTGGAATACTCTGTAACATGATCATCTTCATGTGTAAGGGTTGCCAACTCATGATTTTGCAAAGATAAGGGACGGCTGTTCTAAATCAGAAAATTGGGACTTGTCTCATACCTTTGTATAGTGTACTCAACATCCTCAAGCATCTCTTCCTTCCTTGAAGCATCTTCTCCATCAAGTGCTGATTGAATATGTGTTTCCCAATGCAATTCACATGTCTCAAGGTTAGATTGATTCTTCACATCATGCCTCTTCCTGACTTCTTCAACATGCTTTTCTTTAATGTAAGTCTGATTTTTTCTCTCCATAGGATTTGCTGTATGCTGGTCACTAGCTGTTGAAAATTTATTGAAAAAATTTCTAGATACTTCACCTGTAGAGACCTCTGGTTTCTCCTTTTTGTTTTGTTTTGTGATGTAGAGACTTTTGTTTGGGTGTGAAATCTATTCATTCATCTTTTTCTGATTTTCATCCAACTTTCTCAAACTTTGTTGAAGCTTCTCCATATTCTTGTCCCACTGCTTCTGGGTGGTTGAAGTAACCATGATTAACTAGCTGATTCAATATCCAATCTACCCAACAAGGTGGCAGGAATATGGCTCTGATACCATTGTAATATCCCTTGACCAATCTGATCTCAAGTTGCTGATTAAAGGCTCAAAGAATATCATCGAACACTTGTCTTGCAACTGTCTATGACTGATATGAATTTTCTGATGGTGTTTCTTGATTAAAAATGTATTTGTAACTCATCAAAGATGCAACTAAATAATGCGCAATGTATGCAATCGAAACTAAGATGAAACGCAACTATATTTTGATATTTCCCAATGCAAATAAATGACTCAACTCTATGCAAATGAGTAGCTACAAGTTGACATTTTGTCATACACTTTGTATGCAACCTCTAACTATTAGAGATGCATTGAAGTTGCATGTAAATATCTCCTACAGCTCCTAGGCAATTTGACAAACACTTTGCATACTAATGTAGGACTGTAAATAAGCATCTTCAGCGAAAGGCATAATTACAAACACTTGCCATACAAACTTTAGACTTAAACTCTTCACTTGGATATGCAATGCATTGGTTACAAAGACTCGGGAAATCTGATTACAATAATATATGAAGAACTGAATACAAATCATATGCAAATGCCAAGACTCTTGGCATTAACTAATGACATTATAATTTTGATATAAAATGTGCATCTACAGCTACCATAAGATAGTCACCATTACAATGCCAAAATGACCAATTTAAATGATGCAAACTCAATCTAGAACCTAATACAATGAAGCGCCCTTGAGAAGAGATGTTGTGGCAGCCTTGCTATCTTGAAATGAGCCTTCAACTTGCCAAATCGACCCCTCTAATGGAGCCGCCCCTATTCTGCACTGAGGTCTTCTCTAATAAATTAATGTCAACTTATAAGTCCCCTTTCAAGCATCAAACATCATTGCCTGGCTCCTAAGTATGCAGCGCCTCAATACCCATATGAAATTGATCTACCTTTGGCCTGGTATGAGTGAAAATGTGGGTGTTAAGTTTGAAGAATTATGATTGTAATTTGATGGCAGCAACACCTCCAGTTGTTTCCTTTTGATGCTAATCGTCCTTCAATAGGAATGCAATCAATGGCGCCAAAAATCACCAAATCGTATTAAACCAAAATTGGCCCTTGGCCACAAAATTGCAGCAATTGCGGAGTCTGAAGTAACTCCCCAAATTCTCTAAATCAAATAATACATTAGTTGCTATGATGACCCCAAACTCAGCAAGATGCAATACCTCAGCTATTGCAAAGTCAAGCCCTTATTCAAAAAGTACAATAATACATCAGCGATCGTACTCAAATAAATTCTCAATGAAACACAAATGGAAAGACTGAAATATCTTCCCCAATACTGCAATCCTTCAGAAGATCTTTCACAACCTCAGTTATGCTGATCAAAGAGAGTTTTCGTTTCCAATGATCACAATTGTAGCAATCGCAGAAGCCCTAGGCTTCCTCTTCTCCACAACAAAACACTTCAAGTCAAATATCAAATCTTGGATGATTAGAAGCTTAACTTGACTTTCTTTTATACTTTTTCTCCACCCCTTCAAGAAGCGTCTAGAAATAATATTAAAATAATATTATTTCACTTAAGTGGCTTTTATGGTTTAATATTTTATTTAAGTCACTTTAATTATTAAATCCCAAAGTTCAATATTAAAATAAAAATATTAATTTATGGACTTTAAAACGAAGGCTCAAATGAACTCGAAATTCAATGATGTATAGCTCGTCAGAAAGGTCTCGTCGAGACGCTCCATCTGCAACACTGAAAAATACAAAATGGACAGAAACCCTAATTTGCCAAAAATAGCAAGTTCGAGTCCAGAGCCCGAAATCTTTCCAGAAAGTGTCATACAACTCCATTGGATCCCTCGAACATCTTTGGTGACATCGAAATACTCCTCTGATTATGTTGTCACCAACCCAGAAAGTCAGCTCTAACTGTGCTGCAAGTGAACTCGAAAATGAGGACATTACAAAAACCAAGACCACTATACCCATGACAACATTGATTAACCAAGCAGACTGTAACTGCATATTAAGCTTGTGATTCAAACTTGTTAGAAGCTCTAAACCCTGATTGAGCATTGCATGATTTAGGTGGAGTGGAGTGGTGTCCCTTGAATGTCTGATAAATTCTAGCTTTAGACAAATCAGATCAGAGCCATAAATGATGAAAACAACCTTGAATTGGCTCAGATAGATAGGCCTTGAGAAGGGCTAAAAGGGGAGAGTATCCCATACATAAGGAGGGAAGAAGTAGGTACACATGGGAGAGTCTTTATGCCTTACGTGGAGGGGGTCTCAAATAGGTTAGCAAGGATCCTTAAGAGGCACAATATGGGATTATTATTTCTTCCACCAAACATGGCTAGAACCATTCTTGGTTTGACTAAGGATAAGGTGGACCAAAGGTTGAGAGGTGGGGTTTACGGCATTGACTATGGTAACTGTGACAGTCTATATTGGTGAACGTGACAGGACAGTTGGGGTGAGAATGGAGGAGCACATCACAGATATCAGATTAAACTGCATTGCTAAATCAGCTTTGCTGGATAGAACTGAGTGCCACATTTGCCTTGAGAGTGAAAAAGTGATCTCCAATGAAGGAAACTGGTTTAAAAGGAAAATTAATTAATCATTGGATATCGCTAAACATAAGAATAATTTGAATGGAGATGTTAGATCTAACCACACTGCTAAATCAGAACACATCACGGATATCAGATTAAATTGCACTACTAAATCAGCTCTGGCAGAGCACTGAGATAGAACTAAACACCACATTTGTATTGAGAATGTAAAGGTGATCTCCAATGATGAAAACTGTTTTAAAAGGAAAATTAATGAATCATTGGATATCGCTAGACATATGAATAATTTGAATAGATATGATGGCTTAGTTTTAGGCCAAACATGGGGCAACCTAATTAAGAGACTTACCAACTAACAAGCCACTATATAGCTAGTTAATCACTTTTGGTAATTTAATGAATTTGATCATATTACTTAATGATCTTATCATTTTAGGTAACAAATTAATTTTGAGTATATTAATTAATTAATTATCTATGATTCTATGGTGGTTAGCCTCTTTGGGTCTTAATGCTATTTTGGCCTTTCCTAAGTTGTATTAATCTTCATATACTCATGAGCATAGGGAAGTGGCGTGATTGATTTTCAGAGATTTGTGTCTCCAACTGTAAGGGTTATCTCTATAAAGAGACCCTTGTTGTAATCCATGGCACCGTTCTTTGCTCTTGTCCTCACCTGATGATGGGTTGTGTGTCAAGCCCTGTAACGTCCAAATTTTATATGATTCGCTAAACAAAGGTTTCTCCAGATTTCTGTTTGATTAATATTTGAATCGTCAATTCTTATAATCAAGTTAGCTTCACTAATTGCATTATCATTAAATGCAAGCTTTCCATGGTAGGATCCTTTTGGATTCATCGAAGGTCATATGAGAACCCCAATTGGCTAGTTGCCTTCTGCTTGATTAGCATCACTTCTAATTGTGATCTTTACCAAGTGACAGAGTTTATATTCGCTGGCATGCTATATAATTAAGCCATAAACTACTTGAATGGATAATTATTAATTTTATATATAATACACCTATTGTTAAAAAAATTAACAGTTTTGAGTTATATATATATATATATATATATATATATATATATATATATATATATTATTGAACATGTGTTCTTAGAAAACAGGGACTTCCTAAAATGTAAGTTGGAATGCGAAGTCCATGTCTACAGAGACAAGGACGATTAAATTACTTCACATTAAAATAGAAAGTCGTTTTGGAAAGATTTTTTTTTTTTGGAAAGATACACGTCTTATTTTACACCAAAAGCATGACTCTGACAACAATTGATCATCAGAGTTACATGGAAAGTCAACTCTGATGAGAGCTAGAAACTGACATGTGAAAAGTTTAGTATTTCTTTCTTACTCTACTCTTTTCCTCATACAATTTAGATTGGAAACATTGCTAGGTTAAGTGTTGCAACCATTCAAGATATTTTTTTTAACCCAACAAATACTTCATGGCCTTTGTTTTCTCTAACACTTATTAAAATGCTTAACTACTTGTCATCTTAGTCTTACTCTGCTTCTTCCCCTTTGTTGCATTCTAAGCTTCAGAATTTGCATTGGCTAAATATATATATTTTTAGATAGATACGGGGTTTTTTGTGTGGCCCCTTGCCATACGAGTCAGCTTTTTTGACTGGAGCCAATCGAACTAGCTTGGGACACAAATGCGAGGCCCAGGTCCCCCTTACATCGAATACCAACATTACCTAAATCACCAACTACCACTACTGGCCTACCATGCCACAGTGGGATTTGAACTTGGGTGGGGCTGGACACAACCAAGCCACTTTAACCAATGTACCCACATCCCATTGGCTAAATGTTTGGGTACAGGGATTTTTATAACCGGAATGCCCAAACTAGCGGTGGATAGTATCTCTAGCCATGGACTGTGGAATGCCTTGTCACATTGAACACAAGTTTCAATCCACTTGCCGACCCCCATTGCATTGAACACTGAGCCAATTAGCCCATTGCATGTGGATACTTTTCACAAAGGTGTGCATACCTTACCCCCTATAGGGTTAGAACCTGTGACCTCCCTTTTGGGAGCACATGTTCTTCACCATTAGGCCAACTTAGGTGCACTCATTGGCTAAATATTTATGAAGAAGTTGCGTTGGCTAAATATTTTTTCATACTTGAAAATTATTGATTATATTTTCTTCCATCCATATCAGATCTCTATTTGTCGGTACCCTCACTTTGAGTACCTTTGGCTGTATGTTCATTGAACTAAGCTGTATTTAGTTTCTATTGATTGTATATATTGTTTACGTAAGGTAGGATGCTTATCATCATTATTATTGAAAGTTGCATATTCCTTTGTCTGGTATGATTTGTAGTTATTGCGATAAATTTCTTTTACTTATGCTTTTCGAACCCGTTGGTTTTTGAAAACATTGCAGTTTGCAGTGGGAATTGTCTTCAAATTCTTCTGTATATTTGCATTGAATGTTAGGTGGCTGTTGGCCTTACCATTCTTTCTCTTTCAGTTCATCAGATGATGGGACATGCCGTATATGGGATGCATGCAATCAATCAGTCAATCCTCAAGTATACATGCCAAAGGCAGATACAGGTCAATTAAGCAAGCCTGCTTTAATGAATTTAAGTCAAATATTATTCTACAGTTTACTTTTCCAAAAAGCATTCGCAGAGAAATGTTGGCAGGAAATAGAGATGGAGATTTGGGATTTGATAGACTGATTCTTGCTTATGACAGATTCAAATCCAACTGGGCCCAATCCTTCAGCAATACAATATGTTAATCAGATGCTTTGTTGTGCTTTCAATGCTGATGGTACAATCTTTGTCACTGGCAGTTCAGACAGGCTTGCAAGGGTACTGATCTTCAAGTATCATTTATTTATTCGATCTTGGTGTTGTCTAAATTGATTTCTGCTTACTGTTGCTACTGGGAGTTCATGGTTTTTAATGCAACTAAGTTTTGATAATGTAAATGCAAAGTTCAATTCAAATGAGCTGTGTATTTGTCTATTCATCTGTTCATATTTGCATATCTCTACAGGTCTGGGATGCAAGCAAGTGGATTGATGAAATCAATGGCAGACCCAATCACGAGGTGGCTACTCTGAAAGGTCATGAGAATGATGTAACTCATGTTCAATTCAGGTATTTACGAGAGCTCAATATCTCTCTTATGTATTGGACATTTATGTATTTAACATTGTGATTATTTAGGCTAATGTCAAATGCACTGCATTGGTGTCTTATAGTGGTTGTGTGATCCCAGTAAGACCATTGCCTGCTGACATGACAAGGGAAGAACAGTTCTCAAAGTTCAAAAACTCATGGTGTGTATGATGAAAATATATGTGCAGTTTATAACTTCAGTGTTGCTAACATAAATAGCTTACATATCAAATATGCAATATAAACAAGATTTTGATGTATAAATGTTACAGTGAAAACACTCTTTTTATGGAGAATGTACAACCCAAACAGATCTCTACTGCTCAAATGCCATTACTAGAGAAAACATTCTATTCTATTCTCTCATCCTGATGATGGTTCACGGAGCGTCATCCAAAATGTTGATTAAAAATTTTGCACAGTTTTTTCTAGAAATCTTCATCATAAAAAACATTCTTCTTACTTTCTTTTTATATTTATTTAGCTTTTTGGGTTCTTGGACTTATTTTCAGTTTTTACATGACAGGGAAAATATTTGTTTATTGAATTGCAGGTTATCTCATGATAAAATTGTTACGTGTTCACGAGATGGTAGTGCAATAATTTGGACTACGCATCCTCGAAAATATAATGTAAATGCTAATCTTTTAAGGGTGCCTTTTTCTTACATTCTTTGTAATTAAATTAATTTTGGAACATGTATTAGAAGCTGGAATAAAATATACCCTTAGCTGTAATGCCTCAATCAAGGGATCATTTGCTTGAATACTGCTCAAGGAAAGTTCCTCAAGATGTATCCTCTATGGTCTGCTTGTCATCAGTTTCAATTTTGTCACAATGGCATCCTAACTGTGTCGTTTACATTATTCCAAAATATATTGACAGCAGTCTTATGAGCGCATGTTTCTGGAAACTTAAGGAACTAAAATAACTTTTAAATAACCAAAACTTCCAATCCTTATTGCATGAATTTTAAACTTAGTCTCACAAAAATTGAGATATAATCTATGCAGGGTAAAATTCGTCTGTGGTCCAAGGCATATCATCTGCGAGTTCCACCACCACCAACGCCAACTCAGATACCAAAAGGAGGAGGACCTTGTCAGAGGTTGCTGCCTACACTGCGAGGAGTCAACATGGTGGTCTGGAGCTTGGACAGTCGATTTGTTCTTGCTGCTATTATGGGTATGCCATTCTGCACTATGTGAAGTTGTATAATTTATTATAGTTTTCCATGGACTCATATAAGAACTATCACTTAAAGAGAAATTGTTAATCTTTCCACTCCCTTGAGTCGATATAACACTGTAGAATAATTATGGTTTTCTTGTTTTTGTTTAATACGGGAAAATAAAATTACACTGTTTACTAAGTGTTGTTGCCCCATGTCTCCCTGTGGACTGATACAAGAGTCAGTTGTATTCAATCTTAAGCTTGTCATATTATTGGATGTTCCATTATCTTTAGTCACTTTATGAGTTGGCTTTTTGTTGTGACTTTTTTGATCTAATGCCTGGCTATGTGCTATAGTTCCACATTATTAGTACCTAGTGGGAAGATAGATTCAAAAGCTCTTAATTTTTATGTAATTTAGTTTTAAACGTTCAAATATGATATACATATTGAACCCAAAGCAAAGCATTCATTAATTTCTAGATTCAGTGGCACACATGCTGTAAAGAGTTGAATTGTACATGCCAGTACACTGTTCTATTAGTTCTATTTCTGTCTAGAGGTTAGGCTTTATGTTGTCTATTAGCTGGTTGCAATTATGAGGAGAAAGACGTGCTTCAACTTGTAGTATTCCAGGATTTATTTGATGATGTGGAAGACATGGAAAATGTCAGTTTCTAGAAACATTCATTGGCCAAAACCATTGGAACAGCACCATCTTTTATATTATTGAGGAAAAAATAGGGAAGAACCTTCAAACAAGAATTTTACTACTTGATCATGGTATTGGTGGCTTTGTGTAGAAAATTTCTCATTCCATGTAGGAAATATAAAAGCATTGACAGCTCAAGAAACTCTCCTAGTATCGGTTTACTCCATAAAGTAAGATAGCTTTGCACAAGAGTGAAAAATGGATAAAGATTGTATTCAGAGACATTGTAGAGTATTAAACATTAGGCATTATAAAGATTACATGTACAATGAAGGTGAAGGGTATATATAACAAAGTCAAATGCTTGCTCTCATTTGCCTATTGGTCACATAATAGGCACATGTAATTGGCTCACTTAGAGGTGACACAATAATACATAACATTAAATGCTTATCTTTATCCTATTTTAAGCCTAAGAAAGTGTATCAAAACACACTTAGTATAGAAGCTAACCTAAGTTAACTTAATGATAGGTGCACATTAAATATTGCACCAACACCTCCCTTAAGTGCAATTTAGGGAGGCCTATACACAACAAGAAGGCTTAGAATCATTTGAAATTGGTCCCGACAACTATGCCCAGCAAAGTACCTATGTACAATTAAAAAGTTGTAAGGATCTATAAAATTTGAGACATGCCCCAAGGGTCTCTAAAAAACACATTAAAAAAATATGTGATTGGTGATGTTGAAATATGCAGCAAGGATGGGCTGATCCATCATTGAATAAGTCAGTACAACACACGAGTAGTACAACAATATCTTGAAAGAGGATGTGCTGATCCATCATTGAAGCAAGAAATTTTTTATGGAAATCCACGCAAATGTCAATTTTAGAACGTCGTGAGCTGCTTGATGCTGAGTTGTAGCATTTGAACGCTGAGTTAAACGAAGAGATCATGCCGAGTTGCATGGAAAGCTCCTAGTGAATGTGGCGTTTAACAATTAGTCAACTCTAAATTTGGAACATTCAACTTGACATTTGAATTTGGAACTTCAATTGAAGCTGAGTTGGACCCTCAGATGCGTGAGATGATCTGGCAATGAGTGGGACTTTAATAACCAGTCAACTGAAGCTTTGGATGGCATTCGAAGATAGCTCCTGCTTGCATGTATTTTGTCCTATTCTGGTCTGCCTGTTTGTGTCTATTTCTGACAGGATTCTATATTCGGATGTATTTGTCTATATTTTTACCCGTTTGGCCTTTTCTTTCGGAATTTTGACATTACCTCTGTTCCAACGGTTACTTCCCGCGGTCAAAATTTGACGTCTTGCGGGACGTCACCCTTGGTCTTCTTATTTCCTTCGGAATTCTCTGCTTGGCAATTTCCTTCGGACTTCTCTTTCTCTCGGCTTTATTGGCTTCGCATTTCTTTGGATTTTTTTCACGGCCCTTTCTCCGAATTTCTTCGGACTATTTGTCCGAAGGAATTCCTTCGGACAAAAAGTCGGAAGGTCTCTTTTTCTTGCCTTTGCCTTTGCTTTGCAACTTTTCCAAATTTCTTTGGGATTAATTCCGTCGGCTTTTCTACGGGCCTTTGTCCGAATTTCTTTGGACTTTTTGTCCGAAGGAATTCCTTCGGACAAAAGTCCGAAAGAATTCATTGTCTTTGTTCTTTTTCTTCTCTTGGACCCTCCTTGTGTCTTCTGAATTCCTTTGGACAAAAAGTCCGAAGGATATCTTCCCTTGCCTTTTCCTCCGAATGTGCCCTTCGACCTTTGAAAAGTGCCCTTCAGGGAATTTTCCATGGTCCCTTCTACCGATCAAGTGCCCTCCGCAAGGGCATTTAGCTCTCCCTTTGTGCCCTTCGAAAAAATTGTAGGGCATCCGAGCTTTTTGATAAGGTTCTGAATTTGGTCCTGTGCCTTCCTGAAAGGTAGGTGCCCTTCGGGAATGTTGAAAATGATCCTTCTGAAGGGTACTTCCTTGGCTTTTACCTGCCTTTTGTGCGGACTTTTGGATTCTCCGAAGGAATTCCGTTGATTTTTCATTTCCTTGGCTTAGCCTTCTTTGACGAACACCATTCCTTCTGACAAAAGTCCGAAGGAATTCATTCTTTTGCAGCAAAGACCCTTAACAAAGAAAAACAATGTATTCTTTCTTCCTTGGCTAGAGACATGCATTTTCAAATGGCGAGAGACAATCTGACTTGTGGAAGAATTGTCAACAATAACCTAAGATTAAATTATTAACTTGGAAGCTAATTTAGATTGACAATATCTTTACCACTTCATACATGTGACAATCCAAAAACACAAAGAACCCTAGATAAAATCTTGTACCATTCCTCATTTGTACCAAGAGGCTCATTTTATACCTTGCATCTACTTGGACCTTTGGTGTATGTGTGGGGGTGGGTAGTTGCATGGGGAACATTGAAGACTGGCATTTTTATAGATATGCAAATCATAACAATAATTTTTTTTTCCAAAGAGGTAGCACATCCTAACCTCAACATGGGTTTGATGCATAGATTCAAAAGTCGCCAAAAACTAGCAATTACTCGTGATTAGACTTTGAAATTATACATCTTCTGTAAAATTGAGAGAAGAGAAATGGCAATTAATTGCCGATTTTTGCTGGGTAATATCGTTGATTACTCGGCAAAAATTGGTGATTAATCGCCACGACTCTCCAGTGAAGGGATAAAAGGCCCATAATATAAAAAATTGATTTTACTCTTATTTATGCATTTTTTCTTTGAGAAATTGTGAATCGCCGAATACATTGCAAGCTTGCAAGGAATACATTATATTTAAGTTTATTTTATGGATTTATATGTGTTTTTAAGTAGCGACAAATTCTCAGAGTAATGTCAATTAATTGCCGAGAAACTTCTGAGTCTCGAGTACGAGTCTAAATTTTGGGCTGCCAAGTAATTGCTGAGTACAAGTTTTTAAACTATGGTTTGATGTGCCAATAGGTATCTAAAAGACTTGAGGTGGCAATCCTACCACAATTGTGGGAACACAACATCGAGTATTTTGAATGCCTCTCGGCACATATCAGATTCATATGGAGATGTATTTGTGCTAGTTAAATAATTAGGTTTCATGGCTTAGATTTGATATGGCATGTCATACTTATTTGATATAGTCTATAAAATATTTGAGATCCGTTACTGTTGAATGATTTGTTTGAGAAAATCCTATTCCTTTTTAATTAATATTTATTTTTTTGAGTTTTTTGTGATACCTTCTCTTTTCAAACTTTTTGAGCAGCGTTACCATGTCCATAGACAATGACCAAAACTGTTCAATAGTAATGTTGAGTGCAAGAGAATGAGAATAACAATGTACATGGAGCAGTATTAAGGAACCTATGTTGATCAAACACTGTGTTGAGCGTTCTTCTACATTTCCCTGTGCCAAGTCTTTTTAGTTTTAATGAAGTCACATTCTCTAATGAACGGAAACACTTTCAGTCACTTTTGATGAGTTTTGCATTTGAAAGCATACTTATAGGGTAAGTTAAATGCATTGACTAAAAGAATGCTAGAAAATAATCGAATTTGAATACAAAATATATTTAATAGAAATAGGGTATAATATAATAAGAAATTACACAGGAAGAGAAAAATGAGATAATAAGACTGAATCTTTATTACTGATATTGGGAAATATAGATAAGAAACTTAAAACAAGTGAATGTCCCCATCAGAATATTTACACCACGGCAAGAATGCATGCCAAAGAGAAACAGACAATACATAAAAACATTTAAAATGGTTTAATTGTTTATTGGGATAAAGTTGGGGAATAGTAACAAGTGTGTACAATTCGGGTAGAAACTACTGTTGACAATTCTTCCACAAGTCAGATTGTCTCTCGCCATTCGGAAAATGCACGTCTCTAGCCAATGAAGAAAGAATACATTGTTTTTCTTTGTTAAGGGCTTTTGCTGCAAAAGGATGAATTCCTTTCGACTTTTGTCCGAAGGAATGGTGTTCATCAAAGAAGGCTAAGCCAAGGAAATAAAAAATCAACAAAGAGCCTAAGACGAAGGAATTCCTTTGGAGAATCCAAAAGTCCACACAAAAGATTAAGAAGAAAAGCCAAGGATTAATTCGGAAGGGTCACTTTCAACAATCCCGAAGGTCACCTACCCTTCGGGAAGGCAAGAGAACAGATTCAGAACCTTTGCAAAAACGTTGGGTGCCCTACAATTCTTCCGAAAAAGGGACAGACAAGAGCAACTAGCCCTTGCCGAGGGCACTTGGTCGGCGAGAGGACCATGGTGAGAATTCCGAAGGGCACATTTCAAAAAGCAAAGGCACAAAAGAGACCTTCGGACTTTTGTCCGAAGGAATTCCTTCGGACAAAAGGTCTGAAGAAATTCAGAGAAAAGCCGACGACAAAAAATCCGAAGGCTTCGGAAAAGTTAAAAGGCAAAGGCAGGAAATGATTTTTTTCGGACTTTTGTTCGAGACAAAAAATCCGAAGGCTTCGGAAAAGTTAAAAGGCAAAGGCAGGAAATGATTTTTTTCGGACTTTTGTTCGAAGGAATTCCTTTGGACAAAAGTCCGAAGGTCTCTTTTGTGCCTTTGCTTTTTGAAATGTGCCCTTCGGAATTCTCACCATGGTCCTCTCGCCGACCAAGTGCCCTCCGCAAGGGCTAGTTGCTCGTGTCTGTCCCTTTTTCGGAAGAATTGTAGGGCACCCAGCGTTTTTGCAAAGGTTCTGAATCTGTTCTCTTGCCTTCCCAAAGGGTAGGTGCCCTTTGGGATTGTTGAAAGTGACCCTTCCGAATTAATCCTTGGCTTTTCTTCTGAATCTTTTGTGCGGACTTTTGGATTCTCCAAAGGAATTCCTTCGGACAAAAAGTCCGAAGAAATTCGGAAGACTAGAGTCCGCAGAAAAACAAGTGTAGGCAAAGCAAAAAGAGACCTTCGGACAAAAAGTCCGAAGAAATTTAGAGAAAAAGCCGCGGAAAAAACCCGAAGAAATGCGAAGCCAATAAAGCCGAGAGAAAGAAACCCTGACTAACACAAAAGTCCGACCAAAGGGAAAAGAGAAGGAAGATATCCTTAGGGAAAAAGTCCGAAGGAATTCCTTCGGACTTTTTGTCCGAAGGAATACTTCGTAGAATAAAGCCCGCGAAAATTCAAATGACCGACGCAGTCAGGGCAATTCGAGTGGACAATTTGTTCGACGCAAGTTGCCACAGGAAAGTCTGAAGACAGGGCCGAAGAATTAAGTCGGGACAACCAGAAAGCCGAAAGTAATGGAGGTTGACTGTGCAAACGAAGATAGAAAATAGATAATCCGATGAAGAGTTGAAAATAGAATATCCGAGGAAATATAGATTAATACATTCGAATATAGAATCTCGCCAGAAATAGACATGAACAGGCAGACCATAGCAGGGTAAAATACATGCAAGCGGGATCTATTTTCGAGCACTGGTCAGAGCTTCAGTCGACTAGTTATTGAAGTCTTGCTCATCTCTGGATCAACTCATGCATTCGAAGGTCCAACTCAGCTTCAACTGGTGTTCCAAATTCGAATGACGAGTTGACTGTTTCAGATTTAGAGTTGACTAATTGTTAAACGTCGCATCCGCCAGGAGCTTTCCATGCGAAGGATAATGATCTCTTTAGTCAACTTAGTCGACCCCTTCGTCCAACTCAGCCTTCCAAACGTTCCACCTTGGCATGAAACAGCTCACATAGAGTTCTAAAATTGACATTGGCGTGGATTTCCATGCAAAAAGAGGTGGGCGGTCCATAACAAAAACAAGTTCACTTCCTCAAGCGCAAGAAGCTTCATGCAAAGACAAAAGAAAACATATTTTATTGAAAGTCCAAGTAAGCCTTGAGTTAACCGAAGTGGATCCTTCTCTTCAAATTTTCAAGGCCAATCTTTGGCCTCTTGTAATTCTCTATATAATGGCTTTCAACTTTGATTAAAAATCATTCAATCTCTTTTGGTTAGACCAGACTTTGCCATTGGTGAGTTGTGTAACCTCTTCGATCAATAGAAGGACTGTACTTTTAGATTTCAAGCGTTGGCATAGTGTATATTTCATTCAACAATTTGCATAAGTGGTAGATTTCTCTCCCTTCCCAAATTCTGGTTCATACCTAGTTGCTAGATTATCCTTGTGCAGGGCATGTTAAAGTGTTTTTTATGTCTTTTGCTAAAGCTGTAAGTGGATGTTAGGTGGCTGCAAAGTGTCTTTTATCAGACCTCTCTCCATCGTTTTCCCTCATATTTTGGTCATTAGATCGAACCTCTCCATGAAATATTTATGCATAAGTGTTTGATTGAAATCATAGGTCTTTCTTTTCCCTTGTTTGTTCAGTGTTCAAGGTTCCAAGTTGAGTGGATCAAAATTCTGGTGTATCACCCCCTTTAAGTAGGATTTCCCCTTTAAGTTTTCCTTCTCTCTTTTCCACGGTAGTCCGCAGCATAGAGTAGAGATCCTAATTGATACATCATACAGGAACCAGCCTTCTCTAGAGGTTCTTCTCACTGTTGAGGCACCCACCCTCGTGAGAAGATCCCATTGTTTCAGCTGGATAGAGGACTGGCCATTTCGTGCACGTCTTCGAATCAGGGCGCAGCTCCAGGTTGACAACAACTACAAATGTATCATGTTTATAGTTTTATCATCATTTACTGGCAATAGAAAAAGCTCCAAGCTTACATGTCCATATAGCTAAAGTAAAAACTCCCTGAAATATATGCATTTTTCCAAAGAAATGTTTATATTGATTAAATAATTTGAAATTTATGGGACAAAATCCCTTTTAAATTTTGATGTGGATTCTTTTAATTCACTGCTTCACTGAAATATGGTTGAACAAAGACTAGATACCTGACTACTTTTTGGCATTTGGCCACACTTGCAAGGTCATTGGACTTTGAACATATATTGTATTTGTATTAGATACTACATTTTCTCAGAATAAACATTTTCTGTATACAGATATTTTTATTTTTATTAATTTTCCCCTACTATAATATGAGGAATACGTTTACCAATTTTCATCAAATACCTACATTGCAGAATCGGCTAACTTATGAGAGAACCAAAAGGAGCTTGGTGGTTTCCTTTCCAATATGCTAATTTCTGGTTTAAAGCAAAGTCATTTATTTGTTCTTTAGGCATGATTCATTAGGTTTGCGTAAGGCAACCATAAAAATCATCATCGTCATTATCACGATGATAATAATTTAGGAAATATCATTCGTTGTTTGTCATTTTAATGGAAAACAGTGTATTTTAGACTTCTGAATCTTATAGTACTAGATGCTTGTGGATGTGTGTCCTTTTTTTATCTGAAGCTTCTAATAAAGGTTAATATCTGTATGATGTACTCTGCGTTGGTAATGCAGATTGCCGAATTTGCGTGTGGAATGCAGTGGATGGAAGTTTAGTGCATTTTCTTACTGGACACTATAAATCAGTTGAGTGTAGAAACTATAAAGCTTATTGGTAACATTATAGTGGATTTATTTTGTACGTAAGATGTCTTAAGCCTTGCATCTTATTTAAGCAAAACGCAATAATGCCATTGGCCAGTCTCCTCAATGTGGCAGAGGTCAGTATAATCCCAGGAGAAGGAAAAAACAAATAACCCATATATTCCAAGGAAAAGAACAATCAAATACTGACCGAATATGTAGCTAAATGTTGCAAAAAAAAATTCCATGTTTGTTGTGCATGCGTGCACAGACATGAACATGTTCTTCACTATAATTGTTTGGCTTGATAAATATCAAAACTTGTAGCTTGCCAATAAAACTAGTTTACAATGTTGGTCAGTCAATTGGGCTACAGTTAACTGACTTTTAGCTACTTCTTTTGCAGACTTATGTTTTGGACGTGCACCCCTTTAATCCGAGAATTGCTATGAGTGCTGGCTATGACGGGCGTGTAATAATATGGGATGTATGTGTCTGTTTCCAAAAGTACTAATTTGTTAAGATTACTTTCATGGAACAAATTGTTGAAATCTATGAATTAACATCTATAATTTTATATTAAAAGGAGTTAATAATTAAATCAGATTGCTGCTATTGTCTAAGCAAAAAATCTGCAAAAAGCAGAGGAGAGTACAAGGTACATTCATTTCTACCAAATATACTTAAACAAAGGGAAGACAGCATAAGATCTATCTTGCCTATCTGCTTAAGCAAAGTCAAGAGAGCATAAGATCTATCTTTCCTAACATTTCGTCTTGTGTATATTTAAAACCTTTAAAAGCTTATCAACATATATGCTTATACTTAAAATACTGTAAAGTAAATGAAATTTACAAGGTTTCACGTGGCTTTGTCTGTCAAAGTAAACTTTCACCCATCCTGCACTAAGACTTTATATTCTCTAGACTCTCCACAAAAAAATGTGCACCCCCAAAACCATTGACAAAGCCTGCTGCATCAACGAGATTTTGGTGGACCGTCTATAAACAGCTGTGAGGGATTGTTTCCTGCCTCCATAGTTTGCTGAGTCCAAGTTTGTGTGGAATGAAGAGCTTGGGGCCTATAAATGGGTACATTTCTCTCTTCTCCTTCAGTGGTGTCCATCCAGGTTTTCTTAGCCTGAGTGACCTGCCTTTTAGGTTGCTGAAAGTGTACACCTCCAGAGCTCGCTTCTTTGCCTTGTTGCTCAGAAGTTCTTCAATGATGGCCATCCATTTGGCCTGTTGCTCCATCCGTTTGACTCGTTGTTCCTAGCAAGGTAGGAGTCATAAAAAACATTTTTCCAAAACAGGGTTGGAAAAACCCTTGTCAACAATTTGCTGGCTGAAGGGTTTGGATGCTTCTTTCAATAGCATGTATGGAGTTGATAAGCCAGGTGTATCTAAAAGCAGGGTCCAGTTTTGGGGAAGAATTTCCATTTCCTCTTTGACACCCAAATTGGTTGAGAAATTGGGAGTCCATTGTACATGAACTGACTCAGGAGAAATGGTTTCAGGTTCAAACTTTGAAGCAGAGTAGCTGCCTGAAGGTTAAAAAGCCGAATGTGTGTTATTGGATTGGTGGGGTGTAGGAGGAGAATGACTTCAAACCCGTGGTCAGGATATTGCCAATCTCATCCAACGATTGGACCTGTGTATGAGGTTAAGGGCAGAAAGCGGGTGCTGGGACCTGCCATGCCAGCAAGAGGCTGTAGAAGGTTCAAGGGGGACTAACCATGGGGAACAAGATGTACCTTTTGATTGTTTCTATTAGGGTCTTGATTAGGCAGCATAAAAGGGATTAGGGGGTCGTGTGATCTGATGCTTTTGACTTGCAGTCGTTCAATTCAATTTTGACTCTAAAGCTAATTTGTGAGCATAGGTATCTATGTTTGATCTTTTTTATTCTAAAGTTTTTTGCCTCAGCTTTCTACATTATTTCATATTTCACAATTCCTACATTTTTTGTACTGTCAACCCAATATCAACCTTTAGTTAAAACTGACAGTGTAGTCTGAGGAAATGGCTGAGAAAATCTGCAATTCTATTAACAATTTTTGATGTGTTAGTGAGTTGAATTTGAGATTTTACATTAGGGCATTGAGCATCATGTTCTACCTATATCTAAGTGGTATATGCCTTTTCCAATTTATTTCTCCTATTCATGCTGAAAGGTCTATGTTTAGGTGGATTCAAGGATAATGTTTCAAAAGCATTGAAGCAAACGAATAGATGACATGTGTATTGATCCAGTGCTAGAATTAGTGTGTATTCATAAATCAGGCATATGTTTGTGTGCATGTTTTTGCATTCAAAGACAGACAGTCACGTGTCTATCAACATACATAAACACTTACGCGTGTGCCTAGACACATATACATGTATGTACGTGTAAATATATTTACATACATATATATGTCCTCATGCTGTATGCATTAATCAAAATGCAAAATTTTCCACCAATAAAATAGTTCTTTCTTAAAGTTGTGCTCATCTTTTGTGAATCACTTTATTTAGTGATCTTGCTTTGGTTGCCTTTGATATTCATTTTGATTTTCAGTGCATTGGGTTATGTTTTGGACCTTGTTTTCCTTTGTTGCAATGTGAAAGTGTCATGTCAGGGATCCTAGAAGACTTATGAGCTCCAACAAACTCCAAGGATCAGATAAAAGTCGGTTTCAGTCAACAAACATGGGTCAAATTGAGTGTTCCATGTATGGTGATGAAACCACCGGTGTCTATAGGTGGTGGTTGCAAAACTGCCAATCTGCATTAACAGGCAGTTGCAAGACCACTGGTTTACATTAAGCGGAGGTTTCTACGCATCGGTTGTACAAACAGAGAATGACCAGAATGATTGATTTTCCCATCTTGAGTGTTTCAAAAATCTTTGGGAAAGTTTAGTTGGCGGTTGCAAAACTGCTAATCTGCATGAACAGGGGGTTGCGAGACCACCGGTTTAACATTAAGCAGAGGTTTCTCCGCATTGGTTGTACAAACAGTTAATGACCAGAATGATTGATTTTCCCATCTTGAGTATTTCAAGAATCTCTGGGAAAGTTTGAAGAAGCATCTCCAGGATGCAAAGGAGGTTATCTGAGTTGGTTGGTGTGTTAAGGAAGGAGAAAAGAGAGGGAACATGTCACAAGAAGCATGGATCAATTGTAAAAGCCAAACTTCATGATCTAGTGGGATTTACTGTGAATGCATCCTCTTCATTCTTCTTATTTTGATGTTTTCCTAACTATTAGAACTGTACCAAGGGGTACGGATTTTGTATAAGTTGATAACAGCAATAAAGGAGTGTGTTTTACTTCTGCAAGTTCTTAAAAAAGTTGTCTGTCATTAATTGGATCCTTGTCCTTGTACTACATCATTTGGTACTAGGGCTGGTTTTGAGTTGAGAGAATGTACCTAGCTTACATAAGATTGTGATCAATATACCACCCAGGATAGCAGTTGGAAGAGGTAGATAAGATAAGATAAGATAAATATATTAATGTCCAACAAATGACCAAACAAGTAGATCAAAGGGATAGCAGGTTACACAAGTGTGAGGAACAAGCGGGAAACCCTAGAGGTTTCAAAAAATGAAAGGAACGAAGCGGGAAGACAACAATACAAAGCAAATGTGGCAGGGATATTGGACGAGGTTGTGGACTTGCTGAGAGTTGTGAAAGCAAGATTGGATGTTGGTGAAGAAGACAAAAGAATAGGTTTTGCACCCATAGATGATGTGAGTGACGCTGAAGAGGAGCAAGGGGCAGAAGAAGAAGAAGACGATTACTAAAATGAACAGCTGGATATAGGTGAAGATAGGCTCATTAGAACTATCTCAGAGATTGGAAGAGGAAAAATTATAGAAGTTCAAAGCTTCTCAAGAACTTTGAATCCAAAGGAATTGATAGATTGACTCATGGAGATGGAAGAATACTTCAAATTTGATGAGGTTGTTGACCCAAGGAGAGTAAAAGTGTTTCAGCCAAGTTGAAAGGTTATGCAGCCCTATGGTGGAAGGAAGTATAGATTGGGAGGAATTGAAAAATCAAGGAAAATATTATTTGTTGGGATAGAATGGTTGCCAAATTTAAAGGCAAATTTTTACCTGCAGATTATTAGCTGGATTTGTTGAAGAAATTTCAGAACTGGAGGCAAAGAGAGCTCGGTAAGGACTACCGAGGTGTTCTACAAGATAAACATGCGGACTAGTCACCACGAGGTAGATCAAGAGAAGTTGCTAGATATGTAAATGTGTTGAGATCAAACATACAAGATGAGTTAGAGTATGGTTAGATTGCACGCTGTGGAAGAGGCTTATCAATTTGCATTGAAAGTTGAAGAGAAGTTGTCAAGAAAACAACAAAATGCAGCAAGAGGTAAAGGCAAATTTTCAAGGGGAAGAGGTCAATCAAATGTTGGAAGGGGACAACATACACATGAGGGAGAAGCTAGCACTTCCCACAATCACAATCATGCACCAAGAGGAAGAGGACAATATGGTAGAAGAAGAGTGAAGGGATTCTTGGGAATGTGCTTTAGATGTGGAGAAGTTTGTCACTGAGCTTATGAGTACCCACAAGCATAAAATAACAACTATAGGAGAAATGAGGCCAACACTCATATTATACAAGAGGATGAGGAGACCCCTGCATCACTTAATCATACGGAAGAACCGGAACATGGAGAAGCTCTCATGATGAAGAGAGTATTGCTAAAACCCAAGGAGGAGAATGAACCAGTGCATAGGAAGATTCTTTTCCAAACCATTTGCAAATTCGTAGGTGAGCATTGCAAATTCGTCAAATGAAATGGTAGATAAGCTTGGATTGAAAATAGTAACACATGTCCAAATCCATACAAGGTTTCATGGTTGCAAAAGGGCATCGAATTTTGGTAAATGAACAATGTTTGGTCAATTTTTAGATTGGGTCATATAGAGATCAAGTTTTGTGTGATATTATGCCCATTGTTAAGCACGAAATACACTGAGAGGGGGGGTGAATCAGTATATTATATATCTTATTCTTAATCTGATTTCTTTTCTTTAACCACTCAATCATATATTCAAGATATGCAATAAAACTGAAATAATAATTTGCACCACACAGGAGAGAAAGAGAGACCAGATTTTTACGTGGAAATCTAGAGTGGGAAAAACCACGGAGAACAATCTCAAGTATATAAATGAGCACCAACTCAAAATACAAAGTTCACAAGCACCAACTTGCAGGAGCACCAACCCCTTTGCCGAGCACCAACACAGCAACTGTTTGTGAGCACCAACCACAAGAGCACCAACCCCTTACAAAGATTCGTGAGCACCACCCTACAGGAGCAACAACCCCTCTTGTGTGTAAAACACAACCATCTCTTAATGTTGCTTACTCAACAAATGATAGAACTCTACAATATTTTCTGCTTTTCTCTCTTCGAAAACAAATACAAACCATGCACTCTCTTGCATATCACAAATGACTTCTCAAGCCTTTATTTATAGCTTTCCAAATGACCTTTGGCATTCACCCTTTGTGACCTTCAATTTTCATGAAAAATGGTGCCAAACTTGCATGATTCTTCATATCCTTGCATTTGAAAAGTCATATGGTGACCTTTCATAAGCAAAAGCGTTTTTTCCTCTTTTGTCTTTATCTTGGTAACTTTTCGTATTCCTCAAAGTGTCCCCTCATGGAAAAATGCGCCATACCTCTTTTATCTTCACATGGTGACTCTTGGAATTCCTCAAGATGACTCTTCATAGAAAAATGCGTCCCATTTTTATTTTGTCTTTACCCCGTGACTCTTTGACTTCTCCGTGGGCCCTCTTTTGACTTATTTGCAACCAAAATTATATTCATTAATATTAAATAAATATTAACACGTATTAGCCAAGATATGAATATTAAAAGCACCATTAAATGCAATGGGGCCTTTATCACCAATAATGCTATATCTTTGACATCAATGACAATATTTTCAACAATCTCCCCCTTTGTCATTGATGGCAACCTCAAACTGAAACTGTCACATCTTGAAACCTGCACATATTGCATCTGAAAACATACAGTAACTCCCCCTTACTGTAGCAATCTGTATCTGTTCCCTGTATTTGTTTTTGCACCTGTACTTGTTATTCTCCTCTTTTGACATCAATGACAAAGGGCCTACCTGGAGCTAACACTTAGCTCCCTCTCAACTAATGTTGAATTTCAATGGCAGGAAGTCAAAGAAATTACTCCCAACTTCTCTCGTAGATACTCAAATGTGTCTTTTGGTAGTGCCTTTATGAAAATATCTGCAATCTGCTCTGTAGTACTGATATACTCCATCTTAATCTGTTGATCTGCAATCTGCTCTCTCAAAAAGTGATATCTAATGGGAATATGTTTTGTTCTCGAATGTATCATTGGATTTTTCAAAATATTTATAGCACTTGTGTTATTACAAAAGATAGAAATAGATTCATCATATTTTACCTTGATATCTTCCAAAGTTTGCTTCATCCAAAGCACTTGAATACAACACAATACTGCTACAATATATTCTGCTTCAACTGTAGAAAGTGAGATTGAATTTTGCTTCTTGATTAACCGTGATACTAAGTTATCACCAAGGAAGAAAGCTCCTCCACTTGTACTCTTTCTATCATCCAAGCACCTTGCCCAATTTGAATTTGTATAAGCAACTAAAGTGAAATCTCTATCTGTGGGATACCATAATCTGTAATCCAATGCCCATTTGATATATTTGAATATTCTCTTCACCAACTGAACATGACTATCTTTTGAAGATTGATATCTTGCAACCATACCTACTGCATGCATGATGTCTGGCCTCATTGATGTCAAATATAAAAGACTATCAATCATAGATCTATATAAAGATTGATTTATAACAGGTGAATTTTCATCCTTGTTCACCTTATTTTTTGTATACATTGGTGTGCCAACTGATGCACAATCCTCAAAACCAAATTTCTTCAACATTTCCTTGGCATATTTACTTTGAGATATGAAAATTCTTTTATCTGACTGAAATATTTGCAATCTTAAGAAAAATGACAATTCTCTAAGCGTAGACATCTCAATTTTTTTTGCATATTATCAGAAAATTCTTGTCATCTTTTCAATATTTCTTCCAAAAATGATCTCAACATGTACCACAACAATCAATTGATGCTCACCTTTTGTTTTGATGTAGAGATTACTATCAGTAAATCCTCTCTTGAAACCTTGATCCTGCAAGTACTTATCAAGTCTTGCATACCAAGCTCTGGGAACTTGTTTCAATCCATACAATGCTTTCTTCAATCTTCATACATGGCTACTAATATTTGAGAGAATAAATCCCTCAGGCTGCTCAATGTAGACCTCTTCTAGATTCTCATTCAGGAAGGCAGATTTGACATCCATCTGAAACACTTTAAAATTTTTAAACACTGCATATGCTAGAAACATTGTAATAGCCTCTAACCTTGCCACTGGTGCAAAAGTTTTTTCAAAATCTATTCCCTCAATTTGAGCATATCTTTTACATACTAATCTTGCTTTGTTTCTGGTCACTTATTCATTTTCATTCAACTTATTTTTATAAACCCATTTTGTTCTTATTACATTGTGATCTTTTGGTCTAGGCACTAATTCCCAAGTATTATTTTTTTCTATCTGAATTAATTCTTCATCCATAGCCTTAACCCAATAATTATCATGTCTAGCTTCTGAAAAAGTTTTAGGCTGAATTTTGGATAACAAAGAAAAAATAACTTGCTGAGATTCACTTACCATCATTCTTTTAGTGCGAATTCTTTCATTTATGTCCTCAATGAGGTCACTTTCATTATGATTTTTTTGAACATATCTGGATGGAGTTTTGGTGCCCTTTTTCTTCTTCTCATCTTCATCTGATTCTTCAAAACTTTCCTCTTCAATGATTTCAGGTATGTCTATTGGATCACTGATTCTTTGTGTTTCATCTTCTTCTATCCTGACACTTGCATTTTCAACAATTTTTTTGGTTCTTTTGTTATAATATTTATAAGCTTTACTTTTGCAAGAATAACCAAAAAATATACCTTCATCTGCTCTGAATTCAAATTTATCAAGTTTTTCATCTGTTCTCTTTATGAAGCATCTGCTACCGAAAACTCTGAAATAATCAATTGTTGCTGGTTTGTCTTTCCATAGCTCATAAGGAGTCTTGTCACTATTGACTCTCAATAATGCTCTATTCTGAATATGCACTGATGTAGCAACTGTCTCTCTTCAATATTTATCTGCTATCTTGGATTCATTTAGCATTGTCCTCATCATCTCTTGAACTATTCTATTTTTTCGTTCAACTATTCCATTTTGCTGTGGAGTTCTGGCTGTTGAATAATGTCTCTTTATTGTATGGTCTTCTCAAAACTCAATAAATTGATCTGACATGAATTCTCCTCCTCGATCTGATCTTAGACACTTAATCTTCAAATTGGTTTCATTCTCAACTAATGCTTTGAAATGTTTGAAAGCTTCTAATTTAAAAAAAAAATATTACGCAAGTCATACGTGAAAAATCATCAATAAGCAACATGAAATACTTCTCACCTTGAGTACTTTGAGTTCTCATAGGTCCACATAGATCAGTGTGAACAAGCTCTAGCATCTGAGTAGTCAAGTACTCTTGTTTTGAACCGCCTTCTACCCTGCTTCCCATGCTGACAAGGTTCAGAAAGCATGTCAGATGGTTTTGTAATATTTGGAAGATTTTTGACTGCTTGCTTCTTGTTGATGTTGACAAGATTGTCAAAATTTATATGCCCAATTCTCCTGTGCCATAGTCAACTTTTTTTAATTTGGCTTAAACAACATATTTGACCTTTGATGTCTGATAGCATATACAAATTATTGTCTGTTTTTTGAGCATCTGCAACCAACATATCTAAATATTTTCTTTTAATTTCACAACTTTCTGCATAAAACTTTAGTGCGTGTTCCTGATCACACATTTGACTTACACTCAAAAGATTATGGTTAAGACCTACATACAAAATATTTTCAGTTTTAGTTCTACCATTATCCAAACTTAGTGTACATTTTTTAGCAATTTTGGCAGTAGTATTGTCTCCGAATTTCATTGTGCCACCATTGATCTTCTTCAAAGTTATGAACTAGCTCTTGTCCTCTGTCAATTGCCTTGAATATCCACTGTCAATGAACCATGGCTTTTCTTCATATCTTGCATGCAAAGCAGTCTGCACCAACATAGACTTTTCAGGATGTTTTTTTTACCATGAATCTGTTTGAATTTTTCTCTTGATGAATGGAACCTTGAAACTATAGTCCTTTTTGACTGACTCGAACACGCTTCTACAGTATCGAGTTATGTGTCTGAAGTTGTTGCACTTGTAACATATTATGGCCTCTTCAATAAAGCTTGATAGAGGAGCGAAAGAGTTGTGGCTTCTGCTTGATTCTGCATGACTTTCATTCTCTTTATTTCTGAAACTGTTAGCTCTTTTTCGACATTCTAATTTCTTATAATCATATCCATTACAATAAAAACAGTAACCATAAAAATAGGCTCTGTTTGTGTATCTCTGACCTGATTGCCTTTTGTAGCTTTATTCCCTCCAGTGTTCTTTGTTTGAGATGTCCTTTGTATTCTTAACTTCTTTTTTTATTTTTTCTTTGGTAGGAGCTTCAGCATAGCTCTTTCTTTTTTTTTTGTCTGTGAAAGTAGTGACATCCTCTTTCTCTTTTTCAAATTCAATACCTGTTTTATCTAACATTGATATTTAATTTTTTAATATCTTATTCAACATATTAGTGCTATTCTCAAATTTTGAATCATTGGCTGCTCTATTATTGATTGCTTTATTTGTTTTCTCAAGATCTGTTTTTAAAGAAGCAATTCCAATAACATACCTTTCACATTCTTTACTTATTATTTTCAACTGTGCTGCCGTTAAATCTTCTTCATTTTTCTTGGCTTTTTCAAAGTGTGCTTGTAGATCTTCAATTATTTTCTTTGACTCCTTTTTATTTTTCTCGATCTGAAACTTTAATTTTCGATTATTCTTTTTAAGAGCTTTTAACTCTTCTAAGGCACAAATGAGTTCTCTTTCCAGATTCACTTCAGCGTCATCTTGTTCTTCTTGATCATTTGTACTTTTACTTACGGAGGCATCTTCATGTTTGGCCATAAAATCTCTTTTTCTGAGTCACTGACTCCACTATCTTCGACTGAGTTAAGGTCTTTAGAATACAAACTCTTTTTCTCGAATCTTTTCTTGAATTTGCCTTTTAAATTCTTTTTGTATGTAGACTTTCCTTCTTCATTGTCATCATTACTCTTATTTGAGAATTTAGCTGCAAAATGTCCAATCTTTTCACAATTAAAACATTTAAAAGGTAATTTTTTTATATTTATCTGTGCCTTTTTTCGACTTGTGAATGAATAGAGCTCTATTGTCATCTTCATCATTGCTAGAATTGTCACTTGATTTTTGAATTTTAACCTTCTTTTTCTTTGATGTCTTGAAGGCCACTTCTCTCTTTTAGGGTTTATCCTGTTCAGTCCGCATCTCATGTTGTAAGAATACCATAAAGTTCATCCATCTTTAGCTTGGCTAAATTCTTCATATCTTCAATTGCCGAAACTTTTGCATCATATCTCAATGGCAGAGATCTCAAAACCTTTTGAACCATAGTTGATTCTTCTAAATTTTTTCCAAGACCTTGAATCTGATTAATTATTTGATCAACCCGCAAGAGATAACTTGCTATATATATATATATTTTCCATCTTCAAACTCTCAAATTGTCTTCTGAAAGTTTGAAGCTTAGTTTTCTGAACCTTTCTATCACCTTTGTAAATATTCTCAAGTTTTACCCAAGTTTCATGAGCAGATTTATATTGCATAATTTTAACAAATTCAGATTCACATAAACCACATAAAATAGTATTTAAGGCTTTAGCATTATTTTCCCTTGCCTTCTTTTCTGTCGAAGTAGTTACAAGTGTCTGTGGCTCTTCATATTCCTCCACCACTACTTGCCATCTGTCGAATCCAAGGGCCATCAAGTAAGTCTTCATCCTTATGTTCCAAAAAACATAATTTGTCCCATCAAACAAAGGTGCTTTATTTGTAGAAAATCCTTCATGTGATCCAATCATCGTGCTTTCCCAATCTTCCTTCATGCTATACATTTTTTTCAAAAGGAACTTGCTTTGATACCAATTGTTAAGCACGAAATACACTGAGAGGGGGGGTGAATCAGTATATTATATATCTTATTCTTAATTTGATTTTTTTTTTAACCACTCAATCATATATTCAAGATATGCAATAAAAATGAAATAATAATTTGCACCACACAAGAGAGAGAGAGACACCAAATTTTTACGTGGAAATCCAAAGTGGAAAAAACCATGGAGAACAATCTCAAGTATATAAATGAGCACCGACTCAAAATACAAAGTTCGTAAGCACCAACTTGTAGGAGCACCAACCCCTTTGCCGAGCACTAACACAACTATTTGTGAGCACCAACCCACAGGAGCACCAACCCCTTACAAAGATTCGTGAGCATCGACCTACATGAGCAACAACCCTTTTTGTGTATAAAACACAACTATCTCTTAATGTTGCTTATTCAACAAATGATAGAACTCTACAATATCTTTTACTTTTCTCTCTTCAAAAACAAATACAAACCATGCACTCTCTTGCATATCACAAATGGCTTCTTAAGCCTTTATTTATAGCTTTCCAAATGACTTTTGACATTCACCCTTTGTGACCCTTCAATTCTCATGAAAAATGGCGCCAAACTTGCATGACCCTTCGTATCCTTGCATTTGAAAAGTCATATGGTGACTCTTCAAAGCAAAAACGTCATTTCCTCTTTTGTCTTTATCTTGGTGACTTTTCATATTCCTCAAAGTGTCCTCTCATGAAAAAATGCGCCATACCTCTTTTATCTTCACATGGCGACTCTTGGAATTCCTCAAGATGACTTTTCATAGAAAAATACGGCCCATTCTTATTTTGTCTTTACCCCGTGACTCTTTGACTTCTCCATGGGCCCTCTTTTGACTTATATACAATAAAAAATATATTCATTAATATTAAATAAATATTAACACACATTAGCCAAGATATGAATATTAAAAACACCATTAAATTCAATGGGGCCTTTATCACCAATAATGCGAGACCCTTGACATCAAGGACAATATTTCCAACACGCATGAATGTGTGTCACGTGTTGTTGTTTAGACCTTAGAAATTCGATTGAAAGGCTATACATAACGGAAGAGAAAATACGTACGAACTTGTGAAGGATGGAAAAAAGAATACCTTGAGCCTCCCATTGAAGGACAAAGAGGAAGTGGATGATAGTCCCAAAGTTGTAATTTAAAAAAAAAAAGTTTTTGAAAGTGGCAAAGAGAGAGAAGGCATGTACTGCTTTCATTTTTAAAACCCATACAAGCTGGGAGAGTGGATAAGGTAAATGAAATTCCAAGTGAAGTGAAAGAGTTCTTGGATGAATCTGTTGTGATTGTTTGTTATGAGCATATATATTGACACCCATAGAGAATGAAGTGGTGATAGACAATTGCAAGAGTTGTTGGAAAAAGGGTTCAATCATAAAAAACTTGAGCCCATGTGTAGGTCCAGCGGTGTGGGAACCCAAGAAAGTTGGAGAGTGGTGTGTATGCATGGATCCTAGAGCCATAAACAAGATAACAACCAAGTACCTATTTCCATTGCCTTGAATGGATGACTTGGTGGATCGTTTGAGTGGAGTAAATACTTCAGAAAGACTGATTTGGAGAGTGGGTGTCACCAAATCAGAATTCATGAAGGCGATGAATTGAATACATCATTTAAAACCAGGGAAGGTTTGTATGAAGACATGGTTATGTCGTTTGGGTTGGCAAATGCACTGAGTACATTCATGAGACTTATGAATGAAGTGTTGACACTATATCCTGGTAAGCTTGTAATTGTTTATTTGGATGATATTATGATCTTAAATAAGATAGAAGAGGAGCATTTAATGCATTTTGAGGCAAGTAAATACTCTTCTATCTATTTGAAGCATTGGGGTTCCATGTAGATCGATCTATCTTTAAATATCACAAAACCCAAATAAACCAACTCGGCTTTCATAAAAGCACACTTTTTCTAGTTATTAACTTCTTTTCTATGAAATGCTACAAAATAGCTTCTATAATCTTTGGGTTTCCATGCAGCTTCTAAACCGTATCCATAAAAGTTGATGCTATTGTACTTGCTACAAAAGGATGTGACAAGGCACAAAAAATGAGCATATTTGGTGAGTTTATCCACGACAACCATAATGACATTTTCCCTTCAGACTTGGGTAACAATGTGATGAAATCCATGGAAACCACCTCCCACCTTTGGGTAGGAATAGATAGCAATTGTAGAAGACTCGGGGTCTTGATGGTATCACCCTATGCATTCCGTCACAAATTTTTTTACTTCCCCTTTGAGCCTTCCCAAAATAATTCTTGCTTGATTCTATGATAAATCTTCAAGAAGCTTGAGTGTTCACCTACTGGAAAAGCATGGACGTCCGCAATAACCTTATGCTTAAGGGTTGAGTTCTTGCACAAGTATAGCCGATCCTTGTACCATAGAGCGTCCCCTTTCCATGCACATTTGTCTAACATGCTTGGATCCTATTGGAGCTTTTGAAAGATATTATGTGTATCAGTGCCATTCTCCTATTCCAATCTTGCCTCATCCACCCAATCTACCTGTGATATGGACATGGCACACGATAGTGCTTATGTGGACTCATCCCTCCTGTATAGTGCATTAGCCATTGCCTTATCCTCTTCTTTCTTGTAGATGATCTCAAAGTCATATCCCAACAACTTCGTCACCCATTTTTGTTGTTCTTTTGATGATGACCTCTATTCTAAGAAGTATTTTAGATTATCATGATTTGTCTTCACCTTAAAGTGTCTTCCCATCAAATATGGTCTCCATTGTTTGATTGAATGAAGGATAGGCATCATTTCCTTCTCATAAATGGGCTTCAACAATTTTTTTTCCTTGAGTTGGTGACTCTTAAATGCAACAGGGTGTTCTTATTGCATGAGTACTACCCCCATGCCATACCTTGAAGCATCACATTCAACAATGAAAGTTTTATAAAAATACGGGGTAGCTAAAATTATAGTGGTGCACATGGCCTCCTGCTTCTCAAATGCCATGGTGCCTTATTGCATTGAAAGGAGTCCTTCAATAAATCTGTGCGTGGTGTTGCTATGCTGCCGTAATTTTTACAAATCAGTGATAGTAACCTGTGAGCCCTAAGAAGCCTCATAGGTTCTTGAGGGTTCTAGGCACTTTCCATTTGACCATGGCCTTGATCTTGTGAGGGTTCACCTTTACGCCTTCATGCGAAACAATATGACCCAAGTACTACACCTTGACTCGAAAATCTCACTTGGAGTTTCCAGAATCTGATTCACATGCTACAAATGTTCTTCCCATTTTTTGTTGTATATTAAGATGTCATAAAAAAACACCTAGACAAATTTATTCAAAAATTGCTGAAAGACGAGTTCATCAAAGTATGAAATGTAGATGGTGCATTTGTGAGGCATCACTAGAAATTCATAGTGGCCCTCATGGGTTCTGAAAGCTATCTTATGCCAAAAGGCATCACCAAAAATTCATAGTGGCCCTCATGGGCTCTGAAAGTTATTTTATGCATAATGTCATCTCTGATTTTGATTTAATGAGAGCTTGAGCGAAGATTAAGTTTCATAAAATATACAACACCATATAAGTCATCTAACAAATCATTAATTACTAGAATTGGAAACTTATCTTTGATGGTGTACTTGTTGAGTTCTTTGTAGGTGTCCTTACGCACCATCACCATTGGAGAGGAATAAATATTTTGGCTATGTTGGATAATACCTACCTAGAGCATCTCTTGTACCATCTTTTCAATCTCCCTCTTGTGTACATATGGGTACCTATAAGGTTTGATGTTGGGTAGTTGGATCCTTGGAGCTAGTTGAATGGCACAATCTTCATCCCTTTTGGGTAGTAGTCCGTTCGGCATATCTCCAAAAAATGCGGAGTGCCCCTTGACAATTGCCTATATATTTGGCGGTGTAGGCACCTTTGCTGGTTGTGCTTCTAATGAAAAAGTCTGCCCCACAAATCTTTTCGCTCCATTTTTTAAGAATTGTTTTGCATTTGATGGGAGTTAACCATGGGGACTTTGCAGGTATAACCCATTTAGTTCAAATGTCCTTCACTCCGATTGAGAACACATGAACAACTCCCGAAAATTCAACTCAATTGTTTCCAAGATAGTGAGCCATTGGACTCCTAACACAATGTCTGCTCCACCCATGGGAATTACAAACTTAGGGCAATCTAGTAGGTAGTCTCCCATGGTGAGTTCAATACCATGGCATGTCCCTATAAAACTTATTGTACAACTGTCTGCAATCACGCTCTGAAAGTCTATCACCAACTCAATCAATACTGTCACCCTCCAGTTTTTTAGGAAACCCACTACTTTGAGGGTTTGTGGGGTGCTACTTTTTGAAAGTGCATGGCAAGAAATAGTTGGTTAGGTATCTACTGACTCCTCATGTGGGTCATCAACAACCTCTAATTCTACTTTATCTTCTTGATTGACGCCTTCAATGTAGAACAACTAATTTTTAACACATTTATGTCCTTGATTGTATTTGCTATCATAGTTAAAACATAACTCTACATGCCCTTATAAAAGAATTAGATACAATAAGCATATTGAACATGCATACGTCATGTTGGATGTGATCATTGAGTCCCCCAAGAAATAGGACGTTCAAGTTCTCATTTGTTATTGCCATTTGTCTCCATTCACAAAGATAGATTTTGGAATTGTTGAATATTGTACTTGACCGATCATGTTTATCGCAATTATTGCTAACTCGCTGAAATAATTCTTCGTTACAGAGCTGCTATAGTGTATTTTCAATTCCTCAATAAAAACTGAGTAGGTGACAATGAGAGTCTTCTTATTTTGAGCACACAACCATCAATACCAAACAAATTGCTCAATATCCAAATATAAGGATGCCATTGTGACCTGCCCACATGGGATCTGATGCAAATAAAAAACATTCTCCATTTGGTTGATATAGGTGATCAAATCCTTCCCATTGAACTTACACATTTCCACTTTTGGCAACATGTTCCGAGGCCCCAAATTGGAACCAACAAATGGGTTGATGTTGTGTTGTATTTGGGTTTGGATTGTGCTGGATAGAAGATCCACCATGGTTGGGCTATGAATTGGTGACTTGTGGCTGGTTTTGTTGCAAGGCCATATGTTGATTGAATTTGTGCATGAGCTCCGTCAATATTTGACTGTTTTTTTGTCCAAAACTCTTTTATTCGCCATTTTAAATGGTATGTTTTGCATATTGGAATTAAGTTGGCTTACTTTGTGATCTCTATCGAAGAAAACCCTGTAATAGAAGCTTTACTGATTCTTGTTTTTGACTCCCTCTTTTCATTGTTAGGAGTTTTGCCTAAAGCGATGGGACCCTTACCTTAGCCTCTAGTGTGTAGTCCTGCCAAGCAAATACTTTTGGGATTAGGGTTTAGCGTTTAGGGTTTAGGGTTCAAGGTTTGTTGGGGGTCCAAAACAAAAGTTACTAGGGACTTGTATCGTTGCGATAGTCTCGCCGAGATGAATCCAACAATTGCTATATTGTTCAAGGGTAAACAATCCCAAAAATCTTAAAATTAGGGTTCTCATAGGCTTATACCATTGCAGTCGTCTCATCAAGATGAATCCATCAAATTATATATTGGGTAAGGCAGCAAAAATCTTCTTGGTGTAGACAAAAACTTCAAATTCCTTCTAGAGTAAAAGTTATGCTTTTTTGACCTGCCATAACAACAAACAGAAGAAAACCCTGTAACAGAAGCTTTACTGATTCTTGTTTTTGACTCCCTCTTTTTGTTGTTACGAGTTTTTCCCAAAGTGATGGAACCCTTACCTTAGCCTCTAGTGTGTAGCCCTGCCAAGCAAATACTTTTGGGATTAGGGTTTAGCGTTTAGGGTTCAGGGTTCAAGGTTTGTTGGGGGTCCAAAACAAAAGTTACTAGGGACTTGTACCGTTGCGATAGTCTCGCCGAGATGAATCCAACAATTGCTATATTGTTCAAGGGTAAACAATCCCAAAAATCTTAAAATTAGGGTTCTCATAGGCTTATACCATTGTAGTCGTCTCATCAAGATGAATCCAACAAATTATATATTGCGTAAGGCAGCAAAAATCTTCCTGGTGTAGATGAAAACTTTAAATTCCTTCTAAAGTAAAAGTTATGCTTTTTTGACCTGCCATAACAACAAACATTGATCAAATGCACTACAAAACCTTGCCCAAATTGAAGCTCTAATACCGTTTATATATAAAGCAAAGTCACAACGATGGATGGAAAAATGAATATCAAGAGCAAATCAACAACATTAACTTGCAATAATAAGAGAAAAATACAACAAATTCATACAAATGATTGATAACAGAGTAGAATAATGGAAAAATACGACTGAACCAATTTGAGGGTGTAACCTCCACAACCTTGCAATAAGAAGACAAATTGTAATACGATTCTCCAATACTAACACTACCTCTTATATATACCCTACTTAAGCTATGGATACTCCAGAGATTGACACTGCTACCAATATGAAGATATATAAATTATCATATGACTAAGTAAAGGTTATGCTAGCCACAAGTCGGTTACACATATCCCAATACACACTAGCAGTTAAGGGTGCAACATAAACATCCAAGGTATGTTGAATCAAAGGCATATTAAGTGGGTTAAATTTATTCAAAGCTATCATTGTGCATTGAAGCATGTAAGTGAGAAATCTAATAGAGTCGCATATGTATTGAGTAGAAGATGTCTTATGTTGGCTGAAATGAGAGCAGAGGTGATTGGGTTCAAATCCATGAAAGACTTATACAAAGAGGATGTTGATTTTAGAGATGCATGGACATCGTGCAAAGATGCAATATGGATAGGGCTTCATGGCTGGAATATTTTCTATAAGATAAATTATTGTTCTGACGAAAATAGTTGTGTATATTCAAGGATCAATGAGGGGAACTTGATAAAGATAAGCATAGTGGAGAATCTACTTGTACTTTAGGCATAGATAAGACATTGGCATAGTTGGGTGAGAGATACTATTGGCCAAGAATGAGTACATATGTGGAGAAGTTTGTGCAAAGTTGCAACATATGTCAAAATGCTAAGGATAAAGTCAAAATGCAGGATTGTACAAGTCATTGTGAATACCGGAAAGACCATGGGAAGACATTAACACAAATTTCCTGCTTGGATTGCCAAGGACACAAAAGGGTAATGCCTCTATCTTTGTTGTTGTCGATAGATTTGCTAAAATGGCACATTTTATTGCATGTAAGAAGATTTGTGATGCCACAAATCTTACTAATTTGTATTTAAAAGTAGTGAGGCTATATGGATTGCCCAAGAACATAGGGTTGGATAGAAATAGCAAGTTTGTTGGTCATTTTTGGAGGACTTTGTGGAAGAAGTTGGGCACCAAGTTGTGTTTCAGTTCAGCACACCATCCAAAAATAGATGACAAACCAAGATGGTGAATGGAAGTCTTGAATTTTGTTGAGATGTTTGGTGGGAAATAAGCGCAAACAATGGATTTGACCTTAGCACATGCTGAGTTTTCTTACAACAATTCAATTAATAGAGATACAACAAAAGGCCCCTTTCCAAATAGTGTATGGATGGAGTCCAAGAGGTGTTTCAGAACCGCGTGACATCAGTGATTTGAGTGGGAAAATGCTGAAGCTGAAGATAATGCAGAGTATATGCAAAAAGTGCATCAACAAGTGAGGGAAAATTTGAAGCAATGTACCATGAGATACAAGCAACAAGCTGATCTCAAGCGAAAAGAGAGGAACAAGTGAGGGAAAAGTTGAAGCAATTTACCATGACATACAAACAACATGCTGATCTCAAGCGAAGAGATTAGGGAATTTTAGATTGTTTTAGCACATTTGAAGAAGGAAAGGTTTCCAAAGGGCACATACGCTAAGCTCAAGTGGAAGAAGATTGGGCTATGCGAAATTCAAAGGAAGTTTATAGAAAATGCCTATGAGATAGAGCTACTAGATGGGATTGATATCTCACTCATATTCAATGTAGCTGATTTGTATACCTTCCATGAGAGACAATCACATGATGATGTTGTTGGTTCAGTTTTCCTAACCCTAGATTGGAGACAACAGTTGCCTAAGAGGGCGAGGGAGGATATTGAGATAGTGATCGATTCCAACATAATCAAAAGTACAAGGGACAAAGAATACAAGGAGTACTTGGTCAAGTGGAAGGACAATGTAACGAAAGACTCTACTTGTATGGGTGAATTTGAGATTGGTCAATATGGCAAATCATTGGAGGACCTCACTCAAGCTTCGTGAGAAGAAGCTCATATATTTTCACTTACCCAAGGTGTTCGAAGTGAGAGTATTAGGGGTATGATTTGAAATCTTGAATCGACAAAAAATGTGTCTTGGTGAATTGTCGTGTGTTTTCCTTTATTCCAATGTGGAAGTGTCATGTTAGGGTTTCTAGAAGACTTTTGAGCTCCACCAAACTCCAAGGATTAGAGAAAAGTTGGTTTTAGTCAGCAAACATGGGTCAAATTGAGTGTTCCTTGTACAGTGGTTAAATTGCTAGTGACTATAGGGGGGTTGTGAAACCGCCGGTTTCAATTAAGCTACAACTTCATCCGCATTGGTTGCACAAAGAAAGTAACTTTTAAGAATATTAAGGTAATTTCGAAGAGGCATCTCTAAGATTCAAAGGAGGTTAGTTGAGTCAGTTGTTGTGCTAAGGAGAAAAGAGAGTGAACAAGTCTCAAGAATCCGGGATTAGCTATAAAAGTTAGAATTTATGATCTCGTGGGGATCACTTTGAATGTATCTTCAATCTTCTTATTTTGATGTTTTCCTAGCTCTTAGAACTGTACCAAGAGGTACACATTTTGTATAAGTTGTTAACAACAATAAAGGAGTGTGTTTTCCTTTCCCTATGCAAGTTTTTCAAACAACTGTGTTTCACTTTGGTTGCTTCGATAGGCCATCCTTCATTGGACCCCCCATTCCTATACTGCACCAATTTGGGTTAATCTTGCCTTATATTTTCCCCCTTGAGCATGTTCACATTGTTTCAGAGATTTTGGTTTTGTAGAATACTCTATTTCGAAATTTCTGAAATCCCTGTATGATTCTAGCATAGTATAGCTAACTTGGAGGACGATATTGATACCAACTGCAATCTTCAAACCTATTCTAGAATTAAATGATCTGAATATGGTTCTCTAATGCCAAATTGTGAAAAGGAAAAAGAGGTTAGAGGGGGAAAAAAAACATTTTGTAAAGAGGAAAGCAAGAAATGATTGGAGTAGGAGAAAAAGAGCTACAACTAGAGGGTGTGGACTCTCAAACAACAAGAAAGAAGATTTTGGTCCAAGAGGAATTTGTATAGTTGGAAGAAAAGGAATCCAAACCCTCATGAGGAGCAATCTAAATTTGCCCCAAACATGCAATCAATCCATACAATTATAAATCCTCCACAAGACATCAAGGAGCTGTCCAAGGAAAGATTGGATTGTTCCAAGAGAAGTGCAAGGAAAAATCATACCAAGTTTGGAAATAGTGTGGAAGAGGTTTTTGCAAGGAATTGCCTAGAGGAGAGATTGCAAGAAAGTTGTTTGACGGAATGCCAAGAGACTAGACTGCAAACAAATTATGTGGAATAGTGCCTATAAGAAAGGAAAGACCATGGAGGAAGTCTAGATGGCAATTGCTTCCCAAAATGTCAAAATTACCAAGACTAGACCTTTCTTGCTAATTTTTAACAAGATGCCTACCACAAGAAGAGTAATTGTCTGAGAAGAAAGGGTTGCAAACTAATTTATTGCAGCTAAAGTTTCAATTATAGAGGGAAAATATAGGAACTATGAATATTGATATACCAAGAATTGGAGAAACCAATCATAAAAGCCAAAATTTTTACCTTTTGAGACCAAAAATGTTTGAGAAAATATGTAACAAGGTCTATTGTTAGGTGTTATCTAAGGAGTACAAGTCTGTATAGTTAATCCAAAATCAAATTTGAACCTTTGAGATGAGGTACAAAGAAAGGAAAATTTGGTGACATGACGCTGAATGTGACACTTGGAGGAGAGTGGTTGTTGGGCTGTTGGAAAATTAAAAACCCTAACCATCATCTTCCCTAGTCATCATTGTGGACTCTTGATACTCACAAGTGATAAACAAAGACTCAATGACCAAATATCAAATAGCACTCCATGTGCCAAGGACAAAGGGAAAGTGCTTGATTTTAGTGTTCCAACAAGCCGCATAACCCCCATAGAAGACCAAACATAATGATCCAAATTATAGACCCCTTGAAAACGGGGAAAAGGCAAGCCATACTAAAGTTTGTGCAAAATTATCCACAACCCAATAAGAAGAGTCTTACCAAGAATGCTAACCCAAAAAAGAAGAAAAAAGGGTGAGGACACCCCTGAAGGAAATGCAAGGGTACCTTCCTTTGGGTAGTTGTATCTATCCTTTGGGGAAAAAATGATCCAAATTTGTATCCTAATGTACTAGTCATATATATACTATATGTTTCCACTATGCCCATTTATATGTAATTCATTCTTGGAAGACACTATTGTAAGACATTTCATATTCAAAGCATCAGATTAGATATGTTATAGTGGTAGAGTTAGTATGGGGGTGATACAAACATTTTCATGGTTGATGAAGTCAGTGAGTTTCAACTCTTGAAATGGAGGGGTTTATCATAGATAGCAGAACTGTCGCTATTTGTAGGGTGGTGGTTGCACAACTGTTTTGATGGTTGTGTAACCGCTGGTGTTTGCAAGGGATGGTTGTGTACTTGCCCCAACAGTTTGCTTACACGTGTGTTTTCATCACAAGACAAAGCATGAGAATGGGAATGGTTGCTGATGTTTCCAATTCTCAATGACGGTTCGTTTGAGCTTCTTGGCAGACTCCAAATCAGAGAGAGCATGAATACAAGTCCTGTGCAAGGCACAAGAGATCAGAAACTACAGTGAGAAGTCTTGAAGTTGGATTCACATTGCAAGCTGCAAATTTGAGTCTTTTTTCTTGTTGTCTCATTATTTCCTAGTTGTGGATGGTTGGTTAAGCCGTGTTGGAGTTTTTAGAAGTGCAGAGCAGTCTTGTGTGCAAGTTTTGGATAGAGTGGTAGTGAAAATTCTAGCCATGAAGGCCATTTTTGGCAATACCTTGTACATCTCTTGTGTTACATAGTGGAAGGGGAGTGCAATTGCCTCATCCACTAGAGTTTTTCCCACATCGGGTTTCTCCAGGATAGCTTTTGTGTTTATTTTGGACTTTGCTTATTCTTATGCTTCATGTGTAATATATTGTACATTTCATTTCCAACACTTGTTCTTCTCTATCTTTAGCAATGCAAATAGCTTAGAATAGTCATCTTTTAATAATTGTTAAGTTAGGAGTCATAGGATCCATGTTGAGGAAAACTTATTGTGGAATATCCACTTGTTTACGGATCATAATGTGTAAGAACCCTTCACAGGTTCTACTGCTGAACTTCACTTTTTTTTTGGTTTTGTTTTGAAGGTTTTATGAGTTATTTTGTGTTTTCAGGGGGTTTGAACAAAAAAACACATACTGAAAGTAAAACTAGTCTATTGAGAATAAATTTTGAACAATATTGAGACTTCTTTTATTGCCATATATTATTGCATTCACTGAATAAGAGTCCACGGCCTTATTGATAATAAATACAATACGAAAAAACAAATTCCGATAATTGAATGACCCTGATATGATTGTGATCTGCGGATACCATCATATGTTTACCTCCAAAAGAAGCTGCGGACACTTTGTCTTCTATGACCAACAATTCCTCTCTATTCACATGTACTGTAGCACGTCACTATTCACGGTACTGTAGCGCATCACTATTCATGGGTACTATAGCACGTCACTATTCATGGGTACTGTAGCATGTCACTATTCACGGTACTGTAGCAGCAAATAAAACCTTTGAAAATAATTCCTTTCAATCATAAAATAATCTGCAACTCCAGTCTCTTAAATCTGATCCAAACTTCACCAAATTCATCCAATTGAAATCCCAAATAGAGCCTCTGATTGAGACCCCACAAAATCACCAAGTTCACTGGGTATTTCACCAGCTCAGATGGTTGCTCACAGAAGAACTACGTTCTTCAATCGCTGCTGCAGGTAGAAAGCCTCGTTCTCCAAGCAAGTTCAAAACTCCTCAAAAATGTTCTCCAAATGCAATAATCTGAATTTCTTCAAAAGAAAACCTTATATCTCCTCAAGCAAGTTGATTTCCTTCAAAAGCATCCTTTAAATTAACTTTGAATTTCACTTTTAATTTTCCAATAGTTTGGGCGCCCATTTAATTATAATAATTAATTGAAATATGACCCTTTCTTCATGATGGTCGACCCCTTCATTAAGTCACTTAAGTTATAACATAAATTTAAATTATAACTCTATAATATAAGCTTCAATTAAATTAATATTTATTTTGGCAAATAAATATTAATATCTCCCTCAATATAAGTCCAAATGACAAGTCGTTTGAAGCCGGATGATAAGTGACTGAATCTGCATATGACTAGACCATACTGCTAAAAATAGCAGGGGTGCTCCACTGAATGTCTCCACTTACTAAAAATCGTAAGTCAAGCAAATGGCGTCCAAAAGACCCCGAATGAAAGCCAAACTGAAAAATTCTGACAATTGAAGCCAAGCCATGCCTCAACAAGACCCTCTATCCTCCATATTAGCCTACGAGGGCCACATAATAGGCTAATCTCAAGTATTGAGAGATGTCAACTGGAAGGGGACATTACAGTGCGCCCCTCCTGAAATTGCTTGTCCTCAAGCAATCTCAATTCAGGATGCTGCAAAATCTCCTCACTCTCCCACATAGCATCCTCCACTGGCAAATCTCTTCACTTCACTAGATATTCCCTGATGGTCCTCCTGCGTAGCTGTCTCTCTTTGTACTCCAGGATAGACTCAGGTACTAAAATCAACTTTCCCTCATCATCTAAGGGAGGCAATACTGCTGAAGGTACCACACGATGTCCTAACGTCTTCTTGAGGCATGACACATGAAAAACATTGTGGACCTTACTATCTGTTAGAAGCTCTAGCTCATACGCCACCTCTCCAACACGCCTAACAACCCTGAAAGGACCATAGTACCGTGGCTTGAGCTTCTCTGATCCACTTTTCTTGAGAGTAGACTATCGGTAGGGCTGCAACATGAGATATACCATGTCTCCCACCTCAAAAGATCTTTCGGTCCTCTTCTGATCTGCATACTGCTTCTGCTGATTTTGTGCCTTAGCAATATTCTCCTTAAGAGCCCTCATAATGTCTTGGCTCTCCTGAAATAAGTCTCTCGCACTAGGCACTCTACTGTCACTCAGTAGCAAATCAAGAAAACTAGGCGCCTCATACCCATACAACGCCATGAATGGGGACATTTGAATGGTCATGTGGTAAGTGGTATTGTAACAATACATAAGTATATCCACTTAACCCACGCCTTTTGTTTCCCTGCGATGTAATTCTTGAGGTAGCCTTCCACCCATTTGTTCACTATCTCTGTCTGCCCATCGGTCTGCGGGTGGTAACTGGGGCTCAGTGTAAGCTCGGTCCCACAAAGTCTGAACACCCCCTGCCAGAAGTGACTCAGGAACCGACTATCCCTGTCGCTAACTATGCTTTGAGGCAACCCATGTAATCTGAAAACCTCACAGAAAAATACCTCTGCTATTGTGTAGCTGTGTAAGTAGTGGTGATCGGAAAGAAGTGGGCATACTTCGTCAGCGGATCCACAACTACATATATGCAATCACGTCCTTAGGCTTTAGGGAAGCTCGAAATAAAATCCATCGATAGGAATGCCCACTTCCTATCAGGAATCGGAAGTGGCTGCAACAACCCTGCCGGATATGTGTTCTCTTGCTTGTTTTGCGGACAAACAGGGCACTCTTGCACATATTGAAGAACATCTGCCTTAAGCCCCTTCCATGTAAATCTCTCCCGAACTTGTCTGTATGTCTTAAAGTACTTGGGATGCCTTGCTATAGGTACATCATGGAAAGCTCGCAGAATGGTGTTCTTCATCTCTGACCCTGGGATCAAGAAAATCATGTTCTTGTAAATGATCAACTCATTTACTAGTGTGTACCTGGTGTCCACAATAGATCCCTCAACAATGCCAGATGCCCATGTATCCTTGGCATACTCTGCCACAATTAGGTGCCTCTAGTCCTCTGCAATTTGTACCATAGAACTCAGATGAGGCTGGCGGGAAAGAGCGTTAGCAACAACATTTTGTGTACCTTTGACATAGGTGATGTCAAAGTCATATCCCTGTAACTTACCCACTTTTGCTGACAGTCATTTAAATCTCGCTGTCCTATGAAATGCCTCAAGCTATTATGATCAGTTTTAATACAAAACTTACTGCCCACTAAATATTCCCTGAATTTGGCCAAGGCATGCATTATGGCCAGCATTTCCTTATCATATATACTGTAAGCCCTCTTTGGCCCTCTGAGCTTCCTACTCTCATAAGCAATCGGGTGCTTGTCCAGCATAAGCACCGCTCCAATGCCCTCACTAGAAGCATCACATTGAAGCTCAAAAGGCTTCATAAAATCTGGCAGTGCCAACACTGGACATGTAGTCATAAGCTCCTTGAACCTCACAAAACACACCTGTGCCTCAGGAGTCCAAATGAATGCACCTTTTTTCAACAAATCCGTCATAGGTGCTGCATGGCTTGAATATCTATTGACAAATCTGCGATAGAAACCACATAACCCAAGAAATCCTCGCAGCTGTGTAAGGTTCTCAGGAGTAGGCCAATTTATGATAGCATGGATCTTCTCAAGATCCATCCGCACTCCCTCTGCACCAATAATATGGCCTAAGTATAACAACTCAGTCATCCCCAAATCACACTTGGATTCCTTGGCATACAAGGACTCCCTATCCAAAATGCTGAGTACTGTATCCAAATGAGCCAAGTGCTCTTGCCATGTCCCGCTGTAGACCAATATATCATCGAAGAAAACAAGTACATATCTCCTCAACTGAGTGGAAGACCCTGTTCATGGTGGACTGGAATGTCGCTGGAGCATTGGTTAGCCCAAATGGCATAACCACAAACTCAAAGTGTCCACAATGACAACGAAATGCAGTCTTCTCAACATCCTTCTCACGAACTCTAATCTGATGATATCCCGATCTCAAGTCTATCTTTGAGAAGTAACAGGTACCATGGAGCTCATCAATAAGCTCATTTATACGGGGTATGGGATATCTGTTCTTAATAGTCCTCTTATTCAGGATCTTGTAATCTATGCACATATGAAGAGTACCATCTTTCTTCTTCAGTAGAACAACTGAAGAAGCAAATGGCGACTTACTCGGTTGAATGTGACCCATAGCAAGCAGCGCCTTGATAGTCTTCTCTATCTCATCCTTAAGCCGCTTTGGGTGTCGGTAAGGAGTAATCATGATGGGCTTGGCGCCCTCCTCAAGCTCTATGATGTGCTCAATACCCTTGTCTGGAGGTCTCCTTGGTGGAAGGTCACTGAAAACCTTCCCATGCTTAACTCTCAATTGCTGAATGATACTCGGTCTTATGCTGTCCCTCCTGTGTAGGCATCAAAGTACACTCGGCGGCCCACTCAATCATGTCATGACGCATAAGTCTCTCCATTCGTCGGAAGGAAATATATGAGTCTTCCCATCCACCTCGAACCGGATCTCCATGTCTTTAAGGCGAAGTATAACTTCCTCAAGAGAATGAAGCCACTTCATGCTCAAGACTATATCAATATCGTCCATATTTACCACATAATAATCAGCCTTGAATTCATAATTATTCAGGGACAAAGGAAGATCCTTAATCATACAGTCTGTAATGTCCCCAAAATTATGATAAGTGATTTAATTAATTCTAGTTGTCCAAAAATTAATATTATTTCAAAAGGATGACTTTAATTAAATTAAAATGGAAATAATAAAATATTAAATAAGTTTCTTCTAGAAGTTGGAGTTAGTTGCAAGTTGGCTTCTTCTAGAAGATTCCTTGGAGCCTTTAAAAGAAGTTGAGGGCAAAGCATTTAAAAAAAATTATTGTTGAGTAAAATTTCTGATGCATTATTGTAAAGCTTAAACTTTGATTCCGCTAAACCTCTGAAGACGAAAACCTTCAGCAGATTGGAAAAGGGTTGGACGAAAACCTAGCTCTTTTCAGGGGTGGATTCGTGACGGAATTCACATTGAGCTTATTGGCCAGATTTGGGGCTTCCAAGATCATTCGCTAAGGAGAGCTATTTTTGGGAAATTATGTGTCTTCGAATACAAAATTTCCAGATCTATGCAATTAATCAGGTGATATTTTGATATTGCAGATTAATGACTAATGTCCTATTCAAAGGGTTATGGTAAATTTCTAGATTTGCAAATTGAAGAATTATTATTTTTCAGATTATATATATGATGCTATTGCCGTCTGAAAAAGAATACTGCTAATGGAAGATATATTCATAAATGGTGAATATTCAATCCTAAGGCGTCGTGAGAATTCATAGCCGCCATCAGCAGGTAAATGACAAATTTTAAAAGGATTGGATGAAGCCGTAAAATTGTGGACAAGACAAATCGTGGCTTTGATAGTCACGAACACAGCCACCTATCAGCGGGAGTCAAGAGGGCAGATCGCAGCTTTTGGGGTCAGTTTCCAGCTCCAGCGACTTCCAACTACCCAACGACATAGTTGCAGGCCAGTCGCACCAGCATAAAACATTCCAGCGCAACAAATCAAGGTAATAAGTGTCAGCGATAAGACAAAGAGGAAGGAGACGCCAAATTGCTGAAGTGGAAGAAAAGACAAAACGTGGAGCAGTATAAAAGACAAATTTGATGTGTATTCTTTTTGACCTGCATTTCATTGCCAAGACCCGAGCTGCATCCTTATGATCCTTGCCAAGGCGTTGGAGTTTTTGTTGTTCCTTTTGTATCAGATCTGCACCAACTAGAGAAAGGCAGAGAGAAAAATGAGATGTGAGATCTATTGCTAGTACATTGGCCTGGTTTTGGCGTTGGAAGAGAGGATTGCAATTTTTTCTCATACTCTAACTTAGAGCTGTTGTTAGAGCTCAAAGGAGGAAGAGAGGAATGCGTGAAGATCTGGGAGAGATCATTCCCAAACCTGCATTCTATTTCCAGCAGCTTCCATTTCCTTTAGCGTTCCATTATTCTGTCTTGGAGACCTTGTTTGCTCATCCTTCATACTTAGCTATTTTGGAGCTTATACTGCAATTCAGTCCTTGGCATATACATTCTCAGGTGTGAACATAGTTTTCATCTGTGACTTAGAGTCTATTACATACTCATAAATTGTTATTGTGTCATTTTGTTTCTGCTAGTCTGAGTATAGTTTGTGTTTAATGTACTGCTGTCATAAACAGCAATAAATACTCTCTGTTGTTGATCTTTTTCGAGTTCAAATACACCTGGTATCAGACTGTTATTAATTCCTGATCAGATCCTTCTGTGATATCAATCATGTTTGAAGGAAGAATTTCATAGTTTGATTTCTAGCTCTGCTTATGCTTTGTAATTTGAATACCAATCTATATTTCTATGTTATTATGCTCTGAGATTGATAAAGTGGAACACCTATCAAACTGAAATAATCGAAAAATCTCAGTCTTTCCGGGAAAGGGATCTTTCACGGTCACACTTGAGAGTGTAACCATCAGCCACCTTAACTCGAATGCCCTCAAACTCTTCGGTTATAAGCCCACGCCTCTCCACAAATCTGCAATCAATAAAATTATGGGTGGCACCTATGTCTAAGAGGGTGATAACCTTTTGACCAGCCAAAACTCCACGAAGTCGGAAAGATCCCTCCTGTTGTGTGCTAGACAATCGTGCCTCCTGGAGTTGGATCTCTGACTCTGCCTCCACCTTAGGCTCTGAAGCCTCTGACTCTTCAGAACTCTCCTGCTGTCCGGAATTTTCAGATTCCGAATCCTCATAATAAGCCCACATAACTCTATTGGCCTTACCCTTAGGCCGTAAAGGACAATCATGGTTAGCATCATAGGGACCCTTGCAGTAGAAGCAAAGCTTCTTCCTACACAAATCATTAAGAGTCTCACGATCCAAGGGCGTTGCTGATTTTTCCTTTGAATCACTCTTAAAATCAGATTTCTCTCTATTTTTATTGAATCCCTTGTCCTTAAATGAAGAAGTACTCCTGGAATTGGACTTGCTAGATGGAGCTGCAGGTTCCATGCTGTGTGCCTTCTTCATCGCTTCCTGTAGTGAAAGAGGATCAAAGGCTTTTACCCAACCCTTCAGTGTTTCGGATAATCCCTCGGTGAACAAAACAACCAATCTCTTATATGAGATATCTGGGACCATAACGGATAGCCTCTGAAAGTCACTAATGAAATACTCCAATCCGCCTGTCTGTCTCAACTGTGCCAACTCCCTGAAGTAGACTTCTGGATCTTTCTTATCAAATCTCTCTACCAACCTGTCCACGAAGCCTGGTATGAAGTCACCTGGGTATGCTATAGGGTAACCATCCCATGGTACCACCAATCATGTGTAGCTCCCTCTAAATGTAGTGTGGCATATTTTATTGCCTCCACTTCTATCATAGGTCTCAGTGCCAGGAAAGTGTCAAGCTTGTGAATCCAACCCTGCACTGTCATCTTGCTACTACCATCAAAAGTAGTCAAAAAAAGCTTGCCTGTAGCCCTCTTCAGCTCACTATTTTGACATCTAGGCCTCCTATCCTGTCTGAGTGACCTGTAATGCTCTCTCCTCTGATTTACAAAGCGTTCAAAGGTCATCCTCTCCCGAACCTGAGGAACTAATAATTCCCATTCATCATTTGCAGCCATGAGTGTATCTGCAAATATGGGGTCTCCTGCCGCCTCTGGAACAAATGTAGGGCGTGTAGGCTTATCAACTGTTCTGGAATGGGTCCGCTGTGTTCTCTGATTATCTGTAGCACTCCTGTTATCTCCCTGTTCTCCATTCTGTCTAACAGGTGGGCTCAACCTTTCTACCATAGTAGTGAGTACCTGTAATCCCTGTGCCATCTGCTGCCGCCCTGTAACCATAGCACGAAAGAATTCTCTGGTACCCTGATCATAATTATTTTTGTTCCCTGTGGGTGGGCTACCCTCACCCCTGTCACCCATGATGACCCGCTGTGGTTCTAAACCCTGTTCGCCTTCAAGTAAGGCTCCCCTGCGTGTATAATACCTGTGTGAGCCAACCTCCTCTGGCGGCATGTAATAACTAAACCCTTAGGATGACAATATTTAGCTCTGATACCAATGTAAGAACCCTTCACAGGTTCTATTGCTGAACTTCACTTTTTTTTTTTTTTGTTTTGAAGGTTTTATGAGTTTTTTTGTGTTTTCAGGGGGTTTGAACAAAAACACATACTGAAAGTAAAACTAGTCTATTGAGAATAAATTCTGAACAATATTGAGACTTCTTTTATTGCCATATATTATTCCATTCACTGAATAAGAGTCCAAGGCCTTATTGATAATAAATACAATATGAAAAAACAAATTCCGATAATTGAATGAACCTGATATGATTGTGATCTGCAGATACCATCATATGTTTACCTCCAAAAGACGCTGCGAACACTTTGTCTTCTATGACCAACAATTCCTCTCTATTCACATGTACTATAGCACATCACTATTCACGGGTACTGTAGTACACCACTATTCACGGTACTGTAGCAGCAAATAAAACCTCTGAAAATAATCCCTTTCAATCAGAAAATAATCTGCAACTCCAGTCTCTTAAATCTGATCCAAACTTCACCAAATTCATCCAATTGAAATCCCAAATAGAGCCTTTGATTGAGACCCCACAAAATCACCAAGTTCACTGGGTATTTCACTAGCTCAGATGGTTGCTCACAGAAGAACTACGTTCTTCAATCATTGCTGCAGGTAGAAAGCCTCGTTCTCCAAGCAAGTTCAAAACTCCTCAAAATGTTTTCCAAATGCAATAATCTAAATTTCTTCAAAAGAAAACCTTATATCTCCTCAAGTAAGTTGATTTCCTTCAAAAGCATCCTTTAAATTAACTTTGAATTTCACTTTTAATTTTCCAATAGTTGAGGCGCCCATTTAATTATAATAATTAATTGAAATATGGCCCCTTCTTCATGATGGTCGACCCCTTCATTAAGTCACTTAAGTTATAACATAAATTTAAATTATAACTCTATAATATAAGCTTCAATTAAATTAATATTTATTTTGGCAAATAAATATTAATATCTCCCTCAATATAAGTCCAAATGACAAGCCGTCTGAAGCCGGATGATAAGTGACTGAATCTGCATATGACTAGACCATACTGCTAAAAATAGCAGGGGTGCTCCACTGAGTGTCTCCACTTACTAAAAATCGTAAGTCAAGCAAATGGCGTCCAAAAGACCCCGAACGAAAGCCAAACTGAAAAATTCTGACAATTGAAGCCAAGCCATGCCTCAACAAGACCCTCTATCTTCCATATTAGCCTACGAGGGCCACATAATAGGCTAATCTCAAGTATTGAGAGATGTCAACTAGAAGGGGACATTACGTAATGGTATCAGAGCTAGTTTAGTATCGGTCCTTTGTGTGGTTTTGTGTGTTTATGACTACATTGCAAGTTTATACCTATCACTAGAACAAGTAGTGGTAGTGGTCAAGGTATCCTAGTTCCCTTTGAAGCAGATATTTCCATAAATAAGTGCAAACAAGAGATCATAAGTATGGCCCATGCTGACGAAGAAGATGCATGATCAAAAAAAGACGGATTTCGCAAGCTAGCTAGCATTTCTCTTTTTATGAGCAAGTTGGTCCGGTTGGAGTCTATCATGGGTATTTTCATGGAGAAGCTTGGTGCTTCTATGGAGGCATTGAAAGCAAACAAGGAGGACACTCACGAGATTCATGAGCAAAAGGAAGAGCAGCCCTATGCCAACGAAGCTCCACCTTCCTTCAAGGCTGAGGCAAAGATAACAATTCAGCGGAATGATGGGGATATGAATATGGAGAGGCTAGATCATTGGTTTGCCCAACTGTAGGTATATTTCAATTTGCCTTAGATTAATGAAAGCCAACATTTTTTTTTTTGCAAGGTTAAAATTAACCAATCATACTTTAACTTGGTTTGAGAGCTATGTTCATACTTTGGTTGTTAAGAAGCTTCTTCCTATTACTAAGTGGGATGATTTTAAGATGCTAATCAAGAATCAATTCTATCCAATGTGTTATGTCAAAGAGAGGTCCATGTATTGGCAATATTTTAAGCAAAAGCAATGCCAGAGCATGTATGAGAACACAAGTGAGTCTTGCAAGAAGGCTCTCCAAATGAACAAATATATAGTAGACCGTGACATCTTGATGAGGTATGTGGATGGACTCCATAGCCATTTGAGGAGACATGTCTTCTTTGCTAAGCTTACAAATATGGATGAAGTTTGTTATCAAGCTCACTACTTAGAGACAGACAAGAAGAAGGTTCTATCTATCTCTCAAAGCACTTTTAAGGAACAAGGCAACTCCAAACAAAAGGGTAAAGGTAAATGGAAAGGTAAGCATAATGCTACTTCCATTTCTAAGAGGATACTAAAAGACATTGTAGGAAATGTGATGTTGATAGTCATTTTGAGGATCAATGTTGGAAGCTCCATTTGGAATTGCATCCGTTCAAAAACGAGGAGATATGCCCTCTCTCCAAGATGAGAATATTGGTTTCAGCTTTGATGTGGATGGCACTTTGTGTTGTACCTCTATCAATGGAGAGGTATGTTTGGGTAGTAGTAGTGCTCAAGAGAGTCAACTTTTTAAGCTTTTCAATATTAAAATTCAAAAGAAGAACACAAAAGTGGATGCTTTTTTTGATACTTGTTCATAGGCTAATTTTATAAGCAAGGAGTTGGAAGAATCAGGGTTTGAGACTTACAATTATCTAAGTCCATATTCTTTGGGTTGGGTAAAGAAAGGTGTAGACATCAAGGTGACCAAGCAATGTAAAGTTAAGTTTGGTATTAATGCACATTTCATTGATGAAGTTACGATGTATATTGTGCCTTTTGATGTGTGTGGTGTAGTGTTTTGCAGCCCTTGTATATCCGAGGTGCTCTCTTTATGAGGAGAGCCAACCAATAATATTTGGTGAAGGATGGCAAGAGTTATCTCATTTCAGCCCACAAAGGTGATTGTAAAATCTATTTGGTAAGCGCCTCTGAAGCTAAGAAGCTTATTAATGGTCGTGGGAAGTTTGTTTTGCTTCTTTTGAGAGAGATTCAACATGAAGTGGTTGCACATAAGACTTATTGTAGCATGTTTACTAACAAAGTACAAAAGCATATGGGAGAGTTGATGCAACAATTCAAGGAGGTTTCCCACAAGTCTATGGGGTTGCCACCGGTGAGACCTATTGAGTACGAAATTCATTTTCTACCTGATAGTCCACTTCCAAATCTCAGATCATATAGGCAGTTTTTGAAGGATGCGAATGAGTTAAAACAACAATTACAATCTTTGATTTTACAAGGGGTAATCCATCCTAGTACTTCTCCATGTGGTTATCATATTGTTTTAGTACTTAAGGATGATGGTTCATGAAAAATGTGTGTTGATTATAGAGCACTTAACAAGATAACCAACAAGAATAAGGACTTCCACGGATTGATTATCTTCTTCATCAACTTCAGCATGCCAAGTATTTCACTAAGCTTGATTTGAAATCTGGGTATCACCAAGTGTGAATTAAGGAAGATGACATTTGTAAAACGACATTTCAAAACAAGACAAACATTGTATGAGTGTTTGGTTCTACCTTTTGGGCTATGCAGTGCACGCGACCTTTATGTAGTTGATGAATGAGGTAATGAGGCCATTTATTGATTCCTTTGCCATTGTATATTTGGATGATAGTACTGTTTTAAGCAAAAGTTTTGATGAGTATTTTGATCATTGCAAACAAGTTTTGCAAGTTTTGAAGGAAACAAGTTAGTGTTGAATGAGAAGAAATGTGAGTTTGCTCAACAATCTTCTTGGGGCATGTAGTTGGAGATGGGGAATTGAGAATTGATTCGAATAAGGTAGACTGCATCATAAATTGGCCAAAGCCTTCCAATGTGATCAAGACAAGAAGCTTTGTGTGTGCAATTCAATATCTGAGAAAGTCCATCAAGAACTTCTCTTCCATAGCCACACCTTTGTGTGTCATTACAACAAATGGTAAGACTTTTACTTGGGGTAAGAAACAATAAGGTGCATTTGGTATGTTCAAACATAAGATTAATATGCTCTGGTTTTAGCTTTGCTTAACTTTTAATTGCCCTTTGAGGTGGAAACAAATGCTAGTGACTATGCTATGGATCCTGTCCTACTTCAACGAGGTAAGTCAGTATGTTACCATTTAGAGTTATTTCATGGTGCAATTCTAAATTATTGTATATATGACAAAGAATTGTGTGCTTTTGTTCAATCAATCAAGAAATAGAAGCACTATCTCATGGGTAAGGAAACTATTGTCCATACGGATCATCCTCTCCAATCTTTGCAATTTAATACTAAAGTTCAACAAACTAGACATCATAATTGGATGGGATTTTTGCAACAATTTTATTTGGTTATCAAATAAAAGAAAGGTGTGATTAACAAACTAGCTGATATGTTATCTAGACTTCTTTTAATTTCAACAATGGGCACCATAACTCTTCTTGAGCCATTTGTGTGTGTCTTATGTAGAGTGATATGATCATGACACATAGGAGCCATTTCCTCAAGTAGAGAAGTCCCAAGATGCATGTTTTGAGCCCAAGGATGATTATTATTTTCAAGGTAGATTTCTCTACAAGTTGGGTAAGCTTTGTGTCCCTGAGGAGAAAAGAGTTCAGCTAATGAAAGAAGCACAAACTTCAAAAGTTGCAAGACATTTTGGTGTTACAAAGACTATTGCACATTTGTAGAGGTATGTTTATTGGCCTAATATGCAAATAGATGATGCCAAGTTCATTAGAGAATGTGTATTATGTAGTACAAGCAAGCCTAATAACAAGATGTTGGGATTGTATATGCCATTACTGGTTCCTTCTTAGCCATGGGAAAACGTTTCTGCGAATTTTGCAGGTGGGTTGCCTATGTCAAGGCACATGACTATCATGACTATCTCGTTGTGCTTGTGGACCGGATTAGTAAGATGTGCATTCTTATTCTTTGTAAAAAACCTGTTGACGTAGTGGATTGCACCCTGGACAGGAGGCTGAACTCCTGTCTTCCACACGTCAAAATGGAAACTCCCCTCTTGCCTGTGGGACCGACGAAGCTGGGGGGAGAGTCTTTAGATAAGGGCTAGCTCCCTCTGATGTATCTTTTAGGTCCTGGATTTCCTACTGCTAACAAATAAATGAAAAAAGGGGGGGTTGAAAAGGGAGAAAGATGCTGAAAACAGAACCTAAACCTAAACTAAAAAGGTGATACATCAAAAAAGTTGATCCACTCAGCCCGAACATACACTTTTCACCAAGCTGTCATACACTTCATCAGATGTGGGAGACTCTTCTGTATCAGTGAGTTAGGGGTCTGTAGAGATACATGAAGGAAGAACTATCAAAGGTGTTCTGAGACACACTTTGGCAGCCGATTCACATGCGCCTATAGTCCTGTTGTAGACACTTCTGGCAGACGTGCAGAAGAAGAAACTTCACAATGCACCAGACATGTTGGAATCGTTCTGTGAAAAGCATAAAAGAAAATGACTTAACACAAAAGAAAACATAGACATGCGTGAGTGCAAGTCCAGATGGAGGTACAAATGCTAAGTCTTGATTCAAGGTAAAATCCGGCAGAGTCTTGCGTTACAAGCCCGAGAGATTTTTGGGCAGAGCTTTGCCTTACGGGCTAAGAGAATGGATCCCTCTCAAAATGAGAAGTTTTACAATATATAGAAAGAGGAGAAAAAGTAAAGGCGCCGCTTTGGAAAAGACTTTGGCGCTCTTGACAAGCTGGCCCATGTGCGTTTGTGAGCATCGGGAAGAGGAAGTCACTGTTGCTGATGTCAATCTTCTAGAAGAGGCCTGCTGGAACCATGCTGTGTAATTGCTAGTTTTGACTTTAGCGTTCATTGATTAATGTGAAAACACGGGCCGCGCCTCTTTTCTGCAGACAAGACTGCTCTTTCCAAATATTCACGCGGTTTGTCTGCTTATAAATGCAAGATGGAGAAAACAAGCCGTGCCGCTCACTGTTCGCGCCGTTTGATGACCACTTGGCAGTCACTGTTCCAACCACTGGGGTAACTCCTTTCCCTTTGCCACCTGGGCCGTTTTTGTCTATTTCTGCACCTTGTCTTTTCTTGGTTGTCTCTTTCTGGCTCCTTCGGCCCTCGGGCTATCTTCTTGGCGGGTCGCTGATTTCCTTGGGCTCTTCTTGTTCCCTTTCCTTCGGGTTTCTTGTTTTGGACCCTCCTGAAGGGAAGGTGTCCCTTCGGCTTTTGGAGAAGTGTCCTTCATTTTGGCCGAGAGTCCCCCGCAAGGGCACCTGCCCTTCGGGGTCTTTCGGCGGCTTGTTCTCCGCGAACATTTTCCCGCGGACAAAAGTCTGCAAGAATTGTCTTGCTCGTTCCTTCGGAGACTTCCTTTAGGTTTTTTCTCGCTGCCAATTTTCCCGCGGACAATTTTCTCGGCCACTTTTCCCGCAGACAAAAAGTCCGCAAGAATTATCTTCGACCACTTTGCTTAACCTTCGGAATTTTCTCTTTCGGGCTTTTCTCCCGCAGCTTCTTGAATTTCTTCAGACTTTTTGTCCGAAGGAATTCCGAAGGTCTGAAAGAATTCGTTCTATGCCTTAGTCTTTATACTTGCTTTTCTTCGGCTTTCTTGCTCGTTGCCCTTCCGAATTCCTTTGGACTTTTTGTCCGAAGGAATTAGTCCTTTGCTTCTTCGACTGCCTTTGAAAAAAGTGCCCTTCGGGAAAATTGGAAACGACCCTTCCAAAGGGTACTTCTTTTGTCTTCAACAAATTTTCGAAAGTAACTTGCCTTTTCGGCTTTTCTCTGTGGCCTCTTTACAAGAGTGTTCCCTGCCCTCCTCAAGGGCTCGAGTCCTGAACTGCCCTTCCCAAGGGCACTTGAAATGGTCCATTTTGCGCCTAAGTGTCGGGAACTCGTCTCCACCTGCAGAGTCCGTAGAAAACTTCTTTGCAGAGTTCGTAGAAACTTCACTTGCAGAGTCCATAGAAATTTCCAAGACATGTGCAAAATCAAAATGTACTGGCTCAGAACAGCAAGGGAAAAAAGGGGGGACCGATTTCGGCCTGCAGGACCAAAATGGTCAACAAATTGGCGACTCCTAAGGGAAGCATGCCTGCTATGCTTAGAGACCAGTTGCCTTGAAGTCCATTGGGCACGGAGTCAGAATGCAGCTTTGAAGAAAGGTTAACAATAGCCTTGAGAGATCCAAGAATCAAACATGAAGCTTTTTATCCCAGACACAAGGGAAAACACACACAAGACTAAAAACACTACTTGTGCAAACTGCACTTAGGGAAAATAGGAAAGAAAACTGAAAGCAAACTACTATATACAGCTAACCAGGTATATTTGCTTCCCTCTTGGATCAAAGGGAAAATTTCTTAAGTCTCCTTCCGGGCTAGGAAACTTATGGTGCCAAACAAGTGGCTGAATGGAATGGAGACTTGGTGACCTGCTCCTCTTGCCTGCCACCTTGATTGGCTTGCATCCGAGTGGATCAGAATCAAACATGCTTCTAACATATATGTACTTTTCTTGTTCTTGGAAGCTTGTCGAATGTTGGTCCTTCATGCTGGTGCATTTCAACAAGAAATCAAGGGTTGCTGGCTCATCGCCATAAGCCCTTTGATATGCATAGTCCCTTTGCAATGCATCATGGTTTGACTTGTTCCCTTCTGCTTCGTTGAAGACCCTATCAAACTCATCCTCTGCTCTCTCAAGGCTTTCTTGAAGAAGGGTGACTGTTGTGATGTCTTAAATAGATTCACAAACTGATTGCTCATCCCACAAAACATCACCTCTTTGTTCAAAACTCTCTTCTTCAAGGTTTTCCTCAAGAGAGACCAGCCTCTCCTTTTCTTGCTCAAGGATCAGGGTCTCTAGTTGTTCAAAAACATCTGTCTGATCCTCCTCCAATCCAGGCTCCTCGGCATAGTCATCCTCCTCATCGAAGCAACAAGGAAGTTCATCAAACAAGGGGGGAGAGAGCTCACCATGCTTACATTCCTCTTCGTATTACTGGAACATCTGCATGTATGCATGACCTGCGTTTTCTCCATTGCTGATGAAGTCTTCAAAAGGAGCATCGATGGCGATTTCTTCTTCATTGTCGCTCATGATAGCCTCTTGGAAAACTGCAGATTGGATCTTTTCTTCCTCACTCACCTCCCGCAAAACAGGTTCGTCCTTGAGAAGGGGTGAAGTGGAAAAATCATGTGGAAGAGGAGGCAGTCCTTGAGCTAGAATCAAATGATTCTCCTCTTTCCATTTGGCCAACACTTGATCTATATCAGGTGTGGCCTGATAGCTCTCTTGGAGGTGTGTAGATGGGGTGTGTTCAGACAGGCCCATCACACGTTGGCTGAGGAATCTCGCTTTGGATTTCAACTTTGCAACTCTCCTGGCTAGATCTTCTTGGAAGAGCCTTTCTTGGAGGTCACCAACATCATCATGATGAGGAGCAGCTTCATCTTCTTCGAGGTTTTGAGCAAAACCTTTCTCCTCCTTCCTGCCCCAAGATTCCACTGTTTGCTTCCAACTCATGACCTTGGGATTGGAATTTTGCTCTTGTGAACAGGGAACAACTTTATCCTCTTTATGGTCCTGAGCTGGTTCATGATGTTCCTTCTTCCAGCTTGGGATCTGGAGATCATACTGAGAGCCCTGAGGAAGTTGGGGAAGGTTAGGGAGGGTCTGCTGATGTATAGGAAGAGCTGCTTCAAGAGAGATGTGCTGGTTCAAAACATTCTCTCCAAAGGAAGATTCACAATCTAAGGAATTTAGAAGGTTCATCTCCATGGGAGGTTGCTCTAATGCCTTTGATGTTTGAAAGCTAGGCGCACGGGGTTAAGAGCAAGATTGATTGATGCATCAGATGAGCTAGAATGAGCAAGTGCTATCTGATAGAAAGGATTTGGTGCACAAGAGGGGCCTTTCTTTAGAATAGGAGGGGGCACACAAGGCTGACTGCCTTGAATGAATGGATTTCTCCATTTTGCTTGCCTGAATAAACACTCTTCTTTGTACATCAGCGCTTGCTGATATCGATGCTACTCATCTGATCTGTCTATCTCCATTACCTGCTTCTCAAACTCCAACGCCACTTCCCTTATTGTTGAAGGGCAACTAGGAGAGCTGCTTGGGGTGATTCCATGAAAAACTTGAGCTTGATCAAAGTTATACGAAGGAAAACAAGGCCCATGATTCTTATCAATGGGATTATACATACAAAAATGAGATTTTTTGATGGCACCTGGACTGCTTAACCAGTTGATTCAACTCAGAGTCGCCATTGGTGTTGATAAGAAAGCCTCCAAAGGCTGGTTGGTTGAAGAACACACCAAAAATTTTTCAACTCTTTGGACACAACTTGTCCTAGTTGGTCCCACCGAGCGTGCCAAAAATTGTTGACACAGTGGATTGAACCTTGGACAAGAGGCTGAACCCCTGTCTTCCACACGTCAAAATGGAAACTCCCCTTTTGCATGTGAGACTGGTGAAGCTGGGGGGAGAGTCTCTAGATAAGGGCTAGCTCCCTCTGATGTATCTTTTAGGCCCTGGATTTCCTACTGCTAACAAATAAATGAAAAAAATGGGGGTTGAAAAGGGAGAAAGATGCTGAAAATAGAACCTAAACCTAAACTAAAAAGGTGATACACCAAAAAAGTTGATCCACTCAACCTGAACATACACTTTTCACCAAGAAGAAGCTGTCATACACTTCATCTAATGTGGGAGACTCTTCTGTATCAGTGAGTCAGGGGTCCGTAGAGATACAGGGAGGAAGAACTATCAAAGGTGTTCTGAGACACACTTTGGCAGCCGATTCACATGCGCCTATATTCCTGCTGTAGACACTTCTAAGAGACTTGCAGAAGAAGAAACTTCACAATGCACCAGACATGCTGGAATCATTCTGTGAAAAGCACAAAAGAAAATGACTTAACACAAAAAAAAACATAGACATATGCGTGAGTGCAAGTCCAGATTGAGGTAAAAATGCTAAGTCTTGATTCAAGGTAAAATCCGGCAGTCCTGCCTTACAAGTCCGAGAGATTTTTGGGCAGAGCTTTGCCTTACAGGTTAAGAGAATGGATCCCCCTCAAAATGAGAAGTTTGACAATATATAGAAAGAGGAGAAAAAGTAAAGGCGCCGCTTTGGAAAAGACTTTGGTGCTCTTGACAAGCTGGCCCATGTGCGTTTGTGAGCATCGGGAAGAAGAAGTCATTGTTGCTGATGTCATTCTTTTAGAAGAGGCCTGCTAGAACCATGCTGTGCAATTGCCGGTCTTGACTTTGGCGTTCAAACATTAATGTGAAAACATGGGCCGCGCCTCTTTTCTGCAGACAAGACTGCTCTTTCTAGATATTCACGCAGTTTGTCTACTTATAAATGCAAAATGGAGAAAACAAGCCACGAAGCTTATTGTTCACGCCATTTGATGACCACTTGGCAGTCACTATTCCAACCACTGGAGTAACTCCTTTCCCTTTGTCACCTGGGCCATTTTTGTCTGTTTTTGCACCTTGTCTCTTCCTGGTTGTCTCTTTCTGGCTCCTTCGGCCCTCGGGCTATCTTCTTGGCGGGTCGCTGAGTTCCTTGGGCTCTTCTTGTTCCCTTTCCTTCGGGCTTCTTGTTTTGGACCCTCCTGAAGGGAAGGTGTCCCTTCAGCTTTTGGAGAAGTGTCCTTCATTTTCGCTGAGAGTCCCCCGTTCGGGGTCCTTCGGCAGCGTTTTCTCCGCGGACATTTTCCCACGGACAAAAGTCTGCAAGAATTGTCTTGCTCGTTCCTTCGGAGACTTCCTTCAGGGTTTTTCCCGCGGACAATTTTCCCGGCCACTTTTCTCGCGGACAAAAAGTCTGCAAGAATTGTCTTCGACCACTTTGCTTAACCTTCGGAATTTTCTCTTTCGGGATTTTCTCCCGCAGCTTCTCGAATTTCTTCGGACTTTTTGTCCGAAGGAATTCCTTCGGACAAAAAGTCCGAAAGAATTTGTTCTATGCCTTAGTCTTTATACTTGCTTTTCTTCGGCTTTCTTGCTCGTTGCCCATCCGAATTCCTTCAGACTTTTTGTCCGAAGGAATTAGTCCTTTGCTTCTTCGACTGCCTTTGAAAAAAGTGCCATTTGGGAAATTTGGAAACGACCCTTCCGAAGGGTACTTCCTTCACCTTCAACAAATTTTCGAAAGTAACCTTTTCGGCTTTTCTCGGTGGCCTCTTTGCAAGAGTGTTCCCTGCCCTCCGCAAGGGCTCTTCAGTCCCGAACTGCCCTCCGCAAGGGCACTTGAAATGGTCCATTTTGCGCCTAAGTGTCGGGAACTCGTCTCCACCTGCAAAGTCCGTAGAAAACTTTTTTGCAAAGTTCGTAGAAACTTCACCTGCAGAGTCCGTAGAAATTTCCAAGACTTGTACAAAATCAAAATGTACTGGCTCAGAACAGCAGGGGAAAAAAGGAGGGATCGATTTTGGCTTGTAGGACCAAAATGGTCAACAAGACCCCCAAAAACAGTGATGCAATTGAGTTATTTTTTGATAATGTGTGGGTTCATTTTGGTTTGTCTAGTTCTATTACTGTAAATCGGGACTCAAGGTTTTTTGGGAAGCTTTGGGCCACATTGTGGGAGAAGATGAAACAATTTATCGCTTTTCACCCACAAACCTATGGGCAAACTGAGCTTGTGAATCGAATATTAATACAACTCTTGAGAGAGTACAATAGGAAGCATCCTAAGTTTGGGATAAAAAAATTGTATATTCAACAGTCCTACAATCGGGCAATCCATTCTTCTACTAGTAAATCTCCTTTTGAAATTTGTTTTGGTTACCTCCATGTGTATGTGATGTTTTGAGATAACCATACAAAGGCCATGGAAAAGTGGATCCCAAGGTCCACAAAGCTAAAAAATTCATTGAGAAGATTCAGACAATTCACCTCAAGTGCAGGAGAAGCTGAAGGAGTTTCAAGCCAAGTACAAATCAAGACATGATCATGATAGGATTGGGCATAGTTTCCTTATTGGAGACAAGTTATGGTTGTACTTGAGTAGAGAAAGGCTCCAAGGGAATTCTAAGAAGTTTAAGCCTCTTAAGTACGGTCCATTTGAAATTATGGAACAAGTAGGAAAGAATGCTTTTGGAATTGATTTGCCTCCTTATATGAAGATCTATTCAATTGTCAATGTTGAGAAGCTATGTCTTTTTGAGCCTTCAATGTTAGACAATGAAGAGGAAGGGTTGTTGCTACCTTGAATTGAATACCTCGCTTTGGGTAGCCAGTTGTAATTGGAGGAGGATGTTGTATTGTATAAGAAGGAAAGGACAATGTGAAGATGAGTGCAAGAACATTGGTTGGTTGGGTTATAGGGTTAGCAATCCGGACAAACCAAATGGTATCGTAGAGAAGATGTGGGGAAGAAATTTCCTCACATAATTCCTAAAGCTTTTAGGCACTTCAAAGTCTCAAATTGAGGAGGTATGATCCAAATTTAGATTCTAATGTACTAGTCATATATATACTAGATGTTTTCACTATGTGCAATTGTTTGTGATTCATACTTGTAAGACATTATTGTAAGACATTTCATATTAAAAACATCATATAAAATATGTTATAGTGGCAGAGTTAGTGTGGGGGTGAACCAAACATCTTCACAGTGATGAAGTTAGTGAGTTTTAGCGCTTGAAATAGAGGGGTTTATCATGGATAGCGGACTGCTATATGCAAGGTGGCGGTTATGCACTGCAGTTAGTGTGGGGGTGATCCAAACATCTTCATAGTGATGAAGTCTTTGAGTTTCAACTCTTGAAATGGAGGGGTTTATCATAGATAGGGGAATTGCCCCTAAAAACGACAACAGTTGTGCAACTGCCATTGTTTGTAGGTGGTGGTTACATAATCATCGCGACAGTTTCAAAACTGCCAGTTTGCATGCAACAGTGGTGCAATCATTGTTGTTTGTAGGTGGTAATTAAGTAACCGCCTTGACGGTTTCAAAACCGCTGGTCTGCATACATCGACAGTTTCGTCATGAGAAAAGCACAAGAATGGAAATGGTTGCAAACATTTTCAATTCTCAGTGATGCTTCGTTTAAGCTTCTTAGTAGATTCTAAAGTTGAGTGAGCATAAATACAGGTCTTGTGAGGCATAAGATATCAAAAAATGTGGTGAGAAGTCTTTAAGTTGGATTCACAGTGCAAGCTGCAAATTTGAGTTTTTGTTCTTGTTGTCTCATTGTTTTCTAGCTGTAGATGGTTTAGCTATGTTGAAGTTTTGAGAAGTGTTTGATAAGTGCAAAGTAGTCTTATGTGCATGTTTAGGATAGAGTGGTAGTGAGAATTCTGGCCATGAAGACATGTCTGGCAGGATCTTGTACATTTATTGTATTACATAGTGGAAGGGGAGAGCAATTGCCTTATCCACTGGAGTTTTTCCCACATCAGGATTCTTCAGGATAACTATTGTGTTCATTTTGGGCTTTGCTTATTCTTATTCTTTATGTTCACGTCCAATATTCTATACATTTAATTTCCAGCACTTGGTCATCTTTGTTTTTAGCAGTCAAAATAGCTTAGAACTGTTATCTTCGAATCATTGTTGAGCTAGGAGTCTTAGCATTCGTGTTGGTGAAGCTTAGTGTGGAATATTCAGCTAATTCATGGATCAAAAGTAACCAAAACCACTTGTTGGCATGAAATTTGAGAGTGATTGGAGTCCACCATGTAGCAACGATGCTAGTTTTGACAAAAATGTGTTCCGCAAGAAAATTCTTATGGACTTGTTTACACACTACACTACAATTTGGCTATGAGGACATCAAATTTCCTAGTGGAGATTCATGCTATTAAGTTCTCATATGAGCATGATGACTTTGCGAGAAACATTCAAATTGCTCTATTTGGGAAGGAAATAACCAAGGCTTCAAAATAATGTTTGTCAGGATATTTTAGAGGACAACCTTGAATAGGTTTGTGTGGGCGTGATATAGAAGAGTCGTGGTTTATAGATCATCTGCATGAAGAATGATGCTATTAAGGGAATTCGGGACTCAAGAGGGAAAATGAGAAACCATGACCTTCCATTTAGGTTAATTCTGCGTATGTAGGGTTGTGTGATGGGGTAGTTTTCAACTGGTTAGAGTATTTGTTCTGTGTTCCAAGGTGTTTTTCATGACCTTGCATGCTCTCTTTATTTTTGATTATGTTTATGTGGTACACTACGTTACTAGATACGTTGCAAGATAACCTTGGGTATGATACGATTTGTCCTGGTATACCATATTGCGGGGGATACGGGGGGGGGGAGTCAACGAGCAAGGTATGACCCTGCCCCTGTGATGCACACCGTGGAGAATTTATTGGAACCGATTGGCTAAAATTAGTAAGGTGAAACCACTTTGCTGTTTGAGTGGACTTGTTAAGCGTAGTTGGCAAATTGTTGGCTATGATAGTATTAATTTAGTTAATAAACTCCTAGCATTTAGTGTAGTTAACTGCCGTAGAAGCTTGGGCTTTAGATAGGTTTCTATAATTTATTGTGTTTAGGACTGCATGTGTGGGAGGGGAAGTAATACACAGAAAGGCACACAACGATTCGCTGGGAGGACTACTGTGTGTGGAAAGTGGACTATCAGTCCCTATTCAGTGAAGCTGCCCTGTTTTGTGATGGATATTTCTTACCATAGATTATAGAATTAATGAAGAAGACTGTAGTTTTTGTTTGATTCCTTCCTCTCATCTATTTATGCTGTTTTTCATTTTAAAATTCAGATTTAAGGTATTTTTTTTTGTACTGCAAGTTGTTGCAGGTGTGTGGTTTGCATTAGTTGGTATCAGAGCACCATGGCCCAAAGGGGATTTTAGATGAACTGGGCAGGAAGAGGCAGAAGGAATGCAAGGCATAGGAGAAATGTTGAAGATGAAATACTCAGAAGGCTAGAAGCCCTTAGGTTAGGTTGACACATGAGGACTTTGAAGAAGAACCAGAAGTTCAAAGGGCTCGAGTTGGAGCCATAGACCCCATGGAAAGGCTCATTGAAGCTGTAGCCAAGCAAGGAGCCAGGGTTAAGGTTAAAGTCCCTGATTTTAAAGGTGAACTAAATCTAGAAGTGTTTATGGATTGGATTCAAGAGTTAGAGAAATACTTTGAGATGGAAGGAATTGAGGAAACTAATCCACAAAGGGCCAAAGTTGCTGCATCAAAAATGAAGTCTCATGCTGCTCTATGGTGGAAGAATCTCCAAAATGTTGGAAAAAGACAGGGGAAAGAGAAAATCCGATTGTGGCCAAAGATGTAAAACATTTGAAAGCTAAGTTTATGCCCTATGATTATTAGCAAATACCTTTTTGGGAATTTCAAAATTTAAGGCAGAAAGAGTCATCAATACAAGCTTATACTAAGCAATTCCTGAGGCTGCAAATTAGGACTGATTTACAGGGAGATGATGAGCATGCAATAGCTAGATACATCAGTGGGTTTAGATTTAAACTCCAAGATGAGTTGGCCCTGCTTAAAGTGAACACCATGGATGAGGCATATCAATTTGCTTTGAAAGCAGAGGAAAAATTGAACAGGCAAGGCAAAGTGGTGAGAAAAAGGGGTGAAGAGCTAGAAGAAGGAACGAAAGATTGATTTTGGTGGAAGAGGTGCTTTTCGAGGTAGAGGTAGAGGCCAACAAAGGTTTGGATATTGGAAACTCGTGAAGTGATATACTTGTGGCGAACCTCATAAAGAAGCTGACTGTCCTGGAAACTCTAGAGTTACTGTTGACAATTATTCCACAGGCCAAAAAATTGTCAACCTTACTATTCGGAAGACGGTCTTATGGGTACCAGTTTGTCTTGTGAATCAGTTTCGGGTACTGAATAATGAAAAGGAAAAGGTTTGCAAAGTTCAATCAAGCCTAAATGCATACCTACAATTACCCAAGGAGCCATCGACAACAAGGTATTAGCAAAGGAAAGAGCCTACAAGCCTGTAGGTTCGCTTATGAATGAAGGTGAGTGTTTTCTTTCGGACACCTACGGAATACAGGGATTCTCAAGTGTTTTCTTTCTGTAATGTCCCCTTTTTCCTAGTTATCACTTGTTTGACGGAATTGGCCTATCATTGACCTTCGTAGACCAAAACAAGATGATTAGAGGGTCACTTCGGCAGTTACCTGGCCTTTCGAGGGGTTTTCTCTACCACACTCAGTTGTTTCCCATGGGCGTATTGGCGTTTCGACACCTAGAGAGGGTATTTTTATAACTTTATGTTATAAAGTTACTTTATGAGTTATAACTTTATTTTATAATAAAGTTATTTTATTAAAAGGGAAATAAATTAAATAAAAGAAATAAAGTTATTTTTTATTCTAGAAGCTTCCTAAAGAAGATTTGGAAAAGTATAAATAAAGGGGTTGGGTAAGCTTCTATCATTCATGTTTATGTTTTGATATTGACTTGTGGTTGAGGAGACCTATGGTTTTTGCAGAATAGCCATTGGAGACGAAAACCTCCATTGGAAGCATAACTGAGGGTGTGAAATAACATCTGAAGGGTTGCACTTTGAGGAGGAAGCATTCAGCTTCTTCATTTGGGCATCATCGACAAGCTTTGGTCAAGGGTTTACATTGCATAATCTGAAGACTTTCATGGCAGCCATGGCAATGAGTTCTAATCTTTCATTCTAGGTGTTTGTTGAAGCAACAAGAACATCCAATTGAAACACCCTAGCTGGGAGAACATTCTCAAGACAATGGAGGTCTATTTTGGTGAGTATGCAAATATTTATGGTTGACTGTAATTTTGTTTCAGTCCCATTAGAATGGTTTGATTTCAATATTTAAGGAAGTGTTTGCAAGTGATAGTGTTGCCAAAGGAATTGCCCTTCCTTAGGGAAGATTTGTGACAAGTTTGGAGACCTTTGGAAGGCCATTACAGCTGTAAATAAGGAGGAATATATGACTGTAATTTCTGAGGACAGCCACACTTCCAAGTTCGTTTTGGTCACCTAAGAGGGTTTTCAACATCAAGCATAGTGCCATTTGGAGTGCCCAAGTCCAAGGAACATTTTGTTTATGCCAAAGAATCCAAAGGTTGTGGAGATTATTTCAGATTTGAAGGTTTATCCATGGCAGGTCTGCAACTTTGAAGTGGGGCGATTTTGCATTAAAAGGGTCCAAAAAAATATCAAATATCATCCAAAAGGGGCACCCAACATTTTCTAACACTTTGGCATTGACATATATTCATTTGGAGGTGGATTTTGGAAGATATGCAAGTCTGATCTGAAGTATACCATTCTGAAGACAACTCAGAAATTCATATTATTTGAAGGCATTCATCATCTAGAGTTGAAGAGGATTCATCTACACTCAATTGTAATCAGGTTCCTCTTATCCTATTGCTTGTATGTGATCATTTTGGCCATTATTATAAGTCTGAAGCACATTTATATCAGACTGATTTGTACTCAGAAAATTAATTAAAAAAGATTGGGTTGGTTTCAATATGCATTGTTTATCATTGTTATATTGTCTACCTTGTTTGCTTATCAATCTATTGTTCAAGACAAGTGAAAATCTCTTCAAAACATATTGAAAACCAATCAGACCAGCAAACTGAAAACACAGACCAACAAGTGTTTGACAAAATTCCCAAGCACTAAACTCAGAAAATTTGGCAATTTTCAGTCACTATTGGTTGGGGATTTTACACTTTCCAAAGTGTTGTCTTCTCAAAATTTTGTCGGTCTAAGAGATGGACAATTTCCTTGGACTTTTTGTCCGAGGGAAAAGATTTTTCAAAGGACTTGGGAGAAGTCCGAAAGAATTTCAAAAGGGACATTTTACAAAGTATTCAATTCCTTTGGACTTTTTGTCCGAAGGAATTAAGGAGACAAAAACTCGGGTTCCCTACAAAAAGCCTGGGTGCCCTACAAAAAGCTGGGTGCCCTACAAAAAACTCGAGTGTCCTTCAATTCTTCCGAAAAGCCAGCTCCGGAGAGACACAAGCCCTTGCAGAGGGCACTTGGTCGGTGACAGGACCTTTCCAACTTTCCCGAAGGGCACAGAGGGACACAAGCCCTTGTGGAGGGCACTTGGTCGGTGGCAAGACCTTTCCAAAAAACCCGAAGGGGCATTCTGCCGGTGGCAAAATAATGACAAAGGAGACTAATTCCTTCGGACTTTTTGTCCGAAGGATTTCCTTCGGACAAAAAATCCAAAGAAATTCAGGGCAAAGAAAAAGCTGATGGAAAATACACAAAGGCAAAAGAGAAAACAAAATTGTAGGGGGGATATCCTTCGGACTTTTTGTCCGAAGGATTAATTCGGAAAAATGCAAATAGATAAAGTTTGCAGAAATCCGAAGGACACAAAAGCCCATGGGAAAGTGAGAAGACAGAATTCCGAGGGACACAAAGCCTGCGGGAAAGTGAGAAAACATAGTCCGAAGGAAATGCAGCCAAGAATGAATTTGGGAAAATCGGCAAGCAAAAAGTCCGAGAGAATATAGCCTGTGGGAAAGTGAGAAGACAGAAATCCGAAGGACACAAAACCCTGTGGGAAAGTGAGAAAACATAAGTCCGAAGGAAATGCAACCAAGAATAAATTCGGGAAAATTGGCAAGCAAAAAGTCCGAGAGAATATAGCTTGAGGCAATACAATCAAGGTAAGGCTAGGGAGATAAACAGAAAAGTCCGCGGGAAAAATTTGTCAAACAAAAATTCCGAAGAAAATCAAAGGGAATAAGCCAAGAAGGAAATCCAAAAGGTCCGCAGAAAAACAAATGTCCGCAAAAAATAAAAGACCAAGGTGAAGTCAACGAAAAGCCAAGAAATAGAAAAACCACAAACATGCAAGAGAAATGCATGCATAGAAAACAAGGAAACCGAGAACGGAAAGTCGGCGAACGATTCAGTCTAAATATGTCTCACTCATGCAAGCAAGGGTTATTTTTGGCGGATTGATAAGTTTCAGTTGACTATTTGTTTTGTTCATGGTTTGACTAGTCATTCTCATGCATCTGAAGGTCCAACTTAGCGTCATGCCGAGTTTCTCAGTCTAAGTTTGGCGCCGTTTTCAGGGAAAATGATTGTTTTCTCAATCCGACAGCGCAAGAGGAGTCTATTTTTGACAATTGGCGTAACCTTCCATGCAAAGGAGAAGTTGACTTTCAACAGACCCACCGTCCATTTCTTAAACGCCAAGGAGCTTCATGCAAAGACAAAGGGAAAATATATGTTATTGGAAGACAAAGTTGGTCTTGAGTTAATTTAAGTTGATATTCCTCTTCTATTTTTCAACGCCAATCTCTTGGCTTTTGTAATTTTCTATATTAATGGCTTTTCAGCGTTATATTTTTTTCATCTCTCTCTTGGCAAGATCAGACTCTGCCATTGGTGAGTTGTGTAATCTCTTCAATCAATAGAAGGATTGTACTTTCAGATTTCAAGTGCTGGCATAGTGTATATTCATTCAACAATTTGCATGTGGTAGATTTCTCTCCTTTCCCAAATTCTAAGCTTATCATATTATGCAGGATATGTTTAGTGTTCTATATGTCTTTTGCTGAAGCTGTAAGTGGATGTTAGGTGGCAACAAAGTGTCTTGTATCAAACCTCTCTCCATGTTTTCCCCCATGTTTTGGTGATTGGATCGAAGCTTCTCATGAAATATTTATGCATAGTGATCAATTGAAATCAAAGGTCTTCTTTTTCCCTTGTTTGATTCAGTGTTCAAGGTTTCAAGTAGAGTGGATCAACGTTTTGGTGTATCACCGTCATTAGGTAGGATTTCCCTTTCAAGTATCTTTCTCCCTTTTCCATGGTAGATTCGTAGCACAGAGTAGAGATCCATTGATACATCTTACAAGAACCAACCTTCTCTGGAGGTTCTCACCATTGAGGCACCCACCCTCGTGAGAAGATCCCATTGTCTCAACTAGATAGAGGATTGGCCATTTCAGCATGTCTTCGATTCAGGGTGCAACTCCAGGTTGACAACAGTTACCAATGGAGTCATGATGGCTTAGGAGGAACCCCAAATAGAAGAAATTGAAGCCGAGATTGGAGAGAACTTGATGCTGCAAAGAACCTTAATAGCAAGAGACCGAGAGGCCCCTGAAGTGGGTTGGAGAAGGGTGTTTTTCAAGCAAAATGCAAGTGCAAAGACAAAGTGTGCAAGGTAATTGTAGATGAAGGATCTATTGATAATCTGGTAAGTACAAAAATGGTGCAAAAATTGCAGCTTGCATTTCAAAATCAAATCCTTATAAAATTTCTTGGTTGAAAAAGGATCATAGTGTACTTGTAAATCAATCTTGTCTTATTGATTTCAAAATTGGTCCTTATGAAGACAAAGTATTATGTGATGTAGTGCCAATGGATGCTTGTCATTTGCTGTTGGGAAGGCCCTGGCAATATGACAAAGGAGTAATCCATCATGGGAAAGAGAACACTTATGAAGTACATGGAGGGAAGAAGCATCTTTTAAAACCATGGAAAGAGGAAGGTGTTGACAATTTTGCCCCATAGGCCAAATCGTCACCATTACCGTTCGAAACTTCGCTCACCATGACCATTTGCCTTGAAAACCAGGGCTTGACCCTTGAGAAATCGAGGATAAGTCGCTTTTGTGCAGGAACAGGCGTTTTCACATCATGCAATGATCATTTCTAGCACTTACAGAGCAACTCGTGTTTGCAAGACATCATTACTTATAAGCTTTATAAGTAATACACAGGAGCACCTAGAGAACCCGAAAGGGTCTATGGCAGTTTCAGTGTTAATCGGGTTTGTGATGTTGCATTACTTATTAGCTTTTATAAGTTGAAGCACTCGAAGAACCCGAATGGGTCTACAGTGCATATCAGGTTTACGGGGGTGTCTTATTTACTTTTATAAGTAAAAGCAATCCAAGGGCTCGAGTTGGTCTACAGAGGGAAGCAGGTTTGTGCATCGACTTGTCTTATAAAGTTTTTATAAGTAATGGCACTTGTAAACCTTGAAAAGGTCTTGGACATTGTGAAGGGTAGGTGATTTCTTGCAGGGGGCACTTCAAGAACAAAGTGGACCTTTTATTTTTTCCAAAGGGTCATTTTCAGAAACCCCAAAGGGTATGTGCCCTTGCGGGGGACACTTCAAGCACGAAGAGGACGTTTGCAAGACTTCCAAGGGGTTGTTTACAGTTTTTCCGAAGGGCGCCTGCCATTGTAGAGGGCACCTTGATCGGTGGTAGGACCATTTGGAAAACCCGAAGGGCACTTTTGAAGGCAGACATACCCTTGCAGAGGGCACTCAGGCGGTGAGAGGACCTATTCCATTCTTCCAAAGGGCTTTTTTGGGAAGCAAAGGCCTTTGTGGAGGGCACCTTCATAGTGTCAGGGATATTTCGAAAATTCCCGAAGCCCTTCGGGGAAAGATAGCCGAAGGAGATGAATTCCTTCGGACAAAATGTCCAAAGGAATTCAGAAAAAAACCTGACGGGGGATAAACCTGGGGAAAAGCCTGATAGAAATAAAACGAAGGCACAAGGAATTCGGGAGGGACAAAAAGCCCGATAGAAAAGACAAGGCCACAAGCAAGGAACAAAAGCCCGAAGGTTAAAGCGTAAGCAAAGGCCAGAAAAGAGAAAAGAATATGCCAAGCCTCGGGAAAGAGAAGAGACAGAGAGTCCTTCGGACAATTTGTCCGAAGGATGAAAACCAAAAGCCCGAGAGCCGAAAACCCGATAGTAACCAGACAAGACAAGACCCAATTGAAATAAATAGAAGCACAGGAAAATATAAACACAGAGGCCCGACCAAAATAAAGCCCGAATCCCGAATTAAAGCAGAACATGGGAAAAGCCAGAGAAAACATGAAGTGAATTGAGCATGATCAATAGCATGAACAGAGACATAAGCACAAACATGACTTAACCAGAACTGAACAAGAAGACAAATGCAGAAATAGAGGCATGAGCAAAGACTGAAGCAAAACTGAACATGGACATAAGCATGAATAGTGAATAAAACAAACGCAAAATAAAGACAAAGGTAGGATGAACAAAGATCATGCACAGACTAATGTGAGCGACTCCAAAGAAGTGAACACGTTTAAGAAAACAAGCATGCTTCAGTTCTGAAAATAGAGTTGTCTTGCATGAGGAACGGGCAAAGTGTTGAACGTTTCAAATAGCCAGAAGTTTCATGCACGTGAAGGAGCTTCCAAAAGAGGACATGATCCATTTCCAATGCTTCACATGCAAAGAAAAATCAATTTTTGACTTGCTACAACTGTAGTTATTTCCCGTTTTAGTTTTCTTCTATTTTCTACTCTTTTTTTGTAAATTATGCTATTTAAGCAGTTTTTTTAGCCTATCCCAATCATCCATCCCTTTCTTGGTAAGCCCAGACTCTGCCATTGGTGAGTTGTGTAACCTCTTTAATCAATAGGATTGTACTTTTATATTTCAAGTGCTGGCATAGTGTACATTCATTCAGCAATTTGCATACGTGGTAGATATCTCTCCCTTCCCAAATTCTGATTCGTACTTAGTTGTTAGCTTATCATGTTATGCAGGTCATGTTCAGTGTTTTATATGTCTTTCACTGAAGCTGTAAGTGGATGTTAGGTGGCTGCATAGTGTCTTTTATTAGACCTCTCTCCATTTTCCCTCACGCTTTTGTCATTGGATCGAACCTTCCCATTAAATAGTTATGCATACTGATCAATTGAAATCAAAGGTCGTCCTTTTCTCTTGTTTGTTCAGTGTTCAAGGTTCCAAGTAGGGTGGATCAACATTCTGGTGTATCACCGTCATTAGGTAGGATTTCCCTTTCAAGTTTCTTTCTCCCTTTTCCATGGTAGTCCGCAACACAGAGTAGAGATCCTCATTGATACATCTTACAAGAACCAGCGTTTCCTGGAGGTTCTTCTCACCATTGAGGCACACACTTTCATGAGAAGATCCCATTGTTTCAACTGGAGAGCGGATTAACCATTTCAGCGCATCTTCGATTCAGGGTGGAACTCCAGGTTGACAACAGAAGGGGCATCTGCAATCTCTCTAGTATCAATGAGCTATAAAAAATTCTGCAAACAAACAAAAGCAACAATTTGTTATTTTTTATGCCCTAGAGAAGAAAAGAGGCTTGAAGAGAAACACCCACAAGAAGTGCAGAAATTATTAGGAAAGTATTTTGATGTAACCCCAAAAAAATTACCACTGGGCTTGCCTCCCTCACGAGGCATTACCCACCATATTGATTTAGTGCCAGTATCAAAGCTTCCTGATCAAGCTGTATACCGATTAGCTCCACAAGAAAATGAGGAAATGAGAAGGCAAATATCAAATTTGTTAAAGAAAGGATTCATAAGGGAGAGCATGAGTCCATGTGCCACACCATTGCTACTATCACCAAAGAAAGGAGGAAAATGGAGAATGTGTGTGGACTCCCGAGCTATCAACAAGATCATAGTAAAGTACTGATATCCATTATCTAGGATGGATGACATATTAGATTGTTTGGCAGGTGCAAAAATCTTCTCAAAAATGGATTTGAGGAGTGGTTACCATTAGATCCGAATCCGAGAAGGAGATGAATGGAAGATGACCTTTAAGACCAATGATGGTTTGTATGAGTCGTTGGTGATGCCGTTCAGCATGTCTAATGCCCCTGCCACTTTTGTGTGAACTATGAACTAGGTATTTAGACCATACATTGGAAAATTTGTCATAGTTTATTTTGATGACATAGTGATTTTTAGTAAAGATCTGGAAAATCATTTGGAGCATTTGAAGAGAGTGTTTGATACCCTTAGAATGGAAAGGTTGTTTGTCAATCTTGAGAAGAGTGAATTTTGTAAGGAAAAGTTGGTATTCTTGGGTAGTGTGATTTCAACAAATGGAGTGAGCATGGACTCAAAAAAGATTAAAGCTATACTTGAATGGCCTATCCCTCAAAGCATAACAGAGGTGAGGAGCTATCATGGATTAGTAAACTTTTATAAGAGATTTATTAGAAATTTCCGCTGTATAAGTGCTCCATTAACCGATTGTACCAAGGGGAAGTCCTTTTCTTGGACTCAAGCAACTGAAAGAAGTTTTGAACAACTTAAAAAGAAGGTGACAGAGGCTACAATTCTTGCTTTACCAGACTTTGGAAAGATTTTCACTGTTGAGTGTGATGCTTCAGTGGCTGCAATTAGAGGAATGTTGAGCCAAGAAGGCAAACTAGTGGCCTTATTTAGTGAAAAGCTAAATGATGCAAAAAAAAGGTATGGCACTTATGATAAAGAATTGTATGCTATTGTTCAAACATTGAAGCGATGGAGGCACTATCTATTGCATGGAGAATTTGTTTTGTTGACAGACAATCAAGCAGTGGAGTATATAAATTCTCAAGCCAAGTTATTGCATAAGCACGCCAAATGGGTCTCATTTTTGCAAAGTTATACATGTGTGGCGCAACAGGTGAGTGGAAAAACTAATATTGTGGTAGATGCTTTTTAAGTAGGAGGCATCACTTGTTGCTATGACTAATGAAGTTGTTGGGTTTGAAGAAATGAAGAATGAATATGCAATCGATCCATATTTCAGCAAAATTATTGGTACTCTAAACAGTCCAGCAGTTGCATGTGGGGAATCTTATGATGACTACTTGTTTACGGATGGATTTTTATTAAAGGGACTCCAGGTTTGTATTCCCATTGGGTCTAGGAGGGAACAACTGATTAGAGAAGTGCATTCAAATGGCTTGGGAGGTCATTCTGGTAGAGACAAGACTTACACCTTGGTAAGTGACAAGTTCTTTTGGCCTTAGATGAGGAAGGATATTAATAAACTTGTTTCTAAGGCAGACAACAAAACACTGGGTTGTATAAACCTTTACCAGTACCTGAAGGACCAGGGATTGAAATTTCAATGGATTTTGTCTTGGGATTGCCTTGTACTCAAAGAGGTGATGATTCCATCTTGGTTGTGGTGGACCGGTTCTCTAAATTGGCCCACTTCATTCCATGCAAGAAGACTGCTGATGCAAGTAAGATTGCTGATCTCTTCTTTAAAGCGATTGTACGCTTACATGGACTGCCCAAGACTATCACAAGTAATCAGGATACAAAGTTTCTTAGTCACTTTTGGAGAACTTTGTGGAGAAAGCTTGACAGCGAATTGCAATATAGTTCAGCCTATCACCCTCAGACGGATGGGTAGACGGAGGAGGTGGATAGAAGCTTGGGAAATTTGCTGAGATGTTTAGTTGGGGACAGCCCAACACAATGGGACTTAGTCTTGTTACAGGCAGAATTTGCTTTCACTTCCAGCATCAACAAGTCTACAGGGAAATATCCTTTTCATATTGTTTTGGGAAACAATCCAAAAGGTGTAGTGGATTTAATTGATCTCCCTGTGGGGAAACAAAATAGCCAAGATGCGGAGGACTTTGTGAAACATATATATGAAGTGCAAGAACAAGTTAGGCAAAGGCTGTAAGTGACAAATCAACAGTATAAAAGTCATGCAGACTTGCATCGAAGAACAAAGGTATACCAAGAAGGTGAGCTAGTCATGGTGTACTTGCTTAAAGAAAGATTTTCTCAAGGCACGTACAATAAACTGAAGCCAAAGAAAATTTGTCCTTGCAAGATTCTCAAAAGGATTAATGAGAATGCATATTTGATAGACTTGCCAGAGGACTTTGACATCAGTCCTATTTTCAATGTTGCGGATCTTTATTCCTATCATGCAGGGTTGGAAGAAGTTCAAGATGAGAATGGAGTTGAAGAGTGGACCAAGCATTTGCCAAAGAAAAAGGAGCAGATTGAGAAGATAGTGGACAACAAGATTACTGCTACAAGGGCCAAGAATTATAAGATGTATTTAGTGAAGTGGAAGGGATTCCCTGATTCTGATAATACTTTGATCATAGAGGAGGAATTCATGAAGATAACAAAACTATATGCAGCTGAACCAGGACGTTCAGATTTTTTTTAAAGAAGGGGAGAATGATGCACATTGTGGAGAATTTGTTGGAACCGATTAGCTAAAATTAGTAATGTGTAACCACTTAGCTGTTTGAGTGGACTTGTTAAGCGTAGCTGGCAGATAGCTGGCTATGATAGTCTTAATTTAGTTAATAAACTCCTCGCATTTAGGGCAGATAACTGCCGTTAATTGTGTTTAGGACTGCATGTGTGGGAGGGGAAGTAATACACAGAAAGGAGCGCAGCCATTTGCTGGGAGGATTATTGTGTGTGGAAAGTGGACTGTCAGTCCCTATTCAGTGAAGCTGCCCTGTTTTGTGATGGATATTTCTTACCATAGATTATAGAATTAATGAAGAAGACTGCTGGTTTTGTTTGATCCCTTCCTCTCATCTATTTCTATTGTTTTTCATTTTAAAATGCAGATTGTAGGTATTTTGTTTTGTACTGCAAGTTGGTGTAGGTGTGTGGTCTGCATCACCCTGTGGGTACGTCCGAATACGTCCATGGACATATATGGGCATTCTTGCAGGCCTCTGCCCATTTGGACTGCGTACCCTGCCTAAAAATGCATTTTTTCAAAAAATTTCAATTTCTTCCTAGAAAAAGTCAAACGTGGGCCTCAAAAAACAATTATAGACATAATAAAGTGCATTCTCAACCCTAAAAGCAATTTTCTCACTCATTCTAGCAAAAGAAAACAACACATTTACCTTTCATTGCATTTTTACCTCTTGTTGCACATTTGTTCACTCTTCATTTTTCAGTTGCATAGGATTGAAACTCACTCCTTTTGCTAAACCTACACCATTACCTCTACCTATTTGGTGCCAAGGAGCTTGCAACAAAGAAGATTGTTGATTCAAAGTACTTATTTTTCAATTTTCTAGGTTTTTTTTTTTAAATTTTTTTCTTCTATCTTTAGATGTTTGTTTGTTTGTAACCAGTTCTCAATTTTTTTGTTCTTTTAAAAATTCTTTCAACAAATGTTAAATAGTAAATGTTTTAAATTCTAATAGCAAAATTATTATAATTTTTCCAGGGGTTATAGGGATTTCCGATTTGCTAGAATGTTTGTGTCTGCAAGTGCTAGTTCGGTGGGGCAAAGGGTTACCCTTCAAAGCCAGTCCGCTAGCACCTCTTGGGAAGTTTGTAAATATGTTAGAACAATTAGCACCTGGAGGGTGTTTCCTTTGGCTTTGCTCAGAGTGTAACTGTCAATACAAGAGCTCATATGATTGGGTGAAAGCCCATTTGTGTGCAGTTCCTAGTTTTGGAATCAAAGCTTGTTTTAGGCCAAGTGTGATTGGAAAACCAGGAAAGGGCTTGCCACAGGGAAAGATCCTTGCATACATCAAAGAAAAAGAAATAGATGCCCTTTTTAGGCAAATAACGAAGCTTCCTTTGAGAAAAAAAGGATTGTCACATGTTGATCCATGTCGTGCTACTATTATGGTGGCCCCATCACACCCATTTCTTGCTACACCCATCGTGGTCGCAAGAGAACAAAAGATGGAGGCCCATTGGAAAGGTAATTCCAAAATGAATCCAGGGACATAGCGGAGCAGAATATTGCACGTTGTTTTTACGCATGTGGGTTGCCATTTAATGTTGTTAGATCACCATACTAGTAGGATATGGTGACTTCTATCAATGATGCTTCTAAAGGGTTCATCGGCCCAAGGTATGAAAATGTGCGAACCACCTTGTTGACAAAATGTAAAAAACAAGTTGAAGATGCATTGAAACCCATCAGAGATTTATGGATTGAAATAGGGGTGTCCATCATTTCCAATGGATAGAAAGATACAACAAATAGGCCATTGATTAATGTGGTTGCAGTGAACTCCAAAGGGGCAACGTTTTTGAGTGTCGTTGATTGTGAGGGGCAAATGAAGGATGCACGATTCATTGCCGACATCCTGATAGAGTCCATTGAGGTGGTGGGGCCTAAAACGCTGTCCAAGTTGTAACAAACAATGGTAAAAATTGAAACGTTGTGGGCATGTTGGTTGAGGCAAGGTATGGGCACATATTTTGGACATTTTGTGTTGTTCATTTCCTCAACCTTATGTTGCCAAAAATGAGGACAAAATTAACTGGATCAAACAAGTCTATGAGGAGGTGAGCGAGATCCAAATGTTCATAAGCAAGCATCACATCTCCCAAGGCATCTTTAGGCCTTCTTGAAGTTGTAGCTGTTGAAGGTAACTTTTTATTTAATCAGTCTTAAATCATGTATATTTTTAATTTAATTTTTAAAGTTTACAATTAGAACATTTTTTTTAATTTTATTTGTTTTAGTTTCGTATTAAGTTGTTGAGACTCGGTTTGCTTAACACACCCTTGTTTTGAGATGACTTGTTAAGGTGCGTGAAGCATTGAGTAGCATGGTCATCCTCCACCTTTGGAGTGTATGGAGGCAGGGAAATAGTGAGAGGGCCACAAAGGTGAAAGGGTGGATTTTGATGACGCATGGTGGGAACGTGTGGAGTATTTGCTCAGTTTTACCGTGCCTGTTGTTGGCATGTTGAGATATGTGGATATGAATCATCCATGTTTAGGTGAGGTTTATGATGGAATCGACTCAATGATTGAAAATTTTAGATCCATCATAAATACCAAAGAGCAGGATCCTGTGGAGAGGTTTTTCAAGGAAGTGCAATCGCATCTCATTGGAAGGGGGAACAAAATGACCACCCCATTGCATTTTCTTGCTTTTGCCTCGACGTCTAAATACTACAACACAGAGATCCTTTCTTTGCCCAGGAGGGTCACTTTATATAGGTATGTTGAGGTTGGTGAGGGATATAAGGTGGCATTCTCTAGACTCTTCCTCGATTTAGAAGTAGAAGACCAAGTTAGGTAAGACTTTGTGCATTTCATAACCTTCGCGGGTCTCTCTTTTGGCGCTATTCATGACAAGTACAAGATGGATGCTCACTTTTGGTGGTACCTCCATGGGCAAGCATCCACCCACCTCCAACCACTTGCAATAAAAATTCTAACACAAGTAAGATTTTAATTTTTTTTAACTCTCTACCCTTCTTTTTGACATTTTGTTTTATCTATTAACTTTTATAAATTCTAATCGACTTTGAGGCTTGCCTCAATAGGTTGCAAATTCCTCCTCAGTTGAGCGGAATTGGGGTACCTACAACTTTATCTACTCAGTTAAGCACAACAAGTTGGCAGAAAAAAGGCGGAGTATTTGGTTTATGCACATTCCAACTTGCTTCTTATCTGACATAGATAACCTAAGTACAAGGCAGGGGAAACAAAGTATTGGGTTGTGGACCTAGAGACTGTTGACTTGGATGCCTCCATTGCCTTTCTTACATTGCTTGACATGGAGCTAAATGGTGCTTCACACAACCTGCATGGTGGAGTGGCACTGTTGCTGCTTGTGGTTCTAACGAACCACATCATGATGAAGACATTGCAGCCGAAGATGAAAATGAATATAGTGGATCATGATATTTTTGTCCATACATTGTAATAGTTGCACTATATACTTATTATAAAACTAATCTAAGTTCGACCATTGAATATTATGATATTTGGCATTGAATTATGAGTAGATTTTGTGGTTATTTAACTTATTTTGTTTCTTCTATGCATATTATATGGTTAATATTGCTTATATGGCTATACTTTTATATTTTGACATATATATATATATATATATATATATATTTGTAAGACTGTATCCAAAAATGTATCCAAGCCTCCCCCAAAACAATCCTCGTATCCATGTATCCGATTCTCGTACTCGTACTAGTACTTGTATCCATATATTACACTCAAAGTTGGAGGGAACATAATTTTATTCAAAACCTTTAAGGGAGCTGAGATTATCTTTAGTGTTTCGATGGGGAGTTTTCACCATAAATGTGACACCACCACTAAGTTAGGAGAAACCACCTTGGAGAATGATGGAAGCTAAGGAAACTGAGTTTATGGGGATTGGAATGCAATTTTAGAGGTTGATCCACAACAAATATATATGCAATTGATCAGGAGAAGGGGAAAGAAAGAAATAGTTTACAAAAAGAAAGGTCTCGAGGGAAAGTGCCTAGTGTTTGAACCAAAGGAGGAACAACCTTTAGAGGGAGTATCACATTATACTAGGGAGGCTAGACATGGTTCTCATGAGGAAGAGTCCAAAGCACAAAACAGATGGTTTGAGACACCCATTTGAGAAGATGAGCATGATGAGGGGACCTAGGAGTAGTAGTGTGAGGACGATGAGGGACATGACATTGGAGATGGCGAGAGTTTGAGGAAGAAGAGAGTGAAGGTGATGTTGAATTCTATGAGGACAATAGTCAACATAGTGTTAGGTGCACACCTACTCTTATTAACTTTGGAACAAGCTAAAAAATATTTCATTGGTGTTTAATGGGGTTTAGGTCATCTACATCACTGCCTTCCCTATCCACTCCTAGGTCCCAACCCCTCATAGTCCATATAGTAGGTTGTAATTGCAAATATATGTGCAGTTGTTTCCTATGATAGGAGATCATTTTTACTCTTAGTATGACCATAACCCCTCACCCAGATGATGACTATAAGCTATTCACCTCACAATACTATGGTGAGGGAAATCCGGAGCTTTCCCACGGAGTTGGGTGAGCTAAAGGATACTCATTGGGGGAGTACTCTCGCAGAGAGCATACACAACGCATGTAAGAGAAGATGTAGGGTATGTAGAGCAGTTGCATGAGGAGCTTCATGAAGAAGCCAAACATACAAAGGGATTTCCTTTGGTGTTCTTACTAGGGAAGCCAAAGAAAGTGATTAAGTTTGACTCACTCCTTGGGAATGATAAGAGAGTACCCATTTAGTTTGGGGGTGCAGTGGTGTAGACAAAGCCCTAGGTTGGTGAGTCATCTAGAACACCAATCTCTAAGACAGGGACAAAGCATCTAAAGCAAGAAGTGGTATTGGCCGCAACCTCTTTTCCAAGGAGAAAAAAAGAGGATGTTGAGTCTCATTACATGCACAAAGTTACACGACCATATCATAGTGTTATATAGATTGATGGCTACTTGTATTAGTGTAATGCCCATAATTTTAACATAAGAAAACAAGCCGAAATGGGGTAATTAAAGTTGTCACATGGTCAACACAACACAAGTGGTTTCAAGGTTAATGCGTCTAGTCTAGATAGCAAGTGCACCAATCATAATACAAGGTCACAAGGGTGTTTAGTTTGCAAGATCTAGTAAAATCCACCCTGACACTTTTTCTGATTCCACATTCACTTTAAGTTGCAAGGTCAAGACATAAGATGAAGAGGTTTTAAGTTAAAAAGCACCCCTCTAGGGATGTCACTTAAGTGACATCCATTTTTCCAGAACTCAGTTAACAAATATATAGTGCATATGATAAAAAAATATTAGGACCTCATAAAAGAGTTAAAGATTACTTAAAATTCAATCATCCCTCCAAAAGGTGGGGGATCTAGTTTCTACCTTTGAATTTATTTTATCTACACCATCCATCTCACTGAAATCTTAATTTAATAGTGAAAATCCTTATGAGGCAAACAAAAGGCCTCTCCAAGCCAAAGATCCTCATTTTCACACAAGGAGTTGAGAGGGATAGGGCAAGGGTAGATGGGGAAGACACATTTAATGGCCTTTACTCCATCTCTTCCTTGGTCTCTCAAGGATCTCAAGCAAACCACTACGACTAAAACATGGTCTTAAAATTAGGTATTCCATCAAGGTTTATCTTACAATCTTAGTTAGAGTTTACTTTCCAAGTAATTGTTCTTCGGTATTCACCTCAAGCCTCCAAGGTTCAAAAGGTTTCTAACTCTTGTTTGTTTGGATGGTTTTGCAAGTTACCAAATATGTGGGATTTCTATGGAAATGTGGAAGGTCTCATACCCCAACCTCATTCCCAAACCACCAACTAACCGAAGGCCAAGGAGGGGGCCTGGCCTAATCAGTCCCCTTGTGCCCTTTTCTCCAAACAGGCCTAGGCTACTCAACTTGGGTTCCTACTCAACTGAGCTCAACGTTGTCTACATGGCCTAGTCTTGTTCTTCGCTAGGCTCCATAAGCCTAGGATTTTCCTTAACTTGCTTGGGCTCACTTCTCGAGCTTTGCCTCTACTTAGTTGGGCTTGGCCATGCCGACCCGACCTATACTACCTCCTCCCCGGGCTTCCTCTAGCTTAGGGTTCCTCTAGCACACTCAGGCTTGCTGCCCTGGCTTACCGCCCATTCCGCTGGATGATTCCCTTAGTTGTCAAGCCCTTTCCACACACTCATTGACTTGTCCCGAGTTGCCAACTTGGACCCGACTGCCCTTGCTTGACCTTGGTGGCTCCTTGAGTCTCCAAGCTACCATGTGCTTGGGCTTGCAACTCGAGCTCGACATGATAACTTGCTCTCGGGCTAGATATCTTTCCTCTACGAGTCGTTGACACCCAAAAAAACTTTGCCTCAATTTTTTTTGAAACCTAAGCCCGGCCCCAACACATCCTACTAAACTTGCTTGGGAGTCGATCTTGGGTCCCAACTCCTGCCATCTCAGGGTTTCCAACCACGGGCTCAACCACCCTATCATGACTCCTTCAAACACCTCGAACATGACTTCAACAATCCCGTTGACACCATCGCCTTCCTCGTTCGCCCCTGGGATCAACCTTGGGGTTCTTGTGCTTGCTCGGGCTCGAGTGAGCCAACCCAGGTTACTCTGCCATCTGCTACTAGCATGTCGGTCTTCTTGACCTTGTTTGCCTAGGGTTCAAGCCTTGGACCTTCTTGCCTAACCCTTTAGGCCTTGTATATATATATATATATATATATATATATATATATATATATATATATATCAAATACTAATCTTAAAATTGAGCAGAAAATTACTTTAATTTTCTAAAATAATATATTTTGCAATAAAATAATCAGATCAGAAAAATGATGAAAATTAAGCTTAAATTACTTATGGGAATTATCTATTTGAATGTAATTGCACATATGCAACAAGGACATAATCATAAATGTACCCATTATAAACCTAATGTACTTTTAACTTAATGAGATTAGAAGTATAAATTGCCCATTTAATCAGAATAACCCATCAACTAGCAAATGCCACATATCCTTTCATCTCCATATACATAAACAATCCAAATTAAATCAAGTATTCATCTCAAAGGTTCAATTAGATGTGACAAGCCATCACAAGTCCAAATTAGAAAATGAAGTAATCATCGATACAATTTATAAATAAGATACAATTCACTAGGCGATTGTTGTGTGCCTAGGCACAACATATGTTATAGGATGTTTTCCTTTCTAGTCTTAGCATTATTATCAAGTTATGTTCTATCTCAGATGCTTAGAGTTAGTGAAGAGTTATGTATGATTTCTTGTGGGTTTGATATAAAGGGTGGAAAAATAAAGATCTGCCATTGTGGGAGAACTCTTGTATTATAGATTGATTCAGGTGCAATCCACTCTCAAGGGAATGGGTGCCTCCATTTATCCGTTATATTGTTTATTCTACTTTATATTTGCAGTTCCATTTTCTGTTGCTGTTTGGAATGTAGAAGCCACATAAACAACACTAAACAAGAAAGTTTAAAATGATGTAATAATGTCCAGCAAAGTAGCGCAAAGATCTTTAAAGGTACCCAACATCGCTAAACTAGGACTAGTGCCAAGTATAGAGAAGGTCCAAAAGCACATCCATCCAACTAAGAGACTTGGGCGTTCAGTTCTCAACCAATTTTGACATCATAAGGAAGGAGACCCTAGTCAACCCTCGAGCTCAAGGGGCCCCAAGCACATAATTGCCACATTGGACACATGTAGAGTCAAACTAGGAGAACTTACTAAACATAGTCACAACTAGGTTGGTCAAACAAGCTACAAGTAGGTGGTATTCATGAATGAGCCATTAAGGAAATAAAATAACGATACCAAAAACCCAATAAACATTGTGGTAACCTCAAGTAGCCATATGTCTCAATTACTAACCAAGAGTAAGAGAACACATGAATTACCCACCAAAGGTAAGTGAAAAACCTTGGCTACCCACCAAGAGTAAAGAGAAATAAATGGGGGAAGTGGCTATGGTTTTCCCATTCAAGCCCCAAATTTATGCCCATTAGCTTGTCCACTAAGCTCAAGAACCAAAGAGCATCCACACTCTACAATCCCCAATACACAACTCACAGCTAGATTTTGGCAGCATAACGGTACTTATTTTTCATGTATAATAGACAGAAAATTGTGCAAGTAATAAAATACAAAACAAGGCTTCCCAAGCCAAATAAAAGTCCATAAACCAAAGCTTAACAAGCTACCATTAACCCAACAAAACTTATCAATAATAAATGCCTACAGGCTATACTAAGTAAAAACCAACAAAATAACCAAGAGAGAAAACCCAACTAGAATCCAAAATCTATTAAAATGTAACTTAAAAATTCTTATGGATGAAGCTATCTTATGTCCTCCACTTCATTCTAACTTGCACCTCTACCTCCTAAGTTTTTTCCCCCAAAATGGCAAAAGACCATCCGTTTGGGAAATTTTACTTCTTTATAGAAATGCCAACAACTCCTCAGCAATCGGAATTGGACGTGTCCGTTTATTTGGATTTATTTTCCTATTTCTAAACCTCTAGGAATTTCTAGCTCCTTTCTAGAAAGTTTCAGGCAAGCTAGGGGTTTAACAAGGCCTCTAAAGCACAACCACACATGACCTATTGGGTCACAACCTATTCATATGTCTAGGATGGATAACTTTCCGTTCACACTTTCCAAATTGGGCCTTATCTTGAAAAACTGAATTTACCAAATTAGGAAGGTATTTGGTGTCCACAATCTTATTCACTTTTAATGGTCTAACACTTTTGTCTTGTATTACATGCGTTCACATGATTGTAAAAGGAAGGGGTTTCACAAAGAGTCACAAGCTTTTTGCAACCTAATTATTCACAAGGCCAAGGTGACAAAGTACATGACATGATTTGCACAATACCAAGGTTTAAGAATAACTTCGAATATCAAGGTGAATCAAGAAATGTCCACAGGGTGAAAGGCATGCTTTATTGAACCCTTGTATTCCTTGATTCTCTTGGTTGAACCAGTATTCTAACACTTATTGCATCCATATGTCTACAACACATGTACATGTAAGCAAAACACAAAGATTAATGTCACACACAAGAACATCATATAAATAGCATAAAAGTTACTTCTTCGGAACCAATAACAATCTCATATCAGTTGAACGGCCCACAAGTAACCCGTCACAGGGCATGACCATTATAGTTAATCACATGAGTAATAATTCATAGTGCCAATGATCCATTATCACAATTCCAAACATAATAATCCATCATGGTCAGATAATTAGAAATCCATGAAATCACATGCATATATAGTATATGAATCATAATATGTCTCTTACATCAATATCTAAATAGAATATAATAATGAAATACGTAATAAAATCTGAAAGTAACTATCCATCATAATTCATAATGAAATGCAGTCATAATTATATACAATATAACTAGTCTGGTCACCTCGTGCCATAATAAGAATGAAACACGGTCTATCTAGTACACAAGTAGTTTAAGCCATATTAACATGACTCAGACTCGACGAAAACTTGGCAAGCCGATTTTTGCAAGGCTTGACAAATTTAAAAATCATTAAAATAGCGAATTTTTGGGAAAAAACTATTAAAATGCATTCTATATCAAATCAACATAAAATACACTTGAAACTAATCATTTACATCTAACATACACATGTATACATAAAGAAGTAAATTATGCGGGGTATTGAATGTTTAAAGTTAACACACAATGGTAGATAGCATCAGATTCATGCCATTTGAAATAGACATGGAAAGATCTAGTTTTGTTTCTTGACACAAAAATTTAATGAAAAGAGCCTTTGTTATGCCAAAGCCCTGATAAAAAGAAAGAGTAGGGTAAGTTACAATCTGTAAACTGTTTGAAGCAGAAACAATACTATATTGTCCCTTTCTGGATACTTTATAAACTCTAAAATTTACCGTGAATCCTTTCCAATATTGAACATCAATCAAATACTAAAACAACTCACATGCAATATTGATATTGAAAACCCACATGAATCTTCATTGAAATCCTTATTGTATTGAGATGAAAGCATACAAAATACTAGTAATGAAGAAACAAGATAATAAACTGCACATACAATATGGAAAATCCAAATCTGATAACAACCCAACTGTGATATTTTATTCAATATGTTGTCTACACTTCCAACACTGGAGAATACATATAAATAGAGCAACAAATTCACAACAAACCCTTGTCGAACTCCCAATAAAATCACTATGCACAACAACAATAATCCTGATACAACATCGATTCACCAAGGACAAGGTACAACAGTCTAGGGAAACAGATTGTAGCGCTACAAGGAGGATGGCGCTGAGCTAGAGGGTGGTATGATGGCTCTGAATGTTGTCTAGAACCCCATGTAGCAACCTAAATTATAAATTAAACCTGATGTAGTAGATTGTAGAAGAGAAAACTCCAACGCAACAACCAATAGGGTAGAAACCCCAACACAACAGGGTTGTGGCTGGAAGAAACCCAATGCAACAGTCTGTAAACTTCAAACCCTCACAAAGTACTAGAATTTAATAGCAATCTTTAGCCACACAGAAACTGGATTTTAATGTTGATTTGTAAACACAATTATGATTCTTAAATGGAATCACCTCAATGGGTTAAAGGGTTTTCGTCATCCAAACCTGTATATCAGAGGGTTTTTCATCCTTAGATGAAAAGATTTGAACACAAAGCTTAAACTCTGGGATAGGGTTTTGTTTTCAAAGATGAATAATGAATCATGACTCTTTTGAGCCCAACGCCTTTTTTATAACTTTTCATTTTTCAATTTACCCTAAAAGTATTTAAAAATACTTTTAATAAAACATTACTTTTCATCCACTTAATAACAATTACTTTTGACCCTCTTAATAATAATACTTAAGTGTCATTTTTATTTTATAAAAATAAAAGTGATTTAGGACAACTTAAAGTATTATTATTATTAATTTATTTCCCTAATTTTATCTTTTAACCTACGGGAAATAAGGAATAGGCCATGGGTCTTCCAATCAGTTGATTCCAAAAAGTGCACATGATAGTTCGCCATTCCCAAAATTGCTTGTCCCGAAACAATTGCAGATTCAACACTCCAGCTTGGCTGCACATCTCTTCAATGCTAAGATCCCAAATAATCCTTGGGAGTTTGCTAGTCCCTCTGGCCAATTTCTTTGACTGGAGGACTTCAATTTCTTCTTGTGATGCAACATCCTCTAATGGCTCTGTTTGCTGATTGGCATCCTCCTGCAAAGTTTTTGTAGACTCCTCAGATGGGTCTAACTTAGTTGTTTGTCTTGGCCCTGTAATCTTAGACTTACCCGGTAGCTGCCTTATGTGAAAGATGAGCTCGTAAAGTAGAACCAAATGAAGATATTCTAAGTTTCTCATCTAACTCAACGATGTATACATTTTTTGACTCCAAATTCTTTAAAAAAAAAAAAAGGAAATTATATTATGGAAATTTCAAAGTATACATATTCTAATATGCCAAGCTCGAAAGCTAATAGTCCAAGCTTGGGCAATAAACATAAAAGAAGCTATAAGAGTGTTCATTGGTACAAATCAAAATCAAGAATCTTTCTCACATCTCCTTGTCGCTTGGCTGACCACTAGAAAGGAGGCAAACCATAACACGTAAGGTTATGGTTGAGATTCTTATTTAATTTGTTCAAGCTGTAAATAAGCCCAAGATTCTCATTTGTCAGTTCTTTACAATGCCTCTCAAGCTCATTCATATCTCGTTTCAAGGTCTCCAAATACTAATTCAGATCATATTGTCATTCATCTATTAATTTTGTGACCTCTATCAAAAAATGTTTACATGCAAAATCGGTGATTTTTTCCTTCAGTGTCCTAATTTCTTCTTTTTGATATGATAGCATTTGCATCCATTCAACATTTGAAAGATTCTCATGTCTCATTGACTTGGTCAGTCGACATTTTATTAATCTCATGAGGTGTAGGTGAAAATTGCTGATTTAATCCCTGTGCATTTTGTATGTTCAAACTGAGATTTTTACCGAGTTCCTTTTTATATCTTCTTACATTTTTGGAACATGTCTGACATCTGGTTCTATTGTTTGGACATTATATATCCTATGTTTAACATCTGATCTCAATTTTTCAACCTCTATCTTGAGATTGTCTCTTTCAATGACAACATTAGAGAATTTGGCGACAATTCTGCATATTGTCCCATCTCTTCAACTTCTTGTTTTGAGATATCCACATCACAATTTCTTTCCCTTGCTTCCAAAATCTTTTCTATCTCTACATTTTGCTACTCTACTGTTTCCTCTAGACCCTGTATAGCAAAAACTAGCTCTTTGTTTGCTTCTTGAATTTCGCTGAGTTGTAAGCTCAAATTGGCATTAGACTCATTTTGAAGTTTTATCTCATCCTAAACTCTTTAGTCATATGCCTTGCATCTTGTGCTTCAAACTTTTCATTGTCTGCACCCTTCTCACTTTCTATGTAGTCCTGTAGTGCTGATTTTAACTGGTCAACCTCGTTTAAAATTGTCTTGGTCCGTTTGCATTATTAAAAATTGCATTTCTATCTCTGTGTTGTCATTGCTGTTTAGCAAGTTGTTGCTTCAAAGTCTTAGTTTATAAAATAAAGTTCTGTGCCTTTCTTTCCCACATTATAGATTCCTTCTGCACTACTGGGAGCAAATATCCAAACACCACAATACATTTATTTGGAAAAAAATTGAATATCACCATGATGTTTACCTTGCTCACAAAGTGAGGATATGAATGCTTCTCAATACCAAGTATCTGGTTGCATAGACAATTCATGCCTCATGAGAAATTTTATTAACTGTGACTACCTCTATTATTCTAGGCATCACAAACCATCCTTCATATGTGAGGTTCAACTCCATGGATTGAGGATCTGGTGATGATCGGTTCATGAATTGCAACCACTGAACTTCCACAACCCGGTTAGCATTCATAACATATTCAACAATAATGATCTTGAACTTATTGTTAGCTATACAGATAGCACTCTAAATAGGGGTCAAATTCATTCAAGTCTGACCCATACCTAGACTAACATGGGAATGGTCTAAAGGCGTGGGTTGCCTATAACTAGACTAGACCTCTAGGATTTTTTATGAGGCTAGCTCCTTAGATTTTATAATTTGGACCTTTGCTTCTAAAACCTAAAAAAAATGGGTTGGGGTGAAAAGAGTTGAGTTTGCATAAAATAAAACATATTCTAATTTGTGGTGATGCACCAAAAATTTAATAGATCCACTCTTAAGCTTGGACTCCTTAACACACTTATAAACTGTGAAATAAAGCTAATGCAATGCTTATTATGGTTTCTATGCAACAGTATTTTGTATAGAGGTCTATTTGATACACTCAGACTAGGGAGTGATGAAAATAAGGTCTGGTCAAAGACACTTAAATTCGGCTATCAACTATATCTTTGAGATATCAATGTTGAGACACACTATTTGACCTGCAAAAAAAGTTTCTAGCACTTAGGTTGAGTTTTGACATACAAAAAGGAAAATAACATTCACATTTGCATATTAAACAAACACAAAACACTAAATACAGATTAACAAACGACTGCAAAATACTCTGTTCACTACTCCAAGAGGTGTCGATTACAATTCTGGGAGTCTAATTGTATCAGCTTGAGGGATCCAAAATAATAGCTCGAAGGCTATATTTATAGTAGAAGGGAAGCAAGAAAGGGAATTTTGGTGCTCAAAAGGGGATCAACGAATTCAAATTTATTTGAAATGTTGTTACAACTGCCTTTGTGAATCAAACTCACTCAAACCCTTCCTGATTGATCCAAGTCATTCCAGTCCGTTGCATCATTACAATATCTTCTCTGTGATGCTCCATGGTGACTCCTACGATAGGGTCAAGTAGTTTTCATTTTGCCCTGATGTGAAACCGCTCGTGACAGGTTTGTTGATGCATGCCAAAGTGGGGAGGGGGGTCGTTTTCATGCAGCGGGCTTTGGCGATGAAGCAACTGAAGTCTACGTGTCCGCCTCTGCAGGTTCTCAATGGCGTCGCCCGATCTCGAAATATTTGCTCCTGGCTCAAACTGGATCGTGCCCAAGCTCGGCTCTGCTCATGCTTGTTTTCCTTGGTTGAAAAAGGCTCTTGGGTTTGACTTTGGACGTCGAAAATTGACTCGGACCAATCAAATTGTTCCAGCCTGTCTTTGTTCTCATTGGTTCCACGGATCCTAGCTTTCAGATCCTTGACTTGCTGACCTTGCTCGCTCTGTTGATCTCGATCGGTATGAATGCCCAAGGAGCATCGATCCTCTGCCAGTTGAGCACATCCTTGACACTTGTCATGCCTGCATTCACTCTTGAGATTCGTTGACCCTTTGACCTCTGCTCACTGTAGATCTGAATACTTGATTAAACGCCAATCGTTGATCTGCTGGGACCCACCATTTGAAAGCCAATAACTAGTTCATGATCTTAAAATTGACGTTCTCGCTCCCGTCAAATGACATTTGCATGACCGTCATTGATGGTCGCTCGACCATCAAATTTAAGCTCAAATGGATTTCCTTTGCTTTGTCTAAAACTTGACATTTGTGCGAATGCCTTATGCTTTTTGACCAACTTTGAAGGCTTGGATCTTGAAGTGCAAGAATTGTGGAGACATCAAATTCGCAGGGGATGTTCTTGAGACTGAAAGGGATGAACCCATTTGATCTGATGGTCTCAGGAGCTTTTTGGGTGAAGATAATAAACACACAAGTTGGCTGCTCTATTTGATCCTTCGTGACGGTCGAGCTCATTTGGCAAAGTATGGAAATCTTAGCGAAATCTAGTTGAGGGGCCGAATTTACCCATGCATAACTCCTGCGGCGCTTCGGCGGATGACCAAAGATTTAGCGTGTAGCAACTAGGGACCAAGATGAACAAACCCATGTGACTACTTTCCCCTGCAACTGTCGCACGTGCGAGATATAGCTTTTTGAAGATGCTCACTCGGTTCTGCTGGAACTTCTTGAAAATGGCTAAGTATGAAAAACACGCAGAAAGTGGCTGAAGAGCCAACCACCAACTTTGGAGCTTTGTAACTTTCGATGCGCTTTGGCGGAGGACTTGAGAATTGGAACATATAATCTATGGACTAATGTGAACAAATCCATATGATCATTTCTTTCTAACTTGTCCACACATGGCAATTATGACGTCAATAAAGTGCCTACTCAGCATTTCTGCTACTAGGCCCAAGTGTCTCAATGAACACAATGAAGAACCAAAAGGATCCCATGCATTTTCAAATCCATTCCAAGCATTCTTGGCATCCCATGGGGTCTCGGCAAATCTGGTCTTGTCCTTAGCAATTGGCAATTTACACTTTAAATGAACCCAAAGTGTCTTAAAAGGCCTTGTGAGCAAGTTAAGATCCTGGACTCCTTCCATTTGGCACCTTGTCGTCGGGTTTTGGATCTTAGCCACTTCCTTTGAAGGAAATAGCCTGCCATATCTTTTTGCCTTGAGCAACTCTTTCGGACAAAATGTCTGAAAGAATTCTGCCTTAGTCTTTTGCTTCAGGACAAAAGCTCCAAAAAAAATTTGCCTTCTAGAAAATTGTCTCTGACAATTTTTTCAAAGGAATTGTGTCCTTAGAATGGCCCTTTGGCCCTTTTGAAATAAGCCCTTTTCCCTTTGGAAATGGCCTTCGGAACTTCTACATTGGACCCTTCCTGAAAGAAAAGACTCTTCGGAAACCTTGAACTAGACCATTTTCTTGAGAAACTGCCCTTGGGAAAATTGCACTGGACCTTTTGGCGAAGAAAAGTACCCTTCAAAAAAAGTGTTTGGGACACTTTCCTGAGAAAAGACCCTCTGGGGAAATTGACTTGGCCACTTTGCTTGAAAAGGATGTCCTTTGGGCTTTTTGCAAAGGTCCACTTTCTCAAAGAATGATCATTTGGAAAAAGTGTTTTGGACACTTGGCTTCAAAAGTGCCCTTCGGAGCTTCTGGAAAGGACCCTCTTCAAAGAAATGACCCTTCGGGGAAATTATTTCGGACAAAATGTTCGAAACAATTCTCGACACTTAAACAGAAAGCTCGAAATAAAACCCCCAAAAGAAATCCAACACTTAGCCAAATAAAGTGGGACAAAACGCTCGAAAGAATTAAGCCTTGTGCATTTGTTGCGGGCTTTGTGTGGAACACTTCCTCCAAGGGAACTTTGGATGCTATACTTGGCCGAAAGTTTGAAGAGATGCAAACTTAGGCAAATTTTGGCCCTGTTTCTGCAACTATTCAGCACCATGAAAAACCTGCTTGGATCCCTTCACTTGCAATGTTGAGCTTGTTTATAAGCCACCTGATCCATCCATCGATTGGGACCCTGCTCATTTGTTTAAACCAGGCCAAAGCTTGGTATGTAGGCCAAAATAGCCAACAATTTTGGCGACTTAGTTTGCTTGACTAGTAAGCGGGTCATGGATCTCGGAACTTGATCAAGCTTGCTTAAATGAAAAGCTACTTACAAATAGACTCTGCTTAACTTCTGGGAACACTTTTTTGGAGTAATGGGGAGGGCAAACAACAACAAAGCAACAACCTAAACTACAAACAAAACAACTAAAAACAACAATGTGTAAAAGCACTTGGAGGAAAAGAACAGACCTATCGACTAATGTACAAGGGGGCAAAATATGGGACTAGTAGCAGAACTTGAGATACCTCCCATTGACAAAGATTTGAAGGCTCTCTCCATTTAATTTGGCAAGCTCAAAGTCATTGCTCTCTTTGCAGCGTTTGATGACATAGGGTCCACTCCAAAGGCTATCAAACTTGGAGTGTTTTCTTGTTTTGCAGGGTCATACCATTTGAGGATTATGTCACCTTGTTGGAATGTCTGCGATGAATCTCTTTTATCAAAGGTCATCTTGACCTACTGTTGGTTAGACCACATGGCATGCATGGCATCATCCCTTATTTCCTTTAACTCTCTTAGTTCATTCATTCCATTCATTCAGACCTCCATTGCATCACTTTCTAGAAGCTCTAGTTGGTGTGCAAGCTCCGAAGCTGGAAGCTCCAATGAAATTGGCAGCCTTTCTTCTCTTCCATAGACTAAGAGATAAGGTGAGTTACCAATGGCATTCTTGGGGGTGACTCTGTCAGCCCATGAGACAGTCTTCAGCTTTGTGTGCCAGGATCTCTGATTATCTTCCATTGTTCTCTTAATGATCCGAATCGAGTTCTTATTAGTGGACTCAGCTAGTCCATTACTGTGCGGATAATAATTAGATGAAGATGTTAGATAGATACCATGCTTAAGAGTCCACTCACATACCTTTGTTCTGCTAAATGCCAAAGCATTCTCTGTATTATGGTGGAAGGTGCTCCAAAACAAGTGACTAGGCTCTGATAGAACTCAAGCATAGAGTTCTCATTTGCTTCCTTCAAGATAACTGCTTCCACCCATCTGGTGAAGTAGTTTGTGGCTGTCAAGACCCACTTATGGCCAGCATTGGATGGAGGATTAATTATGTCAATGAAGTCCAAGCCCCATTGCTTGAAAGACTATTCAACTTGAATAGGTTTCAGTGGCATAGTAGCTAGTTTCAGTTTCCTTGTAAACATGACACATTTTGAACACTTCCTCACCCATGCATGTGCATCTCTATATAAATTGGGCCAAAAGTAACCAGCTTTGATGATTTTTGCAGCTGTGGTCTTGGCTGCAAAATGGCCTCTTTGAGGACTATCATGAAATTGCCTGAGAAACTTATCAAATGGGTTAGTTTCAACACATCTTAAGAGCATACCTCCAATGTCCTTTTTGAGCAACACTCCATCAATCAGAATATATGGCATCGATTGTAGCTTGAAGTGTGTTCTTTGTGATGCATTGAAACCTGTTGGACACTCTCTTGTTTGGAGAAATCTAGCAATGCCCTGTGTCCAGTTGGATGGAAGAGTAGCTTCGTCTTTCTGTTGAGTGTCTTGGATTATCAGGATCGTTTCTTTCCCTTCTCTCACATATTCATCAAGATGTTCACATAATCCCTTTCCTCGGACTAGCTTTGTGACCCTGACCTCAATGTCATACTCCATACACTTGGTGACCCATCCATCTCTCTTTTCGTTCAAGTCTCTATTGAGGACAAAATCCTTTACACTTGGATGAGCCACCATTAGTATGATCTTACTGTTTGAAACTAGATAACTGAATTTCTTCAAACTTCTTACAACAACAAGCACATGATTTTCAACAAAGCTATATTTCTCTTCATAATCCTCCAAAGCTTGGCTGAAGAAAGCAATGGGTTGCTCCAGACCTTGATCATTCTGCTGCATGAGCATAACTGAAATTGAATTTAATGTAGAAAAGGCATACAAATAAAACTCTTTATTGAAATCTGGATTTAGCAGAGTGGGGGCATGAGATATGGCCTCCTCGATGGCCTTAAAGCTCCTCTTACCTTCTCTTGTCCATGTGAACTCTTTGCTTTTTCTTAGCATATGAGTGAGAGGCTTGACCATCTCTGCAAAGCCTGGAATGAACCTCCTGATGAAGTTGATCTTGCGCAAGAAGCTCTACAACCCTTTCTTGTGTTTGGGCAGTGAGAGAGCAAGGATTGCTTCTATCCTCTCTGGATCAATGGAAAGACCAGCTTTGGACACCACATGCCCAAGAAGTCTTCCCTCGTGTATTGAAAAAATGCATTTCTTTGGATTCAAAGAAACTCCAAATTGTCTGCACCTATAAAAACAGATCTCAAATGCATCAGATGATCATTAGGATTCTTTGAGAACCCTGTTATATCATCAAGGTAAACTAAAACAATATCATTCAAAAGACCATGAAAAGCAACATCCATTGCTCTTTGGAAGGTGGCTTTAGCATTGGAGGGTCCAAAAGGCATTTTACAATATGCATAAGTGCCTCATTTTGTAGTGAAGACAGTGTTCTGCCTATCCTCCTCCTTCACCATGATCTGATTATAGCCATAATAACCATCAAGCAATAAGAACCTTTGAGAACTTGCCACCTTTTTCAGAATTTGATCAATGGAGAGCAGTGGGTGATGATCCTTGAGGGACACCTCATTGAGGTCCCTGAAGTCAACACATAACTGAATTTCTCCATTCTTTTTCCTCACTGGCATAATGTTTGCCACCTAAGAGGAATGCTTAATTGGAAATATTATCCTAAATTTGATCAATTTATAGAGTTCTCTTCTCATGAGATCCTCCACTCTTGGGTTGACAGGGCTCTGTTTCTGCCTAACTGACTTGGCATTGCTTTCTAATTCAATTGTTTGGTGTGCAAGTTTGGGGTCAAACCCTTTCAGGTCTTTGTACTCCCAAGCAAATATATCAGAAAATTCTTGGCACAGAGCAACAAATGCATCTCTTTCCTCTGCTGTATTGATCTCTCCTAGATTCAACAACTTGCCCTTAAAGATCTCTATCTTTTCATAGTGTTCTTCCTTAGCTGAGATGCACGCTTTCCCTTTTCTTACTTGGTCATCTTCATTGAAGATTCTTTCTAATTGTCACAAGCCCTTGGGGTAGCTTATTAGATCTCAGCTGTACGATTTGATCATATTGATTCTGGAACTTGTCTTGATTCCTATGGCAGAATTTTTCCTTTTGCATTAAAAACCATATGGTTTGATTATCATTGTCAAAGACTTGCCAACTCACCTCATTGTCAGGGACAACTGGTTTGCAAATAATTTTGACCTTATCTTGGCTTTGGCTACCTTTGACTCCTGCTATCTCATAGTGGGCACCAATGGCCGCAAGCCTATCTGCATGTTGGTTTGCTTCTTTTGGTATGGACTGGATATCAAAGGCCAAGAAGTCCTCCATGAGGTCCCTTACCTGGTGCTTATAGGCTTTCAGAGGGTGACTCTTGACTGCACTTAGGCCTCTACTTGTTGCACCACCAACTCACTATCACCCTTGACCTTGAGGAGCTGGATACCTCTCTTCCTAGCTTCTTGCAAACCATGCAAAAGAACTTCATATTCAGCTATATTTGAGGTACAACTGAATTGGAGTCTTGCAGCAGAATGGTATTTTTGACCTAAGGGTGAAGTCAACATGCCCCCCACTCTGCTTTCATTCTTTGACCTTGAGCCATCAAAGAACAAAGTCCATATACGGTCCTCTTCTTGAGCAGTGTTAGTTAAGGAAGGTATTGCAACGCCTTCCTCATGCATACAGTACATTGCTAAGTTTGTCTCTTCAATGATGCTATATGGATCAAACCCATGGTTATCGGTTGCCCACTCATCCAAGTACATATTTGAGATGCCTTCAAGATGACTATGGGGTTCTTGTTCAACAACCTCTTCAACCTCTTCAAGTATGGCATAGTTGGTATTTGCAAGATTGTGCATATAGGGTTCTAGGTGAAACCTGGCGATAGGCTCAGACCTTATGGTGACTTTGGTTCCATATTTGGTTTTAAAAACCATTTATGACCAATCAGATGACAAATATCCCCCAATTTTAGCAGTAAAGTCCCTAGACAAGCATAGGGCAAAATATGGAGGTAGGTCTACCACCATTACATCTTGCTTAATGACAAAATTTGGACAGGCAACTAATGTAATCTGCGTATCTTTCAAGATGCATACTGTCTTAGTAGGGGAGCCATCCAATTGGAGCACACCCTTTTCATTAGGCACATACTTGAGCCCAAGCTTGTCTGTTATGGCTTTAGGCATCACTGAGGTTGAAGCACCTGAGTCGATCATGCAATTGTGTACTAAACAATCCCCTATGATGACTGACAGATAAAATGGGGGAGACTTAACAACTTTAGATGGATGAACAACATTTTGAGATTGACTTGTGCTTGGAACTTGATTGGGAACTTGGCCAGGGGCTTGGTTAGGGGCGTGGTTAGGCTGACTATTATTGATGAAAACAATGTTCACTTTATCAACCATCTTTCCCACTTGAGAAAGTTTGGAGAGCTCTTGATGGAGAATCTCCTTTTGCCCTAGGATAGATAGAGCATCATACATGGACATAGTTACATTAGCCTTCTTCAAATGATCCACAATATTAAAGGGAATATCAGTACCTTTGGACTACGCCTTGGAAGTGGAAGCATCACTTGGCACTTGAGTAACCTGAGGAACAAAGGGGTACCTTTGCTGATGTCAATGAGGTTGGGGCACTTGTTGATAAACAGGGGCTTTAGTAGCTACATTTGAAGGAGTAGGTTACTGACTAGTCTGCGGAGACGATGAAGAAGTCTTAGGTTGCCCCAAGTCCTCCAACATCCTCCTTTTAGCCCTTGACTGAGCTGCAACTGGTTCATTTGTTGTCTGTGAAGCTTGTCCCATATTAGCTGTTACATGCTCAAATACATATTCCCCTTCTTGAAAATTCACGCATGTGGTATCAACTGGTGCTTTAGCCATGCTCCCTTGTTGATTTTGAGTCTATGATAATGACATGGCAGGCATGCCGTCTTGACTCGTTTGGGGGGCTTGTGGTGGAGGAGGCATCATGTTATGACTCTGAAATGAAGGAGCATGCTGCCAATGAGGATCTTGATACATGTCTCCAGTAGTGGCCATCACCATCTCATTGGACTGTCCCTCTGAATGCCATGGAGCTTCTTGAGCATAGTTGTTCTGAGTTGGCACAACAGCTCTAGAATTACTTGGAGCATTGGGATTGTATTGCCTTGATTGAGGCTTCTACCCTTGTCCTTGTTGATTGGGTTGATAGGGTGGTTTATTGTACTGAGAATTCTGATTATTATTTTGGTATGGCCTGTATGGTTTAGCTTGTTGCTTCTCCATTGCAACTAACTTCTTGTTCTGGGCTTTGAGAAGAGTATATCTTCCCTAGTCTGTCAATTGGCTCACCTTCTATTTAATACAATTTTGTTGAATATGGAACTGGAGCAATAGTTGGGGTAGGAGGATGTATCTTTGGGAAGAGAGGCATTGGTTGCCTTGGGGCCAACTTGCCTGCTTGTATAAGGCAATTTTCAGCCTTAATTGCTACTTCAAAAGCTCCAGGTAGGGTGTTCCCTCCCATGGATTGAATCATTAAAGCTACATCTGAGTTGAGAGCCTTCAAATAGTACATAAAATCATAGTTGGCCGTAGGCTTGATCATCGCAAGAATTCTGTCCTAGGTCTTCTGGGATCTGTAGTTGAAATCCACCATGAACTCATGAGGGGATTTTTTGATTGTTGTAAGCTGCTCCACAAGTGAAAGATGATCACTCGTCCTCAAAGTGCTTGCATAGAAACACCCCAAACTCATCCCAACTATTGATTGATTCAGGGGCCAATCCTCTATACCACTGAAGTGCGTTTAGTTTGAAAGAAGTTGCTAACAACCTCATTGCTACATTTTCTTGAGTTACATGATGCATTGAACAAAGGTTAACAATATCTGCAATATGGTCTATAGGAGTAACTGGGTTTTCTTCTGTATAATAGGTAAGAGCCTTTAAAGCCGAGATTGAGATATCATCCCACTGAGTAAGATTCAGAGGACTACCACCATTGAATGGCACAAAAGCTTGCCTTCTAGGAATAGCCATTTGAGGTATGGGGTTTATAACAGTGTTTCATTGAACAATACTGGCTTGAACAGGAGGATTTTGGGCAACAACAGAGGGAACAAGAAGGGTGGGTGTAAGTTTTAGCTGAGAGGCTTTCTTCTTCTTTGTTGATTGGAAAGGTAGCTCAGAGAAATCTGTCTCCTTCCCTTTTGCAGAAGATCTTGTGATAACTCTGGGGGGCATGAAAAATTATGCAAATATGGAAATGAAACTCTAAAATTCACTACTATACTCAGATATGCAAAATTAGTGGTCCCACCGAGCGTGCCAGAACTGTTAGCTATCCAAATAGGATCTTAAATAGGGGTCATATTCATTAAGGTCTGACCCATACCTGGACTAACATGGGAATGGTCTAAAGCCGTGGGTTGCCTATAACTAGACCAGACCTCTAGGATTTTTTATGAGGCTAGCTCCTCAAATTTTATAATTTGGACTTTTGCTTCCAAAACCTAAAAAAAACTGGTTAGTGTGAAAAGAGTTAAGGAGTTTGCATAAAATAAAACCTATTCTAATTTGTGGTGATGCACCAAGAATTTAACAGATCCACTCTTAAGGTTGGACTCCTTAACACACTGATGAACTGTGAAAGAAAGCTAATGCAATGCTTACTATGGTTTCTATGCAACAATATTTCGTATAGAGGTTTATTTGATACACTCAGACTAGGGAGTGATGAAAATAAGGTCTGGTCAAAGACACTTTAATTCGGTTGTCCACTATATCTTTGAGACAATGCTGAGACACACTCTATGACCTGTAAAGAAAGTTTTTAGGACTTAGGTTGAGTTTTGGCATAAAAAAAAGAAAATAACATTCGCATTTGCATATTAAACAAACACAAAACACTAAATACAGATTAACAAATGACTGCAAAATATTCTATTCACTATTTCAAGAGGTGTTGAATACAATTCTGGCAGAGTCTAGTCGTACCATTCTGAGGGATCCAAAATAATAGCTCGAAGGCTATATTTATAGAAGGGAAGCAAGAAAAGAAATTTTGACGCTCAAAAGGGGATCAAACGAATTCAAATCCACTTGAAAAACTGTTACAACTGCCTCCGCGAATCAAGCTCACTCAAACCCTTCCTGATTGATCCAGGTCACTCCAGTCCATTGCATCATTACAATATCTTCTCTGTGATGCTCCATGGCAGCTCCTACGACGGGGGCAAGTCATTTTGCTCTGATGTGAAACTGCTCATGATGGTTTGTTGATGCGTCCCAAAGTGGGGAGGGGGGTTGTTTTCATGTAGCGGGCTTTGGTGACGAAGTAGTTAAAGTCTACGTGTCTACCTTTGTAGGGTCTCAATGGCGCCACTCGGTCTCGAAATATCTGCTCTTGGCTCAAACTGGATCATGCCCAAGCTTGGCTCTGCTCATCCCTGTTTTCCTTAGTTGAAAAAGGCTCATGGGTTCGACTTTGGACGTCGAAAACTGACTCGGACCAATCAAATTGTTCCATCATGTCTTTGTTCTCATTGGTTCTGTGGATCCTAGCTGTTAGATCCTTGACTTGCTGACCTAGCTCACTTCGTTGATCTCGATCAGTACGAATGCTCGAGGACCATCGATCCTCTGCGAGTTGAGCGCATCCTTGACACTTATCATCCCTGCATTCACTCCTAAGATTTGTTGACCCTTTGACCTATGCTCGCTGTAGATCTGAATACTCAATCAAACGCCAACCGTTGATCTGCTAGGATCCACCATTTGAAAGCCAACGACTAGTTCATGATCTTAAAATTGACATTCTCGCTCTCGTTAATTGACGTTTGCGTGACCATCATTGATGGTCGCTCGACTATCAAATTTAAGCTCAAATGGATTTCTTTTGCTGTGTCTAAAACTTGACGTCTAAGCGAACGTCTTATGTTTTTGGACCAACTTTGAAAGCTTGGATCTTGAAGTGCGAGAATCATGGAGACATCAAATTTGTAGGAGATGTTCTTGAGACTGAAAGGGATGAACCCATTTGATCGGATGGTCTTGGGAGCTTTGTGGGTGAAGATATTAAACGCACAAGTTTGCTGGTCTATTTGCTCTTGCGTGATGGTTGAGCTCATTTGGCTAAGTATGGAAAAATTAGTGAAATTTTGCTGAGGGGCCAACTTTACTCATGCATAACTCCTGCCGCGCTTCGGCGGATGACCAGAGACTTAGTGCATAGCAACTAGGGACCAAGATGAACAAACCCATGTGACTACTTTCCCCTGCAACTGCTGCACGTGCGAGATATAGCTTTTTGAAGATGCTCATTCGGTTCTGCTGTAACTTCTTGAAAATGGCTATGGAAAACATGCAGAAAGTGGCTAAGGAGCCAACTTTGGACCTTTGTAACTTTTGATGCGCTTTGGCAGAGGACCTGAGACTTGGCACATATAATCTATGGACTAATGTGAACAAATCTGTATGATCATTTCTTTCTGACTTGTCCACACGTGGCAACTATGACGTCAGCCAAGTGCCTACTTAGCATTTCTGCTACTAGGCCCAAGTGTCTCAATGAACACAATGAAGAACCAAAAGGATCCCATGCATTTTCAAAGCCATTCCAAGCATTCTTGGCATCCCATGGCGTCTCGGCAAATCTGGTCCTGTCCTTAGCAATTTGCAATTTACACTTTAAATGAACCCGAAGTGTCTTAAAAGTCCTTGTGAGCAAATTGAGATCCTGGATTCCTTCCATTCGGCACCTTGTCTTCGGGTTTTGGATCTTGACCACCTCCTCTGAAGGAAATAGCCTGTCATATATTTGCCTTGAGCAACTCTTTCGGACAAAATGTCTGAAAGAACCCTGCCTTAGTCTTTTGCTTCAAGACAAAAGCTCCGAAAAAAATCTGCCTTCAGAAAAATTTTCCCGAAGGAATGCTCCTTAGAATGGCCCTTTGGCCCTTTTGAAATAAGCCCTTTGCCCTTTGGAAATGCCCTTCAGAACTTCTGCATTGGACCCTTTACCGAAAGAAAAGATCATTCGGAAACCTTAAACTGGAACATTTTTTTGAGAAACTGCCATTCGGGAAAATTGCAATGGACCTTTTGGCGAAGAAAAGTACCCTTCAGAAAAAGTGTTTGGGGCACTTTCTTGAGAAAAGACCCTTTGGGGAAACTGACTTGGCCACTTTGCTCGAAAAAGATATCCTTTAGGCTTTTTGCAAAGGTCCACTTTCTCAAAGAATGATCCTTTGGCAAAAGTGTTTTGGACACTTGGCTTCAAAAGTGCCCTTCGAAATTGTTGAAAAGGACTCTCTTCTAAGAAATGATGCTTCGGGGAAATTGTTTTGGGCAAAATGTCCGAAACAATTTCTGACACTTAAACAAAATGCCCGAAATAAAACTCCTGAAAGAAATCCAACACTTAGTCAAATAAAGTGGGACAAAACTCCCGAAAGAATTAAACCTTACACATTTGTTGCAGGCTTTGTGTGGAACACTTCCTCCGAAGGAACTCTGAATGCTATACTTGGCCAAAAGTTTGAAGAGGTGCAAACTTAGGCAAATTCTGGACTTGTTTCTGCAATTATTTAGCACCATGAAAAAACTGCTTGGATCCCTTCACTTGCAATGTTGAGCCTGCTTCTAAGCCCCCTAATCCATCCATCGATTGGGATCTTGCTCATCTAGTTAAACCAGGTAGAAGCTTGGTATGTGGGCCAAAATGGCCAACACTTATCACAATTTTTACCCTGCTTATGTCTAGAAATATCTCCTGGATCCCATATTATGATGTGTAGGTAGCTTTGGACAAAAAGATCTATGTGTCTGCTTGTATCAAAATGCTTCCCATGATGGTCACAGGAATGTGCAATATTATATGTTAATCTATTTAGTGAATTATCTTTTTGATCTTTGACCACAAATGGCGGATCATGAGGATGCAAACACAAGAAGTTACCATTACCTTCTTTCCCCTTGAGGCTGTTAAGTAGTCTTTTCCTTCATGTGATATTATTTCCACACAAATACAACTCAGTACATTTGGAGGATATCATGCCAGTGTTGGATGGTAAACTAGCAATTGGATCAAAACCAATATAAGAAGAGAAAATCGCTGCTGCCCTATCTAGCATACCATGGACCTTGTATGGAAGACAATCATTTGCCAATTTATCACCAATCACCATGTCATATGCATTTCCAAATGCAATCATAGTTTGGTTATCATTTCTGAAGCCAACTAAAATGATATGAATTTGTTTACATTTATTGTGAATTGTCCCATTGTTGCTTGCCTTGAGAGCACTATCAGATGTGAGGTGACATGCCTTAGTTCCTTGCATTTGACCCATGTGCTCCAACCACTGAATTCTATTATCATTTACAATATTTTCCTTATGCTCATCTAAGGTCAATTCAGATTTTTTTCCTTATCCATTTGTAAATTTCAGAGTTTATAAAATATCCAGAAAGGGACATTACTTTCGTATCGGAGCTATGATCCTATCAGCGTCCAAAGTAAGAGATAGAATGGACAAGCATTTGGAAGAGTACCAGAATTGCATGTGGATTGTTATACTGAACATCAATCAAATACTATAACAATCCACATGCAATATTGATATTGAAGACCCACTTGAAATCTCACTAAAATCCTTATTGTGTTGAGATGAAAGCATACAACATATTGGTAATGAAGAAACAAGATAATAAATTGCACATGCAATATGAAAATTCCAAATCTGATAACTACCCAATTGGAATATTTTATTTAATGTGTTGTCTACACTTTTAGCAGTGAAGAATACATATAAATAGAACAATAATTCACAACAACAAACCCTTACTTGTCAAACTCCCAATAAAATCAGCATGCACAACAAAAATAACCTTGATAAAACAACGATTCACCAAGGACAAGGTACAACAATCTAGGGAAACAAATTGTAGGGCTGCAAGGAGGGATGGCGTTGAGCTGGAGGGTGGTATCATGGCCCTGAATGTTGTCTAGAACCCCATGCAGCAGTGTGAATTATGAATTAAATCTCACACAACAGATTGTAGAAGGAAAACTCCAACGTAGCAACCAATAGGGTAGAAACCCTAACGCAATAGGGTTTTGGCTGGAAGAAACCTAACACAACAGTTTGTAAATATTTCAAACCCTCACAAAGTACTGGAATCCGATAGCAATCTTTAGCTACATAGAAATTGGATTTTAATATTTGATTTGTAAGCACAATTATGATTCTTGAATAGAATCACCTCAATGGGTTAGAAGGTTTTCGTCCTCCAAACTTGTATATCAGAGGGTTTTCGTCTTCAGATGAAAAGATTTGAACACAAAGCTCAAACTCTAGAATGGGGTTTTGTTTTCAAAGATCAATAATGAATCATGACTCTTTTGAGCCCAACTCCTCCTTTTATAACTTTCCCTTTTCCAATTTACCCTAAAAGTATTTAAAAATACTTTTATAAAACAATACTTTTTCATCCATTTAATAACAATTACTTACAATGTATTTGAGTGCAATCTAAGAAAGGTCCTCTATCTTTTTTAACCTTAGAGGCTTACTTTGGAGTGCCCATTTCCAAGTGTATACACACTTTAGATGGCATGTTGTCATGGTCCATGTTTTGGAGCAGCAAACACCTAGTCTCCAAGATGAGTTTGATATAGAAAAGGGTCAACAAGCCTTGGGCAGATAAATCAAGAAACAAGTGGAGACACAATATCTCCAACTTATGGTGGATGATTAGAACTTAAAGAATAAAGGCAGTCAGAGACAAGAACCAAGTCAGGGCCGACAACACGAAGTTAAAGAATGCAGGAGATTGAGTAGGAAATACCAAAAAGTAGTATGAGGTGGCTTTGGGCAAAGGTTTCTAGTAGGAGCTAGAGGTGGCCAAGTATCAAAACAAGGAAGTAGAGTGCAAGAAACAAATGAAAGCTAAAGAATTAGAATTTGAAAAACAAAAGGTAAATCTAGAGGCCAAATGCTAGGAGCAGTAAAATAATGCAAAGGTCGTGGTAAGGAGGATGTTGATCATGAGGAAGGAATTAGACCTAGAGTAGGGAAGATGCGCTACATTTTCCCCATCCTAGACTCCTTGAGCACCATGGCTATGTCCCTCACCAAGTTTTTCCATAACTCCCATGCCTCCAGCCAATGTATTCGAGCCAACTTCATCTCATATCAACACTTCTTCTCTAGGTGTATCTCATCCTACCCAAGGTAGTTGTCAATGATGAAGACAATGTAAAATGGGGTATAAATATAGGAGCTTGCTTTGTAATTGAATACATAACTAAAGCTTTGCCATTAAAAGCATTTCTATGTTATGAGAAATGTTATTAATTTTTCATTACAATGGGTTGTTTTCCAACCGTCATATCTGTTCACATAGGACTTCCATGTTTAACATAGATAGATTGGACACGTCCATACCACCATGGATCTTTAGGGGTTTCTATCATATTCAGGATTGTACATCATGTTATATTAATGAAGAAGTCTATTCCATATTCTATATGTTCTCATGGCATGTGTATTATGCGGTTATTCTATACTACAGCACGTGTGACAATTTAATAGGATAAGTTTGTGTCCATGTGTGAAGTTCTATTCCTACAATCCATTCAATCTCTGTATAATATGAAGTGATCATAAATTGAATAAGGCAATTATCATCAAATCTAGTGCTCATCACACTGGATTGTTCCATGTTCATTATTGAATGTGATTTTTAAGGTTAATTGATGAGAGCAATAACTAAGCAAGATGGTCATTCAATACTATTTTCAGGCGCAAGCTAAAGACGAAAAGAGATTGCTGTTCTTATATGATAAAGAGATGCTTGCCACTATGCATGTTTTGGATAAGTGGAGGTGATACTTACCAGTTTAGTAAGTTTGTTGTTAAGTTTTGACTAGAGACGATGTTGCACAAAGAGGAATAAATGCATACACTTTAATAGATTTCTGTCTGAGCATTTATAAATTAAAAGAATACGTCCTATAGTCCATGCATATAATAACATACAAGATTTCCTAAACTATTTTCTGTTATTCATATGTAAATATTCTTTACAATGCAGAAGTACTCTATCTCTATACCTCTTCACTTACAGTATACTCTTTGCTCTATACTCTCTATATCTCCCTCTACTCTCTATTCTCATATACTCGAATTTCTCTCTCTCTCTCTCTCACACACACACACACACACACACATATATATTACAACCGTGCGGTATAAGTACTGACTCGACACACTTAAATCGTCAAAGGCCATGTCTTGTATTAATCCAGCTGTCTACGAGATGCAGCAAAGCATCGTAGGATGCCCCACATGCTAGAACTCTGCTCTGTCCATGTCATTATAGCTGATGCTGCGACGTGATGTAGACCTTTGCGGTATGCATGAATGTGAAGAACATATTCATGAAGAATCCTGCTAACATTAAGACTAAACATGTCAGTCTTAAATATTTGATCAACAGAAAACTCTGTCCATAAAACAACATAAATGGATGAATAAGATTCAAACTTTGACTTCAAAATTTTGCATGAGATACAGATAATGCTATTACAGATGCACTATCTTGCAAGGATGAAGAAAATAAATGGTGTGTTCAAGGGACAGCTATTTTGTGGACACGGATTGTAGAAGGATCATTGTTCAAATAAATATCCTAAATTCTTGGAAAATTGATATGCTGTGGTTCAAGGAACATCTATTTTTTGCCAACTTTAAAATTTAAGATGCAAGTGTTGAAGGAGATTCACAACTCACCAGCTTCTAGATGTTGCTTTCAAAAAAAACTTGAAACCTATTGACTGCACAACAGTCCCTTTAAAGGAAGGAACAAGGACCGATATTAATGTCTTAAAAAGTGACACTTGTCAAGAACAATGAGTAAGTACTGTATGTAGGGTTATTACAAACATTACGAATTCCCAGCCAGAAATAGAAAGAGTTTTCGATGGATTACTTTTTTGGAAGACAAAATAATATATTTTGTTGTGGTAGATTGTCTAACTAAATACATGCACTTCATTTCAATGAAGACACTGTGGGATATGTCAAACACGGTGAAAGATTTTGTGGAAAATGTTTACAAGCTACATGGAGTTCCTAAAGTAATTGTGTGTGAAAGAGACCCGCTTTTTGTGAGTAATTTCTAGAAGAAATTATGTTTAAAATTCGACAGATCTTGGAGCATGAGTTCTTTGGAGCATCTACAAACTGATGGTCAAACAAAAGTTGTGAGCATGCACATAGAAGGATATCTATGATTTTTGTCCTCTGACAAACAAATGCAAGACTTACCAGAATGGTGGTATGATGCCACTTAACAGATGTCAATCCAAATGACTCCATTTGCTACCATTTGCTACCATTTATAGGTTTCATCTATGAAGACTTAAGGATTTTATTGGTACAAATATCCAAGTACCAACGTCTAAAATTATTTGGAAGAGTCCCAAAAGATGATTCATATCATTGAGGAAAATTTGGAATATGCTTGGAATCACATGAAGCATCAAGCTGATCAACATTGAACAAAATGATATTTCGAAGGAAATTGGGTCTTTGCCCAACATCAACTTTACAAGTGAACCTCATGAAAATAGAGAGGTTGAAACTTGAAGTTATTGCTCCAGTTTTATGGACCTACTGACTTATTAAAAAGATTGGTCTTGTAGCTTATGGGTTGGATTATCAAGATCAAGTCGGATCTACCTGTTTTTCACTTATCTCAAGAAGAAGTTGGGTACGTATATTCCGTTGCAAACTAAGGTACTAGTCCTAGATGGAGAGTGAAAACTCATGCTTGAATTTGAAGGTATTCTCAAAACTCATGCAAAGAATTTGCATTCTACAGAAATCATTGAGTATTTTATCAATGGGAGGAATTTGCACCAAATGAGGCATCTTGGAAGAAAAAATCCTTAATGGATTCGCATCCATCTCTTCTCATGCTTTTAGATAAAGCATGTCAAGCCGAGGGAACTTGTGATAGACCTCTATTAAACCTATTAATTACTATTATCATCTATTCTTGAGAAAATGTCTTGTAGCATATGCACCTTATTGACACCCATTAAAGGATGCCCATGTGTTTCTGTAGTATCATCCAATACATTCCTGATTATTGGTAGCAATATATATTTTGGGTGTGTACCTTCTTGTGCAAACTAAGTTACTAGTTCTAGATGAAGAGGGAAAATTTGTGCTTGAACTTGAAGGAATTCTCAAAACTCATACAAGGAACTTATGTTCCAAATAAATCTATGAGTATTTTATCAAGTGGAAGAATTTACCACCAGATGAAGCCTCTAGGAAGAATCAATCCATCTCTCCTCAAGCTTCTAGGACAAAGTATCTTATGTAGAGGGAGCCGAGGCAGCCTGCTTTAAAACTTTATTAAAGATTATTAATTGCTATTATCATCTATTCATGAACAAGTGTGTCTTGTAGCATATGCATCCTATCAGCATCTATTTAAGGATGCCTATGCGTATTATCATGCGGCACATTTCTAAGTATTGGAAACAATATATATATTGACAACCACCTTCTGCAATCCATAATGTTCGGTATCAAGACTTCCGGATCATTTGTGAGTAGTGATCGAAAGAATCAATGTTTCTAACCACACTGTGTTGTTCATCATCGGGAAATTGAATGAATAGACAACAGATATGGGCTCCTTATATAGATAATTCAGTTACACTGCAAATATCTTCTTCTTTCTCTGTGTCAACCTACATTATCTTATCTCTAACAACATTCGAATTAGGCCATGACATTAAGCATTAAGTGGATTTTGAACATTTAAGTGGATTCTGAGTCCACTTATGTGGTTTCTTTACAATTGTGTGGCTTTTTTTGTTCCAATGGTGCTGTCTAAGATATTTCGAACACCAATTGGGATATAAAAGGGCCAATTTGACAGTTAATTTGCATCTTTAAGCCGTAAGACTTGGGGAATGTCTCCTCACTGTCTACTATTGATGGCAATTTTTACTAAAGCATTTCAGATTCATTTCTCTCTCTTGTTCTAGAGGCAAATTCCAACAATCATTAACATAGTTTTTTGAAGTTGGAATATTTACATTACCAATTTGAAACTAATCTAAATCATTCATTTAATAATCAAATGAAGTGTATTTAAGTCCTTAGCTTTTACTTTTCTCCCTGAAGAAACATATTCGTCTACTAGCGTGACTAACTATCCATCAATGTTACTAGAATAGGATCTTTTAATTGTAGGACCTTGTAATTGCATCGTTTGTCTCTCTAATGATAAAGGGACTGAAGGATTGTAATTGATTTAGTATTTGTTACGTTGCTATTACACATTGATATATACTAAAGTATGATCCAAAAGCACACAGTCTTAGCTGTCTTATTCATACTCTATTCTTTATTGTACATGATAAAGATTAGTGCAAACCTGCATAGATGAGATGCAAGAAAGAACAATTGATTGTTGTAGATATTTTAGTTAACATAGTTTCTACGTCTGTAAGAACATCTGATGGAATTTGATGAAGTTTGCAACTTTGATTATAAAGTCAATGCCAAGACAGAATAGCTAACTAAATTTGTATAATTTTCAGATCTGGGAGGGTATCCCCGTGCACACTTATAATATTGGTGATTTTAAAGCGGTGGATGGAAACTTCTCTCCGTAAGTCTTACTCTTGCATTTCATATTTGTGCTTACATTGTATTTGAGATTGTAACAAATAGGTTGTTTTCCTGTTTTGATTCACTTGTTATGTTTTACACATTGCACAGTAACCAAACTAGTTTTTTAACTTTGTTTTATCTTTTTATTTGCTTCCGAGCTAAGTTTCTGGAATGAAGTTTCCAGGATTACCAAAAATAAAAGACTTGTCCATTCCCATGACAAGGAATGAACTAATTTTGAATTTTGGTATAGTTCAAAACCTAGAGATTCAGGAATATTCACAAGACTGCATAGAAAAATAAAAATAATTGGAAAACCAATTTAGAAGACAATTCCAAAGGTTTATCTCATGAGAGTTTTTGAATTGAAAATATAATTGAATGAATGAAATCCATTACATTGTGGCTGTGAGCTTACAAATCAAGTAGGATTGGATGGAAACATGAAGGAGTGCACTTTGACATATTTTGACGTCCGTTAAAGGAAAAACAAAGCCAAGGTTAGAGAAAATGGATGGAGCTGATATTGAGAGCCATGTATCCATTTATTTAATATGTAATAGTGGTAGGAGAGACTCTCCAGATGTTTGGCTGTTGGGTCGGTTTTAAATTTTCAGATAAGCGAACTATTTCAGTGGTTGGTATTTGATGCAGGAGCATCCCTGGTCCACAGGCAACCCTGCATGCCCAAAAAAAGGAAAAAAGAAAAAAGAAAAATAGTCACGTGTTTCCTTCCATATAGGACAAAAGATGACAAAAGACAGTGGGAGGCCAACAATTATGTTTTGGGAGTTAACACCTTGGGTTCCCAGATGGAGAAGTTGAAGAGTCTTCAAAAGGAGTCTTGAAAACTCAAGTTTGGCTCTCTTGGTGAGGAAAAGAAGTCTCCTAGCAGAAGGCAGAGTAGCAGTAACAGACCTGGTTCATGACAGCATGTAGAAGACAGGTTCTTGAGTTGGTTGTGAATCTTAGGGCCTGAGTGTAATTCTCCTATGTATTTTGCACATTGAAAACAATAAAATCTCTCTTTCTTGGATGTGTAATTCCATGTTTTTGTGACTGCACATGTAAGTACTGTTTTCTGCATTTCAAGCTTCCATTAATGGCTGTTTAATTTTACCCTAGCGGTGCCTATACTGGTTTTCATTAGCCCCTTTAGTTACCTGCACCAGTATTCTATGCCTGAGAGAATGGTGACTTGGCCAATCATTTTAGCAAATGTTTTTGGTACCTTGAAAGATTGTCATTTATTATTCCAACCCTTATAAACCAGCAAGTTGAATTTTGGACAAGTAATGTTTCTTCTTTTAATTGTAAGACATGTTTTCACTATATGGAAATATTACAAACCTATTGTATAATAATCATGGAATATAGTTTGGCGGCGTCAACTATTGCCAAGTTATACTTCTTTAATGAAACGAAAACCTCTACCATCAATTTTAGAGAACTATGATTAAATGTGATATTAAGTTAGAGACCGAGACTGTTTCGATAGTTCTTCTCATTGTCCATTAGAGTAATGGCATGACTATTAAATATCTTTTAGAGTTGCACATCTTTGTTTTTTTCCTTTTTGCAAGAAACAATTCAATCAATCATTACGAAAAAAAATGGGTGGTTAGTATACCACCAACCAAATGGATTGACACAATCATATAAACAGACCTTGCTGGCACTATTATCAAAACTATATAATAACTATTGCACGATGTCAATAAAACCAAAATTAATTATAATGATAAAACCCCGTGTGGAGGCTGATTAAGATAACCAAGTAATAGAAAATGGGCACAATGATCTCGATGCTGCGAATACCATGAGACTAGTTGATAAAGTACAATATTGATCATGTTTGTTATTGACACCCCAATTGTTACCCTGGGGTTTGGGGTTGGGAACCTCCATGTCAAATACATCATGATTGTTTGTTGGAGTGTGCGGACTAGCTGAGATTGCCAAATCTAACTATTGAAATTTAATGGATCAAGACAGAGAACTCTGATACTCAGATGCACAAGGTGGTAGACTCTGCCAACTTGGAGATGTGGGCTGCAAACGCAACAGTGATGGAGCTGATTTGATTAAATGGATCGTCGCATGGTCCCTCTGTTACCTAGCTTCCTGAGAGATCATATTCTTCCGTACCAGTATGAAATTTTAGAGGATATCCTAAAAGCATCTTTGGAGAATGATCTTATTCCAAATCCCTGGTTGTTGTAGGGTCACTCATGTTGAGAAAGAGCAGAGTTCAACTGTAAGGTAGCGATTTCTGCAATGGTCTCTATCTTCCCATGCAACCTGCAATGTTTGGAGGAATTTGGGGCACTTCTGACTTCGAATACGTAGGACACTTTCCTGGTTTTGTCATTCAACACAACATTTATCATAGTCTTTTCATAAATTTCAACAAGTAGATTTAACAATTTCTCGAGCTGTATGGCGGGTTTTGTTTTTGTAAAGACTGTTTAACTCTATTTATAGAAAATGCATAAAACCTTTAGCAGAACATTTTCTTACGATACTATATCTACTTGTGAAGCATTAGTGTGTGTTATTCTCCCGTAGTGTAATTTCTGGACTAAATGGGTTCCAATAGAGAAAATTAGTTGTTTGGTGTTCTGTGACATTGAGTATTTATATCTAGAAACATGAAAAAGTTAAACTAGTTTATGTCTTAATTACTTTCAGGGATGGAACATCCATTGTGATATCTGATGAGGTTGGTCAAATTTATCTTTTAGCAACAGGACAAGGACAGTCACAGAAGGATGCAAAATATGATCAGGTACTTTAATGTGTTTGACTATGTGATAATCTATCCTGAGGGCCTTTACCTGGCACACAAAACAGATGCAGCCAACCTATTTTATAGGTTTTGGTATTTGGCCTTGTCTATTTATCTCAAAATGGCTGTTAAGCCAGTAATATTTTTATAACATGCATTTTGTAGTTTCTCTTAGCTCGTGACTCTTTAATCTTGTAAACATAGCTTATGGCGAAATTGGATCTTTCTTAGTTTTGCAATATCTTTTGTCTGCAGTTCTTTTTAGAAGATTTTAAGCCCCTGGTTCGAGATGCACATGGGAATTTTTTCGATCAGGTTGTAATCACTCTGGTGATGTTTTAATTTGAGAGAAGCAATTTTAATTCCTTGTGACTGTAGACGGTAGTAGATATATTTGAAATTGATCAAGTATCAAAGTTTTTTATTGAATGCAATTTCCATTTCTAATGCAGGAAACTCAACTTCCTCCACATGAGAGGAACTTGCAAGACCAACTCTGTGATGCATGTATGCCTTTTATTCATCTTATACTTCAAGTTTCTACCATGCTTGATTTGGAAACTTAAACTTCTAATAAATTTTCATCTTCTAATAAATTTTCATAACTCTATAAAGTTTCTAAGATTGAATCTGAGAAAATATTCAAACGATTCTCTGCAGTGATACTTTTTAATTTAAATCAGAATCATAAGAATATCGAGTTTTCAAGTCCGTGCTCATACAAATACATGCTATCAGAAAACATATTCATTATAAATAAAACATAACTTTGATTTTTTATTTATTTTTTATGTGTCGCATTTGTGCTAGATATGATTCCATATCCTGAACCATATCAGAGTATGTATCAGCAGAGGCGATTGGGGTACCTTGGTATTGACTGGAAACCTGCTGTACGTTCTCTTGGTAGACCGACAAATGATGCAACCAATAATCCACCAGAGATTTTGACACTTCCTTCTCTTGATGATTCATCAAATGATAGAGGTGGTAGAATGAGATGGGTAGAACAGCCAAGTGAGCTTCCAGTAATAATGGATTGGCAGCAGGATATGGAAAGGGTAACAGATTGTTCTATTTCGGACTGCAGTGCAAGTGAGGAGAGCTTGAGTGATGCAGATACAAAGCAAAACCTGAGTAACACAGAGTGCAGTATGTATGGCAAAGAAAAACTAACTCGAGAGGGATATAATGAAGAAACCAACTTAAGGAGGTCAACTAGAAACAAACGAAAAGCAGAAGTAAGATTGTCTTTGGCCATCATTTTTGATAAATGTGTTTTTCCCTTGCTCCTTTTCTTTCTAAATCAAACTAAAATGAGAAGTTCAGTATCTTCTGACTGAGTTATTAGTACTGAAACCATTTTCATCCATAATTGAGCCCAAAGATGATTTGTTAAGTAATTTAAAATATTTGAAATTTCTAGTAATGCTTGGAGTAAATGAAGAAAAGAAACAATCCACTAAGTACATCTTCACCATTGATAATATCTTATTTGTGAATGGTATATTGTATTCAAAATCCTATATTAATAAGCTCAAAAGATCTACAAAAGTATTAATGTTTCTAACTCGCATCTTCCAACCAGTATTCACCTCCTTTATTTCTATCAACCCTCGCCTTAATACTTGGGCCGTCCAACTATTTTCTTAGTTTACTTAAGGGTAGATTATATAACCTAAGTTGGCGAATAATTATATTATTCATATTTTAGGTAATTAGAAAAAACGTTTGCCACCTGTACAAGCCAATAGGATTTTAGAATGAAAAAGCGATTTTCCCATCTCTTGGCCAATAAATGAAGCCCTCTCCTTCACCTGCATTCATTCCATTCCAATCTTGTTCAGTGCATGAGGCATGAGAGGCATTTTGGAAAGACTTGTTTGTGCATGAAACACAGACAATTTGTATTCATCCTTTGAGGAGCTTGTGAGAGTTCCTCATATATTAGGGTTTATTTTATTGTTTTTCACCTGTTATTTTGTTGATTTCCATTTAACGATTCGAAAATATATTGGTTTTTTCTAAATAGGAGACATGGATCTTGTGGTTCTCCCTTTGGCCTATCTTACCGGATACGCTCCTAGGGACTAGTGGATACGATACGATACTTGCTTGGATATGATTCTACAAGGGATTTGGGGGGTGGGGGGCCAACGGGCAAGGATTTGGGGAGGGGGGGAGCAATGGGCAAGGTACGTCTTTGCTCTCCTTCGCCTGCATTCATTCCATTCCAATCTTGTTCTGTGCATGAGGCATGAGAGGCATTTTGGAATGACTTGTTTGTGCATGAAACACAGACAATTTGTATTCATCCTTTGAGGAGCTTGTGAGAGTTCCTCATATATTAGGGTTTATTTTATTGTTTTTTGCCTGTTATTCTGTTGATTTCCATTTAATGATTCGAAAATATATTGGTTTTTTCTAAATAGGAGACATGGATCTTGTGGTTCTCCCTTTGGCCTATCTTATCGGATACGCTCCCAGGGCCCTGTGGATATGATACGATACTCACTTGGATATGATTCTACAGGGGATTTGGGGGGGGGCAACGAGCAAGGTATGTCTTTGCCCCTGTGAGTATGCCTAGATATTTCCATGGATGTATCTGAGTGTACCCACAGGGCAGGGACATACCCTACCCATTGGGACGACATATCCGCCTAGAAAAACATTTTTTTTCCAATTTCGCTGGAGTAAAAGTCAACCATGGAACTCAAAAACCATTTTAAAGTGCATTCTCAATCCTAAAAGCAACATTCCCTCTCATTTTATCAAAATATAACAACGCATTTACCTTTCATTACATTTTTACCTCTCATTGCACATTTGTTTACTCTAGTTCATTTTTTTAGTTGCATAAGCTTGAAACTCCTTCCTTGTGCAAAACCTACACCATTACCTCTACCTATTTGGCCCCAAGGATCTTGCAACAAAGAAGATTGTTAATTCAAGGTACATTTTCTGAGTTTTGTAGGTCTTTAAAAAAAAAAAATCCTTCTAGTTTTTAAATGTTTGTTTTTTGTAATTAGTTTTGATTTTTTTTGTTGTTCTTTTAATAAGTTTTAAAGATTCTTTCAACAAATGCTAAATGTTTTAAATTCTAATAGACTAATTGCAATATTATTATAATTTTATTAGGTTTTATAGGGATTTCCAATTTGTCAGATTGTTTGCCGTCGCAAGTGCTATTTCAGCAGGCCAAGGGTTACGATGTTGAAACAACTGCCAGGTGGAGGGTGTTTCCTTTGGCAATGCTCAGAGTGTGACTCCCAATACAAGAGCTCAAATAATCGAGTGAAAGCCCATTTGTGTGCATTTCCTAGTGCTAGAATCAAAGCTTGTTGTGGCCAAGCATGAATGGAAAACCATGAAAGGGCTTGCCACAAGGAAAGATCCTTGCATACATCAAAGAGCAAGAAGCAAATGCCTTTGTTGGGCAAAGAGCGAAGCATCCTTTGAGAAAAAAAGGATCGTCACTTGTGGTTGTTGATCAATTTTGTGCTAATATGGTGGCCCCATCACACCCATTTCTTGCTATACCCATCATGGCTGCAAAGGAAGAGGATTCACTTCTTGGTCGCAAGAGAACAAAAGATACAGGCCCATTGGACAGGGCATTCCATAATAAATCTAGGGACATAGCAAAGCATAGCATTGCACGTTGTCTTTACGCATGTGGGTTGCCATTTAATGTTGTTAGATCACCATACTAGCAGGTATGGTGAGATCTATCAATGTTGCCCCTAAAGGGTTCATCGACCTAGGTTAGGAAAAGACGCACACCGCCTTGTTGACAAAAGAAAGAAAACAAGTTGAAGATGTGTTGAAGCCCATTTGTGGATCAAAACAGGCTTGTCCATTTCTGATGGATGGAAAGATACGTCAAATAGACCATTGATTAATGTGGTCATAGTGAGCCCTAAAAGGGCAATGTTTTTGAGGGCCATTGATTATGAGGGCAAGTGAAGGTTGAACGATTCATTGCTGACATCTTGATAGAGTCCATTGAGGCAATGGGGCCTCAAAACGTTGTCCAAGTTGTAATGGACAACACTAAAAATTGCAAAGTCGTGGGCATGTTGCTTGAGGCAAGGTATGGGCACATATTTTGGACACCTTGTATCATTCATTCCCTCAATCTTATGTTGCAAAAATTGGGGACAAAAATTGATTGGATCAAACAAGTCTATGAGCGATATCCAAATGTTCATAAGCAACCATCACATGCCCCAAGGCATCTTTAGAGCCTTCTCAAAGTTGCAGTTGTTGAAGGTAACTTTTTATTTAAACATAAATCATTCATGAATCATGTATATTTTTAATTTAATTTTTTAAGTGTGTAATTTGAACATTTATTTATAATTTTATTTGTTTTAATTTCGTATTAGGTTGTTGAGACTTGGTTTGCCTCACACACCCTCGTCTTGAGACGACTTCTTAAGGTGCGTGAGGCATTGAGTAGCATGGCCATCAACAACCTTTGGAGTGTATGGAGGCAGACAAACAATGAGAGGGCCACAAAGGTGAAATGGTGGATTCTTGATGACGCATGGTGGGAACGTGTAGAGTATTTGCTTAGTTTTACTGAGCCCATTGTCGGCATGTTGAGATATGTGGATATGGATCATCCATGTTTGGGTGAGGTTTATGATGGATATCGAGAAACTATGTGGATATGGATTATACATATAAATCCTTGTATCTGATTCTCGTACGTGTTGTGTATGCAAGACACAAGCTTCGGTACATGTTTCATAATTCTTTCATGGTATCAAAGCTTGTGTCTTGCATCTTCCAACTTGTTTTTAAAAGGCCAATAAATTCACCGTTTAAGCCCTACTCTCCATCTCTTTTGCAAAATTTTTGTTTTTAAGTTAAATAGAGCAGTTTTGATGTCCTTTTTAAGGTCCTAGGGGCTCATTTATTTAGGGTGATTGTCTATTTTCAGCCATTTAATGAAAATTTCATGTGGGTATTCTAAAAAAAGAATTATGTTTTCAGTTTGAGGAAACTTTAAGGGGTTTTGCGAGCACTTCATTTTTAGGGATTTTTTTGCAAATTTCAAGGGGATTACGACATTTTTCTAGTGAGTAGATATTTTTGAAGTGTACTTTGTAATACTCAGATTTTTTTTTTTTTGGTATGTTTGGATTTTTCTGTGATTATTAAAAATTCAAGAAAAACTAATATTTAGGGGGGACCATGTTGTCTTTTATGGGTTTATCTAGAAAAAAATAGGCATTTCTAGGTTTAAAAAAAACAGTTTCAAAATTTTAAAAATTTTAGATATTTTTCATTTTTTTTAAAAAAAATTGCCTAATGACCCTTGTTGTAGAGATTAATTTTTTTTTTTTTTTTTTAGGCCTTAAAGCCCTTGCAGGCATGCCTTGTCTTGCCTTCAACTCACCTAGCCTCGTCGTCTTTGGGCTTCCTTGCAACAACTTACTGAGCTGCTTGGTGGCCCCTTAGCACACTACCAACTACTCCCCCTCTTGCACCCATCTTGCACCACACTTCTTGGCATTCCTGCTCTACTGTACACATTTTTCCCCACCGAACTCCGCTTGGGAACTCCACCCCGCCCTTAAGCCCATCCCAACTTGGGCCTAGTCCGGTCTCTAAAGCCCAAGCTCACCCCGTTTACACCAAAGCTACCAAGGCATCTTTTTAAAAAAGGTCCTTTCATATTTTTAAAGGCCTTGGGACTGTTTACCCTAATTTTGGGATTTACTCAAAATAGGAATAAACAAATTGCAATTAAGTAGATCTAAACATACACAATTGAACTATAGAATTCAAACCTAGTTAGATTGGCTAAATATAGAATCAAGCCCAATTGTAGGAAGCATAAACTAAAGCAATGCAATGAAATGACTAAGCGGTTAAGAAACACATGCAACTTGATTGTTTTGTTCTAAGACTGTATTCAAACTGTGTTGATTTTGTTTCACCTTCTCCTAGATTTCTAGACCTGTACTATGCTTTGAGATGAGCTCGTTGTTGTATGGGGCTGTCTTGTACATACTTGGCCGCAACAAGCCCAACGCACCGATCTTGTTTGTGTACCATTGGGCTTGTTTCTCTAGGGTTTCATAGTTTGGCTTTTCTGGTGTCTGTGTCTTGCTCTTTTTTGATTCTGACTTTACTTTCACTTCGCAGATGTGTAAAGTAGAATATGTTGTATGACTGAATCTTCTCTTTTACCTAGCTTTCACACTCCAAAACAAAACAACAATAATGGAGTCAGGAAAAGCGCCAAAGTAGTGTTGCAACTACGCATCCTGCATGCTCGGAATCAGACCTCCACGTAGTTTTTTGGGGTGTGGATGGAATATCTCGAGCAAGGGTTTCAACCTCCTCTTCCCTAGAAGTGATCAATGCAACTAATGAATACTAATAACCCTTCTTTGGCACAAGGGAATGTGTAGAGAGACCAAGTTCAATAAGTGATGCAAGTGTGAAGTATTGTGAAGCACAACTTGAATGGAGAAGCTTGGCTCTAGGCTAGACCCTTGGTGTGACAAATGCTCTCTCTTGATTCATAGATTTATTCTAGATTCCTTAATTCTAGATGGATTCCTAATGGCTTGGCATGACCTTGTATTTATAGGACAATTCTAGGATGACCCATGCGTATTAGCCGACTTTTGAAAATGCAAATGGTAAGGGTTAAGGCATAAGTTAAGGTACAATGGGTAGAAGGACCCACAAAACAAAAGTGACAAACTTGTAGGTGTATGACCCTATCTAGGATGGGCCCATACAGCAACGGGTCTGTCCAGGTGACAAGTAGGGCTCAATTCTCGAGGCAGGGTAGGACAAAGGATAAATAGTTCAAATGTACTAACATATACTTTCTGGATAAGTATGGGGATGCTTTTAGGCTTAAAACCAAATAGAGTATCATGTGGGGCTAGGGCCATCTTAGAAATTGGTTAAAATGTACAAGTTTGCCAAATAAATACATTGGGGAATAAAAACAAGTCAATAAGGGTTTTGTGCAAAATTTGGTTGTCTACAAGGCCTTTTTGCTTTGTGGGCCCCACCAAGGCAAATGTTTTGCATAGAATCCAACCTAGGAACCCCACTAAAATTTGTCAAAAAACACACTTTTGGCCATGAGAAGACCTGAGGATGAGTAATGTGAAGGGGGCTACGCTCACTAAGAAGAATTTTTTGCTTCATGGTGTTCGCAACCTCTTCAAGTGATTCAAAATTTTTACAGACCATATCTTGTCTGGCAGCTCGAATTTCAGTGCCATTTTTTGAACTTTGCTATTTTTTCAAAAAGAATCCAAATCTGCAGTCAAATTTCATATAGACAATGTACAAAAAACAATTCTATAACTGTTTCCCTTTTTCAAACTAAATTTGTAAACAAGCGATTTTATTGTACACGACATTGTTTTTGGAAGTTTTTGGGGAAAGTTTGTTGTAACTACACTCAATTATAAAGTGCCATATTTTTTGGGGGACACTTCGTTTGGCACATTGGTTTTCATTTCTTGATTATTTAAGGCTCCATTGTACTCGGTACACTCGTTTCATGTCTTGGGGAATTTTTTGGGCACTATTATTACTTGTGCCACATTCTCACTTGTGGGGATAGTTTTACAACACTCTTGAGGTTTATGTCGAGCTCCTTCTTGAGCACCTTGGTAAGGCTTTCAATGCCTTGTTCGTGTGTGTGCACACTTCTAGGCATAATGTGGTTTCTTGCTTTTGCACTCTTATTTTTTGGTCATTTCACTTTGATTTAGGATGCACGTGAAAACCTAATTTTTGTTGTGGATCACCTTTTTGATTGAAACAAAGTATACACTTCAGCTACTATACATGGAAGAAATTTTCACTGCACAGTGCCTTTGTCCTCATCTCTTTGGCCAATTGCCTACCCATTCACACTACGACCATTGTGCCACATGGGTCAATACTTATGATATTGTCTATGGTCATTTGATGTATCTACATCACCATCTCTCGCACATGGAATGTCTATTCACTGCTTGGAAAATTCTTGAACAATTGTTTGAAGAATCTACATATGATTCAATGGACAGTTCTTTTGAGTTTGATTTTTCTACCACTCTTGTTGATTGTGATGATTCGTCCCTATCAAATCTTGTTCTCCTTTTTATAGAGACCCCTTTTTGGGATGAGTTATTACTAGACACGGGACATATTTTTATAGATCTTGGGGATGATCTTCTATAGAATGTTTTTGTTCCTTATATGGAGTCATCACACTTTTGTACTACAAAGGATTTTGTCTCCATTGATGGAAGCTCTCATATTGAGCTTTTTGTGACTAACTCCTTTGTTCAGTTTAGTGATGATCCACCTTGTCTTGTGTGTCCTCTTTTTTAAATGTATCGAGGGTTGATGAGAAACACCCCCACTTCACATGGACATTCTTTCAACAAATGGTCCATGCCCTTCTACTATTGGTTCTAATTCAACGACATCTCCTTCAGTTCTTGTGCACGAGCTCGCCAAGCTTTCTTTGCCACATTTCAGTTTTGGACCAGCTTTGAAGATCTTCATTCTGCTACCTTTATTTTCCTTCTTAGAGTGGGCATATTTTAACTACACAAATTCTGCTCTTCCGTTTGCCAAGGGCAAACATGTTGTTTGGTGCAATTGGACCTTATTTTGTCTCAAGACAAAGGGCCTTGTCATCAACATTCTTCCACTGTTGACTCACATTTCTTTACCATCTTCAGCATTTGCCCTGAAGGAAGTAGTCCTTGGGGAGAGGAGGGCTTATTCATAAGCCCTCCTTTCATGGATTTTTTATTGTACACAAGTACAAGGTCGGGGCTAGTATATGCTCCCCTACGTTGCACTTAAGGGGGTGGGTGTTGTTGTAGGGCATTGGTTTCACCTAACTTAAGTTTACTTAGGGTAGATTATATAACCTAAGTCAGCGAATAATTCCATTATTGATATTTTAGGTAATTAGAAAAAAGGCTTGCGACCCATACAATACAATAGGATTTTAAAATGAAATGACCAATCAAATTTGCCTCTCTTGGCCGATCGGGTATTTTTTTGTTAGCAAATAAACATTGAAAGAATGAAGAGAAATGGAAGACATATAGCACACTCACATACTTGTGCACTCATCTTTTATTAAGCACAAAATAAGTTACATCAGTTGGGAAGGTTTAAAACCAACCATTAGCTAATGTTTAACTAACAACTAATTAATAACTTTAATACCCTCCCTTAATGACTATACTGAGGACTACTCCAAGTTTGTCCTAAAATATAACAAACATAGTGGGACTATAGAGTTTAGTCATTACATTTACAGATTGCTCTTTATATATCAACATGAAATTTGTAGTCCTCTGATGTTTTGTTGATGTGCAATGTAGGAGCTTCAATGTAGGAAAAAAAAAGATAGCCAAGAGTAAAATAAAGATTCAGTTGTGTGGAAATAAGATTTATCATACTATCCACCGATTCTTTGCAGAGTGATTCATTGACTAGTGACGAATTATCATTGGTTGATAACTTCAACTCAACCTCCATAGTTTTGAATCCAAAATCTGGGAGATATTGATCATATAAAATATACTAGGCTCATGGAGCCTACTTAAGACTGTATAGGGACTTAATCACCTTGCAAACTAGATGATCACTATGAGGCACTTGAAAACCTTCAGGCTGCACCATGTAAACCTTCTTGTCCAAATCTCCATTTAGGAAACCAAATTGAGTTGCTATGGAGAGTAGCAACCAAAGTGTGACCATTTTCATAGTAGGAGTAAAAATTAATTCCGCAGTGGGAGAAAAAATCATCTCATCTATTCCCTCATGTTGGGAAAAGCCTTTCACAACAAGATGAGCCTTGTACTTGTTCAAAGTACCAATTTTGTCCACCCATTTGTATCCAATGGGTTGTTTAACTGGCAGTTTAGGGACTATAAAAATGTTAGAGGTGAGAGCAAAATGACCATGCTCTGTTGAATTAACAACCTTGTTTTAGGTCTTCTGAGCTAGTGCCTTTGAATTATGCATTTCATTCTCTTGCACAACTACCTATGCCTTTGATTAAGGAATTACATCCTCTCACATATTCTTTACAGTGAATATTCCCTCCACAACTAGTGCATGTAAGTTGACTGGAGCAGGTTCAACTAGCCTATGAGGAATTTCATCCTTCAACACATCCTGTATGGTGGAGTCTCTCTCTACACGTGCATTGAAGTTGACAGTGGTAGGGTCAACAAGCCTATACAATCCACCTTGCTCAATACATTACTCTCATGTTTTACATCAGACACAATGCACCATTTTTTAGAGAAATGTACAACAATGTTGAGATTTTTGGTTGACTAACTAATGAATGAGATTTTTATTCATGATAGGAACATAACTAACATTCCTTATTGTGATTTTTCTATTATTATTCAACACTATGAAAATATCTCCTATCGCCTCTACTGCATGTGACTGACCAACTAATTATACTGAATCAAAAAGTTTGTACTTGCAGTAAATTTGATATACCAGTCCTTACAACACATTAAATGTATGGATGTCCTTGAATCAATAAACCAACAACGGCTAGCACTATCATTTGGGTATAATACCATGAGGGCATACTATTCCTCATAGTCTTATTGTTCATCTACTGCCACATTTGCCGCCTAAGAGCTTTGTTGGGAAAGTGCATACTATCATTTCCGAAAATCCTTTTTGACATGCCCAACCTTACGACAGTAAAAACACTTCACTTGGTACTTGGAAGATGAATCAATAGGTATACGTTTCCACTTCCCCTTTGACTTAGCAACAAATGCACTCTCAGTTTGTCCAACATTGGACTTATTTACTTGTGTTTATCTGCGTTCCTTATGTATCAAATAGGAACTAACTTAATCAAATGTCAGTATTTGGCTTTCTGCCATCAAGTGTAAAGATATTGATATGAGGGCATCAAGTTGTTCAAAACAAGACAACCAGGCCGTCATTATCCAGCTTTTTGTTAATCACTATAAGTTGGATTCGAAGATATTTCATCTGAAGATGTTCTGATAGGGTTCCATCCTCATTTGTCTTTGTGAAAAATAGCAGATTCTTGAGGTACAGGACCCGGATTTTTTTCAAAGTTTGATACTTATTTTTCATACTGGTCCATTTCCCACTTGCCTCAGTGGCATTCTTGACCTCAGGGATCATATCATCTAACACAAACAAATTTAACAAGGCCTCCTTATGACGCTTGTCATAATAAAAAAAATGTAGTAGGTCTTGCTTCAGTGCCAAGAACAATTTTATCACAATCACAATATTTTGCAATTGTTAAAATATTATGACTCTAGACATTGTAATTATGACCAGTCAATTTTTGCACTTTCGACAAAATCAAATTTTGGATATTGGTCATTATACAGACATATTTGACCCTTGACTTGGAAATCAATGCAAAACGAAATTGCAACTTCTATAAAACAAGAAAAATATAAAAATTCATGAATTTTCTTTGTGCAAATTTGTCCCCTAGCAGCACGTTTTGATTTTCAATCTTTTCTTTACAGTTGGATTGCAATTGTTGTGGAAATCAGGGTTTAAGTCTTCATACGTTCTATTTCATAGGGCACATGACTCTCCTCTTGCCTATCACAAGTTTACTTCTGGAGGTCTTTTGTTTTCTTCAGCGGTGCCCTAAGGTACACAAAACGTCAATGAACTCACTCTTCATAGCATCAACTTCACATTTTTCTTCTCCGTTGTGGTTCTGGTTTACATTGGAGAACTCAATGAAATCCTTAAAAAACTTATATAGATTCGCGTTTCTAGTCTTGCACGATGTTGATGTTTTGTCAATGAAAATGGATGGCGTTTTCTTCACCATGATTTTGTCTAGTTTGCGATTCCTTCTGTCACTACTTTCAAACCTCACAATTTTGTTCCTGTTGTCACGACTTTTGAACCTCACGATTTTTTTCCTTTTGTCACAACTTTCGATCCTCGTGATCTTTTTCCTTTTGTCATGACTTTCGAACTTCACGATTTTTTTCCTTCTGTATTGACTTTTGAACCTCGTGATTTTGTGTTCTTCCTTTGTTGTGGTGTGTCTAAGGTTTTTGAGATCTTCAAATCATGATTCTACAAGGACGTCCTTCTGGTCACATCCTCCTAGGCTTCAATGTTTTCAACCTCCTTGTAATGGAGATCACATTTGTGTAACGCCCGTCATGACTGCACTTTTCTGTGCCCTATTGTCAACTTTGTTTTTGCATTGCAACTTGCGTGCCCTAGCGTCGAGCTTTGCTTTGCCTTGGCAAATCACGATTTGACTCTTCAAGTCAAGTTTGAACCTCTTCTCCCTTGGATTGTTTGTACCCGTCTAGGGCATTTTGTGAAACAACTTGTTCCATTTGTAACCGACTAGGGCTTCCCTGAACGCTCGGCTTTGATACCAATGTAAACAAATAAAAACTGAAAGAATGAAGAGAAATGGAAGGCATACAACACACTTGCACAATTGTGTGGCCATCTTTTATTAAGCACGAAAGAAGTTACATCAGTTGGGAAGGCTGATAACCAACCATTAGTTAATGTTTAACTAATAGGTAATCAATAACTTTAATACTTTTTAGGGATACCTTAAGGTTTCTATAAATCAAGCATTATCCTTATCCCTTTGTTGTATTCATTCCATTTTGTGCATGAGAGGCACATGAGGCATTTTTGAAAGCCCTGTGTGTGCATGAGAGCACCTAGGCAGTTTGTATTCCTCCTTTGGGGAGCTTGTGATAGTTTTTCATATATCTAGGGGTTCCTCTATTGTTTTTCTCTTGTGATTTTCATTCACATTTTTGTTCATGTCTAGAGTGTTTATGCTTGAAGAGATTGTGGGTTGTTTCTAAACAAGTGTTAGGGATTTTCTAGTTTTCCCTTTGTACCAAAAGGTTTGAGAACTCTTTAACAACTAAGGACATCAAACAACATTTTGAAGTTCATGGAGTAAAAGTTCTAAAGGGTACTTTCCAATAGCCCAAAAATGGTAACCTGTGCAACTGTTATTCTATCTTATTTAATGGGGAAACTAGTCTTTTTTGTGACACAAGCTTGCATACTTCAAAAAATAGTGCTCCGCGGATTACTTCACAATGTGTAGCCAATCTACTGCCTATAACCTGCGGGACAATGCAAAAAAAACATACAATTATAGTTTTAATTGTTTTTGTTATAAAATGCAATTCTACTCGAGGCCCAAGGTAATGTAGTGGTCAGTTTGTCTATGCTTGGCCTCATGTGCATCCCTAGGCAAGAGTAAGGAGGTCACCACTCAAATCTTCCATTGGAAGCTATTTAGGTGGTGCACAAATTCCACTAAGGGCTACCAATGTAAGTGACACTCTTGACAGTCATTATGTAAAGAGCCTTGCAATTTTGGCCTTTAATTTTCAGTTTTGACCACTCAGGGATTTCGTCAAACACTTGTCTTTCAATTTTTGTACTTGTTGATTGCTTGTTTGTTTTGTGTTTTCAAATGCATATAAAAATTATATAATTGAAAATGTATAAAATTGATTCCTACAACTAATAGGAATTTTAGCAAACACTTGGTATGCAAACTAATATGCAGCTACAACAACTAGACTTTTATCAAATATTTTCAATGCAACCTATTTATACATAAGGTAGCTGATATGTTTCTACAACCAATGGACATATATGCAAACACTTGGCAAGCAACCCTCCTATGCAAAATGAACACCTACAGCGAGGAGATATTTTGACAAACACTTTGCATACTCATATAGAGCTGGGACAATGCAACTACAACCAATGGCATTACATCAAACAATTGACATGCAACCCAAATCCCTTATATTGTTGTAACGAACTTCAATCTAATTACAATAGATGTCTACAACACTGACATTAAGACAAACAGTTGTCATGCAAATTCTGGAATTCTGACACAAATGCAATTGATTACAATATCAAATAAGCAGATTGCAGTGACTGATTTTAAGATCAATTTTATAACATATACATGCCGATGAACTGACCTAATGGCTGTAATTTACTTCAGACTCAGTACAATGCATGTGATATGAATATACAATGAATAGAACCTAAAATATGGGGTGGAGTAATCTGCTGATGAAGACTCAACAATCAAAAGTTTGTAGCAGCAATTAAATGTTCTCTCAAATTAATTGTATCGTCTTCAAAGAATCCCACAAGGCAGCGGCTAGAATCAAGGAGTGGAGCACTCCAATACCCTCATGGAATTGATGCCAAATGAGGTCACTATGAATTAAAATTTGAATCTTCCAGTCTGCAGATTGTCCCTCTAATGGTAGCAAATCTGATCTAAATATGCAAGCAAATCTCCAATAAAAATCAATCCGAAAATGCAACAATCTTCTTCAATAGAAATTTCCTTTACAACTGCAACAATAAATCAACGTCTACAATTGTGTAAACCCTCATAAATATTTGCAACAATACTTTAGCTGCTGCAAATGATGATGATGCAATAATAATCCAGCTATCACATCAATTCAGCTAGGGCAATAATACATCAGCTATTGCATCTGTCAAAATTCTCCAATGAAGCACCTGTAGGAACTCTGGATGGATTCCTCAACAATTTCTAGCTGGGGTTGATATTGTACGACTGACCTTGGTATTTTAGAGTCTTCAAACCCTCGAGCAATGAAAGCTATGAAGTTTCTACCAAACTGATATGAGAAGAATAAACCAAGACATGATGTTAATGACTTGCATTGAGATCCTTATAAAGAACTCTCATCCCACTTCAAGAAGCTTCTAGAAATATTATTATTTTAGTTCTTTAAGTGATTTATTTATTTTATTAAGTCACTTTATTAAATCAATTAAATATAAAGTCATCCTTTTGATATTAATTTATTGGAATAACTTTATAAATAATCAATTTAATAACTCCACTTTATTTTAATTAAAATAATCAATTAAGCTATCCTTTTGAAATAATATTAATTTGGACAATTCAATTAAATTAATTAAATCATGATATCTCCAATTTGGGGACATGACACATTAACACTTTAAAGTATGGCTCCCTTAATACGTTCATATTTCACATTCATCACGTGAGGAGCTCTTTGGACTTCAAGGCTTCTTGACTAAATGTAGAACTAAGGCCCAACATGTCGATACTTTCTTTCTATTTTTGAACACCTTATGCTTCTTGAAGCCAAAGGCTTTTTCTATGTCTCTCGAATTTAATTACTATATAACCCAACATTCATCAACTACGCAATAGAAACACACAATACATATTCAATAAATAAAGACAAGTCAATTCCATATGGGAAGGGCAGCATGTGGGTGAGGACCAATTTATATTACAATATGCAGAGGTAAAACAAGGAAGCTAACTCTGAGGCAGGTAACCAAGGAAGCAAATTCTGAGGCAGGTAACCAAGGAAGCTAATTCTGAGGTAGTGCACATATAATTTGACAAAAATACTGTGGTGCAGGAGGCCGATACCAACAATATAAAGTCATAATGGGTTCTTGAACAAGCGATCCTTTAGATTAGTGGAGGTAGTCATGTCACCAACACACGTCATATTTAAGCCCTTATGCCATCAAACACGAGCATAGATTTATCCTTATCACCATAATTCCTAATGATTCCATGGGTAGTAACCCAGGACAGGATCTATGGATCATATATATTATACATCATTGCTATCATGCATTCCCCGTCAAATAGTCATAACATCATTGTAATCTTATCATAATTCACCATTTTTCAATAAAGATAGGGTGTGGAGTCATACATCACATAACATGATTATGGGGTTCAGTTTAGATTACTCATGTTCTCTGTGATTAATGGCAGGGTTTGGATGAGGTTGCTCATTTCTCTTAAGACTGGTGATGGGATTTAGTTGAGATTACTCATATCCCTGGACCCCTACGACTGATTGCAGTGTTATGACTAATGACGGGGCTCAGTTTAGGTTCTTCATGGCTGTGATGACTGATTGTGGGCTTCAGTTGAGGTATCTCATGTCCCTAACGATTGATATAGGGATCAGTTGAGGTACATTTACTGTCCATTGATTTTGAAATACTCACCCGAGGTAACTTGTGGGGATAAGCATCATAATAACATTTTCTCTTATCCAGGATATTGTGATGCTTATAAATCCATGTTGAATTCGTTTATATAATAGTCCCAAGAGGCTGTTTGTCTGAACATTTTTTAAATGATACGTACTATAACCCATTTAAAGCTAGTGTATTATTGGATTTCAATTACTTTTATAGTATATACGGAGGTTTACCTCCACAAGATTGTGGTGTAAGATGATTATATATATTAGGTTTTAAGTATTAACTAGAATGTGAAGAATATATAGTTTCTTTGTCCTGTTTGACGCAAAAGCCTTAGATTTTCGCATACTTGACATGATTAATCTGTTCTTTTGTGTGAGCAGTTTTGTTTTTTCCCACTTCATTTTTTTATTTAGGATATAATTGCCAATATAATAACATGATTCAATGCAGGAATTTTCCATCTCATCTTTGAGAACACTGGTTAAAAGAAAAGCTGTTGACAATCGGTGTGAATCCAGCCAGGGTGTCCAGCTTCAGATGTTAATTGTGCCAGATGATCCCTTATATTCGACCTTGAGCCAACCTGTCCTACAATCTGTGCAGTTAGGTAGACCAAAAAGGATGGCTTCCAAGAGTGCTCCCTATTCCACTTCAGACATTGTTGATCATGTACAAGAAGATGACGAAGGACAGGGAACATTAGTCACAGAAAAGGATGTGCATGATTGCAGTGATCACAAGGATAAGTTTAACAATCTTACAGATAAAGGTGCAGTTGAAACTGTAAAACAAGAGATCTCTAAGTTATCTGAATTTAGCAGGCATCCAAGGTCACATAGAAATCCTCTAACAAACATTCAGGGCTACAAGCATGGGATGGTTGAAAATAATAGCAGCCTGAGCCATCAAATGTGCATCATTCCAGAGACAGCAATGCAACTTGGAGGGAAAGTTTCAGGACACAAAGTTTGCCCTGTTCATTCAACTGTCTGTGAAAAGCAAACTAAGAAGAGTATTTCTCTCTCTCATTCAATTATTTTACATAGCAAGGAAATGAAAAGGTATCCATGCATCAAAGAAAACAGGAGCAGCTTTTCTGTTGAAAGTCGAAATGGAAATTTGAACCAGTCTCTACAAGGTATTACAAAAATTCTTCGAGAGGAGTTGGAGGAAGAAATTATAAGCTGCAAGAGTGTAAAAAAAGGCAGGCGTTCAAATCCAACCATTACTGATTTTTGTAGTTCTGAGAATGATACGTCAAGTGCAAATGATCACTCTACTAAAGTCTTTCAAAGACAAAAGGATACTTTGTTTGAGCATAAAAGCATCAAAATTCCTGTGATTGATATTTTTGATGTCAGAGAAAAGGGAAAGAGACCTGAAGCTGCTTATACAAGGGGAAACATGGTGTGTAAAGAAGACTCGTTTGCATATTCCCGAGATGCAGAGGTTGGTAAATTTGCAGAGAAGACAAATCGATTCAAAGAAGGCATTGTACAAATGAAGCCAGAGTTGAAGATAACAGAGAGTTTCAAGAATGAATTTAAATGTAATGAATGGCTTCCAAAGGCATTTTACCATTCCATATTTCATGATAGCTTTAGCAAAGCAATTGCAGAACAATCTAAAAACATATATGATGCTAATGAAACTAAAACACAATTTCCAAGACACCTATTTCATGTGAATCGGAGATCTAGCCTAGATCAATCACAATATGTTGTTTCAACTGTTCCATCCGTGTTGATGCAATCTGATGCAAGAAATTCTGAATTTGGTCTGGATGATATGAATTTCCAAATTATGGAAAAAGGAAGCAAAGGTGTGGAAGTTACCAGCAAACATGAAGAACAAGAATACTCGGATTTCTCCCAATTTTTGGAAGGGAAAGAGCATATCTCCTGTGATTTCATGAAGAATGAGAAGCACACAAGGAATTTACCTGCCAGCCAGCCTGCAGAGGCTACAAAAGATATCTTTAATAACTGCCACACTGGAAGTGGGATGGAAGAAATGCTTATGAAGCATTCAGTGCCATGTTCTGATAGTGAGATACAAGCTGCAGGAAGCCAGTCTATTGAATTTACAAACAGCGGTGACTGCTTTGATAAAAGACATGAGCCATCAAGGTCATGGAGTTCCTCGGGACGAGAAAGTGCTGAAGAAAGTACCATGGAGGCTTGCATAAATTTTAGATGCAAAGAAAGAACTTTAGGAGAGTTGCAATCATCTCTGAAGAAAAGACACATAAACTATTCGGGTCAAGGTTCCCATAATGATGGAAGCACAACAAAAAGGAAGGTTCGTTACCTTAGGTCTTTGACGTCTCAATATGGCAAGAAAAAAAAATCAAGAAGAAAAGGAAGAATGGCATCAATCAATAAGGTAAATGACCTTACTGGGAAACATAAGGGACAAACAAGACTGGAGAGAGATTACTGTGATGTGAATCTTTTCCACAAGAATCAAGGAAGATACAGAAGAAGCTCTGACGAAGAATCATCTGAAAGAGAGAAAGAGAGAGAAGTTATTAGCTTTGAGTCTCAGAGGAGAGTGGCCCTTTTGGATAAGGCTAATGAAGAGGTTGGTACTACACAGAGGAGGAAAGGAATTCGACAATCAGAGAGAGTAAAGCACGACATCTCAAAGAAGGGGAAAATATTTGGCATAACTCAAGAGAACCGTCCAGTCACAAAACCATTGTCTGGAGGAAAGAGGAAGGAAATGTCCTGGTTAATGCTCACAGAGGTTGAGGAAGGTGGGCGTTATATTCCTCAGTTGGGGGATGAAGTGGCTTACCTCCGACAGGTAAATTCTTTTCCTCCAAGTAAGCTAATTTTGTGGTTAAATAATTCAACTGCATTTACACAGTTATGCTACATGTGAACTTTTGTGTAAACTGGATTCTTTAATCTATGTCTCAAGGGCTACGTTATGCAGGGACATGAAGAGTTCCTCGAATCAAGAAAGTTGGATGAGAAGGGGCCATGGAAGATATTCAACAGTAGTGTCCGGGCAGTGGAATTTTGTCGAATTTTGGATGTGGGATATGTTATCCAATCTCACATGGGTGACACTGGCTGTTTGTTGAACCTTCAGTTTTGTGATGATAGCTCAGACCTCTATGGTAGCACATTTCAGTTGAATTTACCAGAGCTGATCAACTTTCCTGACTTTCTGGTCGAGAGAACCCAATATGATGCTTCTATAGCAAGAAACTGGACTAACAGGGATAAATGCAAAATTTGGTGGCAATCTGAGAACGGAAATGTGGGGAGCTGGTGGGAAGCAAGGGTTATAGCTGTGAAACCAAAATCTCGACGATTCCCAGGTAGTCCTTGGGACCAAATTGTTGTACAGTATAAAGCTGACACTTCAGGGCCTCACAGGCATAGTCCTTGGGAACTTGTTGATCGACATTGCCAGAGGTGCGAATCTCCTTGCATGGATCATGTCACTAAAGCACATTTCCTTTCTTGCATTCAGAAGCTGGAGTGTACCAATATGCCTGAGGTGATCATCTTTTCTTTGGTCAAATGTACATTTTCTTGTTTGTTATCAAAACTGCTTTCAAATGAGCTGAACTTATAAAGGACCAACCTTTGGCACACGAGTAGGCAGAATTAAACGATTTTTTTTCTTATGGAAAACGACTCAAGAAAAAGATAACCTACTTACCTGAATTCGTCAAATCTTTGCTCGATTGTCTTAGAAGATTATTCCACTCTCCTAGGGGGACAATCTGTACAGGTACTACTAGTCACAGACTCTAAAATCACCAGGCTGTAAAAAATACTGTAACACTTGCCCATATTTGGCAAGCATTCACTCTATAAATGAGCACTTCTCATCCTCCTCTGGGATAAGAATTTACAGCAATATAATTATTCTTTTAATTCCTCTTCTCAAACGGTTTCATGTTCAGGTCTACCTATACTCTCAAATATGACAGCTCCGCTACATTAAATTTCACGTCTTATTTTTTCCTTATTGGAAGTGGACATCGAATGATGGATAACTAATAGCTGCTTTAATTAAAATGTTTTACAGAAGATTTGACTCAATTGGCTTGCCTGGCAGCAGAGAAATCAACAGGGAAATTGCTAAACCTTAGTTTAGCATGTTAATGCTCAATTGTGGATTTTAAATTTTTTATTTTCCCTTTCTGCAATCAGCTCCACCTTTATAGTTATATTTCTAGATAAAGCATTGTTTCATTGCATTAGTGTTTTCCATATGGGATGCTTGTGATGCAACTATGCATATGCGTTTTGCAGGATAAGTATGGCATGAGGGAATTACAACGTTTGTCTTCGAGACCAGATTTTGTGAACAGGTAAGTTTTTCAGTAGTTTTTGACATGGACTGCAGAATGTTATGCAGAACTTTCATCAGTGGGGTTTATTATTGGCGACATAAGCTTGTTGGCAATTCCAAAGAAACAATTCTGTACCTTTGGAGGATGGATCATATAAAGATAAATTCAATAACACATACATTACGTTGGAGAAAATCTTATAAGTTCATTGCCATTTTTTGAGACCACAGTCCTTGATATTCAGGATATTATTACTCAATTACCCGTAATTCCATTCTTAAAACTGAAACTAATATAAGCCCACATGAGCTAGAGGAAGAACTTTTGTTGCAGCTGATTTCAAGCACAAGCAAGGATCAAAACATAGATCTAAGAATAATTCAGGCAAAACATTCTGTAAATTCTGGGCATGGAACTTTTTTATTGATCCAAATTATTGTTAACTTTTGCCATCTTAAGACCATATGCAGTGCCAAACTCAGCCATAGCCGGAGGAGTAGTGTGGGGATGGTTGTGCAATAAACAATGAACATAAAATCCATATTAAATGCATGTTAATGCACAGAGAGGTCTTCCTTGGCTATCCGTATTAATGCATAGAGAGGTCTTCCTTGTCATCATCCGAAGATTTAACTGAACTAAATAAAGTAGAATAAGTTGGGAGATAATTTAATTGTATTGCCCCTACTAAGGACAGTGATAACAGTGAACAAAGATCTAGTGCTTCTCCTCACAAATCTACCAACTTTATTAATTGTGAAAAATGGTGGTCACATTATGAAAAAAGTCAATAAAGAAAACAAAGCAAGGAGAAACCTGGGAAAATTGGCAAAGATATAGGAAGATGACCAAATGAAAACTCCTCAGTCTGTAAAGCCAACCCAAACAGCATCTCATGCAAGAGACGTTCACAATTGAGTTCATTGGTTCCCTGAATATTGCTGCTTGTTTCTTACATGAGTACCCATTGTGAAAGAAGGAAAACTATACGTCTTCACAGAAGGAATGTTCTAAATGGACTGTGGAAATACTATTGCTCTTATAGAAGGAATGTTCTATCCATCTTTGATATGGATACCTATACCATGAATGTAGAGGATGATTCTGCTTGAGATGATTACCCATTAATAACACCTAATTGATCTGTGGGGGTCAATTTCCACTCTAATTTTTTATAAGTGAAGCAATAGTATCTGAATTGATTAGTAACCACGCAATGCTCTTATCTATCTGATAGAGAATCAAGATAAAGGCAAAAAGATAAAATTGAAAGGAATGAAATATTTTATAGTATGTGCAGATAGGCACGTTTTCGCTTATAGGTGATCGTTTACGTTGTCATTTTCCTCTTGACCATTCCAATTTTTTTAAAAAAAAAAATAGGGTGTGGAGAAGTGGGTTTGGCAGAGCATTTGAATTTTACGACACTCTACATCGTCATCCAACAAAGAAAAGGAAAAATTAGTCCAGAAAAAAGAGGGACGAAGATATGTTTTGCATTGTATTAAGCTCTGTCAGATTTGCCCAAAGAGTCCCCTCAGATGTTATGTTAAAGAATTTAAAAGCGGGGGTTATGGGCATGTATCACACCTATTTTATATGGGTCCATGCTAGCAGTATACTGCATAATACAGTTGGAAAATTGTCTTATATACAAGTGCTGATATTCTACAGAAATGGTTAAAAATTTGAAAGTTTAGTATTAATTTTTAATAATATGGAAAATATGCCCAATCGAGGCATTTTTTATATCAAAATTGGTTAAATATTTTAGAAGATATTTGTGGGGTTATTCCTAATAGCATAACTGACTTGCGTGTCATTTTGTTATGGGCAGGACACCACTTCCATTGACACTGGACATTATTAAATTGCGTTTAATTAAGGATTACTACCGCTCTTCTCAAGCATTCAAGCATGATGTGCATGTTCTTGTTTCCAACGCTAGAAATTATTTTGGAAGTGAGAATGAAATAACACACAAAGTTGACTATTTAGCTACAAATATCACTAACATCTTTTTTCCTCCTGAATTATATGACTCAGGAAGTCAGACTGATGGGACTGATGAAGTTTTAAAAAATCTGGACTTTTAGGTTCAGCTATATGTGCCTCTTGCCTCTTTTGGCCGGGCTGAGATTTTCAGCATGTAACAGTATCGAATTGGAAGGTTTTGTGTTTTGTATGATCAGATATTTTCATGGTTGGTATTATTTGATTAATCTTTTCATGTGAAAATTATCCCAAATGGCAATGCCTCAAGGAAATGCATGGCAAGTCCTTCATGTGCAACATATATATAAGTGACAAAAGTGTGATGTTTTTAGTGTTTGGGGCATCTTCTCTTTTTATGAGATTGTAGTGTGTGTATATAGGTTGGGGCTAACATACTTTTATGACACATGGATGAACATGGATTAATTGACTAGGAAATGTAAATCCACACTAAAACACCAAACTTCAATTGGTTTGGTGAGGCACTTAAATTTATTTATTTATTGTAGCCTCTCTTAAGCGGAGGTTTTAGAATGTCATTTTTACCCAATTATACAATATTTTAGTACCTATTGCATTTTATCAATGTGTCATCTTGGTGAGGTGCTGAATTACAGTGTACAGATTGTATCTAGATCACCCCATGGGAAAGCATGATCCCCAAGTAGTCAACACTTCACCTAAACCAATAGACTACAACTTCTACCTAGCAAATAGATAACTCAACCAATATTTTGGTAACTATCTTATTGTGGTTGCAAGAGAAACAACTAAACAACTTGGGGCAGTGTGGATGGAAATCTAAATGTTGAAATTTTGAGATTCAACTTTCTTAGAGACAAATTCACCATAAGCATGATGAGACCCAAAATAAATAATGTGCTTGCTATCAAACTTGAATGCTTTATGCTTGCACATTTAGGTATCGGAGGCATGGACATGATCAAATTAGCTTGAGTCTAACAATGTATCTTGCATGCTATAAAATTATAACTATGGCTAAAATCTTCCATCTGTACCCCTGGCTATGGCCAAAAGCTTCCATTTTTACCACACTGAAGTGCAAATTGAAGTAGTTTAGCCCCACACAAGGAAATTTTCTAAATAGTTGTTGAGTGCTTCCACTGTGGTTCTCCTTTCTCCTTTAATGTTCACTCTATGAAGAAGAGTTTGACCTCAAAAGTTGTAAAGTGAAATGCGTTGTAGAAAAGTACCATATGAACTCAACAATTGTTCCACAAATTTGACGCTCAGAAGGATCTATGAGGTTGGAAGAGTGACGTAAAAAGTTGTACTTTAAATGGATTTGTAGGAGGTTAACCTCAAAAGTTGTACCGTATCCCATAAATATATAGATCAAACTAACAAAAAAGATTAGCAATAAAAAATGAGTAGAGCACTCAAATTATACCCCCAAAGTTATATCTTGGTAGTAGAGGAAAGATAAGTATTTGAATGTTCAAATAAAAGTCACATGTGCCATTAAACATATCTATTTATTACCGATAACTAAAAATGTTGAAGGATGTAGTTTTTATGTCACTGCCAAGCAACACACCATTTTGGTGTCTGGGAGCCTTTATGAAAGCCCCCACAAGGGATTTTCTTCCATTTATCTTTAGTACTACACTAAACTTCCTAGTGAACACATGATCTTTGTACTAAATTCACTTGCGAGGGCACACGTGATCTTTATGTTTTTATGTATGTTTTGAACGTCTGGAGTCAAAGCAATTGGATGGAGAGAAATAGTAGAAAGGGATATGCACTTTCACTATTGCGGCAACTTGACGTAGGAGCATCCAAGGTGAACAAACAATCTAGTATTACCCAAAAATATATAAGGATTTTTTAGTATGTTTGAATAAGGGTTTTTGGATCACATTTTGAAACCTTTGAGGTCACAGTTTGGGTCACATTTCATTTTGCAACTCTAAGTTGTCTTTCTTTGTGGTGCTCATACATATTTGTTATTCACAACCCTAACTTGCAATGTCATCGAGGCCACACTCTGATATTTCTTTTGTCCACTAGTTGTTCAACAATCATGCCATTTCTATTTTTACTTCGCAGTCACACTCCCTATGCTTTCACCCGACAACCTGCCATATAATTATGCACACCTAAGTCTAAGTTTTAAAGCTATTGGGTGAATGCATTGTGATCATTAAGTGCTTGGTATCTGCGACCCAACAAAGATCATTGTCAAGATTTTCCCACATGTAGTCCCCAACGACCCAACATAATGCACAGTGACCATAGAGCTCATATTGAGTTAGTTATCCTAGAGACTCTAAGATCGTGTCAAGTGTCACCTTTCCAATCCATCCTCAATGGCCTTTGATCACATAGAAAACAGGTAAATGCCTAACCACAATCAATTGAATGTTGTTAATTCACGGGTTTGCGTACTATATAGTGATCATAGTGACATTCCTTAAGTGGATTTAAAAGTGTTCATGGGGCCACATAAGTATAAAGGGACTTTGGCAAGTTTGTGCACAAAGACTCCGGATCATGCCATGTGGCATAATCTTGTGGAATCCTTTGGTCATAGTTCACTTTGATGGATCCATGATCCTTATTAAGTGGATTTAATAAAACCCACGGGGCCTTTTTTCTCAAGGAATACACAAAGGCCTTTGCACAAGGGGAGCATGTCACAAAGAACTTTAAGCGACCACATATTTCACCACAAACATCTAAATGAGGCGTTTTGGTCTCATTGGAAGGCCCTTGATGAGAGCTATCAATTAAAGAGGTCACTTAATCACTTTTAAAAATGATAGTTCGCAGAAAGATCCTAGAACTGTTTTGGTTTGGAACAATTCAACTCTCTCACAGGGGATAAGTTTATGGTTTAATTACAGAGGATGTGTCAGGGTCCACAAGGAAAATAGGGGATCCATGTAAGTGAAGGATAAAACATGAAAATGGGTTCCCAAGTAAATAAACTAGAGAGAATAATGCAGAGCTTGAGCCTTGCAATTTGTGGGATAACATTGTGAACCTAATTTTGGTTTGCGATTGTAATTTTGTCTCCAATTCAATAAAGTATGTCCTTGTTTTATGTCGTGTCTTGTGTCTTGAGAGTGACTGAGAGAAGTTCATTGTTGGGAATCGAGGTTGCCATTAATTTGGCCCCTTAATTATTGTCTACACCAAGTGGTATCAATGCAAGGTTTTTTCTTGTTGGGTCATGTGTGAGGTCTTCAGTTGAGTCATTGGCAAGTTGTGAATGAGAAGCTAACAATTGGGTGAAGAGATGTCACACATAGGTAATGCTGTTAGAAGAGGTGCAAGAGGAGGGGCACCTAGATTTGTTGAAATGATGAGATGAATCCAAGCAAGATTAGAAGAAATGCAGACAACACAAAGAAGAGGAACACATGTTGAAGATGAAGCGGAATCAAGGGCTTAAGAACTTGAAGAGGAAGATATGGAGAATGAAAATGAGAGTTGATTTCTCAAGATTGTGGTAAAGCTTGGTAGTAAGCCAAATTTGGATACCCCTTGCTATAATGGGAGTTTAAACCTTGAGGAACTCATAGATTGGATCACAAAAAGTGAGAAATACTTTAACTATGAGTTAACATAAGAGCATTAGAAAGTGAAATTTGCTTGCACAAAATTAAAAGATCAAGTATCTTTATGGTGGGATCATGTCCAGATTGAACGATAGAGAAATGTTAAGGAGAGGATAAAATCTTGGGATACAATGCTAACAAAATTAAAGACCAAATTCTTGCCTTTTGATTATCGTGATTTTGCTCAAGGAATTGCAAACCTTGAGACAAAAGGATATGAGCATCAAAGAATATGCTAATGAGTTTTATAGACTCATTATAAGCATTGGGCATGTGTAAGATGATCAAGACAAAGTGGCAAGATATGTGAATGGGCTACTTATTGTTATTCAAGATGAGACTAGTTTGCCAAACTAGAGAACCGTCGAAGAAGCCTATCAATATGCATTGAAGGCAGAAGAAAAGTTGTCAAAAAGACAACAAATGAACTCTAGAGGTAGAGGAAAGTCCTCAAAAGGAAGAGGGCAAAGTAGCGGTGGAAGAGCACACCAAACGCATGATGGAAAAACACGTAGCTCCCAAAATCAGAATACAAGAGAGAATTTTCTTATAAAAGGAGAGGATCCTTTGGAAGAGGAAGACACATACACTTCATGGGTAAGTTATTCAAGTGCAATAAGTATGTTGGACATAGAACTTTTGTGTGTCCAAAAGAACCTCAGAACGACATCAAGAGAGCTAAAGGAACCACTCATATTGTTCAAGGAGATGAAAAAAGTGTTGGGTCTCCAATACACGAAGAGCCAAAACAAAGAGGGGCTATTATGATGAAAATTGTGTTGTTGAAACTAGCTAAGGAAGTGAATGAACATGTGCAAAGAGTGAGTCTTTTCTACACTGTTTGCAAATCAAGAGGTAAGTGTTGTAAAGTAGTGGTATCTAATGACATGGTGGAAAAACTTGGTTGAAAAAGTTAATGCATCCAAAACCATACAAGGTTTCATGGTTGCTCAAGAATCATCAAGTGTTGGTGAATCATAAATGAATGGTGAAATTTCAAATTGGTTAATACAAAAATAAAAGTTTTGTATGATATTATGCCTATGGATGTATGTCACATGTTGTTGGGAAGGTCATGGCAGTTTGATAGAAAAGCCATGCATGATGGTAGAGCGAACACCGACACAATTGTGAAGGATGAAAAAAGGTTCACTTTGAGCCCATTGAATGATAGAGGAGAAAAGGTGGGCAATAATCCTAAGGTGATATTGGTTTCGATAAAGAATTTTTGAAGGTAGCAAATATTGAAGTGACATGTTTTTATGTGATTCCAAAGCCTATATAAGTTGTGTCTGCCACAAATGTGAGTGATCTTGTTAATTTATAATTTGTTTGAAGAATATGTCGACATTGTGTCAAGTGAATTATCGAAGGCACTGCCACCTATGAGCAACATTAGCCATCATACTACTCTAGTGCTAGGAGCAAGCTTGCCAAATAAGGCAACTTATAGATTATTTCCAATGAAGAATGAGGAGCTAAAGAGGTAAGTGTAAGAGTTGTTGGAAAATGGTTTAATTCGAGAGAGTTTGATTCCATGTGCCATCCCAATTGTGTTAACATCCAAGAAAGGTGAAGACTGGAGAATGTGGGCATATTCATGTGCAATAAACAAGAACACCATTAACTCTAGGTTTCCATTGCTAAGAATGAATGAATTAATGGACTATTTACATGAAGCCAAGTACTTCACTAAAATAGATTTGAAGAGTGGATATCACTATATTTAGCTAAGAGAAGGTATTGAGTGTAAGACCACATTTAAAACAAATGATGATTTGTATGAGTGGTTGGCTATGTCATTCGGTTTATCAAATGCCTTGAGCACATTAATGAGACTCATGAATGAAGTGTTGTATCTATTCACGAGGAAGTTTGTGATTGTTTATTTAGATGATATTTTGATTTTTAATTGTTTTAAAGAGGAAAATTTGAAACATTTGAGATTGGTTTTGGATATGTTGAAAGAATAAAAGTTGATGGTAAATTTAAAGAAGTGTAACATCATACAAGAGGAATTGGTATATTTGGGATTTGTGATCTCAAAGGATGGATTAAAGATGGACCCCAAAAAGATGAGAGCGATTTTGGAGTGGCCTTAACCAAGGAGTATGTTTGAAACAAGAACTTTCCATGGATTAGCAAGTTTATATTTGTTTAATCATAAATTTAAAATATGTGGGGTGTCTAGGGTTAAGAAGATAGAGTAGTCTAGGGCACAAAGGTGATAAACTATCTCTATAGCAAGGCAATTAATAGAAAATTTATACAAACAATATTGTATATTTATATAATTGAGAGTACTAAAAATAGTAAAGTACAACTATTGATAGATATTGGAATAAATTAGAAATAATGATACATGGTTTATTGTGTGCATGCAGGTTTGAACAGGAACATGATGGAAGTGGACTGGATGATGATCTTGGAACAATCGTTAGTTTCTAGAAATATCTTTTTTTTGGCCTTGGATGCTTGCATTAGATCTAGATAGTTACATCAACATAGGTGTCTAACTCTGTCACAGGTGTCATGTACAAAATATTGACTAGATCTGGGTGCAACCAACTAAAGCTTTCTGGGTATATATCCTCTTTCTTTTAAAAACTTTAGATTGTGCACACAAGCTATCATTTTTTGTTAAATGATCAAGTCCTAGCTCTTCACCCTTAGAGTTGTGAAAAAAATAAGTTAGTGGGCTCACAATGTTGAGCTGACCCCAAAGACCTCTCATCAATGGATGCTACCTACATAGCCATTACTTCGAAGAGAGCCTCAAACTGATGTAGTTCTCCCTTACGTGTTGGCTTGTGTGTGCACAAGGGTGCAATGTATGATAAGTAAAGATGTGCAATGACCTATCTTGTAACTTAGAAAATATGGTTCGTGGATTGCTTTTTAAATGCTTCATACTTGTAGAGAGACTGCTCTTATGACTGATATGAATATAGAAACAAATAGGGCATATTTTCTCACTTGAATGCTTGATTGAGTGCTTCTTGGTATATTACCTTGTGAGTTATATGTGATTTTCAAGTGAGGAATGGTTGTGTTGATATTTTATATATACCAATCTCTTTTGGAAATATCTCAAATTAAATAACTTATGCTGATCTTTTGGATACATTTCTTTTGTAAATTGGATGACTTTTAGGTATTAGACACTTTGTAGGAAAATGGACAGTAAAGTCGGTGCATGTGTCCATCTGAGACACAAGTGTCCAGGGAGATAGAAAATAGGTATAGGTCCAAAATTGGTAGTGAAGGATAAACATCAATTTTAGAGCATTTTGTACAACATAGAATGCTTGGGTCATCAGAATAACAAAAATTCAGACCAAGAGATAAGCAATTAGGCACAAAGAGATAGTGAACACGAGCCTTTTGGAAGGGGGAAGGTCTATAATTGAAAGGTACAACCATGATAGATATTTGCCGAGTGTACAGACTGAGGTACCATATAAATCATATTTTAGTATCTACAATATTGAAATTTTATCAGAAACTTTAGTGGCATACGTGCACCCATTATGGAAACTATGAAGGGAGACAAAACAGGTTTTAATGGACAATACAGTAGAGTGCTTTTAGTTTTTGAAGAAAAAGGTAATGCAATAGCTAGTGTTAGCTTTGATGGATTTAGGAAAAGTGTTTTAAATGAATTGCGACGCAAATAGGACAAACATAGGAGTTGTACTGAGCCATGAAGGTAAGCCCATTGCTTATTATAGTGAGAAGTTGAATGAAGCAAAAAAAGTATTCGGTTTATGACTAAGAATTTTATGCAATGGTGCAATCTCTTAACAAGTGGTAGCCTTATTTGTTTCCAAAAGAATTTATTTTATACATGGATCATCAGGTATTGCAATTCATTAAAAAAGCAAGGTAAGTTAAAACATACCTTATACCTTATACATATTTTATACAGGATTGAGGCCTTGTTGATCACTTTGGATATGATAAAACTTTAGCACAATTGAGTGATATTTATTATTGGCTAGAAATGAGCATGGATGTGAAGAATTTCATGCAAAGATATAGAGTTTGCCAACATGTTAGAGGCAAAAGTCAGACTTAGGAATATATATATATATGATTATCCATCTCAGATAGACCATGGGATGCATTGAGCATGGATTTCATTCTTGGGTTGCCAATAACTCAATGAGGTAATGACTCTATTTTTTCTATTGTTGATAGATTTTATAAAATGACACAAGGAAGACTAGTGATGCCACCATTATTGTGAACTTGTTCTTTAAAGATGTTACATCTTGTTTTCCCTGTGCCAGAATTAGGGCACTTATTGGTGATCAACACCGTAGAACATAACTAATAATGTTTAGTTTCTATGTGATCAAGGATTGATCTATTGATACAATTGATTGTTGTTATCATGTTTGTGTTAATGGTTTAAATCATATTGTCCTTGTTAGGCGTCCGTCATCGGCTTGTAGCCGATTATGTATGTTAAATCGTAAGGACCATGTTCATATTAAATAAGTTGGCTAAGCTTCTAGTCAAGAGCAATTTGGGCTCATGAGAGAGGCCAAGGTTCTTGAACATCCTTACGATTGGATTTATCTCGTTAATCTATTATAACAATGATGTTTGATATTCTTGGTGATTGTTAAAGATAGTTCGCATCTGTTTATTATTTATGGATTAATAATGGTGTACTTGTTTGAAGGAGTTATTTTATGCATATTAATGCTTTAACTTGCCTTAGTTGAATATATTGTGATTACATTGTTTCACTTGTGTTCTTGGTTTGAAACCTTATTATGTTGAATTTACCTCCTTGAATAGTTTTTGTCAAAAGGTTGGCATTGGCCTAGGGGCCAATTGTGCCTTTTGTTATCATATCACTCCCTCCTTGCATATGTTCCCTTAATAGTAACACATCACATATTACTTTCTTGGTGAGATCCTATTATGCTTGGTAAACAAGGGAACTTCAGATCCATATAACACATTGTAATGCATTCCAAAAGTTAGTGTGTTTTATAAAAAGATTTGCATGGTAAGGGAATGCACTTTACTATGTAGCTTTTATAATGATTAAAATATTTTGTCTTGGTTTTAGAAAAGCATCACTAGGGTTGAAATTCATTAGATATTTCTTGAGTAGTATTCCTTTTGGAAAAATGATGGAGAATAGTTGTGGGCTGTTCAATAGAGAAGCTCTAAGCATTTTTCCTTAGGCAAAACAAAGAGTGTATTTGTCTTTGATTTATGGAATGCTTTGAGAATGAGAAATTGCCATTTGGACAAGAGAAATCTCTAAATGCAATAACGGTGGCCAGTGAGGAATTAATGGATAAAATAATGGAGGGTTTTAGTAGAGAGCACAACCTTGGGCACTCAGTGGAATGGCAGGAGGAAAAATGCAAATGAAAACATGGTTTCCTCCAGTCAAGAACGTATCTATCCCTCTAGTTAAGCTTCTAAACACTTATTTTATGTATCATGCATGGCATGTCCTAGGGTTAGCTTGACTGTATTTGGATTTCACCATACTATATGGTCTCTAGTATGGACTGTCATGTATTATGATTGTTTTTGGTTGGTGTTTAGATAAGTAGATTAGGATATTTGAAAATTAAGAATAGTTCCAATGACCAATGTAGGAACTTGTGATTTTTTTCTTACCTGTGAATACCCAGTAGGTAGAGGCATTACCTTGCATTCTTATTGTTACATCGAGGAGAATATTCTATAGGTTTTGTGCATCCGAGGGTGAACTTATAAGCTAAATAATTATTTTACTACTTCAAGATTGCTTTCTTAAGATATATAAATAATGCTCAAATTTAATAGAGGAAATTGTCTCTAGCTTTTAAAACATTTGTGAACAATTGTCTTGGGGAGAAAACAAGGATCAATTTATTTCAATATTGAACTTTATTGAGATATTTTTTTATCACAAGAGGAGGCCCTCTTAGATATTCAAGTCATGATGATGATATTGGGGCTAGAAAAAGGTTATGTGCACCATTCTGGTGGCTACTTCCTGAACACGAGGATTAATAGACCAAGGATATGAGTTATAATAGCCTTAATGATTATTGAAACTAATAGCCTTGGTGACTGATAAGAATTTATAAATAGCTACATGTGTTGGTAGTTGCTTGTCAAAATGCTTCAATGACATATGATGGTAATTGTTTGAAGGCCTCAATAACATATGACTAGAAATTGATTGTCAAAATGTCTCAATGACATGTGATTGGTAATTATTTGGCTGTAAATTGTTTGATAAAATGCTTCAAATATGTTTCACTGTAAATTGTTTGAATGCCTCAATGACATATGCTAGTCATTGTTTGTCAAAATGATTCAATGACATATGTTGGTAATTGTTTGATTGCCTCAATTGCATATGACTAGAAATTAATTGTCAAAATGTCTCAATGAAATATGATTAGTAATTTTTCAGTTGAAAATTGTTTGATAAAATGCCTCAAATATATTTGGTTATAAATTGTTTATCAAAATACCTCAATGAATTATGCTAGTAATTGTTTGCCAAAATTACTCAATGACTTGTGCTTGTAATTATTTGTTAAAATACATCAATGACATGTGTCTGGAAAGTGTTTGTCAAAACATCTCAACTACATTTGGATGCTAATTGCTTGTTAAAACACCTCAAGGACATTTGGAAAATGCCTCAATGACATTTGGTTGACATATGGCAGTAACAATTTAGATAGCTTTGTTTCCATTTATGTTAAAGGGAATTATTGGTTTGATTTTGTTAAGTATTGACTGTAGAAAAATTGAGTGGCCATGTTTTCATGAATGTTGAGAAGAATCTCTTAGTTTAGTATGTTATCTTGTTGGTTGAAACAAATGGGTGCAACTGTGTTTTATACATGAAATCATTAATTGTATTTTGATTTGATGATTTGTTAACCATTGGAATACTTTCATTTCCTATGCATCATGTTGGATGATAGTGTAATATATGGGTCTTGACCGGATCTAGTAAGTCATGTGGTGATATTGATTTACATTCGGTTATGAGTGATTTTTTCACTTGTTGTAGAGTGATCTTTCAAAGCTAAATTACTTGCTGTTTGCACAATTACGATTTATGAAAATGCACTCTAATGGAGACATGCATAGATCATTTGATTATCTCATATAATTATATTACTATGTTGAATCTTAGTATGTATTGGTTATGGTTGTAGACACTTAGACACACACAATTTTCTATGTGATGGAATGCATGCATTAATTTAAGTGGTTGAACAATTGTATTTATGTGAGTGTTGAAGTGAATCCCTTATTAGATTATGTCATTCAGTTGGCTATAGAAAACTTGATCATAAGTACCTTCTTATACGATGGAGTACCTTTTATAGCTATAACCATTGAGTAAATGTTTTGAGAATATATTATGAATATTGAAACATGCTAGTTTTTATGCATTATGTTTTATAGAGTAGGGTGATCTTGTATCTTATAAGTTTTTCTTGGAACTATAAAGTCACTTGGTGACCATAGGTAGATGAGAACTATGCATATTGAGTTATATTTGGCTAATCTGAGGCTTTCTTACTTACACTAATAAATTTGAAGGCAGAATTATATTCCTACACTAGTGTGTTGGAACTATTAATACCTTCAAAAATATTTGGGTTGAGAGCTCAACATATGTTGATTGATACTCTTGTAAGTAATGATATGAATGTAGCTTGTATAGGTCAATGTATGGCTAGTAGTTATATTGTCTAAAAATTAGAAAAAACATCTTGAGCTATATTCAACACAAGGGCAAAGGTTTGTAGTAAACACATGTGTTTACTTATTAAATACCCTCTAGAACTTGCTTTACTTGATTGGAAATTTAATATTTTTAGTTTCTTACCTAGAAGGAATATGAAATGTTGCCAACTTTATGTTGACTCACATTGTTGTAATATTAAAATGTAGGTGTTGATTCGTCTTAGAAGAGTCATTTTTAGTTGTGGTTGTGCAACATATGTAAAATGTATTACTACTATATTGTTATGGGATACTAATTAGTGAAGGCACTAAAGTCATACTATTTCTGATTTGTTGTTATAACTTTTGGCTTGTTTAGAAGCATCTTAGTCTCTGAGTAGTTGTATTTTCAACAAACCATTCTTGTTCTTGTATTTGTTGGATGTAATGTAAGATTTAAGGAGAATTATTGTTGTGGGATGTGGTATCAACAATTATTTAAACCATGTTTTTTGGATCTTATTTAGTTATTGTACTTTGTTGTATCTAGTTATTGTTGCTTATCCTAATGTACATAGTTGGATAAAAACATACATTGTGAAAGTGAAGAATAAGACTTTGAGAGATAAATCTTATTTTACATATATTGCATGTTTGAAACAATAAAGATAAATCGTATTATGGTTAGCAAATATGTACTCTTAAGTTATGTGTCTATCCTATTATAAGGATAGCCACAAAGTTGGATTACAAATCATCAGGTAACTATGTCATGCATAAATCATACCATGGGTTGGTTAGATTGTAACTTCTTTAGTAGGCTATGGAAATTTGCTTGTATTGGTTTAATAAATTTGGGCGGGAACAAAATAAGCATGTACAACTGTTTGTTTCTCTTTGACAAGTGGCCAATATGAGTGTATGTTGGGTTGTATGCCTATTGTATGAGACTGATTATCAATTGATAATATAAGGCTAAATATTCCATATTTAAGGGAGTCCTATTGTAGCCACTATTAAAGTGACGAGGGGGAAAATTCATGTTTATATATTGTTTGGTAAAATTTTCCTCAATAAGCTTTAACTTAATTCTATGTAATAATATTTTCCCTAGTTGTGGGCCATAGGAAGTGAAATAATTGACATTGGGTTGCTTGTCTTAGCTCACCGATCAAAATGTGAAGGTATTCATTGAGCCGATTGTGCTTGGATTCTAAGTAATACCTAATTTCTTAGGACCAAGAGCCATTGCAAGATGATTGAATTTATGTGTACACTATTTTAGAATATATTGAATAATTATGTGAAGTCTCTAACCTTAAGTATTCCTCCATTGAATAGCCAATTGGGATTATATCGTAATATTTGTGTAATGAGAATATCATGGAAATGAATGATGTTTGAGGAATCATTGAGAGTAATTATATTAATGCAATTGTAGGTTGATCTTAATTGGACCATGGAAGTATGATGATAAACAAAGCTATTATCTGTAACCTCATATCTTGGAATAAAGTTTGTAACATGACTTGTTTATAATGAAAAAAGTCCTTGTTTAGTTAAGGTACATATATCATAAGATCACTTCTTTTTCCCTCTTCAATTAGGACACTTATATATAATAAGATCACTACTTTGTTTTAGAGGGTTGAGGGTTAAGGAACTTTTGACCAAATTTTCAGCCTAAGTCAAATTGGGTTAACCCCCTTGTATATTCAAAATTTTGATAAGGTCCTTTAGGCTCGAAAATGGTCACCATGGTCCTAAATGAGGTCAAGTCACACCTTGGAGGGTCATATAATATGTTTTAGCCTTTGTCATACTTGTCCATTTGTCTTAATGTCCTTTTATGCCACCTTTTTGGTCACTTTAAGGAATTGTACAGTTTTTCACAAAAGACAAATGTTTCATGAATTAAGATAACATACCACATGTAAGAGAATGTTAGAGAAAGGCTTTGAAACTGAAATGTTGTAGGTTCAACGTAAAAATAAGAATTTCATCTACAAAAATGTTAGTTTCAGGGGTTGTACGGATGGAGGTGACCCATATGCAGGTGTAAAATGCTTCAGGAAGGTGTCTTGAGATGACACCATGTCATTTCTAGGCTCAAGTGGCTTCAACATATCCAAAATTGACAAAAATTAGTTTCTCTCTCCTATCACTCTTATGGACAACTCAAAAAAGGTCAGTGGTTTTCATATGGTACAAAATAAAGAAGAAGAGTTGGAGTGAGTGCACTTGGTGGATGTTAGGGGTCCTTATAAGCTTCCATTTCATGGTTATAGTTTTAGGATTGGTGGCATGTGCTATATGAACAATAATTAAGATTGTTAGTACCTTCAAACTACCTGTACAACCTCAACATCTCAATTTTTCTCACCTAATTACATTTTGGAAATTGGTTTGTGTGAACCAAGTGATGCATGTGGACTTGTAGAGCATATCCACCCATTTCATGTTGGCTTCAACTTGGTTGGCATGTGTGGACATGAAGGGATAGGTAGAACCATATCCTTGTGCTAGAGTGAATATCAATGAAAGCTGAGAATAATGTTTTGATAGTTGAAGGTGAAGGTGTGAAGTGGAAGTTTGAAAAATAACTTGAAATGAATACCCTCACACTATAATGTGTTTTATAAATCTCAGTTGAACACATAAGTAAACCTGGTTTGAGGTCATAATGGACCTATATCCTCACATCATCTATAAGTAGAATGCACATTGAATATGTATGTCTCAGAGGTTGGAGGTGTCAATGATTTGTGGGAGAGTCAATTTTACATTCTTAGCTCTACAATAGGTCTCTATCACCTTTAGAGCCTATAACATATTCTGCCAATTCAAGAAGAGGGATAAGTATTCAAAATAGTGAGACCATTACCTATAGGCAAACCTAGGTGCAAGATACAAAGTTGAATAAAGTTAAAAATGGGATGATTTACCTTAATTTATCTAAAAAAGGATTATGCTCCATACAATGTCATCTCATGGTGAGTGTCTATGAGGTCTAAGCAAGCCTAATAGCTTCATTCTTGCAGCCTAGGCCTAGGGGTAACATATTAACACAGGAGGAGATTGTTATGTCAAGAGAAGATGATGGTAGAATGGGTGTTCAAATCATTCAAAATCTTGATGGAAACACTTAGATAACTATAGTGCCATTAAAGCCAAAATGAACTTGGAACAATGCAACTTGCACACCTATAGTGCATTGATACTAAAGGGATAAGAGCATGGTGTCAAGGCATAAATGAGCCCATTCAGGTGTGAGATGATCTTAGTTATATAAGGATAAAACAAAAGGTGTGAAGTATAGTGCTCAGACATGTATCATCATCATCCCTTGATTTCCCTAATTGTCACCTACAGTTTGACCTAAAAGATAGACTAGCCTAAGCAAATGAAGGATACAGGTTTGGAAGTTAGGCAGAGGTATAAGATAGAGATGACCATGTAGAAATCACTTTAACAGTGATAATATCAAACTTTCATGTGATTCCCAGAAGCAAGGATGAATAGAGACAGTCATAGCTAAAGGTTCTTAAGCCCTATCAAAACCATACACACAATCACAGGCCTAAAAGCTAGTCTTGAGAATTTGAGATGTTGAGGGCTCTAGAAGCATGGTTAGGATTTGAAACTTGGTAAAGGGGGTCATCATGGGTTTAAAAAGACTCCCATTATATCTTTTAAGTCAAACTAATAGGGGAAGTGTTCATTTTTTTTGTCGCAGACCTGAGACACTCCATAAATAGTGAAACTTGTAGACCTAGTGCATTGATGAGAAAAAGGTGAATGGAATAATTATAAGACATAATTGGATGATGTATAGGGTTGAATTAGAGATTAATAAAGCTTGATAAGGTCTTAAAATCACTATCACCACTCATAAGTGACCACATACTCAGAAAACCCAGTCTATGCCTATGAGGCCTACAACTGGACACGAACCTCATGGATTCTAACGACACTCCTATGGTCATGTGATCTTATCAATAAATTTTATATCCTTCATGAGAGAGTGGAGGGTTGATGAGACTCAGTGGTTTGCAGAGAACAACTCAGATTGGCCATTTTTGGTCTCAATTTGCCTCAAAGGTGTCTAAAATGCATAACAACTACCCAAGAGACAACTTCTTTCACTCCCATTTGTATGGAAAAGATACATGGGATATCAATAAATTTGGGATATTTGAGGGAGGTCATTAAATTGAAACTAGGGGTAGTGGTTCAAGGGTTAAGGGCTTAACCTTTATGAATCATTGTTAAGAACCTAAATGACCTAAAACCCTCATAAAACTCTCATATGATCCTGATGAGAAATATATGAAGATAAATGAATCCAAAAGAGGTAAATTGGCCTATAAAGTTATTTGGACCTACTTGGCACTCTCTTAGGCTCCCTATCACTCAATTGTTTTGTACCATCACTTGTACGGATAAGTTAAATTTTGTGTTTTCTACAAGATTTGAAGCGATTTGAAGGTGTAGAAGGGAATAGATGAACGAAAACCATGGTGGAAGGTGTGTGGAGATGTGTTATAACTCCTTATACATCATTATCATCTCAGTCATGTATGTGGAGCCCTCTGCTAAGTTGATTGTTGTATGCAGTCTTGGATAGAATAATAAAAAGGATGGTAGATGCCAAGTTGAAGATGAGAAGTGTGGTTTTGAATTATTTTGAGGCCTATATGATAGAATTGAAGACAAATAGGTTATGATGATGTGTCTTACATCTCTACAATTAACTCTCTTGAGCATATGTAGGTCACTCTAGTGACAAGTGTGAAAGTTTAGGCTTAGAGGGCTAGTGAGTAGCTACAAGGAAGTGAAGAACAAGTGGCAAAGAGAAGATCATCAGTTGGAGGGGTACATAGTGACCATCAATCATTTTTACACCTTATCAAGTTAGTACATATGTGTCATGATCTCTAAGGCAATTATAGATAGTTAGTGGACTCTTCATCAAGAAGGGTAGTTTCAAGAAGGATAATGGAGTATCTCTACGCCAACTTCAAGAGGATGTCATGTTATAGATAGACACTTATCCAAGAGGATCTCATGATCTATTTTATAACTATTTTTATTTCTTTGTAATTGGTATTCAAGACTTGAAATTTGGCATTGTGAGTCTTCAACATCACTCTTTCTCTTTCTTCTTCCATTGCTCTATATATTGAAGCCATTATGGCATTGTAAATGATCCACAATTGGTATGGTGAAGTCCTGCTAGTTTGACATCTTGTTTTTGCCTATGAATAAATTTATCAAGTTAGTTTAGTCTCTAAAATTCTTTCCTAAGTATGTCAATTAGTCTATTCAGATAACAAGTGCTGATATTTCTTCTTGCTTCCATTCTACTCTTGTATACATTGTGCGAGTAATACTTCTTCTATTAGGTCTCATGAAGTGTAACTATTTTTTAGGTGTATTTGAAGTGTGAAGAGAGATTATTCATGTCTAAGATTAGACCTCTTCTTCACCCACCTTTGGAAATTCATAGCACTCTGCCTCCATGTAGAAACACTTATGTTAGAAGAGCCTTGAGTTGAGATCAGTTTTAGTAATATGTCTTCATAGTGAAAGTTTCAAGTATGTTTGTGGAGATATCCTTGGTGTATCACATCCATTAATATAGGTTACTTTCATGTTTCCTTCTTCCATTTTCACCCCAATAAATGATTAGACTAGTGTAGTTGAGAGCCTAAATAATTAGATCAAGGGAGCTAGCCCATAGTCTGGAGATCTATCTCTTGTAGCAAACTGCTTATACTCAGAGATAGTTCCATGTTATCACAAATTTGAGAAGGGTTGATTGAATTATCTAGGTTGAAAATTTGGGATATAATAGGAACCTAGTGTGTTGGGTCATCCTTAATAATCTTAATTATTAAGTAATGGTTGTCATCTATTCTTAAGTAGTGAGACCTCTTAGGGATATTGAATTGCCCTTGAGCATGGCAAAGCATCCTTATAACTATGCTATTGGGTGTGCATAATAATTTAAATTCTATTTATATTATGATATCTAGTTGGGTAATCAATAGGCTGTCCCCTACATAGAACATATGGCATTTAGGGTAATTTATTGAGACTAAATGGCTATCACTCAACCAAGCAAGCCTGAAAAAGTTTACTCATGGTTATCACTTGAAGGGTATAATTGTCTAGACTTGTCTTTCCATTATATGAGTTAATGTTTCATGTTATTTAATTATAAATACAATCTAATTTATTATATCTAATGGTATACATGGGAAATTAAAGTGAAGAGAAAAAAATCCAGTGAGTTTTTTCGATACCCGATCAGAGGGTTGTTACAAAAGATGTTGTGAGATTGCACATGTTGCCAAAAAGTATTGTATTAGATAGAGATACAAAGTTTGTTGGATACCTTTGGAGGAAACTATGGAAAAATTTGGGCACAAGATTGTATTTAATTTCAACCTATCATCATTAAATGGACAAGCGACAAAAGTTGTGAATCACAATCTTAACAATTTGCTAAGATGTTTGGTTAGAGATAATCCCAAACATTGGGATTTGGTATTGGACCAAGTTGAATTTGCTTAACATAATTCAGTCAATATAATTACATGTATGAGTCCTTTTAGATTGTATATGGAGTAGTCCAAGAAGTGTGTGTGAATTGAGAAACACAACTGATATGAGCAGAAGACGTGCATAAGGTGAAGAGTATGCACAAGATATGCATGATGTGGATATGGAAGTGAAAATATTGATGGAAGAAAGTGATAGAAAATGTAAAGAACATGTTGATCATAAGAGAAGATAACAACATTTTGAAGTTGGGGACTTTTGTACTGTGGTATTTCTATAAGGAGAGGTTTCCCAAAGGTGAATATAATAAGGTCAAATGGAAGAAAATCACACCTTGTAAAAATTTAAGAAGATTTTCAACCAATGATTATGAGATTGAGTTTTTAGATGGAGAAGGTATTTCACCTATATTCAATGTGTCTGATTTGTAAGTATATGTAGTGGGACAAACAAATGAGGAAGGACAAAGCATGGATTCTTCAACCATTGATTGGAAGGAGCAGTTTCCATCGAAGACAAAGGAGGAGATGAAAGCCATTTCAAATATTTAGATTGGCAATAAAATCAGAGGTGGTGAGTACTATGAGTATTTGGCAAAGTGGAAGGATGGAGATGTTAAATATGCAAGTTAGATGAATGCATCTGAAGTTGAAAAACATGGAAAAATGATTGAGAAGCTCACAATGGGTTCATGAGCATGATCTCATGGACAATTTTATCACCCTAGGTGTTTTATGTAGGATCATCCAAGGTGAACAAAAAATCTTACATTACCCAAAAATATATTAGGTTTTTTGAGTATTTATGAATAAGGGTTTTTAGATCACATTTTGAAATCTTTGAGGTCATATTTTGGGTCACATTTCATTTCGCATCTCTAAGATTCCTTTCCTTATGTTGGTCACACATATTTTTTATTCACAACCTTAAGTTATAAGGTCATTAAGGCCACACTTTGACATTTATTTTGTTCACACTTTATTTAGTAGTCTCTCCATTTCTATATTGTTACTCGTCAACCACACTTTAATTTATCCCTATGATTTAACTTGATAACCTCCTTTATAATAATACATGCTTAAGTTTAAGTCTTAAGGCTATCGAGAAGACACATTGTGATCATTAGGTGGTTTATATAGTCTAGTGTGTCCATGACCTAATAAAGATAATTACCTCAATTTTACCACATGGAGCCCCTAGCAACCTAAAAAAATTCACAATGACCACAGATTCATATCGAGTCTGTCATACTAAGTACCCTAAGATTTTGACTGGTGTCACCTTCATGTCCATCCTTAATGACCTTTGATCATAGAGAAATATGACTGATGCATGACCATTATCAATTTATTTTTGTTAATTCAAGTGTCCATGTACTATATAGTGATCATTATGATATCCCTTAAGTGGAATTAAAAGTGTGCATGGGTCCACAAAAATATAGGACTTTAGCAAGTCTATGCATAAAGACGCTGAGATCACATGACATGGCATAATATTGTGGAACTCGATGGTCACAATTTAATTTGGTGGACACATGATCCCTATCAAGTGGATTTAATAAAATCCACGGATCCTTTTTTCTCAAGGAATACATAGAGATCTTTGTACATGGGAAACACATCATAGAGAACTTAAAGCGTCCACACCTTTGACCAAATGATATCCAAACTAGGTGTTTTCGGTCTTAATGAAAATATCTTGATGAGAGCTATCAATTCATAGTGGCCACAAGTCACTCAATTGCCTATAAAAATGACTGTTCATGGAGAAATATCCTAAAACTATTTTGGTTTGGGATGGTTCAATTATATAAGTTGAAGCATCAGGGTCAATAGGGGAGACATGTGGTTTATATAAGTGAAGGAAAAAACATGATATCAGGTTCCCAAGTAAATATAATAGAGATAAAAATGTAGAGTTTAAGGCCTATAAGTTATGGGAGAACATTGTGACCCTAATATTGGTTTGTGATTGTACTTTTGTCTTCAATTGAATAAAGGAAGTATTCATCCCTATTTTATGTCTTGTGTCTTGAGAGTGAGTGATAAGAAGTTCACTACCAGGGAGTGTGGTTGCCATTAATTTACCCTCCTATTTCCCATATGTATCACAACCTAAGATATTATGAAAAACACTTCTATACAAATTGTGATTTGTGACGGCAACACTAAAACCAACAAAATCTACAAATAAACAATCAAGGCTCAAAGAGATGGTAGGATTAATACTTTACATGTCAATGGGATTTGACTACCCATTTTTATTTTAAGCATGAATACATTTTAGACTTTGGTGCTACTTTGCACATGGATAGGAATGCGAAGGTTAATAAAAAAATAGATATTTAATAGAGATGATGGCACCCTTTATAGTGGTATTGGTATCATTTATATTTAGTATGGTGAAATGACAACCTGTGCTTGAGATTTGTTATAAAACTTTTCTTAATCCATGTAGCAATAAATATTGGCCTTAATAAATACATTTTTTTAGGGGACATATTCTAACCTCCTCCAAATATGAACTTGTGCCTCCCTATGGAGTACACAAACCTTCACCATCAGGGCCATTATGTAATGAGAGGTTGATTCACTTGATTAAACTAGTGATGGAAACCCATAGACCCTAGGTATGATTGTTTCCATTTTTGAATCAACATTTATGCTTATGTCAACATCCTTTTGAGAGGTATGCCCTCATTATGGATCTTAGGCAACTCAAATATTCTATGTATGACATTTTTTAAAATCAATTTTACTATTATTATTATAATGTCAAAAACCTATGAAAGGTATACCCTTCTTATGGAATCAATATTTTCTTATATCAATATCCTTTGAGAAACACCCTATTAATGGATCTTAAATATTCCATATATCTTAGGCATGGTTATATTTTTTGGAATCATATTTTTTGTCAACATCTTCTTAGAACTACACCATCAATATGGATCTTAGGTAACCCATGGATCCTAGGATTGATTCCTTTCTTTAACCAAACTTTTCATCATATCAACGTCTTTTGAGAGGTTCATTCTCCTTATAAATCTCATGTGACCTATAGATCTTAGGTGCACATTGACAACAAATCAATAAATTATTTTCCATTAAGATTGAAATGATAGGTTAGATTTATAAGCATGCCACTTTGGAGAGGTGGTACTCATGAGTTCTTCAAACATATAAATTTTCAATCAAGGTACCTTAAATTCGTCATGGAAATTGAGGAGAATAGTGGCCTCGATTTTATTGATGTGATTGATATAGGAATTGTTGATAGCTCACTAACTTGACCACTATATAGGAAAAAGATGAATTATATTCTTTACTTATATAGGATAATTTCCAACACCCCTCACCAAAAATCACAATATCTATCACCAACCATTAAAGCTTTAATAACTTTTCATGAAGAATATTCTGAGCAAATATGTTAATGTCACCAAAGTGCTTTGAAGAAATGACTATTCTAAGGAGTCATAAGCCGAAAAAACCTATTTTAGAATACGAAAATAAATATCCCCATATTAAATATTTAGACGACAATAAAGAGATTAATCACAAAATTTTCACCCTTACATTCAATAAATGGTCCAAAATCCTAAAATCTATAAAATAAATTATAGAAAAACAACACTAATTCATCCTAATATCATAAAAATAAACTTAAAATTATTAAGAATTGGATTGATATAAAATAACATAGTAGTGTTTATTTGATTCTAAGTTCTTGTGGATACCTATGCATTGATGAAACTTATAAATTGATTTAGATCACACAATGGAATTTATTTGATTCAAAGTTTTTATGAAGGTTTATATATTCATGAAACTTTGATTAATCTAAATTAAGATAAATAAATAGTATATAAAATTTCAACATAACTATACTTAAGAATTATAAATCAATTGACCATTCACATACAACTAAATACCACATGCCTAAATGCAAAACTCAATGAAATGATCAACTTTTTAAACCACAATGGAGAGAAGTTGTGGAAATAGATAAAACTCTATAAAACCTAAACATGGATAATTATTGTATTCTTGCCTTGTACATTACGGCTTTCATGTTTTAAAAGGAGATGAAATTTATCAAACCGATTTTGATAGGTAAAAAAACATTTGAGTCAAAAAATTAGTCAACTCTTTATAAAAAAATATATAGTTGAGTCCTTTAAAAAAGAATCGACTCATTTCCCCATTTAAATATTTCACTATTTTAATCAATAGTGTTTAGAAATCTAAAATTAAAGTAAAATAACTTGTAATTTAGATGGTAAAAATAAGAAATGAGGGAGAACAACGTTGATCTTAAGTTTTAATATTAAAATAAAGATAAAATTGAAAACAATGGTGATCTTTATATTTTATAGTAAAATAGAACTCAGATAGAGAAAAAGATGATTCTTAAAAATAGTAGGGATCAATGATTTAGATCACTCAGGCCTCAGGGTCAATCTTTGATTTACTCGTGGTGTGTAGAGTGGGGTATTTGTACATCACCTACATTCTAAAGTGGTTAGGAGAAACCTTGAGGTAGGGGTCAAACTTCTCCATGTGCTCCATGTGGATCACAATGGGATGATTTGGTTGTGGATCATTTAACGGACATTACAAACCTAGACCCACCCCCATTAAGCTTCAGATGTAGATTAAATTTTTATCCCAGACAAGGAGTGGAGTTGGTTAAGGGCTTTGGGTTCGTCTCATATAGGTCTCAAGGTCGATTCTCACTGCCTGAAATTATCTAACACACATGGCTTCTGGGTGACTGCATGGGTCCCAGGAGGATTAGTCTCACCTATCTCGCCTCTTCTTCTCCCCAAAACTTGGCAGTAAGAAGTAACCCTGAGGCAAGGAGAGATGCAGTCGCTAAGATAGTCGTGGGGACACCTCTCGATAAAAAAAAAAAAAGTATATAAATTGTGTGTGGGTGTATGTAATGGGGGACAAAAAGGGTTAAAAGTGTTATTTTTTTCTTGAAAAAATAATATTTTAATTTGTAGATTTATTAAAATATTTGAACAAATAATTTTATAATAATGTAAGAAGATGAATTGTGACATTTTAAATATACACACAAAGATGATAAAGTATAGAAAATTGACATTTATAACAATGACATGGTACTTTTTTGTGAAAAAATAATAAGAGTGCAAGTGCACAAACATAAATTTTTAGAGTAAAAAAATATTTTTTTGAATCAAGTCATATATATGAATAGAGAAATTTTTGAAGATTATTGAGAATATATATATATATATATATATATATATATATATATATATATATATATATATATATATATATATATATATATATATATATATATATATGTCAAGAAAACTCGAAAATTGAAACTACAAGTGTATGGACACAATTTTTTGACTTTAACTTCATAAAAATCAATTTTTTTTGAAAATATAATCAATAATATGTGTATTGTTGAGATATAAATTTTATAAAATTTCAATTAATGGTCAAAAAGTTATAATGTTATTTGCAACAATATATGCATAAGCCATAATGAGGTATGTTGTGTATAAATTAATTAATAATTAAAAATAATAATTTAACATAAAAAATATTATATATTCAAAAATTTATTATCCACTCTTAAAACTCATAATATATTTTTTAAAATAAATAAATATGCCTACTTAAATATGTCCATGAACGCAAAAAAATTATAAAATTAACAAAAGATGTGTACTTATCTAGTTCATGTCTAAGTGTTAGGTTTAGATCCTCCAAGCCCAAAACCATGGCTATTTTGGAAGGAAACATAAAAAAATCAAAATAAGCTAAAACAAAGGGTGCATGTCCTTTATAAAGGGTGTGCGCCCTATGCATTGCAAAGGGTGCATGCCCTTTGTAGTGCAAAGTGTTTGCGACGTATGATTTGCAAAAGGCACACACCTTTTGTAGTGCATATATTAGTGTAATGTTTGTATATTGTATAGTTTTTAATATTTGTATTGGATTTCATATTATATGTAGTAAAATAAATATTTAAGTATAAGAATATAAAATATATTTCTTATTTTTTAATACTTTAAATTTATTTTACTAAATATAATAAATGAGGGTTACTTTGGGTCTTCTGAAATTGATTCAAAAGATGTATGAGTTACTATTTAGAAGATAGTATTTCAAAATCTAATCTATTGAGTAATTAGTTTTTAGAATTTCAGTATTGAACATAAGGTTATTTAAGCATAACTTTTACACCAAACGTTTGTTTTGGAAAAGCTAATGGTCATTTTGTAGGGTTTAGAGTCTTCTAGATTGATTTTGATGTTTGTAAGAGTTATAGATGTGCTGAAAAATTAATTTAAAAATATCATATCTCTTTTAAATAGTTAAATATGAGATATATATTGACACATGAATTTGCCACACACTAAAACATATAGAAGAATTAAAGTCACACATCTTGCTACAAAGATCATATTTATATGACTGAGATGCTATATATCAATCCAAATCATAGTGCTGGACTATACTTTCAAAATATCGCTTATTAAACCTCCTAGAATTAGCTCCAATGATCCAAATTAACCTTGGTCATTTCCAAGCAATGTCATAAACATGTCTCATACATGCAAGATTTTTTGTTGCTCATGGTCTGTCCTAAGATACCTATGTGGAAAATAAATTAGGCATTGACATGCACACAATACAAACAATGTTGTAGTAGTAGCAGCATGAAAAGTTACTAAAACAAAATAATGGATTTTTAATAGAGCCCAATGGTCTTCTAACACATTGTGTAATAAAATAATGCATATATTTAGTTTCATGAAACCCTATTATAAATAGACCTCCTTATTAAAGTGTATATTTGAAGTAAATTGAAGTTGGTGCAAAAATACAAGATCTCCTCAAGCATGGTAAGATTAGGCCTAACTATTTTCATGCGGGAGTACGATAGACCTTAGACCAAAGAAGGATGGGTTATCATGTTTTTGCATAGGAAATTACACACTCAACAAAATCACAATGAATAATTGGTACCCACTATCGTGCATTGATGACCTCTTGGACCCACTTTGAGGCATGAAAAACTATTCCCCTAATATTAGTCATAAAAATACGGTCTACCCAACAAGATTTTAAGGACCTATAAAGGTGAAATGTCACAAGTGATGATGTCCTACATAAGCTTAGATTTGTATTGAAAGGTGTATTATCACTAGTTTTGGATAACCTTCCCTTGTTGAATCCACCCAAAGGAGTATGGCTTGGAATGTATAACACTAGAAAGGCCTAAGGCATTGGGTTGTGTATTTCATGTTGATGTTCTTCTCACTTCCATTGCCAATGATCACATGAAGAAGTTAACCCTTTACCCAAAAATTGGTATGGAACATATATTCTCACTCCTTAGAGGTGTTTATGGTAGTGGCACTAGTGCTTAGATAAGTGTCACCTAGATCAGTGTCATCCATATACATGAGACTAGATGTAGACTACACAAACAAGGATTTTTGAGCATAGCATTCAAGGTCACCATGGGTGCATGAGAGATGTTGATGGTACTACATTTCACTCAAATTATTGCCTTTATTTGAAGTATAATGTGCAAAATATTTTAAGTTTAGTGAAACCTTATTAACTTATTCTCATTTTTTAAAATAATTTTTCTTCTACACACAAGGATGAAATGAGGAGTTGTACATGGGATGGATCTTGAACATGGAATTAGATGAATAAGTGTGACATTGCTTCAACATTACATTTCCTTTGATTTTAGTGACATTCTAATAAAATTTCCATAGACTATAGGAAGTTCAAAAATTCTATCTTCATAGGGAGATAAGGTGAAATTACATTGATGTACTTCATCACCTTATGTTTTTTAGTCAAGTTATCACAAAAACATGGAATGTAGTCATAGAACTTATTGGTATAGTCTTCCAATGGTTGTTCCTTGCATTTCCACAATTAATGAAACTTGATGTATTCATATTTAAAGTAGTAGAGAAGATAGTACTCATCCTTCAACATGTCCAAAAAAAGTCTTCCAAGGCTTGATTGGAATGAAATATTTTGCACATTATGTGCTAAAAATATCTTATCAGATAACCACTTGAATGGAAATATTCAACATGGCACATGTGATCTTATCAACATTGGTGAATTGTTTAACTGAGAATTATGCTTTGAGCTGTTAAATCTAGGCATCCAATGATATGACATTGATTTTTCCTTCAAACATGGGAATGTCAAGATTGAATTGTAATTTGAAGGGGGTTAGCTAATGAAACTGATGTTGAGCAGTAATGAGATATATTTTTAAGGTATTAGGTTGAGCTGCATCATAAAATCATAAAACTGGCCAAAGTGTTCGGTGTGTTATGCTTCCAAGGTATCCAAAATGAGATTTTAGATGTCTACATATATAATTCATAGGGATATAAGATGAAATTTTGTTGATGTAATTTAACATCTTATGTTGTATAGTCAATTTCAATGTAGGCATGCAATGTATTCATAGAACTCATTGGTGTTGTCTTCCACTAAAATATGATTGCATTAGAACAATTGGTGGAACTTGATATATTCATCCTCAAAGTGGTAGCGAGGATAGTACTTCTCCTTAAATATGTTGACAAAAGTATTCAAATATATTTTAGAACACATTTTTGTGTGTCCTATGCAATCGATCACTTGATTTGCTACATGAGGCTATGAAATAGGGAAAACAGAACCCCCTTAAACATAAATATACGAACCTAATGTAAATGTATACTTGATATGATCTATTTGAGTGTATGGGGCACTAAAAATAGGGCATATCAATCCTCCTAAACACAAATTTTATAAACTAAGGTGTAAATTCAAACTTGATATGCTCTATTTGAGTGCCATGTTCAAGTAATCAATCGATTGTTTATATGGGGCACTCAAATAGGGAATATGAATATGCCTAAACATAAAAAGTGACATATTAATGTAAATTTAGAATCAATATTCCCTATTTGAGTGTTATTTTCAACCAATTGCTCAATTTTTTACATGAGGAACTCAAATAGGGAATATCAAGCCCCTAAAGACAACTGCAACCACATAATGTAAATTCAGACTTGATATACCATATTTGAGTGCTGCATGTAATCAATTACTTGATTCATTACATGGATCACCAAAATATCAAAAATACAACTCCCCTAAAAAATATAACAACCTAATGTAAATTGGGAGTCAATATGACCTATATTTAAGTGGCACATGTAACCAATCACTTGATTTAGTGTATAAACACTAAAAAAGGGCATGTTGATCCCACTAAACAAAAATTTGACAACCCATTTTAAATTCAAACTTGATATTCCCTATTTAAGTTCCCTATGAAAATAATCACTCATTTCATTGCATTATGATGTCAAATAGGGCATATCAAGCCTAAAAAACACAAATATGACAACCTAATGAAAATTCAAATTTGATATGCCCTTTGTGAGTGCCTTGTGCAACCAATTGGTTGATTGGTTGCATGTGGCATTTAAATAGGGTTTAACAAACCCTCTAAACATAAATGTGACAACTTAATGTAAAATTGGACTTGATATGCCCTATTTGAGTGCCCTATGTAAAACATCACTCAATTATTTATATGTTTCACTAAAATAGGGCATATATGCCCCCTAAAATCAAATGAGACAACCTAATGTAAGTTTGGACTTGATACATGCCCTATTTGACCAATCAATTTATTGGTTACACATAACACTTGAATAGGGTATATTGACCCCTCTAAACAGAAATGTGAAAACTTAATGTAAATTCAAACTTGATAAACCCTATTTGAATGCCTCGATAAATTCATCTTTAGTCTCTACCAAATGAGGTCATAAACTTGTCTCATACATGTAGGAGTTTTTTTTGCTCATGGTCTATCTTGAGACATGCATGGGAAATATAAATGGCAATGTACAATCACATAATGGCATATACATGATTTTATTTTCAATTACACTATCAATGATTACATGAAGATGATACTTATTCACCTAGAACATGGTGTGGAAGAGGTGTCCTCACTCTTTAGAGGTGTTTGTGGCAATGATGATAGTGCTTAGATAAGTGGAATTTGGATTAATGTCATATGTATACAAAATAAAATGTAGCTAACCTATTAATCAATCCTACTTTAGAGAAGATAAATCCTACTTACACTTTTGTTTGTTGATACATTAGATATTTGGGGTCATGACCAAGATGGATCCACTAGACCTAACCAAGGGATCTCTTACCATAATAACATCACCAAAGAGGGTTACAAATCCTCTAGTCAAGCAAAACCATGCAATAACCCTAACTAGGTCCTATATTTTCATATTCACTAAGTAAATGATAATTAAAGTAAAATCTAATCTAGTGCTCACCAAAGCTTGTGGCACAAAGTGGGGGTAACAAACATAAAAAGTAAACTTGCATAGAAGATCTATACTCAAGTCAATGTATAGGAAATCCTAATACATGGGAGAGAAGTGCAAATGCTAATATATCTACTTTAATAAAGGATGAACAAAGTTAGGAATAATTACCTTTGAAGACAAACCCATTGAGCCTAAATCTCTCCCTTGGACAAGGTGTTTCACAAGAGGTTGTTGTGGTATGTAAGGATAACAAGGATACATCAGATCTAGGTTTCACAACTTCTTTATGCATCTGAAAGACTTCTCCACAAGATAAGATCCATATCTCCAAAGAAAGTATTGAAACCTAAGCAATGCTCCTCAATTAGAATGGTGGATAAGTAGATATGTAACATATTCTTCTTCTTCTTTTCGTCCTCATGAAAATGGTGAAAAGTATGTGTATATATATCTAGATCTAACCCTAAACCCTTTCAAAATTTTAATTGATAGAGTCGACCCAATCAATCTTATTTTGTTAATTCATAAAATAAAATTAGGTCAGCCAAGGCTAAAAAAGTCATGTAATGTGCAAATATAATTTAAGTATAGGGTTGGCCCAAGTCAAGTTTGTTCGTTAAATGTCAAAAAACATTATTGGATTAGATAGGGGATGAAGAAGGCAATATAAATATAAAATAAACATTCAATTATAATTTGACATTTAGACATGGACATATAGTTTCTTATACTTTAAGTTATATTTTATTTTTATACTTTTAGTATGTTTGAGAGTGGTTTCAGATCTCTAAGAGCTACATGCAAATTCTAGATTTTGGAGGGTCCTATTGGATTTTAGACTCAATCATATTTTAAGGCTCTAAGATTTTAGGGAGAAATCATAGGAGGTAAATGGATAGACACTTTAAAGAAGTTGGAAAAATGATAGGAATGATACAAAGCCACAACAATATTGCAAAGCACCAATGGTCTACCCACACCTTTCTTGATGTACCCTTTAAGGCATGAACTCAGAGAGATTGAAACTTGACATGTTCTTGTAAGAGATAAAGTGGTAGTAATTTTTGGCCAAATTTGGTCCACATACCAAGCATGTGCCTAGATAGGTCATGTTATAAATGGTCTTGATGTAGAGTAAGGAACTAGTCCTCAAGCAGGTGTCATGGTATTCAATGCATTTAGGGACATGGACAAGCCTACATATGCCTCAGGATTTCATTTAGAGCCTTAGAAAATTTTTAAAAGTTCAAAATCAAGCTTTGAAGGACCAAACCATCGCCAAGACATTATGCAAAAGTAAATAGACTAGCCAACTTGTGTATTTTATATCTTGCTCAGGAAACCTTACATGACTAATGGATCAAGTGTAAATATAATTTTACATGCTAGGATCATCCTTAAAATTTTTTAGACCCACATGAGCTTTCTAGTTTGTGTTAGAAGCTTTCAAAGTTGGACCTGTGTAGTGAGACATTCGTGCTAATGTCAAATTTAAGCTCAAACAAAGTAGGTCCTTTTGAACTTAAATTTGACAGTCATACGAATGTCAATGATAGTTGCATGAATGTCATTTGACATCCCATATAACGTCAAATTTCAGATCATAAACTATCCATTAGCTTTCAAACTGTGGGTCCTAGCAAGATCAACAATCCTCACTCGATCGTACATCTTGATCCAATAGTGTGAGATGGGTCAAATAGTTAGAGAGATCACGAGGCCATCATGTGGTGTAAGTGTGTGAATTGATAGACTGATAGCAAAACCCTAAGAATCAATGTGAGATTGCTAAGTGGCACTAGTGGAGATAGATTTGACAATTCAAAGATATATCTGAGGGCTGATACTTGTTCATACCTAGCAAATATAATGAAGAAAGGACAAAGATGGTGTAAGTGGGACCAATGAATCCAAAGAGATAATGAGTCAAGGATAAGTGGTAAAAACATGTTCAATTGGTATAAGATTGATGGCTCATAGGTATTCGTACATAGGCAAATCAATGGAGTAAGGTAGAGTCAATAAGTCAAAAGGATCTGTGGAGCCAATGAACATAAAGAGTGTTGAGCATGATGTAGATAGTTCAAGTTGGAAATTGATAGCTAATAAGCAATAATGAGCCTATGACATTTTTGATGAAATTCAAAGAGGTTATTTTGGACCCAGGCAAAGCAAATGTAGAAGAGCCAAGCTTGAAGGTGAACTAGAATTGAACTAGGACCATAGTTCAGAAACCAAGCATCATCAACAAAGCTACATATAGGTGAAATAGATCCTTTGGGTCTAATACAAAATTTGAGGATAGATCAGTGATTGTGTGAAAACCAATGGTCTAAGATTGGTTTTTGCATATAGTGGATCTATGTCTCATCTCATCATGGTTCACATTTTTAGGTTCAGATGGCCACCTAATGCAAATGTGTCACTTTTTAGCCAGTTCTAAGGGTTGGTCCTCATTAACAGATCAAATGGAAGTAGCATGGAGTCCTGAGATGAAGACTTGATAGTTGCATAAAGATCATGGAACATTAAATTCTTTGCCAGGGCCTATGAAATTACGCCTTCTTGATAAGATCCTAACTCAAAAACATATTTGAATTATGTTAATCCATTAGAAGCGATTGGTCCTATTCCAATGCAAAGTCCTCTCTCTCTCTCTCTCTCTCTCTCTCTCTCTCTCTCTCTCTCTCTCTCTCTCTCTCTCTCCTTATTTTTCTATAAATACAAGCTTTTAAGCCTTAAAATGATGATCTATCCCTCTTTTTGGTATGACCAAACTCTAACAAAATTTGTACTTCAACACCTCTTTGATGCAATAAAGACTAAATTCCATCATTTTCTAAGCCAGAATGAAGTGTGTTCTATGGATTCATGCACTATAGTTAAGTGAATATATTTTCCTTGCTTATGTCTAGAGTTTTTCTCACCTTCAAGACGTGCTTAATAATTCTCACAGGCCATTATAAGTGTAATTTATAGTTTATTGTCTACCTTAAAAGTGGATATTTTCCCTCTCTTGCTAATTTGATAATTGATCAATGCCTTATTCTAAAATATTTATGTGAGATTGATGTTCTTTGGTTTGAAAAGTGTCTCATAGTGTGTTTTTTGTGAGTTGGGGTGATCAAATCATTAGTTCACTACTTTTTTAACATGGTTTTATAAATTTTATCAATTCTCTCTCCCTTTTCCAAGCAAGTGCTAGTTTAGGTTTAGTGTAGGTGATAGATCCACAAGGAAGCCAACATTCTTTGGAGGTCCAATCCACTTTTAGGATACCCATAGCCTAGGATCAGTCCTATGTTGGACTAGGTTTGAGTAGGAAGGTTTGAATAATCCCCTCCTCAGCTACGATGAAAATCTAAAACTCCAACAGTTCTAGCATGCCCAGTGGGATAGGTCCAAAAGTAGAGGAATATTGTTGGTGTGTCTCTCCTCTATCAAATTTTGGAAGCAAGCAAATTAGCACCAATGGTGACTCCAAATCAAGCTTCTAGTTATGATCAGACCAAGTATGTCTCAATGAAGTTTCTAATCAATTTTTGCATCTCATTTGATATATGAGGTCAATATGAAAAATTATGGTGAATATCCCTATTATCCACCTCCTTATTAGTAGCCCCAATATGATACCCATGATCCATATGAGCCTAATCAGCCCTACCAATATTTCTATCAAAGTTATGAATACCCTTGGCAAGTTTCTCATGATCCTTATTATCAAGGGAGTGGATCTTACCCTTGGCAATATGAGGACCTATATCAGTTATACATGTACGAGTATTGCCTTGATCCTTCTTACCATCATAATATTGTTGTTTACCAACCCCATTATGAACCATCCATACCATCACTTAGGCAAAATTTTGTGAGCCTCAACAAGCATGCATAAAATTATGCTTAAAAAGTATTATGGCCAAGATGTCCCTATTCACTAGATCCATTACATGAGGGAGTCATTGTATCAAGTGAAAGGAGAATGGGCATCTGTTGAAAGAGAAAATTAGAACAATCTCACAAGTGAGATGATGGATGTAGGTGGTTACATTTAAATCATTGAGGATAAACTAAAAGGCCTTGAAGAATAATAGATCTAACCTTGGTGATCTTATGTGCCATTGTATACACCACCTTAGCCTTATTATATGCTACCCATTCCTCCCCAAGATAAGCTATTCCTAGAGAATATAGTGAGGCAAATCAAAGAGTTGGAGCTGAGGAGAAGGAAAGAGGAGGAGAATCAGAATCAAAAGGGTAAAGAAGAACCTCTATCTTTCCCATCTTAGAACCAAATCATGCAGTCAAGAAAACCTAAAGCTACTCAACCTTCCCCCCTTCCTCCTCAAAATCCCATATCCTTTCCTTCATGGAAAGGAATTTAATAACAATTTCATCAAGTAGAATCTACTCCATTGAAAGTTCTTAGTTTCATGGCTTCCTCCCCTAAAGAGTAGTCCATAAAGGTACCAAGTTTCAGACCAATTCATCATATGCCTCAAGACCCACTCCACGTACCACCCTAAGAAATAATTTTCCCTCTACCCACTCCACCTACCATTCCTCATGAAACCCATCCATCTCAAACTTGGAGACCTTCATGGCCTCTGTACTCAGATTATGTGATGCCTAGCCTTTGTCTTGAGAATCCTATTGTGCCTAGTCTATTTGATCAAGCAAAGGGGGTGGAAGAAGTCAAGAAATCCATGATTCCAAGCTTCATGAGTTTCCTCTATGAAGAGGTTGCCCAAAAAATTCAAGTTATATCAGAAGTGGAGCCATCTTGCATTTCTACCATTCAAACTCAAGAAGAGGAGCATGTCATGTGGGAACTAGAGTAAGAAATTGTAGATTGAAAAGAGCTTCAAAAATAATGTGATGAGGAGAATGCAATCATTTATGAGGAGGAATTTGTTATTGGTACCCCTCTTGGATATGAAAGAGGCAATTTTACCTTCAAGAATGAGGATGATGAGTTGTCATGTTATATAGAGGATGAGGAAATGAATGAAATAGTTGATCAAACTGATGAACTTGTGGGGAAACTAGAGAATACTAATCAACCAAAGGGATCATTTGAGTATTTATTCAAGATCTTGAGAGTAGGCTATGTTCCTCTACAAGGGGACTATGGTCTAGTTTTAGCCAAGGAGAGCAACCTTGCTAGGAAGATCAAAGGGGATGGAGTGAATATTCTTTCAACTCTGCCACCTCAAGAGTTCACTGCATACATAGACTTGTTTCAAATCTTTAGAATGGACTATCATCTCCTTGATGAGCCTGAAGAACTTGAAACAAAGAATAAGTCTAGTCTTATTGAAGACACCATGGAAACCAAGAAGGTATGCCTTGTTGAACCACAATTAGAGGTCATAATTGAGGAGCCATATGAGGAAATTGAGACTATCTAGATGCACATAGTTGACCTATTTGGACCTGCTTGGTTCTCATTGAACATCATGCCAATGAAGTTGATAGATAAAACAAAAAAGAAGGAGGCATCAAGGCTAAGGATCAATGAGTTGCATGCCTCATCTAATTCCACATCTCGTGATGCAGGAAAGTTGTCAAACTTTCCTTTTGATCTAGGAGGAAAGGTACACATAGTTTTAAGCTGTATATATTATGGTAGTTCTTAAAATTCCTCTAAGTACAGTTTTTGGCACATTTGTTTTTTGTCCCTATTTTATTCTAGGTTAGTTTCCATTTAATAAGTGCCTTGGGCACTCTATTTTTTTTCTCCTTTGGTCTTTGTGTTGTTTCAAAAAGAGGTTAGAACAAGATTGGCAGCTAGTGTTTGATCCAAGTCAATACGTTGGACCCAAGTAGTGACTCCATATCCAATGGACTAAATAAAGTAAACTATTCTGGGTTATCATTTATATTATTCATGCTTCCCAATGAGTCATCGTAAATGTTGGACAAATTTGGCCCACATACCAAGCATGTGCCAAGATAGGTCAGGGTATAAATGGTCTTGACGCAGAGCAAGGAACTGGTCCCCGATCAGATGTCATGGTATTTAATGCATTAAGGGCATGGAAAAGCTTGTATATGCCTCAAGATTTTATTCAAAGCCTTATAAATTTTGCAAAAGTTCAAAATCAAGCTTTGAAGGACCAAACCATCATCAAGATGTCATGCAAGAACAAATAGACTAGCCAACTTGTGCATTTTATATCTTGCTTAGGTAAGCTTGTGTGACCAATTAATCAAGTGCAAATATAGTTTTACATGTTAGGATCATCCTCAAATTTTTTTAGACCCACATGAGCTTTTTGGTTTGAGTTAGAAGCTTTCAAAGTTAGACCTGTGTAGTGAGATGTTCATGTGAACATCAAGTTTAAGATCGTAATAAATAGGTCTTTTTGAACTTAAAATTGATAGTCATGCAAACATTAATGATGGTCATGTAAACATCATTTGACATCCTCCAAACCATTAAATTTAAGATCATGAACTAGTCATTGGCTTTCAAACTGTGGGTCTTGGTAAGATCAAAAGTCCTCGCTCAATCTTACATCTCAATCCAATGACATGAGATGGGTCAAACAATTAGAGAGCTTAAGAGGCCACCACGTGGCATAAGTATGTGAATTGATAGACTGATATCAAGATCCTAAGAATCAATGTGGGATTACCAAGTGGCACCAATGGGGATAGAGTTGATAATTTCAAGATAAATTTGAGGGCTCATGCTCATTCATACCTAGAAAATCCAATGGAGTGAGGAAAAGGATGGCGTAAGTGGGACTAGTGAATCCAAAGAGATAATGAGTCAAGGACAAGTGGCAAAAGCACATTCAGTAGGTAAGAGATCAAAAACTCATGGGCATCCATGCATAGGTAGATTAATGGAGTGAAGTAGAGTCAATAAGTTAAAAGGATTTATGGAGCCAATAACCATAAAGATAGTTGAGCATGATGTAGATAGTTTGAGTTGGAAATTAACAACCAATAAGTGAGAATGAGCCCAAGACATTTTGATGAAAGTTAAAGAGGTTATTTTGGACCAAAACAAAGCAAATATAGAAGAGCCGAGCTTGAATGCAAACTAGAATTGAATTAGGGCCATAGTTTAGAAACCAAGCATCATCAACAAAGCTACATAAAGGTGAAATATATCTTTTAGTTTTAATACATAAGTTGAGGATAAATCAATGACTATGTGAAAACCAATGGTCTAAGATTGGTTTTTGCATATAATAGACCTATGTCTCACCTCATCATGGTTCACATTTTTAGGTTTAGATGGACACGTTATGAAGATGTGGTACTTTTTATCTAGTTCCAAGGGTTGGTCCTCGTCATTAGATTAAGTGGGAGTAGCATGGAGTCTTGAGATAAAGACCTGGTGGTTGCATAAAGATCATGGAGTGTTAAATTCTTTTACAAGGCCTTTAAAATTGTGCCTTCTTGATAAGATCCTAACTTAATAACATCCTTGAATTAGTGCTAATCCATCAAAAGTGATTGGTCCTTTTCCAATGCATATTTCTCTCTCTCCTTTTTCTATAAATGCAAGATTTTAAGCTTTAAAATGATGATCTATGCCTCTTTTTAGTATGACTAGACTCTACCAAAATTTGTACTGCAACACCTTTTTGATGCAATAAAGACTAAATTCCATCATTTTATAAGCCAGATTGAAGTGTTTTTTATGGATTCATGCATTATAGTTAGGTGAATATATTTTTTGTGCTTATGTCTAGAGTTTTTCTCACCTTCAAGAAGTGTTTAATAGTTCTCATAGGTCATTATAAGTGTAATTTATAGTTTATTGTCTACCCTAAAAGTGGATATTTTCCCTCTCTTACTAATTTGATAACTGATCAATGCCTTATTCTAAAATATTTATGTGAGATTGATGTTCTTTGGTTTGAAAAGTGTCTCATAGTGTGAGTTGGGGTGATCAAATCATTGGTGCATCATCACTTTTTTACATGCTTTTATAAGTTTTATAGATTTTCTATCCCTTTTCCAAGAAACTGATAGTTTAGGTTTAGCGTAGGTGATAGATCCACAAGGAATTCAACCTTCTCTAGAGGTTTGATCCACTTTTATGATACCCACAACCTACGATCAATCCCATGTTGGACTAGATTTGAGTAGGAAGATCTGAACAATCCCCTCCTCAGCTAGGGTGCAAATCTAGAACACCAATAGTAAGTGGTAAAGTTAATAAAAATATTGTGTGTATACATCATCCATTTGTGTGAGACTATATTTATATTACATGATCATGTATTTTTATACACAAAATTTAGAGTTTCTATGGGTGTGTGATAGATGTTAATGGTACCAATTTTTACCAGAATTATCATATTTTTATGATGTAGAAGGTGTAGGAAGCTTTGCATTTTTATAACATTATTAACTTGCTATCCTATTTGAAAACCATTCTCCTTATGTACACAAGGCTAAAATGAGGATTTAAGCACAAGATGGCTCTTCCAAATGGCATTGGATGAAGAGGCAAAACATTGATTCAACATTTCCTTACCTTCAATATTGGTGATGATGCAAATTGCTCCAAATCTTTGGAAGTCAAATACTCTATATTCATTAATAAATAAGGTGGTGGCCTTATGTTTTTCAGTCAAATTATCACATAAGTGTAGGGTAAAATCATGGAACTCATTGATGTAGTCATTCATTGATTGATCCTTATGCTAACAAACTTTTTAAAACTTGATTTATTTATCTTTGAATCAGTGGAGTTGATAGTAATCCTCCTTTAACACATCAACAAGATAAATTTGAATGGATACTTATGCACATTAAGCACTCAAAGTCCCACTAGCGAACCACCAGAATGAAAATATTCAACACAAAAAATTAGACCTTATCAACATTGGTGTATTGATTGAATGAGAAGTATGCCTCAAGTTGTTTAATCTAGGAATCCAATGTTGTGGAGTTTATTTTTACTTCAAGCATGGGAATTTCAAGATTGACTTGTAATTTTAAGGGAGTTAACTAGTGAAAATGATATTGAGCATCCTAAGAGAGAGACTTTGAAGAATCCGAGTTGAGTTACATCATAAATTCATAGAATTGGATAAAGTGTTTGGTGCACTATGCTTCTAGGGCATTTGCATTGAGATTCTGGATAAACAAAAATTTAATTCATAGCGATATAAGGTGAAAGTATGATAATATAATTTAGTACCTTATTTTTTTTAGTAAAGTTCTCACATAGGCATGTGGTGTAGTTATGGAATTCATTAACATAGTCTTCCATTGACCATTCCTTCCATTAGAACAAATGGTGAAACTTAATGTGATCATCCTTAAAGTGGTAGAGAGGATATTAATCCTCCTTAAACATGTTAATAAAAGTATTTGAAGACTCTATTACAAAAAAATATTGAGTCTCTTATGCAATCAATCATTTTATTTTTTGCATGGTACTATTAAATAGGGCATATCAAGACCCCAAAAATAAAATGTGGAAACCTAATGTAAATGTGGACTTGATATGCTTTGTTTGAGTTCTCCAAGAAACCAGTTACTTTAGTTTCATGGGGCACTCAAATAAGGCATATCAATCCTCTAAAATCCAAATTTGTCAAACTGATTCATAAACTCATATTTGATATGCTCTATTTAATTTATCTGTACAACAAATCTTTCTATTTGTTGCATGAGGCACTCAAATAGATAATATCGATCCCCTAAACAAAAAATTGACAACTTAATGTCAATTTGGACTTGATATGACTTATTTGAGTTCCCCATGTAACCAATCACTTGATTTATTGCATAAGGCACTCAAATAGGGAATATCGAGCACCCTAAATACAAATGCAAAAACTAATGTAAATTCACACTTGATATATCAAATTAGAATGCCTTGTGAAACTAATAATTTGATTCATTACACATAGAACTCAAATATGGAAACTATAGCCCCCTAAACATAAATGTAAAAACCTGATGTAAATTGGGAGTCAATATTACATATTTGAATAACTCATGCAAATAATCACTCATTTATTTTCATGAGTTCTCAAATAGGTCTTATCGATACCCCCAAAAACAAATTTGATAACCTATTATAAATTTAGACTTAACATGCCTTGTTTAAGTGACCCATGTATCCAATCATTCAATTAATTAGATTAGGATTTAAAATAGGGCATATCTATCTCTGTAAACACAAATGTGACAACCTAATGAAAATTCACACTTGATATGGCCTATTTGAGTGCCTTGTGCAACCAATTGCTTTATTGGCTACACAAGGCACTCAAATAGAGTTTGTCATGCCCCTTAAACACAAATGTGATAAAATAATGTAAAATTTGGATCAATATGACATATTTGAGTGAATTGTGTAACCAATATATCATTTTTTTTGAATAGTGTACTAAAATAGTGCATATCAAGAACCCTAAAATGAAATGAGATAACATAATATCTAATGTAAATTTAGACTTGATACATGCGCTACTTGAGTGTCATGTGAAACCAATCATTTGATTGGTTTCTCAAATAACTTAAAAAGGGTATATCATTCCCCTAAACACAAATGTGACAACCTAATATAAATTTTGACTCAATATTCTATTTATGAGCACCTTGTGTAACCAATCACTTGATTATTTGCATGAGGCACTCAAAAGGGGCATATAAATCCCCCTAAATATAAATGTGATAACCTAATGTAAATTCACACTTGATGTTATTTATTTGAGTTCCTTGTGAAACTAATCACTTCATTTGTTACACACAATACTCAAATAGGGCATATCGATCTCGTTAAACAAAAATCATGACAACCTAATGTAGATTTTGACTCTATATGCCCTATTTGAGTGACTTGCATAATAATGTTTTTAATTTTTAACATAAAGAACTAAAATATGGCATATTGATCCTAGTAAACACAAATGAGATAACCTAATATAGATTCAAACTTGATAACTCACTATTAAAATCGATTTGAGCATGCTACAAGAGAGAGTTAGAATGTGTTAAGTTCATCTCCACCATCAACTCATACAAGTGGCCAAACATTTTGGTGTGCTATGATTTTAAGGTGTTTGCAATGATATTTTGGACTTAGTGGGATACCTCAAGTTGATTTTAGGCATCGCCCATCTTAATTTTTATATGGATTTCTTCTAGTTAGGCTAAAACATATTCAAATAGTAATCCTTCCTTCTCTTGTTGCACTCAAATTTTTACAAACATAGAAAAGAGATATGATTTGATACAAATGATCCATGCCATGGGGACTGATATCTTGTGCATGAGGGATAACCTTGCACTTATAGATAAGTTTTGATCTTATGAAGAGTGCACGTGTGTTATCTTGTAGAAATTAAAATAACAAAAAATTAATCAGAAGGCTAATAATTGTAGGAAATACAATTTCTATTCAATAGGAATCAATAAGAGAAAACTAAAAAGACAAATAATGATACAACAAGACTAGGAACAAACATTTTTATAATCACGAGGGGAAACACTTTCTTTGATTTACCTAGAAAAAATGTTTGAATACAATGCATATGATAAAAAGGTTATATAATCAAGGCATGCTATCTACCACTAAAATTACATTATCATATAATTTAGACCATATGCATATGCTACATATTTATACATAATATATATATAAAAATTACAATTATTAAAAATTACAAAGAGAATAATTACAATTTGTTTCATCTTCTTCCCTCATGATAGTTGAGCTTATTCTAAGTGTGTGGCCATTTACCTTCTTAGTTAGATGGTAAGTCTAAGAGATTTCATAACATGTGACAAAACTAAGAATTTCCATATAGTAAGTGTTATGGACACAGTGTGATGATAAGATCCACATTGGGTGCATGAGATGTGGCACATGATTTTATAAGTGTAAGAGGCTCTATGTAAAAGTGAAGTGTTAAATGATAATGTGATGATGCAAAATATTTTTACTACATGCAAAATGATCTATCTATAAATGTTGTAAGACTTGTGTTATTGTGAAAGAAATGCAGTGTGAAATATTCCAAGCTACGTTGTGCATAATTTATGTAGGTGCACAAAGGAGAAGTGTACATAGGTACATGATTGTGAATGAAGAACCAATGTCAGCTTTAAAAATACTCATTTTTGCCTCTAAATACATCATAACATCACCCATTAAGACATGAAAAAATCATCTTATAAAGACACCTAAATGACACATCATAATTCAACTTAAAATAACCTACAAATTCATTGTAATTCTAGTTGATAAAGTCATGTGTCATAAAGACACCCTAATGTCACCCTTTATAGACACCTTAGTCACACGACTTGAAATTTGACTTAAGGGTTATAATTTTTGAAAAATAAAAGCCTATGTAGCTTTAATACGAGTTAACTATGACTATAAATGGAGAATTTAAATGGTCTAAATTTTATAATGAGTATGAAAATTCACGTGTCAATATTCTTTCAAATCTCACTATCTCTTAGAGATGTGAGGTTTGTAAAATTATTTTTTGGTACACATAACCCCTTAAAATGTTATAAATTAATTTAGAAGGTCCAAAACCTATAAAATTACCATTGGTTTTTATAAAACATACATCACTACAAAAATTACACTTAGAGAACCTTATGTTCAATTCTAAAATTCTAAAAATGACTAAGGACTAAACAGATTAGATTTTTAAAACCTATCTTCTAAATGGAAACTGTTGAGTGTGGAACCCTTTGGGGCTATCACATGACCATGATGGTATGTTTTGGGGGATTAGAGAGCTCCAAGGATGTGGGGAGCACATTTTGCATTTACTCCTCATGTGTCTGTATATTATTAAATGCTTATTTAATAATTTTCATGTTGACTTCCATGTTTATTGGAAGTGGGATTGATTTCCTTGTTTTAGAGAATTAATTGTTAAATATTTAATTTCCATATGAGGAGAAAATTATTAAATATTTTATTGAATAATTTCTATGATGTATTATGGAAGTGGGATTGACTTCCTTATTTCAAGGAGTTGATTGTTATCTCTTTGTATCATAAGTTATGCCTTTTGGAGGAGGATGGTGTGGTTCTTCTTGATGGAGCTTGAGGATAAGCTTGAATATGTGGAATGGCATATTTCCTAGGAGCATGAGGCCATCTTGGATATACATGGTGAGTTTCTCCTTGTTAGAGGGATTTCTACCTTATTTCCTTTCTATACAGGTGTGGCTTTGGAGTGAAGAGATAACAGGTTTTGCATATGATAGGATATGATATGTGAGATTTTTTTGCAGGGTGTGGTATAGAAGCTTGTGGATGTTTGTTTTATATAGGTACAAGTATGGTATAGAATTTGTGGATTATTGTTGATATATTTCAGATTTGGATAAACAATTTAGAGAATACATTTGTGAATTCTAGAGGAGATATTTTATCTTTGTGAGAGGTTCTTTGTAATCTTGTTTTATTACAAATTTTATTGAGAAATTTCTTAGTCGATGTAGCCCACATTGGGTGAACCATGATATATCTATGTTATGTGTTATTACTGATTTTGTTCTCTCCATTTATGTTTTTATTTAATCGTGATTTGAGGAATTGTTTCTATGATGCATGTTAATACACAATTAAATATGATTTTCACACATTTAAAATCTATTTATGTGATTTTATGGTGATTTAAATTTGGTTTAAATTATTTTAATTCCTAACAGAAACTCTTAGATCCCTGAAATTGATTTTATAAGACCTAAAGTAGGCCTAATTTATTATATTTAGTAATATTAATTAAAGTATAAGGATATAAAATATAATATTAATTAAATGTAAGCTTATATTTTCCTACATATAATATGAATTTCAACACATGCATTTAAAAATATAAAATATAAAAACATTTAATAAACTGTCACATGCACTAAAAATGGTGTGCACCCTTTGCAATGCATAGGGTACATGCTCTTTGTGTGCCCTTTGAATTACATAGGATGTATACCCTTTAGGATTGGTAATCTAAGCTAATTAAAAGTATGATTGAGAAAATATTTTAAAGGGTGTGCACCCTTTTTAAAAGGGCGCTCATCGTTTATAAGTCATGAATGATTTTTTCAAGAATGGCCCCTTTTTCCTCCCCCAACTTTGATCCACCCCAAGTAACTTAACATTTTTACATTTCCATGCATTTGTTTAAAATAATAATAATAAATATAGATAACATAAAATTATTTGACCATTAGTTTTGATCAAATCTAAATCATTGCTTGATGGTAGAATTGGCCTTGGTTTAATTGACTAACCTTCACAAACCAATATGCTTAAATAAAAAATTATCTCTTAACCAACCAATTTTTTATGAAAAATATTAGTCTCTCTTAAAATTTAAAACATGTTGATGCCTTTTATTCTTCACCAAAATTTATTTCTATAAGATAGGTACCAATATTTCATTTGATATATTGTAAAAATTACATACACAATTATCTAGTAATGATTATGAAAATGTTATCCAATTAAAATCAATATAATTATTTACTGTTAGAGATTAATATTTATTTGGGAATATTGAAAATATTATAATTATGTATTATTAATTATAGGGGTAGATGCATGGCAATGGGGGACAAAAGGGGGCTTAAATAGACACTTTTTCCTCTTCTAAAAATAATAATAGTTAATTTGGAGAGAATTTTAAAGATACTTGGACAAAGAATTTGTTAATAATGTAAGAATATGAATTGTGAACTTTGAATTTAGTTTCTAAATATATATATTTTTAATACTTAGATGAGAAAAGTATGTAAAATTGATGCATTTTTGACAATGACATGGTACTTTTTTGTGAAAACATATGTAAGCTGCATTGTACGAACACATTTTTTTGGAGTAAAGTTATAACACACACACACGCACGCACGCACGCACGCACACACACACACACACACACACACACACACACACACACACACACACACACACACACACACACACACACACACACACACACGAACACACACACACACACATGTTTTTTAAATAATTTTACAAGTCAAAACAATTGAAAATTTGAAACTGCAAGTGTACAACTACAACCTTTTGACTTTAACTTCATGAAAATCAATTTGTAAATCAAAGAATATCCAATAATTTGTAGATTTTTGAGATATAAGTTTTATTAAATATTTATTAATGATGAAAAAGTTTTTTAACTATTTGTAATGATATATGCATGAACTATAACAAGGTCTATTAATTATAAATTAAGAAATAATTATAAATATTGATTTAACATTAAAAAAATATATATTTAGAAACTATGCTCTCCCACCTACAAAATTATACATATATATTTTAAAATAATATAACTTGCCTAATCAGATGTGTCCTTAAAGACAGAAAACAAATAATTTTTTTAAAATTCATGTTGGTTGATCCATGATAGGTTTTAGGGTAGGTTTAGACCCCCCAAGCCTAATACCAATTTTTTAGGGAAACTAAAAAATACTAAAGCAAAAGTATTCAGTAGGGTGTACACCATTATATAAAGCACTTATCCCTTTGTATAGGTTGCATGCCATTTAAATAAGGGTGTACCCCCTTTATAAAGGGTGTATGCCCTTTAAAGAAGGGCATACCCCATTTACAAAGGGCGTACACCCTTATACAAAGGGTGTGCACCCTATTTTATAATATAGGGGATTCATAAATGCATCCTACCATTTCAAACTACCTCTACAAAGGTCACATGTTCTTTTTAAAAGGGCACACACCCTTTGTAGTCCATAAAAAATTTAATACATATTCATCTGTCCACAAATTTTACTCTATCATTTCACATTTTACAAACTTGAAACTGGTTCTTATTACTGACAACCTATAAACTCTTCATTTTATTTGTCTCAATTACTATAAATTCTTTAATTTTTATTCTATTTAGACTTAAAATTGAAAAGATAAATAATGAGGTCAGGTAGTCACCACAAAAGACCACTTAAAGAGCTAAAAAATGAGGAAATTGAAGTCAAGAGAGAGAAATAAAAATACAAGTAAATAGGAGAGCATCCATAAGAGCTTCTAGAAAAGGTGAAGGTACTTCTTCCACACCAACTAATATTTTAATTAAAAATAAAATGCCTAATTCCATGGAATTTAATTTAGATACCTAGGAGATCATTGGGAATAAGGTGTAAGGTGTAAGTAAAGTGTTGATATCATATCATCATTTGGTATCTAGATATTTGATTTCTAAGGAAATGGTACATAAAGAAGGCTTAGGTGGTATAATATTTTGAGTGTTTAGATCACCTAGATTAGTAGATCTAACATAAGTGATAAAAGAGATGTAAGCTACAATGGAGGCTATGGAAACCACACATCATCATTGAGTTAAAGTATTAGACAATGAAAGTGATACTGAGGTTGTGAAAGAATCATTTGAAGATCAAAATGTGGAATAATATGTTGATAAACTTGAAGATATATTATTAGAAGTTGTAACAATAATGACAAGTAAAACAAAGTTGGACCCTATAATTTATTCTAGAAGTTTCAGTCTTGAAGAACTCATTGATTGGATCAAAGAGATAGAGAAGTGATTTGAGTATGAAAGTATGGAATATCCTAAATGATTTAAGTTCATTGACACAAAGATTAAAGGTCATGCATCCTTATAGGGGGAAAATGTATAAGCTGAGAGAGTGCACAAAGGGAAAGAAAATATTAAGACATTGAATAATTTTGTTGTATAATATGAGTATAGTTAAGAAGATCCAAAACCTGTGACAAAAGGAAATGACTATAAAGAAATATTATAAGGAGTATTAAAAACTTACCATCAGAGTAGGTCATGTCAAAGATAATATTGATAAGATAACAAGATATGTGAATGGATTGCACATGGTAATTCAAGATGAATTTGGTATGATCATAATGTGATTTGTTAAATAAGCCTATAAGTGTGTGAAGAAAGTAGAGGAAAATTTGTTACATAAATAATAAAGAGGAACATCAAGAGGAGGATGAATATTCACCTATGGACATGCAACTAACATAGGTTATCCAATTCAAATACAAGAGGGTTAGACAAATACTTCATAATGTAATGGTGCTAATTTCCAAAGAGGTAGAAGTAATTTCAAATGCATACAATATTATGCCTATGGGTGAGGTAGAGGTCATGGATTCAAAATAACATATTTAAAATACGGTGAGAATGGCCAAAAATCATTTAAGTCCTCTCATATGCATAATAAAAGAAACATAATAACTGATGCAAGTGTTCATATCACACAAGTTGATGAAGAAAGTGTTGCATATATTCATAACATAGATGAACCAAGGGACTGGATAAGCTCTCATAATGAAGAGGTTATTTTTGAAACCTATAAAAGAGGAAACTAAGCTTGCATAGATAAATAATTTATTTAGAGTCTTTTACAAGTCTGAAGGTAAATGTTGTAAATTGGTTGTTGATAATGAAAACACATATAATATTATTTTGCAAGAAATCGTAGATAAACTTATGTTGTAGAGAATTTTTCTTACAAACTTGTATAAGGTTTATTGGTTGTTGAAAATACATCAATTTATGGTGAATGAAAAATGTCTAGTAATTTTTTAGATTGGTACTTATTGCAGTAACCCAAATATGGTCATGAAAACTTGATCATGCCTATTTTTATCCCTTTTTACCATTAATTGACATGTGCACTTAATTGACACCTATTTTTATAATTTGACCTATCCTAAGCATAAGAGGAGACCTACTTCAATCACATGGTCATCTATTATCACCCAAAAAAATGTTCTTAGTGTTTAAATCACCTTTATGAATCTATATGTCTTGAATCAGACCCTAAACTCAACATTTTTCTTGAAGGGACAATAATGCCCAATGTTCATGTCCCTATTCGTCATCACTATCCTTTTGTCAAAATAGTCAAAATTTAAAAAATGAAAGTATCCCTAGGATCAAACTTTAGATTTATAAACTCTCTAATGGGTATTTTTATAACTTGAACCACTATAAAAGCACATTAATTCATTCATTTCACACATCTAGGAAAGATTATCAATTCTATTAAAAGAGCTTATTTACATAAATGTAAATTGAAAAAAGTTCCATGTTTTTCCCAAATCAATTTCTAATAAAATCAAATAGTCATTAGCCAAGTCTGAATTTAGATTTATGAAGACCTAATGCCAATGATTCAATATAATTCTAGATGAATTCCATAGTAAAAAAAGCACAATTTCATAAATCACCTAGGTAAGAGAACTACATGGAGGTTTGATCCCTCTTTGGAATATTAGTATGTAGGAAACACTTATCATAATGGGGTGTTGAGGTCTAACACAAATCCAACTGCTTACCCATTTTTAATTCTTCACATCATTTATCTCTTTGTGGTATAAAATCTAGGGTTTACATCTTTAAGGTCTATAACAGGTCTTTGCACAGTCCTCAAAATCAAAGTAGCGCAAGAAGGCCTAACTGTCACCATCACACTTTATTATATCAGTTCCAATTCTATATAAATAGACAAGATCAACCAAATTTTGTTATTGTCCCTTATTAGGCAGTCCTATCCATCAAAACACTCATGCTCAAATTTTTAAAGATTTTTGGGGTTTTTTGCATTTTATTTGTTCATGCATTTTATTTTCCTATTCAATCAAATGACGACTCAAATAACTAAGTTCATCTCTCTTCTACATAGTTTAGCCATGTTTTTTTCTATTTTTATTTTTCTATTTCATTCATTTATTTTCAATTTTTTGTTTAAATTTAGTCACAACACCCTGATTTATTCTATTCCATTTATATGAATTAGGGTTAATTATATTAGTAATTAAAATTCATCATAAATATTTTGGTGAACCCTATCTAACCCTAGGTCTTCCTTAAGTTTTCAACCTTCTATGATTTCAAATTTAATTACATTTAGATCTTTTAAAATTTTTATGTTGAGTTTTGTCCTTCCTTTTTGCATTTGAAAATTCCATTTCATGTTTTTATTATATGCCACCTAAGAAATTTGTCTCTAATACTCATTTAAGGTGAAGTGATATAATAAATAATATTCTAATGGACATATCCAAATTCCTTTAACAACTATTAAAATGAATTATTCAAATGCACACATTGGTTCTTCTTTTGATGAATAAATTACTAATGAACACTTTTAAGAACATAATCAAGATGAAAAAGATAATGAGAAAAATGCACAAGATACCCATGCTGGTTCAGATAAGATCCATATTGTTAGGATAAAAAAGGCCTAATCCTAAACATGTGCAGGAATGTAAATGAGGAATTAAAAAAAGCTACATAAAATAAAAATAGGAAAGATAAACCATTACACAAGATATATGTGGAAACCCTACTAAACTAGATGGGAAAAACCATGGGGCAAAGGCAACATCCAAACTTCATATTTCCATTAACAACTCTCTTCTACAACATCTCCTCTTAGCAAATCCTTTATAGTCCTCATAAGCACTCAAGTGAACCAAGATTACAACCAATATTTATAGGTTCTAACCTCTAACAACATGATGCTAACACCATAGAATCCAAGGGAGCTCCAAGCTTCTACCTCTTTCTCCATGAGCTAAGCTAACAAGCCTCTAAGATCCATGTATTCATCTAGGTGAGCCAAGATAACATAGCCTTTTAGGATATAAATTATAACCTCATGGATATAAACTATAAACTATAACACATGTGAGGCCAATTTGCAATAGTGCATTCTTGTCTTCTTCCATGTGACCACACAAGTCCAAAAGGTGTTGCAATCACATTTTGACTTTCTCTATACATGTGAATCATGGTTCCCCTTAAAAATTTGACCCATGAATGATCCTTTGTCTTTTTCACCATGTGACAACCCACATGTGACTCATGAAGGACAAAACCCATGTCCTCTAGTGGAGTACTATGCCCCACACCTATCATATCATCATGATCACACTTGGGACCCACCATGGGCCCCACTACCACATAAACTTCCTACCACATCAATTACATGCCATGCCACCTACATGTCACATCACCTACACACCCACATGCAACATCACCTGCATGTCATGTCACCATGAATAATATCCATGAATAGTGACATTTGAATAGTGGATTCATACCCAACAATCTCCCACTTGAAGTCATATACACAAGAATTTACTACATATGTGTTTTATGCCAACTAGATGCCATCCAAATGCAATCCATGCTATCATCAATGCCCATTTCTACTCTGTAACATGCCCTATATAAGTTTTTTCATTACTAAAACTTCTTTGACTTGATTGGATTTGTCAACATCTACTTCTCTATAGCAGATTTGTAGCAAACAAAATTACTCCCACTGCACCATAGACCCATACTTTAACGATTCTGACATGAACCACTCACTACTCCCACTGCTTGGAAGTATCTGGTATAGTACACACCATGGATTTATTGAGGCTTCTTAATCTTGATGAATATGATACATAGGACATCCATGTCTTCTCCTCGTCTAATCTAGGACCTCTAGAAGATAACTTATAATTGTAAGAAGTGGGATACTTAACTTTATTGGTTTATATACACTATGCATCTCCATCCTTGGTTTGATCTTTCATCTCATCCTAGTCACCCGAGCCATCTCACCATTGATCATGTTGGGGTTTGTAGCCAACATGCCATTTACACATATCAATAGCCTCTTATAAACCTTGGCTCTCCATGAAGGTATTCATATACCACATCAACATGCTTACTAGAACCCATATAATCTTTAATTCTACAAACCAAAAACTCTTTGCCTCATCCTCATAGCCTCTTGGCTACTCCATCTCATCACAAGATCACCATGCAGGAATGATGTTTTTACATCCATCTATTCTAAAAGCAACAAGAGCACATTGAAATCTTGATAGTAGTTAAAAATAGGAGAGAATAACCATAGAAGTGAATCACATGACTCCTTGATATGTAACATATTGCTACCCACCATGATCAACATGATACCCATCCTAAATTCTTAGGAAGTCATCATGCTACTCAATGTATCACTACACCTACCAAGTTTTCATGCCCTAAAGATATAATTAAGTTGCATCTTACTCTACCATATGTCACACACACAACCTTCTCCTTCTATGAAACCTTAAGTCTCTTATTTTTCTCCATCCATTCTACACCACTTCAAAAAATAGGAAACAAGAACACACAAGTCAATACCTGACTTCTACATGTAGCAAATTGCTACCCACCATGCTCAACATGGTACCTATCCTCAGTTCTTAGGAAGTCATTACACTACTTAGTGCATCACTATGCCTACTAAGTTTTTGAGTCCCAAAGATATAGTCAAGATGCATCATGCTCTATCACATGTCACACACATGACCTTCTCCTTCCATAAAACCTTAGGTCTCTTGTTCTTCTCCATCCACTGCTAAAATAGGTACATATTTATGTTTATTATACCTCCTCCTCTACATGGAATTTTTGCATCATCTCAGCCAACACATTATGGTATTAGGATCCCATAATTTGTATCTCTTCTCTAGCTGAGAAACAACAAGGTACTTGCCTTGTCATCACCCTCCATCCTCACCAATGGAGACTAGCTTGCTCCACCACAAGCTATGCAATTGCTTATTCATGAGGAACACTATGTTGGTGTTAATCTGTCTGGTAAATATTTTTTTGTTTCTCCTCCATTTCTATATTTTCATCTTCATCTTCCATAGAGATAAATGCCTGTTGACAATTTTGACCTCAAAGGTCAAATTTTCACCCCTACCATTCAAAATTTTGCATACCATGCTAGTTTTCCTTGTGAATCAGTATTTGGTTCTAAAAAATCATTGAATAAGCCATGGTTAACAGGTCTTAAGGTTGTTTAGGTGATTTAATGTCTTTACCTTCACTTGCCTTGTGTTTTCTAGTCATTTTCTGGCCTTTTTCGAGTCATTTTTAGTGGTAAGAAGAGCCTAGAGTGTATTTATGAGTGTCATATCATGTGCCAAGATCATTTCATCCCATAAAAATTAATAATTAGATTGATAACTTTATGGACTAACTCTATGACTTATTTCTATGCAAAATTTGACCATTTTATGCCATTTAGAGAAGGTTTTGATAGTATATAATCAAGAGGAAAATTTATTACATCTTTTTTCATCTCATTTGACATGTGAGAGAGTCAATAAAATATTTTAAAGCATTTAATTCAGATCTCCATGGTTAAAATAATATTTTAATACAAAATCATGTGCCAAGATCATTACATCCCATAAAAATTAATAATTAGATTGATAACTTTATGGACTAACTCTATGACTTATTTCTATGCAAAATTTGACCATTTTATGCCATTTAGAGAAGGTTTTGATAGTATATAATCAAGAGGAAAATTTATTACATCTTTTTTCATCTCGTTTGACATGTGAGAGAGTCAATAAAATATTTTAAAGCATTTAATTCAGAGCTCCATGGTTAAAATAATATTTTAATACAAAAATAAGCCTTTTTAAGGCATTCACTTTGGTTTTCAAAGGATTTTTATGATAAAATCATAATTGAGGATTAATTTGGGTCATTACAGGGCCATATCAGTGATTTGGAGGAATTTCTAGGTGAAAATTTTCAAAATCCAACTTTGCTCCAATTTTGACCTTCCTTGCATGCCTAGAAGGGCAATTTTCAAATGCTCAGTACAAGAAGAGGAGAGAGAGTTAGGATTTGAAAATTTGGAAATTTTTATGGGTATGATTAATATTTAAATTAGTGGTATTTCTTCCCTCATATTTATGAACAGTCACTAAGAGTGACATCAGGTTACTATAGCCTATGCATCCAAGAGGCATTTGTTCTTGGACTTGTTTCTCAAGATCAGTACACAATAAGGAGAAATGGTTTTAGGTAATGTTTTTAGGGTTAATTAGGCTAATTTTAATATTTTTATCATTTTATAACTCCTTTTAGGAAGGAATTTATAGCATAAAACCTTATTTCTTTCACTATCCTTGAGAATGGCCTCCTAGGTAAGTTTTGAATCAGAATATGAGTTGTTTGTCAAAAAATTTCACATTAAAATATTATTTATGGATTTTATAATTCATGACATACCTATATCATTAAATCAAAGGTTCACAAGTTTCTATTCTGGGTCTGTCTCTTTATGAGGGGTTTATCCAAGTATGTTTATTCCATAAGGTATTAATACACTTTTTGAGATAGTTTTCAATGTTATTATACAATAATATTGGATGAGAGATGATTTAAATTGGTTTAAGAAAGAAATAGGTTTCAAGATACATCATGGACCTTGACAAAACCTCAAAATTCTTGCATCATGATGACACTTGGTCTGTACATTCAAGGATAAACACTTTCAGGTTTTGGAAGGACTAATTGGTGTCATATAATGTGAGGAGTGATCAGGTTAGAATAATTTGATTTAGGTTAAAAATTTGATTGAATTTGTTTCCATGGACCATGTCAAGGTCATTAACAATAATTATCATGCTCTCAAATTCAAACACACAGTCACCCCTGCTTGCATTCAGTTGTCACCATGGTGGGTTGAAGAGTAAGGTCTTTAGAAAATTTATTGGAGGTCATAAATATCCTTAAGAATTTGAGAAGTTATATTTAACTATCATGAGCAATTAGGCTATCCCAATGCCATGTATTTGACTATTTTATCTAACACCCACATAGAGGCCTACAATAGTCATCAACACCTACAGGGGCCTTATGAAAGCTAGTCATAGTTGAATATGGGATGGCAATGTGGGTAGAGCACTTAATCATGGAGGAGGATACATTTGAGATTGGAAAGGAATAAAACTTGTGAAAGAACATATATAAATTTCATCTGCCCATATTCATTTTCACCAACCTGTGTATTGAATCTCCACCTACAGGTGACTCTCTCAAGATTCCAAGGTATGGTATAATGATTTGAAACATGTTTGGAGTCCTTATATGGTTTTGAATAGATTGATAATGTCATTTCAAAGAATGAGGGAGTCATGTATAGATCCAAGCACACTCATGTCAGATGGTTACATATTGGAGATACAGATAAGGGATAAGTTCCCTAAAAGATACAAAATAGTGTCCCTGCAACTTCTTGGAGATTTTCATAAAAGGTCAAAGGATAGTCTAGGCTAGCCTAAATGTTTCCATTTGGTATCCCTCTTGTAGGGGTTGAATATTGATTGAAAGAATGAATATGTGATTAGAAGCATAGGGTAGTAAGAAGTATCCATGTTTGATGTCTGATTACTGCCATTGTTCAATAATTTCTACAACCTTCAAGAAAACCCCCATAGTCTAAGATGGTATGACAAATAAGGAAACCTTGGTAAGTGTCTTATGGAGGTGGAATAAACTAGTGTTTCAAATAACATATCAAAGAGCTAATGGAGATATAGGTCATGATCTGCATAACCACCTACAAACCCTTTTAGGCCCAAATTGACACCTATAAGTTGGAAGGATGGTAGTAGAGGTGGAATATAACAGTAAAGGTTTGGCATATAAGGAATGTTTGGGCTTAAAATCCAAACATGATAAGGTATTATTAAAGTACAAATGAGACCAAGAGTCCTAATAAGTAATGAGGATCATGAAAGGATCAGGCCCAAATTGACACCTATAGGTGTACTTCTTGCATCATGATGGCATTCAGTCCATACAAATAGTCATTCAAGCATGCTACAGCCAATGGTGAGGAGTTCCATTTGGTTTGAGGTCATAAAGACTATTTGGGTCAAGATGTTGATGTAAAGGAAGGTTATTAAAAGGACAAATTCAATTTTAATAAGGGATTAAGAGGATAACAATGAACATCTACTACACTAAAGCTAATCTACAGGCCTATATTCATTTAACTACCTGGCAGAGTTTGATTTTTGAGGTCATAAAGACTCTTTGGGTCAATATGAGATAAGAGGTGAATCCCTTCATACACTAAGCAAAGGGAGATGGATCAAGGGATTTAAATGGATTAGGAATCATAAATGAGACCTACAACTAACCAAAATAACCTACAATCAGCCCTAAGGATAGTCATTGACTAAGAAAATAGACTATGTTCAAGAAGGACTAATGTGGTCATTAGGAGATAACCAGTGGTAGTGGGATAAAAATATCACACCATGAGTAAGGGAGGGGAATTTAAAGTTTTAGGTGAGGTTTATGAGGTTTAGGTAAACACACCTATAGCCTCTAAGGTGGTAGTGTGCATTGAACAAGAGGATTGTATGTTTTAAGGTCAAATATATATAAAAATGCCTATGAATTCATCAAGGATCATGATTAAAGGTTTTCAAAACACATCTACAATCATAATGTACACCTACAACTGTGTATCAAGATGGTTGAGGTTGGACTGTGTATGGTACAAAATATGGTGAGACTAACATCCAAGTTAACATGAAGAACTTAATACTTATGAGGATAAATTAAGAATTTTGAAAAAAAAATTACAAATAATCCAAGGTTTTATCTTATACCCTCATTAGGGTGAACTAAAACCAATTGTGGGGGACAACCTACATCCATGAGATGAAACAGTCATCTCAAAGGCATGAAGGATGAGGAGAAAGGTTATTTGTGATAAATGTTTATTTTATTGATAATGAATAAGGGTCATAAGGATGTATTGTAATTGAATAAGTAGAAAGGATAATTTTAGGGTTTTTAGGTACACTTACAAGTATTCACATACAATTAGATCATGTGTTGAAACCATTAGAAAGAGTTCAAAGTGAAGGAATTGGTAAAGTTTTGAGTGTTATCAGGTAGTTAACAACTCAAAAATGATTATTTATACTTAATGAGGTTCATAAATCAATAAAAAACATATTTAAAAGGATTATAACACTCAAAATATAGTCCATATACCAATTTTGCACATAGTCAATGCTTAAGAAGTTTGCCTTGCGAATTATGGAGTTTGAGGGAGATAAAGGCATCAATTTGAATTGAATTTTTGTACAGGGGGTAATAATGACCCAAGGAACACCCCAATATAATTTATTTTCATGGGAAAATAGGGAACATATCCTCTATTTTATCTCAGAGGTAGGCCACGTTCAGGTATGCACGAAAACAAAGAATGATGAGAAAGTGACCAAAATGAGTGTTGGGTGGTGTTGAAACACTTTGTGGTGATTTTTAATGATTAAATAAGGTATATTTTTCTGTAAAAAACATTAATTAATCCTAGGAATGATGAGAAAACACTCAGAAGTGTTGGTTGGTGGTCCTTTGCATTCAAACCCCACTAGGCTAGACTAAACCTATTGCCTAACAAGGGGCTCATTTTAACTTCCAAGGTATAATAACCATTAAAAATAATTGAAAAATGTTAATGGGGATATATTATATGTTTTAAATCTATTTATTTGTATAATTAAGCACAAAGAAGCCATTTTGGGGCTTAAAGTCAAGACAGGGTGCACAAATTGAAGAAGTCAACTTGATAGGCCGATTTTGGATGTTCATCCCATCAAGGAGGTGTAGAATGGAACCTAAAGGAGTTAGGGTATGTTTTTAAGGGCATTATAATTAATTTTTTTTTTAATTTTTTCTCATTTTGGACATCACATTTCTATGAATCCTCCTTAAGGGTGAAAACTACCAAAAAACCCCTCCAAAAACCATGTTTTGAACTAGTTTGCAAAGATTGAGTTGGATACCCAAAAAAAACACATATTTGATTCATGAAAAATACCATATGTCATATGGGAATCTTAGAGGGTCATTCACATGTTTTTTTTTTGTACCTTAATTTGTATAGATTTGGGCAAAAATAGTAATTTTTGACATTTTTGAGATAAAATAAATGTTCCAAGGAGTGTAGAAAGCTAAAAATTGATGGAAAATAAATATTAAGAATTTTTTTACCTGATGACACTAAAAAATACAAAATAATCAATCCAAAGGTGCCCAAACCATTCCATTCTTTTGGGCTAGTCAGAAAATGCCTTCAAAAGACAAGCCTTCCAAAGACTATTTCATGGTTTTGGTACTTCTAGGTGGTTCTAGATCACAAAAATTGACAAGGATAATTGTGGGTGAATGGTAAAATTTAATCAAACACTTTTTTTAGGTTTCACACCTTCACGAGCTCCCAACTACATAATTTCTCTTTTAGGGCTAATTAGGCCTAATTTAGCAAGCTAAATGGGATAAAAAACATATCAAATCTTGTATTTTGGCCATGAAATTTTGTATGGAGATGTGGAAGGATAATGGTTACCTATAAAAAGTCTTGTTTTTTTATCATCACTTCCATTTTCTCCTAGACAAGGAGATTTTTAATAAAAAAGGGCTACAATGAATGCATGGAAAATGCATGATTTGAGTGTCAAATAAAGATTTTTGGAGTAGACGGTCCTTTAAATCATCTTGAACCAGGTCTGTTATGTCCTCAAGAAACCATCCATGGTTTAAAAGTGCAGTTTTGATGCAAGTATGAATAAAACTCCTCCTTTTCCCTCTATGCCATAGTGCAACATGAGCCTTTTGACTATTTTGAAGGCTAAATAGGAGCATATAGCCTATTACAAAGAATTATCAAGTTGATTAAAGATATGTCACACAATATTAAATGTAGGAATAAGTCAAGGAAGATAATAATTATTTGGAAAAGGTCTCCAACAAGTGAAAATAGGATTCTTTCTCTTCCAAAGCCCATGTGCAAGACAAAGTCAATTTGTTGAAGGAGTCTCATAACCAAATATTGAAAAGTGTTATAACATAATTAATGAGCCTATATAAGGGTTAAAATAAAATAATTTAAAGGAATTGAAGACCTACACCCATGGAGGAGACCCATTCATGAAGGGAGATAAGAAAGCTAAAATCTAGGGGTTGGTGCAAGAATATAGGCATTCTCCAAGTGCTCTAAGCTTGACCAAAAATAATGATGAGTATATTAATACCCATAAACATTGAAAAAATTATTTTCCACGCCAATTTATGAGTTACCAAGATTTGAGAAGCTAAAAATGCTACGTAGCACTTTTGGAGGAGCCATTTGACCAAGTTTTAGGTTACCTACTTTGGGGTTGCTTTGTCTCCAAGAATTTTCTTTGCTATATCTTTTATTTTTTCCAAAATGTAATATGAATATTTGATATTTTTATTGTGCCTAAAGTCTACCAAATTTTTTATTAACCTTTTAAGAGAAATAATAAGAAAAATTCCTCTATTTTTAGGTCTTTTCTAGTGAAGTGTATGTGCTTGCCATTGATATAACTTAGTAAAATACTTGTTTTCTTTAGTTATAGTCTAGTTTTGTACCTTCATTATAGATTTTTTATATTCTATAGGTCATTATAAGTTTCCAAATCAAGTTAAGTTCATGTATTAGATGTGAGTTCAATTTTTCTTTGCATGAGTTGTGTTTGTGAGGTCCTTATTGTGAAATATTGATGTAGAAATCTTACTTGGGTGTAGTGAATGTGTGTGTAAGATTTTTGTATTTCATATAAGTGTCATTGAAATCATTGGAGTTCACAAAAAAATTGGTGCATAACCTTCCATTTCAAGTTTCATTAAGTTTCATCCATTTTCATTATCTTTTGCACCCTTTTCATGGTCAGAATTAGTAAGTAGTAGCTTAAAAGTAAGTTTTAGTGAGAGAACCAAGGGAACTAGCCATATCTATAGATTCTCTCCCTTCTTAAGTCACCCACACTTTGGAGAGATTCCATGTTTCAATAGGAGTGAGGAATTGTGCACTTTCTCACAAGGGCACACTCTTGATTGATAACAATACCAACCATGCAAATTTTTTCTTTCCCTTTTTTTTGGTTTTATATCTCGATCTCTCCACCTGTATCTCCCACTTACACAAACCAACCAAAAACCATGGATATGATACCAATTTTTAGGATTAGAAAATATTAATCCTAAACATGTGTAATAATTTAAATGTGAAATTAAAACAAGCTACAAAAAATAAAAATAGGAGAGACAAACCATTACACAATATATATGTGGATACCCTCCTAAACCAGCTAGGAAAAAACCATCGAGAAAAGGCAACATCTAGACTTCATATTTACATTTTCAAGTCTCCTTTACAATATCTCCTCTCAATAACTCCTTTATAGTGCTTACAAACACTCAGGTGAACCAAGCTTGCAAACAAGTATTACAAGCTCCAACCTCTATACACATGATGCTAACACCATATCATCTAAGGGAGTTCCAAGCTTCTACCTCTTTCTCCATGATCCGAGCTAACAAGCCTCCAAGATCTATGTCTTCATCTAGGTGAGCTAAGATAACATAACCTTTCAATATCTAACCTCTAACCTCAAGGATCTCCATGCTTACATACAAACTAGGTGAGTCATGCTCTCATCCAAGTCTTATAGGCTCTAACCACCTAAGCATGATGATTCTTACAACCCAAGCATCTACGTGAGTTAATCATACAAGATTTATAATCTCTAACATTACAACATGTAATCCTAAGGCTTGAATGAATCCTCAAAGGGAATCCATAATGAACTCAATGGATTACAAAATACAAAGAAGAATATAATGCTTTATATCATTTTACAACAATGAGAGATTGACGAGAGAGAGGGAGAAAAATTCATGGCTACTCCAAAATTAAGCACATTTGAATGGGTGTATAATTATCCATATTTTTGGTTATCCCCATGTTCTAAAAGTCATAAAAAATGACCCTCTACTTAGACAAAATCCAAGGCCACCTTCATGTGGCTCCAAACATTGCCCCCCACTCCACAAGTGAGGACAAACACTCAATAGTGTTATTTTTGTCTTCATATCCAAGGGTCAATAAAGTGGATGCTCCACTTTAGACAAGATATAAGCCACCCCATGTGATTTCAATAATTTAACCCCTCTCACACATGTGAGGCCAATCTGCAATAGTGCATTCTTGTCTTCTTCTTCCATGTGATCACACAAGTCTAAAAGGTGTTGAAATCACCTTTTGACTTTCTCTACACATGTGAATCATGGGTGCCCTTAAAAATTTGGGACATGTATGACCCTTTATCTTTTTCACGATGTGGTAATCCACATGTGACTCACTAAGGACAAAACCCATGTCTTCTAGTGGAGTACTACGCCCCACACCTATCACATCATCATGATCACACTTGGGACAACCGTGGGCCCCACTACCACATAACCTTCCCACCACATCACATGCATGCCATGTCACCTACATGCTACATCATCTACACACTCACATGTCACATCGCACACATCATGTCATCATAAATAGTGACTATGAATAGTGTCCATGAATAATGACCTGTAAGTAACAGCTTCACACCCAACACATACTAATACCTCAATGGATTTGACCAAGAATAAATTACACATATATCTAAATTTTGAGGACTTTTTCAATTACATAAAACATACCCAAAGTAATTGAGGTCCTATTATCTTTCAAAAATGCACAAAAATATAAAAGTTCAATTCTTGTGAAAAAAGAGCCATTTTTTTGTATTATAAATCCTACTATAGGTGTGGCCATTATTAGTGTTGATATTTTTATCCGATCCAGATATTTAATTTTGGGTGAACACATGGTGTACATTAGATTTATATGCTTATGCCTAACTAAGTAAGTCATTCCAATCCTTGGGTAACTATGCCTTATGTACAACATACCTCATCTAATTCACAATACTTTAGTAACCAATTATATTTTTTTAAGCAAAGGTGTTACAATTAGAGAAAGGTATACCAAAACCTATCCAATCATTGGATTCCCATGCTTTGAATCATAATCCTTTAGTGCATGATATTGCATCTTATCCTTTACCCACTAGATTTGTAGCTCCTAATATTCCTTTATATGAGGGTAAAGGAGTTATTGAACTATATCTTAGATATTTTCATGTAACATGCTTGGACTATGCATTTAATGAAAAATTGCTAACTAAAATATTTCCAAAGAACTTAAAAGACTCTACTTTGTGTTTGTTTTATGATTTACCTACTCAATTTGTGAAAGCATTTAATCCTTTAGTAGTTATATTTCTCAAACACTTGTCTATAAACATTGATGAGAAACATTTGTATGCATAAATTACTAAGCCTAAACAAGGAACTAACGAACCCATGAATTATTATGTGCTTTGTTAAAATACTATGTTGGCTAAAATAACTAATGTATTGGAAAATAATGAACTAAAATACATATTCAAACACAGTTTGATTGCACCATTACATGATACAATTATCTTTAATAAGTTTAAATCATTTGAAGAGATTTATCATTTTATAAGAGATAGAGAAATCAAACTTCTTGCTTTGAACAAACTTAAGTACACATATACATCTATTATAATTTATACAACCAAGTTTCAAAGCAAACCATCTTACAAAACTAAGACACAAGATAATAAAGTAGAAGAAAAGATACAAGTCAATGTTATTTCTTAACCTACTAATAAAGTTGTTTTATCAGATCACCAATGCAAGAAATTTTCTAGATTATCAAAACCACTTTATAAAATGCTAAAATTTTTACTTGAATGTTGATTAATCACTTTGCCTCCTCCATATAAATTTGACATGAATAAACATTAAAGTAAATTATTTTATAACAATGCATATTATGAATATCATAGATGCAATGGTCATTCTACTAACATGTGTTATAAACTCAAGCATCTCATTCTCGAGCTTATTGACAATAATGTCTTAGAGTTAGTCACTCCTATAGAGAAATAAAATCCTCAACCAAATCACAATGTTAAACTCAATATTTTACATAATCCATTTCCTAACCATGATACCAACAAGGATACTTCAAATGTGCACCATACCAATAATGCTTATCCACCTCTTGCATCATGTGATCATCCTTTGGATGGTATTATTGGTAAAATTACTCCAAATGTTACACCATGTCTTATGATGATAGTGAAATAGTTGATAATGATTATGAATTCCATTATTTATGTATAAGAGCTCATATTTATCACCAATCGATTTATAATGTGATAGTTGGTAGTGGATCAAGCAAAAATTCATGTACAATTAATTTACTTCATTCTTTAAGTTACACACAAAGTGATATACATGTAATTAATAAAAGTGTTAAGTCTTTCAATGATAAGAAACAAACCACTTTGGGACATATTGTGTTACCTCTTCAATGGGCCCTACTATATTATCTACTTATTTTTTTGTTTTACCTAAAAATGGAATTTTCGGTATGATATTGGGATGGCCATTGGTTAAAAAAAATTATGTTGTTTCTTCTATAGTTCATAAATGTTTAAAGTATATTTATTACAATCAAATTTTCACACTTTTAGGATTAAATATGAGTATCTTATACATTTATTGATACCTCCTCCCCATACACCACCACACTTTAATGATACATCTATGAAAAAATAAAGCATGTTTATCAATTTGACATCTAAAAAAAAGGTTTCTAATCAAGAGGTCTAAAAGGTTAAAAAACAAACAAAATAAATCAAGTTTACAAGAAAAAGGAATCTCCTTTTCTACACACACACACACACTTTCAACATCTCATAGATCCATTTATCCTATTCAAGTTCAAATGAATAGTCATTCAGATAGTTTTATTATTGAATATTATATTTTTTTGCTTCTAACATTGACACATATGATACTTTTTTGTTCAAAAAAGGTGAGACATTTATCACTCATCATCGATTATTTAAATTACTATCTTAATAAAATCATTGGATAGCTTGTGAATGGTCAAAAATTAAAATTCAAACATATTCAAATACAAAATAAAAATATGATTGTACATAACTTTTGATTTTTACATTTTCTTCTTCCAATTGTTTACATTAGTGATCATTTTATCCGTTCATTTATGCCCTTGGTTTTCAATGAATTATTTGCCTCTTGGACCTTATATTTCTCTTTCCATATTTGGACAGTCTCAAAATAGTGATCAATTCTTACTAACAATGACATTTACCTCTCTGCTTGCATAATTTTCACTAAAATTCTATTATTTTGATTACATGATAGAAACATTGATTGATACTATCCTAGTTGGTTAGTCATATCCTTTGGATATTTCCAACCAAGAACTTGAATTTATAGAACACAAAAATATAATTCTATCAATTTACAAATTATTTATGCAGTATCAATATATAATTTCTAGTTTTTCATGCAAAATATTTTTGGTTTAAGCTCTATTTTTCATACATATGACATATTTCAAGAAGTGTACATTTAAATAGTTTAAAATATACAATCAATTGTTTACATATATATTTTAATCTCTTATCAAGTTATAATAATGCCAATTCACATTCCATAGGGGAAAATTACTTCTATCGAGCTATTCAAACCATTGCTAGTGCATATCTATCATTGAAACTTATTGTGACTTGTCCAAATTTGTCTCCTCTATTCTATTTTTTACACCTTGGTTTCATTACAATATATTTTTTTATTACTTTCCGTATCAAAAAAGTACAAAAAAAATCATATATTCTAAAAAATGAAAAAACATTCAAAATATTGTCAAAAATATAAAATCAAGACTTGTACATGGTAAAGATCTAGTTTACATCTTTTCACCATGTTATTTATCTCATTATTATTATATAAAATATTATTTATATATCACACTTGCATTTCACTATTTCTATATCACACATGCATTTCACTATGATTCATGAGTGCTGTGTAGGACATACAAATATTTTTATGGTCTAAGATGTTGAACTTTCCTCTACCCATTAACCATGATAAGTTGGGGTAATTTTATTCATAGGTGATCTTATATAGGTGGTATTATTATACAACTACTATACGATTGAGATTTATCTTATCTACATGTTTTTCTAATAATTATATCTTAGAAAGTGTACGCGATTATGCTATTTGCTAGGATATAATCACATGATATGCGATGGTTTATACTACATTTTTAGATTTATGTTCCATTGATGATATTTACTTTTACATAGTATATTATAACTTTTCTTTCCTAATGTGTTAGCCCTCAACACTTTTGTGAGAGTCTTTGGTTGATGCATCTCTATGAGACCTTGTGTGTTGTTTGTGACATTTAAACATGTCCTTGCTTTGGTCCTTGACCCTATGTGTATGCAAAGTTTGAACATGTCCCTTGTTTTTGAAATTATTCATGTCTATCATGTGTGTAATTTTCACTTTGTGACTTTGAACATGTCCCATGTATGCATCCATTGGTCTTGACACTTTAAGTTTATATTATTGTGCATGTTATGTGTGTTCTTATTGATCTTGATGAGTTTGATAAGTGCCATGATACATATCATGCACTCTTAACATAATTAACACACTAATATAATAATTCCATGAGATTAATATATACATTATTTAGGACTTGTCTCTTAAGTCTATGCAAATTTAAATCCTACTATGCTAACACACTTTTCCTATTTACTACAAGTTTCAATGATAACATATTTAATACACATGTTTCAAGTTAAATTTTATTTTTAGATGAGTGAATTTTTAGGAAAAATTACCTCACCTCAAAAGGGGGAATTTTAATGGGATTCTCATGCATGAGATGAGCCATTTTCAAAGATAAATATTTAGTTATTTGACACAATCACAGTTTCAAAGTTATAAAATATTGTAAAAATTAGTTATTGGTGCATAACATGGGGGAGTATGCCATTTCATATCTACTCTTTTAGTTTCAAAGGGAAGTTTCAAATAGATTTTACAATAAACATTCATATACAAAATTAAATTATATAATTACAATGGGGGCATGATACAATTTCATACCACTTTTATTCTATTTTTGTAGATGTAGAAATGATATGAGCATGGGTGTAATCAATTATCTTGTGATCATGTTTAACATTATATATATATATATATATATATATATATATATATATATATATATATATATATATATATATATATATACACCAAACTATATTAGAATATTGTAATTTAATCTATAATCCATATGTAGTGGTTGATTCAGTTTAGGTGCATAGTACATGACTTGGGATTCATTATGCACTAGACCATTATGTGTGTGAATATGTTAGGATTTAAACCCATTTCACATCTTGGGGTTAAAAATATTATAGAAATTAAATTATTATTCAATGTCCCTCCATGAGTGTTATTTCATTTCAAAAGAGCAAATTCAAGTTAGGGTTTGATAACCACAAATTTCTCCAATGGTTGAGCTAAGGAACCATCTTCTCTAAGTGTTTAATGGGAGACACTGATTCTCCAATGATTCAAGGAAGAATCATCATAAAAAAAATTCACAAATATCAATCTATATGTCACACATATAGGTTTTAAAAACTATATGGTGCCTTTCACGATTGAAGTATGCATCTCAAAGATAAAATGTGTCTTATACACTAAGGTATGGCTTTCTTTTAATTTAGTTATTTCATTTATAGACTAAAGGGGGAGGGGGGTAATGAAGTAACCTAATTTTTGTTAAGCATACTTGATCATTCCTAATCTATCCCTTTTTACCATTAATTGACATGCGCATTTAGTCAACACCTATTTTTCTTATTTGACCGAAACTAAACATATGAGGAGACCTACTTTCATCACAAGGCCATCTATTGTCACCTATAGAAATGAGCTTACTATTGAAAACATCTTTATTAATCTATATGTTCTTACTTATACCCTAAACTCAATAATTTTATTGAAGGGACAAGAATGCCCAATTGGATAGGAAAGCCCAACATTCCTGTCCTTGTCCATCATTATTGTCCTTTCATTAAAATAGTCAAAATTTAAAAAACAAAAGTATTTTTAGGGTCAATATTTATATTTATAAACTATCCAGTAGGTATTTTTCCAAATTAAACCAATATAAAATCACATTCAATTCATTCATTCCACACATATGGTTAAGCTTATCAATTCTATTACAAGAGCTTATTTACACAGGTGCACATTGAACAAAAGTTCCCTATTCTTCCCAAATAAATTTCCAAGCACTTTAAGTAATCATGAGCCAAGTTTGAATTTAGTTTTATGCATCTCTAATCCCACATGATCAAATATAACTTCTAACCCCTCTTTAATCTACATTATTTGTCTCCTTATGGCATAAAATCTTGGGTTTCCATGTTCAAAAAGGCACATAATAGGTATTCCCACAATACTAAAGATTAAATCATCACAAGAAGAGCTAACTATCACTATTTCATCCAATTATTCTAGAAGCTCCATTTTCATGTGAAAATACAAGGTCAACTAATATGTAAAATAGTGGTAGTTGTTCCTATCCCCTATTAGGCATTTTTGTTCATTAAATCACTCAGGCTCAACTTATAGAAGGTTTATGGGACTTTTGAATTCTATCTTTTCCTGTATTATGTTTTCATGTTCAATCAATTGATGACTCAAAAATCTAAGTTCATCTATATTTTTCTTAGTTTAGCTTTTCTCTTTTCTCTTTTACTTTGTCTATTTTAGTCATTTATCTTCACTTTGTTATTTAAAATTGTAGTTACAACACCTTGCTTTATTCTCTTCCATTTATGTGAATTAGGGTTAATTACACTATTAATTAAAATTTAAAAATACTTATAAATATGAATTTTTATAAGACATAATGCCTATGGATGTTTGCCATGTTTTTATTGGAAGGCCTTGGTAATTTGACTATAGGGAACATCATGATGGTCGTGCTAACACCAATAAATTATGAAAAGATATAATTATACATACACTAAATAATTTTAAGGATAAGTGTGAATAATTTTAAAAGAGTCCAAAAGTGCTTATTATTTCAAGTATATAATTTTTGAATGAAGTGAAATAGAGTGAATGTTATGTGTTGATCGCAAACCCGGTGCAAGATGTTGCAAAAGAATAAACACTACCACATGAAGTAAAAGAGAAACTAAGTGAGTTTGAGGAGATTATATCTAATTATTTTTTAGATGGATTATCGATGATGAGAAGCATAAGTCATCACATGGATTTGATACTTAGTTTGAGTTTACCAAATAAAGCATCACATATATTGACTCCAAAAAAGAATACAAAGGTGCAAAGATATGTTTAAGAGTTGTTGAATAAGGGTTTAATTAGAGTAATTTTGAGCCTCTATGTAGTACAAAAAATACTAATTCCTAATAAGGATGGAGAATTGAGAATGCTTATTAATTCTAAAGAAATTAACAAGATTACAATAAAGTATAAGTTCCATTGCCATGTATGGATGATTTATTGGATTGTTTGAGTGGAATTAGATACTTAACAAAAAATGATTTGAAGAGTGGATATCATCAAATATGCATAAGAGAGGGTGATGAATTAAAGATAACATTCAAAACATCATGAAGGGTTGTATGAGTGGTTGGTTATGCCATTTGGTTTGATTAATTCATTGAGTAAATTCATGAAATTGATGATTGAATTTATTTAACCATTTTTGGGTAAGTTTGTCATTGTGTATCTTGATGACATATTGATTTTTAGTAGAGAAAAGGAAGAAAACTTGTGACATCTACATAAAGTGGTAGAAATATTGAGAGATAAAAAGTCACTTTTGAATTTGAATAACTATAGTTTCATGCATAAATAAATTGTATATTTTTGATTTGTTATTTATCACCAATGTTTGGATATGGATCTAGAAAAGGTGTGAGCTATATTGGATTGGCCATCACTGCATAGTGCATTTGAGGCACACATTTTTCTTGGACTTATAAGTTTTTTTTAGGAAGTTAATCAAGAATATCAATGGGATATGAACACAAATCAATGATGTGATGCAAAAATATAAAAGAGAATCTTTATAGACAATAGGGGAATAACATAATTTATAGTGATTGAAGAATAAGATAATTGAGCAACCAATGTTGGCATTTCTAGATTATAGCCAAGTATTTTAGGTAGATTACGATGAAAATATAAATAAAATAGGGGAAATATTAAGTGAATAAGTGAGACATATTTCATATATTAGTGAAAATTTGAATGATGGAAAACATAAATATTAAGTATATGATTATGAGTTATATGCAATTGTGCAAGAATTGAAGAAATAGAGACATTATTTGCTGCCAAATAAATTTTTATTGTATACAAATCATCAAGCATTATAGTTCATTAATATTTAACATAAGTTGAATAAAAGACATATGAAAAGGGTTGAATTCCTATAGAGTTATTATTATTTTTTGAAACATAGAAGTGGAAAGTCTAATAGAGTTGTTGATGCATTTAGTAAAAGAAATAATTTGTTGAATGAGTGAAGATTGGAAGTAATATTATTTTATATTATGAAATAAAAATATGAATAAGATGAGTGTTTTAAAAAAGCATGGAAGTCATGTAGAGAACTAGTCAGTCAAGATTGAACACCATAGTTTGATTATTTTATTCAAAAATGTTTGTTATTCAAAAGAAGGAAATTATGCATACTAAGAGGTTCAATGGGAGATGATTTGATCAAGGAAAAAAATATGGAGGTTTATAAGGCCATTTTTTTTATGAAAAAAATTAGCACATGTAGTATAAAATTACTTTTGCCTGAGTGTAGATGTGTAAATATTTGTTTAAGAGAGTAGAGTTTACCAACTAGAGAAAATGATAAGTCATAATATAGGGTTGTATCAAATGTTGCTATTATAGAGAAGCCATGAGAGGATTGTATTTTGTTCTAGATTTTCCTTAAATGCAAAGTGGAAATGATTCAATATTTTTGATAGTTGATATATTTTCAAAGATGGTACATTTTGTGCCATGTAGAAATACTAGTGATTCAATAAACATTGCTAATTTATTTTCATACAAGTTGTAAAACTACATGATTTAACTTAGAATATAGTATTAGAGAGATGTAAAATTTGCTAGACATTTTTGGAGAATATTGTTGAATAAGTTAAATACTAAGATACAATTCAATCTAGCATAAAATCCTTAGATAGATGGATAAATGGAGGCAATCAACAAAAGTTTGGGTAATATTTTGAGATGCTTAGTTGAAGGTAAGTCAGTTACAAGGGATAATGTTATAGAATAAGATGAGTTTTCTTATAATAATTTAGTGAATATAAGTACAAAAAATTCACCATTTTAGATTGTTTATGGGTGAAGTCCAAGAGAAGTTATGGAAATAAGAGACATGAAGAATGATAAAAATAGAAGTGTTGAAGTAAAATATTTTGTAGAACATATGCAAGAAGTGCATAAATAAGTGTGAGAATAGTTGGAAAAGAAAATATCACAATACAAACAACATGTAGATCAAAAAATAAGAGAATTTGAATATCAAGTGGGAGACTTAGTCTTATCATACTTGAGAAAAGAGAGATTTCCAAAAGGGTAATATGATATGTTGAAATGGAAAAAGAATTGTCCTTACAGAATTTTATAAATTTTTGAGAAGAATGCATATGAAATAGAATTACCCGAAGGTATAAATATATCACCTATTTTTAACATGGTTAATTTGTATACATATTATGAAGGATAAAATAGTGAAAATGAAATATAAATTGCTTCTAAAATTAGCGATATAACTTAAATTTTAAATATTTTGTCCTTCATAATATGAATACAAATTAGACACATTGAAAATAGGCTATATATCTATAACTCTGGGTAATTCTATTTCATATGCATTCTTCCAAAAATTTCCCAAAATTCTACAAGGACCAATATTTTTCCATTTCAACCTCTGATATGTCCCTTTTGGAAATATCTATTTTCTCAAGTATGCTAAGACTAGTCTCCCACATGATATTCAACTTATCTTCTTTTATGATCTACATGTTATTTGTATTTCAATGTAATCCTTTCAAACTATTCTCATGCTTGATTATGTACTTATCACATATGTTTTAAAAAATATTCTACTTCAACACTTCTCTTCTGATCATTTTTCATGTCTCTTAATTTCTTAAATCCTTATGGACTTGACCCATAAATAATATGAAATGGTGTCTTTCTCATATTTATATTCACTAAATCATTATAATCAAACTTAACTTGTGTGAGAACATTATCCCATGTTTTGTACTTAATTTCAACTAAACATCTCAAAAGATTACCCAAATTCCTTTTGACTACCTCTATTTGTCCATATATCTAAGGATGGTATGTTAAACTAAACTATAAATTAGTATTCAACTTCTTCTACAATGTTCTCCAAAATTTCCAACAAATTACACATATTTTTCAATACTATATACTACAAGGAAAACCATGTAATATTACAACTTGTAGAAACTATTTCTAAATTATATAGCACCTTAGTCTTATATGTTTTCAAAATACATACCTTGGCTATTCCTCTCACCTCTGTACATTTTCCTATTACTCAAAGGCTCACATCTGCTATCTCTCTATACATATTACTTATATCTTAGTCTAAATAATGTTAATATAATGACTTAGACCTTATAGCATGTTTATAATGTTAAAAACCCACTTAACTTCTATTTCTAAAAGTTTTGGACATGTGCCTATTTTCTAGATGCCTGGACACTTACATCCCAATCATATGTCTATGTAGACACAAGTGTCCTATTGAAATGTAAGTGTCCAATGCCTAAAGTCATCCAATTTACAAATAAAACATATTCCTATGGTTGACCTAAGTGTTTTATTGCAATATATTATCTAAAAAGATTGGTATATATGCATGATCAATCCTCATTTATCCCTCACCTAACACAAACCAAACAACTCACAAGGAAACTTACCAAACACATTCAATCAAGCATTCAAGTGAGCAAAACTTCCCTATTTTCCCTATTTCCATACTAGTCATAAGTAAAACACATCTATAGGTCTGAAGTATTGAAGGAACAAACTAAGAGACATATTTTCCAAGTTAAAAGCTAGGTCACTGTTGTATTTGATTATCACACATTGCATCATGTAGATAATATTTATGGATTATATAGCACCTTAGTCTTATATACTTGGAAAAATTAAACCTTGGCTATTCCTCTTAGTTTTAGACCTTTCCTACTTATATGAGTCTTTCATCTACTCTTCCTTGTGCCCCTTAGCCTATATCTCTTAGTATGATCAGTATTATGTTGATGATCGAGGCATTCTATCTTGCCTAGAATGCTTAAAATGAACTTATCTTACGTCTTTTTAAGTTTTGAACATATACCTACTTTCTTACTCTTGGACACTAATATCCAAAATAGACACTAGCATCAATATTAGTACCTTGACTTGATGTAAGTGTCTGGTGCCCTAAAGTTATCCAATTTTCAAATGAAACTTATCCTAATGGTCAACTTAAGTGGTTTAATGAGAGTTACTACTCTAAAGGGGTTGATATATATACAAGATCGACCCTCATTTATTCCTCACCTACAAGACCTATAAAAATACCAAAAACACTAAGGTAACTTATCAAAAGCACTTTGTCAAGAATTCAATTGAATAAATCTTCCATACTTACATACCAATCATATGTATAACACATCTATAGGTTTGAAGTAATAAAGGAACATCCCAAGAGATTGATTTTCCAAGTCACAAGCTAGGTCATTGTCACAATTACTTTTCACATATATTATTGTTGACCAGTTTTTGGTCATATAGGCCAAAATTGGGCACCCCCTCCTTTTTATTTACAAGAGTCATTCAATCCATGTTCTAGCTAGTTCATCCCTCAGCTGTCTTGTGTAAAATGTTATCTATAAAACCATTTCCCATGGAAAAACCAAGTGTTTTCCTCTTTTGCTTGCCAAGTGCATTTCAGGTTTGTCAGGTGACTTTACTTGTGAAAGGTTTATAAGCTAAGTTACTTGAAAAACTTGATGATATACCAAATCAATTTTTTCAAATAACTTGTACAAAATTCATAAGTCAAGATGCTGGATAAATCTGATTGGATCTCTATAGTGCATTCTAGGTTTTGTAGGCCACTTGTAAAAATTCATAAGTAAAGCCACTTTCAAACCTTGATTTGGTCTTGTTAGACCAAATTAGGTTTTCTAAATGGATTTACTCATTTGTCTTGTAAATAAGAGTTCACTTGAAACCTAAAGTAGAAGCTTGCAAGAAGTCCAAATCAGTCTATCAAGAAGGAATCGGGTTTACAAAGTGCCCTTATAGAAAAGCCAATGCCAAAATAGATATCTTTCAGACAAAATGTTTAAAGAATTTCCTTCGAACATTTTTTTTGAAAGCAAAGAAGGCCCTTCAGGAAAAAAGGATGATACAAAGGAAGAATTCCTTTGGATAAATGTTTAAAGGAATTGATAGTTGCCAAAAGCCCTAAAGAAGATAAAAAAAGAAGTGAGCCAAGGAAGAGGATGATTTCCTTTGAATAAAATGTTTAAAGGGAATATTTCAGACATTTTGTTTGAAGGATGCCTAAATAAAATCCTGAGGGCTGGCAGTGCAAGGGACAAAAGCCAAAGGATGATTTCCTTTGGACAAAATGTCTTAAGGATTGTTTCAAGGAAAAGCCCATTGCAAGAAAAGAGTGAGCAAAGCAAAGACAAGGAGGAAAGAATGAAATGAAGAGATAAATAAGAAGGAGCCAAAGGGAAGAAGTGAGCAAGGAAATAAATCATGCAACTTTCCCTTAGGAAGTTTACCTTAGAATTTTGTTTGAGAGGACCCCCCATCGAAATCTCAAAGCCAAAAACTTGAAGATGAAGAGTGAGCAAAGACAAAGGCAAGGAAGAGATAGAAAGGAGGAAAAAACAACCAGTTACACATAGCATAAAATAGAGCATGGTCCAACCATAACAACTTGGGGATGGCTTTGTCAGTTGCTAGGAGTATCCCATGATTTTATAGGCCCATGACAATAAGGGTGGTGGCTTGGACATCTACAACATGGATCTCCCATATGTAGTTTGAATAATATGGTAACATCATGGTCTCTTGTCTCCGTAGTGTTTAAATTAGCATGGGTCTCCATTCCTTGATTTATCAGCATCTTGTTTCTAGCTCTCTATATATTGTAATTTCTCATTTGAGAAAAGAAGTAATCTCTCAACTTGTATGGTGACACCGTGAAGGAATTTACCTTGAATCAGAAAGATCACTTTACCTCCATTTGATCTTGCACCTTTAAATATGTCTATGGTTTTATCTTATGTTAAGTCATTTTCTTTTCATGATTTCATAAGTTTATTCTAGCATATCTAATGCATAGTGATTTTATTCTCTTGCAGGTCACATGAAGTGTTTAAAGAAGTATAGGCAAGTGAATAGGCTATGCAACAGTGTGTCTCAGAACACCTCTAGTAGTTCTTCCTCCTTGTATCTCCATAGGACCCCTTGTTGAAACATTGATGTAGGAATTATTCTCATTTGAATGAAGTATATGCTTGTTGTCTATGGTTCAAAGTGTATGCCAAAGATGAGTAGACCAATTGTTTTGGTGCATCACCTCTTAGCTTAGGTCCCATTTTCAATATTTCTCTCCATTTTCACCCCCCCATTGTTAGTAGTAGGAAATCCAAGGGCTCAAGGTTCATCAAGGGGAGCTAGCCCCTAATCTAAAGATTCATCCCTCACATTTTCAACCCATGATAAGATGGATGTATCCATTGTGTCGCATGGATGAAGAAAGCTGAGCCTCCCTTCAGAAGGTGTAATCCATTACATCAACAATTATGATTCACATAAACCAACATGTAGGGGAGAACTACATGAGTCTGAGACCCTTTTATGGATTATTAGATATGTAGATAGTGCCCACTAAAAGTGGGGTCTTTGGGGTTAGCTCAATATTGTGTACCCACTAACCCATTTTCCCCCAAGGTCACTATGAAGATGAACTAGGGTTTTGAAAATTCATGAGGAGTGACAGTCCATGAAATAGATCTAAATGCACTAGATTAAAGGTGAAGTCAAACCCATAAGAATCTAGGTGGTTGCATCTATTTTCAATAAGTATTCCATATATGACACTTGCATAAAACCCAAAAAATAGCATTAATGTAACTAACCTATGCTAATGTTAGTGTCTAGAGCTATAGAAGTACTAGATCCAAAATCTGACAATTATTCCATGACTATCTTCTAACTTGTTTCCTACTCGTTCTAGATCCAACATTGTGTGAGCATCATAACCAACTAAGTATATTAATTATTTTTCATTTCCATACATAGATTAATTATTTCTATATTTAGCTTATACTTAACATAATAAATTTAGTGTATATTTATATATGAGTTTAGCACTTAATTAGCTTGCTGTAGATATGATTATCACCCTTGTGCATTATCATTTCTATATTTTTCACCCTAATATACCACTAATGTATGATATATAAACCCATATCCAAATTAGGGTTAAACATTTGGTAAACCTTATCTTTGAACATAAAACCCTAGGTCAATTAGGGTTTTCTAATTTTTTTGTTCCTCATTACTGATTATTATAATTTTACAATCATGTTTTCCATGGACATCTATGTAAATTATTACATGGTCCAATACCTTATAATTATTATGTTTTTATACATTAGTTTCTTGGTTCAATCCATTTAATTCATAAAGGATTCAAAACCTATGTTCCTATATCCTCCTAATGTTTATAATGAGAGGGTTTTAAAGTAGAAACAACACTTGATATCTCTTCAAAATTCCTTTTACAATACTATAGATATAGTATATAGATGTCAATGTGCATGATCTCAATTATTCATTATACCTAAGTCTTATTCAAATGACAACTACCATCCCACACCCATTATTTGACCATGACTTATATTGGAGTCTATGGTCCATGTTGTTACTGCTCGAAAAGGTAGGATTTCTCAACTTATTTCTCCACCTATTAATATACAATAGGTGCCTCCTAAACCTAAGATTGTAATAAAATCAAAGGGATATGACATTATTGACTAATTGAGCAATACACATACAAAAATTTCAATCCTTGAGATCCTAAAGCAATTTAATGTCTATAAGGATATCCTATACGAGGCATTGTATGAGACACAAGTTCCAAGTGATATTGATCTTGCTTATTTTTTTGGATATTATGAAATATCTCTAGAATAATAATAATCTCATCAACTTTGATCCAAAAAATTTACCATCACTAGATTTTTTCGACCAGAATTTGTCATTGTTCATACAAGTGACAATGTAAAGTAAATGTATCAAAAGAGTGTTTGTTGATAATGGATTGTGCTTAAACATTTGTAGCATACTATTACTCACCACCATGGGTATTAACACAAACCTCATTCAAAACACAATCATGTACATAAAAGGGTTTAACATTTCACCTCTAGTTAGACAAATTACATTCGATGTGACCTTAAGACCAAATATGATTTCAACTACTTTTCAGGTCATGTCTCAATCCTTACATTATAATTTACTCTTGGGTAGACATTGGATACATTTAATGGAATTTGTCCCATATACACTTCATCGATGTGTAAAATTCATACATAAGGGGACCTTATTATCCATGCTTGTTAATGGTGAACCTTTCAAATGTTGTAAAATGATACATTTTAAAATTGAGGGCATCCCTACAATGGTACCACCTAAACAATTCATCCCTCTTAAGCATATCTATATGAATGAAGTAGGTGAATCAAGTACAATGGATCATTTATCTCTAGATAAAAATAAGGTACTAAACTATAAGGTGCACATACATATGCACAAGGAGAAATAACCATTACCAAAATAACCAAAAATACTACAAGAGTCCCCAACATTTGAACTTACTTTATTAGTCAATACTAAGAAAAAATATGACCATGTTTTAGATTACTATGACAGTGATAATGATATACCTTATGATATGATAGATGCGAATATGTGAAACTTAAAATTTTATCCACTTTATCACTTTCCAATAACTTATTTGAACCTACAAGTCTTGGAACACATAAGCTAAACCCACTTGCTGAAAATATAGAATTGAACCCAGATAAGGGCTAATAAAAAATAGTATATGAGCATGTAAATGCTTGTTACTCCATACACCTATCTTGGCTAAAAACATTGAGTCAACCTTACAAGTATAAAATTCAAATTCATCATGTGAAAAATGTCGAGTCTTATCAAAAGGATTCACAATGAAATTTACAGATTAAGACACAACAAGATACTCTAGATACCATGTTACCAGTGTTACTCTAATATAGAATGATTTATTTACCTTCTACTAGACACAGAGTGTGTAGTAGACTTATACCCATAGAAGACACAATACCATACTATAAATATCATTGGATCAATGGCCATCATATCAATCAATGTGAGATATTGAAGAACCAAATTCAAAAATATAAGAATGAAGGATAGATACATATTATGTCTAACATGAGGAAAAGACAAAACCCCTCCTATCTTTCAAAAATGAACTCTCTCATAAATTGACTAAGGAATGGGGATTTAACCATTAGTGATAATATTTATGGGGTATATTTCCACCATATCCAATTTGATAATAAGTGGGATACAACTTTTGGTACCAATTTTTTAACAAAATTAAGACATTCTTCAGATGAACTAACATACCCTCAATTAATGCCAAAAACTTGAGGATACATCCAGTTACCTATCACCCATGGCTCACATGTGGAAACTTCAACCATATGGATATTAGACCATGAACCATATTTGAAGCTAAAGTTTGGACAAAATTGGCTAACCAATTAGAATGATAAGCTAGATGTTATAAACATGTGTGTTAATTTCCTTAATATGGATACACAAATTTGTATATGACATGATGGCCATGATTATTTACCCACACCATTGGATTTAGTATACCATTAAATAAAAACATTGAAGTTGTGGTAGTGTAGTAGTGAAAAAAATATTGATAAATTTTCTATGTGGTCCTACACCTTTTGATGAAGACTTCCTTGATTGGACTTGTCAAATATTCCAAAAATACCCAAAAAATTAAAAACATTCAAAAATCTTTTTTTTTTTTGCACTCACATGTTCTATTAACTCCTTGGCATATATATGTTAGTTCTATGTTGATGGATGGCATATTAAATTACTTATACGTAAACACATTTGTGTCACACTTCTACTTGAGTGTGATATAGGTATACACAGATACATGTTCTATCCCTATTTTAGATATTGGGATTTTCCTCTACTCATGTCATGTAGACATTGGGGGCATCTAATTCTTTGATCTTAATACACACATTATATGGTTCGATGATCACTTTTCATTATTATGTTTAATCTTACATATATACTTATACATGCCTATTATTCATGATCATATCTTACATAGGGTACATGATATGCTATACACTTGACATTTTTTTCTGAACACATTGGATCCATGGGCTACTATGACATGTTTATGTTGGTTGCTTATGCCTTTATTTTATGCACTTCCTTGAATGTCTTGCCTTGATATTATTTTGCTTCTTCAAGCATTTGAATATGATTCTTTTCTTGCAGCCCCTATGCCTATGTATGCTTTCATTTAAATTTGCATACATTATTATTTATTGTATGGACATTTGAATATATCATCCTTGATGTTGTTGAAATTTGACTAAGCCATGTCCCTTTGATTGTGAAGCATTTGAATATGCCCCTTATTTATGGTATCCTTATACCATTGCCTTTTGACTTTCTTTTGAGTACTCTTATGTGTGTGCTTATTTACTTGTTGAGATTATATTGTTACTATCTAAAAGTTACCATGATCCTTACCATGAATCTTAGGCCTTCATGTGATCACATTGGGTCTATGTGATTCAATGTTATATCTATCTAGACATATTCATTCTATATGTTACATGGTTACATTCACATATTATACAGTTATCTTATCCTTTTGAGTGAGGTAACTACCAGTTCATATCTTTACCTCACCTTAAAGGGGGGCATATTAGTAGGGGAATGCCATAGAGGCATGTTATACACATTGGGCACAATTTATAGATGTAGTGGGGGCATGTTTTAGAAGCATGGTATACACACTAATTCAATAAATGGTACTTATGTCAGTTCTTAGATTCACTGGGGGCATGCCATATGGGCATGGCTTACACACATTCATAACTTTTAGATTCAGTGGGGGAATTATTTATAAGCATTTTATCCACACATATTAAGTATGTGGTACTTATATTAGTTTTAAAATTCAATGGGGCATGTTTTGGAAGCATGTTCTCCAGACTCATGTAATGTTCAATACTTATATCATTTTTCAGATTCAATAGGGTCATGCTTTAGAAGCATGTTATCCACACCTATTTAGTATTCAACATCTCCATATTATAGTGAAGGTATGTTTTGGAAACATGTTCTCCACATTGGTACTTATATCAGTTTCAAATTTATCCATATATAGTGGGGGCATGCTTTGGAAGCATGTTCTCCACACTTACACAGTTTTTTGAATTAACCAAAGCACATAGTTATATGATTTAGATTCATAGTTGTGGAAAAATTATCTGCATTGGTACCATTTTTATACATAGTTTTATCATGAGAAATATCTAAGGTACATATGTTATGAAATTTTTGCCTAATATTGTAAAATCCAAATTAATTTCAATTTCCAAAACACTTTTATGGATTGTTACTACATCACAAGATTTTTTTGTATTGATACCCCATGAAATTTTATGGACCTTATTGAGATAATATAATATAGTGGTTGGTTTGATTTTTGGTATGGTTTAAGTGATTAAATCATTCAATCTTTCTAGGTTTTTAGTTTGGACTTGATTGTATCAGCCAACCTCACTAGGTTATAAGTATCATTGGGTTGCATGATTGAACTAATCTCAACTACTAGGTGGAAAATCACTTTTTATTTAAGGTTGTGAGCATGGGCCTTATAATATCTATCTCTATCTCTCTCTATCTCCTTATTTATATACACTTTCAAGATTTATATATATTTCTTAATATCAATTTTAGAGCCTTACAATGATACATCTTTTTCAAATCAACTTGCCAATAGGTACGGTAGTTACATCGACACATAGGTGTACTTCTAAACCTTGATATTTCAATTTTCATATATTTCAAGTACCTAGATTATATGCACTGATTATATACTATAACATGTTCTTTGTTGTAGGCTAGTCACCAACAAAGAATTCAAGTTGGGTACATGCAAATACAAGGTGTGTTCTACCCACTCAAGAACACATTCCTTTCCTTTAAAATAGAAATTTAATTACTAGATTAAAGGGGGGGAAATGTAGATGATATTTATGGATTATCTAGCACCTATCTTTTACACTTGGAAAACTCAGACCTTGGTTGTTCCTATCATTTTTGGGCCTTTTCCACTTCTACAAGTCTTGAATATACTTTACCTTGTGTCCCTTAGCCTATATGTCTTAGTTCAACCAATATTATGTTGATGAACCAAGAATTTGATCTTGCCCAAAATGCTTAAAATTTACTTTTCTTCCATCTCTAAAATTTATGAATATGTACCTACTTTCCTACTTCTTGGACACTAACATCCAAGATAGACACTAGTGTTGATGTTAGTATCTTGACCTAACACAAGTGTTCAATGCCCTAAAGTCATCAATTTACAAATGAAACATATCCTAATGGTTATCCTAAGTTCTTTAATGCAAGTTACATCTCTAAAGGAATTTATATAAATAAGATGAACCCTCAATCATTCCTCACCTACAAGACCTAGCAGATGACCAAAGATACCAAGAAAACTTATAAAAATCACTCTATTAAGCATTAAATTAAATAGATATTCTCCATTTACACACCAATATATTATAAAACACATCTATAGGTCTAAATTACTAAAGGAGTATCTCAAGGGCCCGATTTTCCAAGTTACAAGCTAGGTCACTAGTGTACTTACTTTTCACATATTGTATTGCTCACACTCAAGACAACATGTAGGGGATAACTACATGAGTATGACCCCCTCTTATGGAATATTAACTATATAGGTAACACCCAATGATAGTGGGGTATATAGGGTTAACTTGACATCATGTGCCTACTAACCTATTTTTTCCCAAAATCATTATGAAAATGAAAAATTAGGGTTTTATAAATTCATGACAAGTGATAGTTTATGACCCATCTATGAATACACCAAAGCAAAGGAAAAATCAAACCTAGAATCATCCAGGTGGTTACATACCTTTTCATCAAGTATTCTATACAAGACACTTATGTCAAACCCAAATAATAGTGTTGACATAACTATCCTAGGCTAATGTTAGTGTCTAGAGCTCCAGAAGTGCCACATCTAGAATTTGAAGACTCCTTCCAAGACTATCTTTCATCCTATTTACTAATTTTTATAGATATAGCATTGTGTTAGAATTATAACCAACTAAGTATATTAATTCTTTGTCATTTTCATACAAGCTTAGTCATACTTTTTATATTTAGCCTATACTCAGCATAATAAATTTAGTGTATGTTTATATCTAAGTTTAGTATTCAATTGGCTTGCTATAGATTTAATTATCACCATTGTGCATTATCATTTATATATTCTTAACCTTAGTAAACTAGCAAGGTAGGATATATACCCCCATATCCAACTTAGGCTTAAATACATCCTTATGCACACACAAGCCCACACAGAAGGGAGAACTACATGACTTTGAGGCCTTCTTTAGAGTAGTGGCTATATGGGTAGCACCAATTGATAGAGGTGTATTTTGGTTTAGATTGACACCATGATCCCACTGACCCATTTTTACCATAGTCACTATGAAGATGAAAAACTAGTATTTTTCTATTTGATAAGGAGTGACGGTCCATGAGCTATATCTAAGCACACCAGAGTAAAGGTGACACAGAACTCATAACAATCTAGGTGGTGGAATATAAATCTAATAGTTATTATTTATTAGACACCTACATCTAGGTTAGACAAAAACATTGAACAACCATCTAAGGTCACAAAGGTCAAATTTCCAAAATATGGCAATTGATCCAAAACCTACTTCCAGTTTGATTCCTACTAAATATTTAGATCCAGATCTATATTATCATCAAAATTAGCTAAGTATCTTATTTTCATTATAATTTCAATATCTAGAATATATGTACTTTCTATTTTTATCATATCTTAGTATATAAATTTAGAATATTATTTATCTAAGTTTGAAAATTAATTGGCCTGCTATAGAGTTAGTTTATCAACCTTGTGCACTAGGATATCTCTATCCCCTTTAACCTTAGATTCCTTAATATATATTTTAGGGTTAAACATTTGGTGAAACTAATCTATATGAATGTAATTTTTTTGACTACTAGGGTTTTTAGTCAGCTACGGTTTCAGTTTTCTTTACTTTGTTTCAACTTATAAAGTTATTCATTTGTAAGCAATGGAACATTTTAATCAAAAAACTCATTTTCAAATGGAAGATAAATAAAAATTAGTTATTCATATTAATAACAAGGGATTAATATATTCTCTATTGTATGTTAAAAGAGATAAAATTAGTAAGCATGAGAAGGCTAAGGTTTCCTCACCTAGTGATGGTGAATATTTAGAAGGTACCACAAATGATTCCATTTCAATCAATCTACCAACATCTAGTGGAAGCATGGATTATGTTTTCTAAACTTGATTATGTGAAACTAATATTGCCACATATTACATAAGAAGTGTTAGTACTTCAATTGAATTGATGGTTTCAATGCCTATATCTACCCAACCTATGGGTATATCTCCTTTGGTGACTTCTCAAATATCCAACATTAAAGACCAAGAGGTGCAATCTCTTGTTCAAACTATAAAACATTTTCAAACTAAGGTTAAAAATATTGAATAAAACTATCTGAAATAACCTTATGTTATTGATTCACAAGAGGTTTTGAATAATCCTCTTTCTTTAAAGATATATTTTTACTCCTTTCCAACAAGTTTTGTTGCACTTAAGTTCACATTTTATGATACAACATCTTCGATATTTTTATGCAGTATGCCTTAATTATGCCTCTAATGATAAAAGTTTGACCAAATTATTTAAAATGATCTTAAAATAACATGATTTAAGGTGGTTATATTATTTACCAGCATAATTAGTACAAAACATTCAAACCTCTTGCAGACCAATTTTTGGCACACTTATCTATCAATATCACCAAAAAAGGTTTCGTATGCCCAAATTGTAAAATCAAAAAAGTAACCAATTAACCTATCAATTAATAAGTCTTAAGGTACAAGATAATGTGAGATAAAATGACCGATCCAATGGTGGATAAATTGTTTTAAGACATATTCAAGTAAAGTTTGCTTACCCCTTTAGATGACTCCATTATTTTCAAAAAATTAAAATAATTCAATGATGTATGCCATATTATTCTTGATTGTGAAATGTAACTTATCTCAATGAACAAACCTAAGTATGTATAAAATATACTGACTACATATGCATCTAATACCAAGATTACTATTAAACCAAGTTATAAGGCAAAACCTCCTGAACCTAAAAAGGAAACAACTACTATAGTTAACATGGTATCACAACAACCTAATTAGCTTGCCTTATCCAATGCACCAAGGAAATAATTTACACACTTACCTGAGTCTCCTAATTCATTACTCCCATGACTTTTAGAGTGTCACCTCATATCTCTCCCTCATCCTATATAGGTTGATATGAGTATACTTCTACCCATAAGGTATGATGTGAATGCTTATTGTGACTATCACTAAGGCCTTGGGATTTTTACGAATAGATTTTTCACCTTAAAGCATAAGATATAATACCTCATCAATGACCAAAATATTACATTTGATGATCCTCCAAAGGAATTAGGTTCAAAACCTAGTAATCATTAGAAGTAGAAAACATTTAACAATCCTTTGTAAGACCATTCTAAAAAGGATCTAGAGGTACAAATGACATATAATTCATATCCTCCTCCATCACATTATGGTCACCCATTAGATGGGATTATTGGTACTTATAAATGGCATACACCTCTTATGGTTTATAGACCCTCTATTACTTTTGATGATAATGAGATTGTGGATGATGAGTATAGTTTTAATTCTTTATTCATTTGAGCATACCTTGATTACCAACCTATACATAGTGTTATGATTGATAATGGTACAAGTGAGAATGTTTGTACCATGAAATTATTTATGAATTTGGGTTATATAAATAATGATTTACATCCTTTGACCATATTAGTTATATCATTTTATGGGACCTCACAATAGGTTCTTGGTGAGATTGACTTACTTTTACATGTGGGTCCCACACATGTGGTTACTAAATTCTCAATTATACCTTCCATAGGTGTCTTTGATATGTTATTGGGAAAACCTTGGATACATACACTTCAATCAGTACCTTTTACAATGTATGGGTATGCTAAATACATTCATGGAAATCGGGTAATTACAATTTATAGAATTCCATATGAACATCCACTTGAATAAGAGAAGTTTATACCCAAAAAATTAACTATCAAACCTACTAAGGTTAATCCTCCATAGAAGGGTAAGTAATAGATAATACCCTTTCCTCAATGGTTGATACTTGAGAGACCATTGTATTAGAGATCTATAATGGGTTACACAAAATCCTTATCTACTACATACCATATTTAGATATCCAAAGCACCTAAACATGTTTCTTTTAATAATATTCCAAAGAAACCATAGATCACTCAATGAGGGGTTATATTAAAACCCATCCTTTTTAATATTTATTCATGACCACCAAGTCTTATTAAACATATATAAAGCATTACCAATTTTACAATGACAAATATTGCACTATACATGCTCCTTAGCAGTACCACCAACTTATTACACCAGGTTCTCAATGGGGAGATACCTATGAGCATCCATTGGATGAGATCATAGGATAGTTATTTCTTTGTCATACTCCAAAAATACCATTTAAAAAAAAATAAACTTCAAAAATATGAAAACATCTACATCATTTACATATTCTAGTAGATCTTTGGCATATATGTTGTTGGTAGATAAAATATCATTTCTTTTTCGATACATGTGTTTCATGTATCTTATGAGTGTGATACAGGCATACACATATACATGATCTATGTAATTTCATATGTTGCCTTCCCTCTACTTAGGTCAAGTGGGCATTGGGGGCATCTACTTATTTGATCATGATACATCCAGACTATATTATTCCATGATCACTTTACATTGTCAAATAGTGATGCATTATTTGATTTTCATAAATGCCATAGAAATAATGAGTTGATTGTGTTGATTTTTGTTATTCAATGGAACTTTAGAACAACACTTTTGTTGATTGTAAATGGAACTTTAAAAGAACACTTTTGTTGCCTATAAATGGCACTTTAGAATAACACTTTTGTTCACTGTAAATGGCACTTTAGAATAACACTTTGTTGGCTGTAAATGGTATTTTAGAATATAAATTTATTGGCTATAAATGGAACTTTAGAACATCATTTTTTGGCTGTAAATAATGCTTTAGAACATCCGTTTTGTTGATTTTAAATGATGCTTTAGAGAAACACTTTTGTGTTTATGTATAGTGCTTTTAGTTTGTGTTTATCTTATTGTAGATAACATTTTCAAGTTGATAGGTCATTGTCCTAGATATAAAGAGTTAAAGGAGTTAAGTTTATATTTAATTTTTATTTCTTATTGATTATTGTTAAAATTGAGACCTTTCTTGTACATTTGACTGTAATAGAATTTATATTTTTATAGAACTAGTTTTAGTGCCAGGTAGTGGTTATATAGAATGTGGTAATAAAGATAAGCTTTCTATATCTATCTAGAAAGGAAGTAATTATATTCATTATTAGTTTTTTATTTTATAACATTCATTAAGATGTATTGAAAACTCTTATTTAAACCTCTCATGCATAGTTTAGAGTCTGATTTTCTTGATTTGAAAAATTATTGATGTAGTGGTTTATCCCGAGGAATATACATTGCCAAATTTATGCTGTACACATTATATAATCAGTCTTAGTGAAGGAAATGAATCACTCAAGTGTTGTTGATGTTTGGATAATCACATTGTGGATTGTCTAATTTTGGCTGTAATAATAAAAATAATATCATATATTACTTGACTGTTTTACCATGTACAACTAAGTTTTTTTATTCTATGTCTTTTTAAGGTTGTTTTAATCATATAAATGTTATAGCTAGTTGAAAACACTCTCTTTGTACTATTGAATGTTATTTTGAGAATATTTGGTACCAAGAGAGGACTGCATTATGAACAATGAAAGACTAAGTAAAATACTTGAGTATTTGGTGTAAGTAGGTAGGTCTTTCTTCTATGAAAATTGATTATTCTCTAACTATTAGTGAATAATTTTGGTATAGTTGTAGGTAAATTGTCTTAATTATTACCAACACCCTTGGAATTGAATTGGTATATTTCAAAAAGATGTTTTAAAGAGATTTTTGTATATCAATATACAACTATATTTTAAAGAGTGGTTGGTATAAAGTGGTGATTTTTTAAGAATTAAGAATGCTATGCACCTTAGCATATGATGTCAAAAGGAATGACAACTAATACTCTATTTTTTACTATAGGCATTCCTATTAAATTCTTTTATATCTATTTAGTGGCATAGTAAAGTAAAAGGAAATTAATTGGATTGAGTATTTATGTGTTCAAAATGATTGTTATGGCTTATAGTTTTAGTCCTTGAGATTTACTAGTAGTTGGCCATGTCTCTTATTCTCTAGCCATTTCAAATGAGTCACTTACATATTTGATTATCAATATGACTATTACAAATATATAATAAGTGATTATATGGAAATTATTGCTCAATAAAGATGTGATTACTATCATTATTATGTTTTAATCTTATTTCTTTTTCTTGTGATGATAAAGTTGGTGGAGTTCTTAACCACTTAAGGGTTGTGTAATTTCAATTGTTCTATAAGGGTTGTGTACTTTCAATTGTTCTATAAGTGAAATTATTTATTGTTTATTCCTAGATTGTGATTCATGGTCTTTATTTTGTTCTTATTTTATCATGATAATGGACTAGATGAGAAAGTACCGAATAACCTTTAGACCAATTGTGAATAGAGTGACTCCTATATGGATGCTTATGATGGAATGAACTTGTGAATTGGAGTCTAATAAAAATAATCTTGCTAGTGAGGAATTTGTTAAGTTGTCTTATTCTATTTGTGTTACCTTGTCTTGTAGAAAATATATCAATCATCACATGCCTAATTTGTGAATTCAATACAACTTTATTCTTGGATATATTAACATATCAGGGAAGCAGACTTGATGAGTCTATCCTTAGAGATCCTATTCTCCTTTTAGGAGCACATTATTTATTGGTTTTAAAATCCCTATAAGATTATTTGAATTATCTATTATTTTTCCTTTAGGACACTTATGCAGAGGTTAAGTTGACTTATGGATGCTTATAAAAAAGTGCCAGGATTGAGTTGGTAAGCCTTAACTATCCTAGTTCCTATTCAATCATGCGTAATAAAGGTTGAAGTGACCTCATAATTTATCTTGGAAGAATTTTGAGTTTTATTTTTAAATTATGTAAGTCCTATGGTCTTGTTTTATTTGATTAAACCACCTAGTTGTCAACTTTATAAACTAGAGAATTCATGTATAATTTCAATATTATAGTTTCTATTTCATCATTAATAGGATATACTAAAATTGGAGTTTTTGGTGACCAGTTTGAATGCAATCACACTAGTATGGCATGTGAATTTGATTTAAAACAAAGTATTTATTTATCATTTAACACTCATATGTGTGATATAACCTTGAAAAAAATCATGCTTACTGATCTAACATCTTGAGCTGCTTGACCAATGTGTTGTGTTATTTTTAAAAATGTGCATTTTCTAGTGAGTGTTATTTAAGTCATGAGGAGTTTTTATCAAAACAAATTGGGCATGAAATCTTCCATTAATCACTCTCTATTACATGAATTTTATGATATTCAATTTTCAAATCAATTTTTGTGAAGTATCTCACTCCACTTAAGTAATCCGTTAAAGCATCACTATGCATCAATTTTTGTGAAGTATCAAATCCATGTAATGCCTTTATTATTTTCATCAGTGGTAGTCCATCTAAAATTTTATTAGATATAATCTCCTCAAACTCACTTAGTATCTATTTTAGTTCATGCGATAATGTTTCTTCTAGAGCTTATTGTGCTAGTTTTGTGATCAATTTATAACATTCACCATATTTCACTTTTTTCAAAAATTATTTTCCTAAAATCATCAACACTTTTGGAATATTTTTCACTTATTCACACTTATTATTCAAAGGATTTTTTTTTTATTACTCCATATTTATATAATGTATATGTGTTAGCATGACCACCATGTTGTTCCCTATAGTCAAACTACCAAGGCCTTCCCATAAATATATAAATAAACATCCATATGCATTATATCACACAAAAATTCATCTATATAAGTAATAATATAAAAAATATCATATATTATTCATTCACTATAACTAGTTGTCCTTTTAACAACTAAGATACCGTATACAGGGTTGGTTGTAAAATTATCCTCAACTTTAGTTTATCTATATTTTATTGCAAAAAAACTATTATCTGTGTTTACACTATCAATAATTAGTTTCATCATTTACCTTAAAAATTGAAAATGGTTATAAACAAATTATTTATATGTAAGAAATTTTTTCTTATTCATAGGTTTCAATGATACCCTTTTATCATGAGATTTTTTCTAGTCTTTGATTCATCTATGCTATGAATAGATGCAACATTTTATTCATTTGCTTGTGTGATGTGAACATTTGTAATAATTATTTTATTTACTTAAATATGTAAATGACAACAATGAAATGTTATGTGGATAGTCTTACCACATTTAAAACACGTTCAATTGAATCCATGACCTCTACCTATATGGGTATTAACACAATTATGTTGTGAAGTAATTTCCTTACCATTTTGAATGTGTGTAGGATAAACTTTACCAATTCCATGTCTATTCATGAATATTCCTCTTCTTATTGATGTTCCTCTTTATTGTTTACATAATAAATTTTCCTCTTCCTTTAGCACACATTGATAGGATTTTTCAACAAACTATAATCCGATCATATCAAATTCATCTTGAATTTACATGCAAAAACCATTCACATTTACTAAGATCTTATAACATCATATTAAACATGATCCATTCTAATGGTAAGGCTGTAATACTCCTCAATATATATTTTTACAGTCATCTCCCTTTGTCATAGGTTTTGGATCTTCTAAAAAAAATCATATTATAATCCACAAGAATGAATTTAGCTTTCAGCTTGGTATCAAATCTATTCAATATCTTAATCTTTTATTTTATTTTATGCATTCTCTCTAATTTTACATGTTCCCACCATAAAGATGCATGACTTTCTAACTTTACACTAGAAAATCTAACTTGTTTGGGATCTTCAATACTTTCATCTTCCAAGTATTTCTCTAACTTAGTGATCCAATAAATGATCTCTTCAAGACTCAAACTTATGAAATAACCTACATGGTTTAACTTTGGTTACATATAATTCTCACTATAGCTCACAAGAATATATATTTAGTTCATCAATCTATTTTTATGTATTTTGATCTTAAAGTGCTTATTTTGTAACCTTCATATCACTTTCATCATTTAGTAATTCAACTCCACAATAATGTGTGGTTTCCATAACCTCCATTTTGGTTGAATTTTCGTTATCACTTCCATTAGATTTTATAATTTAGGTGGTTTACATATTTTGCTTCATATAGTGATACATAATATAATTTACTTGGTTTCATCATGTCACACACACACACACACACACACACACACACACACACACACACACACACACACACACACACACACAAATATGATGTAGATACATAGATATGGATCTATAGAGTCAATTTCATGGCTTTATATTATGTAATTTTAACTTCACTCCTTATTTGTAAAAGGTTTTTCTCCGCTTTTGTAACCCCAAATTAAGTTTAATGGGGAGTGTTAGAGAATTAATATTATTTAGGTTTATTATAGGTTTCTAAGTTTTTCTTAAGTCTTAGTTATGTGTTTATTTATTATATTTATAAATATATTTTATCATATCCTTTTGAGGTGCCTCTCAGATCTCTTATCCACTTGTTAGATTTGGGAGTTACTTACACAAGTAACTCTTCCTCCCACATGTCACACACATCCTCCTCACTTGTAAGAATATTATGAAACTTGGCACATATGCTAAAGTTTGCACATGTAACTCCTTATTCCTTATATATTTATTTGTTAAGCTCTTCTCTCTCATTCTTCATGTTGTATAATCTTGATATTGTTCTTGCTCTTGTATCCTTATGATGAAATTTTGGATTAAGGCTATTCTCTCTTTCTCTCTCTCTCACCTTCTTATTGTTAAGTACTTGGAGATTTATTATTGTAAGACTTATAATAGATTGTGAGTTTTTATTCATTTGATGATTTCCACACCTGTCAAATATCTCACCTCAAATTTATGATTTGATTTCACTTAAAGGTAACATTATTCCTTAAATTTTTCACTACTTATTCAACATTTTAATTTGATCTTTGGAAATATTATTTCATGTCTCACCCAGTCATTCTTGAGATTCAAACATGGTTTTATGAGCATGTGAGACATGAAAAAATATTATCAAAGATCAAATTAAAATGTTGAATAAGTAGTGAAAAATTTAAGGAATAATGTTACCTTTAAGTGAAATCAAATCATAAAGTTGAGGTGAGATATTTGACAAGTGTGGAAATCATCAAATGAATAAAAACTCACAATCTATTATAAGTCTTACAATAATAAATCTCCAAGTACTTAACAATAAGAAATATTATCAAAGATCAAATTAAAATGTTGAATAAGCAATGAAAAACTTAAGAAATAATGTTACCTTAAAGTGAAAGGAAACTAAAAAGTTGAGGCAAGATATTTAATAAAAGGAGAAACCATCGAATGAAGAAAAAAATTCAGAGTGGGCCATACTTGAGGACCAGAATCTGTATAGAGTAGTGAAATCATGAACACATGAGAGGAATAAAACTTAAAATGTGCAAAAGCATTCAAATACAATAACATTCCTTAATTGGTTCTAGATTAATTATCTAAATAAATTTAGGAAGGTGCATTATATATGTGGAAGATAGACATGATCACACATCATCATGAATATGATATTATACTCCCCAATTACCTTTATTACATACCTAAGTGATACCTAATAAAGCTTAGACCGTGTAGGTAAAATTACATGGTGGGAAAAAGTCTACACCAACACCCCCCCTTAGGCATAACTTAGGTGGGTAGAAGACTTGGGTCCTAACACAAAGGATTGATGAGGTACTTAAGTACATAATAAATATAGAGTTAACAAGTCCCCATAGAAGATGATGAAGTTACATACATTAGAGAGCATAAAATTACCAAGGTCGATGATCAGATCCTTTCCTTAAAAATTGAAGAAGCCCCATATGCATCAAACAATATTTATTTCTTTTATTAGAGGAAGAAAATGATAGGTGTATTAAAAATTTACCCATTCCACAATGGAAGATAAAGACAACAATATGTATGTATTTGAGCATGGTTTAAAACTAAAGTGTGGAATAGTTATAGAAAGATCATGCATAAAAACTGAATGTAAAACCACTAAATTAGGAAGCTACAAGATGAGATGAGGTGAGAGATCAGAAGTTTTGATCTTTAAGTTAATTTCATTAGGCTCATTATCATTAGAATCTAAAAGATTAAGAGGAATGTTACCAATGAGCTTAGGATGCCCATTATAACCTCAGGTTGAGTTAAAAATAAAGTTGAGACATTGAGACTCAAAAAATGGAACACTTGGCAAAGGTTTAAGAGTAGGAATCTTGAAGATACCATGATCTTAGAATCATTCAAAATTACAAGGGTTAGTGTCACCTTGAATCCTATAAATGGCTCAATTATGAGGGAATTTAATGCATTAGCAGGGGGAGGAACCGATAACTCTCATACGGTGAGTCCATGAGCTACCAAAAAAGATGTTATAAGAAAGGGGGAAGTTATAGATCATTACCTTCACATGGATTGTGATAGGTGGGATGGTAATAAGATTCCACATGCAACTTAGAGGAGGCATTTTCCATCTATCATATCCTTGTCACGTGCTATGTGTAGACTTAAGATTACATTCAGAATACCCAAGAGTCTTCATGAAACCAAGAGAAGTGACATAGGTTCTAGAACCCTCATCAATCAATTCATGATTAAGTTGGATATCATGGATTTGGATACTAATAAATAAGGGAGGATCATTTGCATGAAGCAAAATCTCATCAGGAATCCTAGATGTGATAGGAAATTTTAGAGAAAGAAAAGTGTATATGGTTTTGTCAATGTTGATAGACATCTCTTCACATTATTGTAAAATATTATCTTCAAAAATAGATAAAGCTGCCTCTCATCTTGCTAAGGGAGGATGAGGGACATTCATCTCAAATAATATTTACATGAGGTGGTTTCTATGATGTGGATAAGTCCTCATAAGCTCAAGGAATAGAATTTGAGATGGGATATTAGTGAGCTCCACAATGGGATCCTACTCATCATAGCCCATAAGAAGGTTTTTAGATAAAGGTGTGTAATGGTTAAGTAGGTCCTTGAAATTAGGAACTGAAGTACATTAGAATTTTTATTGATAAGAAGAAGAATAAGTTTTAGAACAAGGTGGTAAATCATGTTGAAGTGATAAACTAGTTGGTTTAAGATGATGTTGAGAAGGAGAAGAAGAAGTTTTAGTATAATCTTGATTATCATTAGTATTGGAAGATGATGGAAGAGTGGTATAAAAAGAATGGGATGTGTTATCCAAGGGGGAATAAAAAATTGGATTGTCAAAAGTGATAAGGTCTTCTTGCCCCAACTCATTTAAATGAGTTGGAGAATAATCTTGGATAACATAATATGTCTTATGGGAAGGAGTGTAGATAGGTTTGGAATCAATGAAAGCCACTACCCTTTAGCATATTAGTCATGCTAACCATATTTTCTTCAAATGTTGGTTTAACAAGACTTTTTATGTTATTGGTGGAAGGGGTGGCCTTATGTTGATTTTATTGGATAGGTTGATGATTATGTAAAATATTTTTATAGATATCCAAATGAACATTTACTTAACTCAAGGAGTGAGTTTTGTCATTTGATTTATAATCCTTAAAAGCAATCTCATAGGCTTGTTTATGTTTATGGATAATGAAATCATGATCAAAATTAGGTCCATAGAAAATCCATATTTAAATTATGAAGTTGTCTATAGGTCTCATGAGAATGACCCCAACTAGTGTGAAACCAACAAAACTTGTTAGGATCATACCAAGATTTCATATAACGAGTAGGGTCAAGCTCTCATGAAAGAGGCTTGGGTAGATGCTTAAGTAATTAAGCTAAGGATAGAGGTTTATTAACATTGATGTTATTGGGCAAAGAGAAATGAGGATTAGTATATTGTTGACAAGAAGGAGCTCGTTCTAAAGAAGGGTTAGGAATGATAACTTGAACATTGTGAATGGTATCACAAGAATCAGTAACACCATCATTGGTGATATTGTAGTTTTTATTATTAAGTATTAAACAAGGGCCTGTAGAAGGTTGGGGTGGCTTGAATTGATGCATTAGTAAATATTGTATTTTAGCTTGGTCAATAGCCTCCTCTAAGGTACATGAAGAGAGAGAGTGGAATCGATATTGTAATTTAGGAAAGAGATAATTTATAAAGAGATGAAAAATATTGTCATCTACCATGTTATGTTCACATTTGTTTGACAAAATATTCCATCTCTTAACAAAAGCTTAGGAAGTTTCATTCTCATGTTTTTTGAAATTAATGAAATGGGCCAAAGTGTTTTTAGGAATATCATTAGTTTTGAATTCTTGCACTAAAGCATTTACTAAGTCCTTAAAATTAGAAATGGAATGAGCTCTAAGTTGATTGCACTAAAGCATGAAGGTGGAAGAGGTTAGAGAAGAAGATGTCATGGTATAAGAAAGAGTCAAAATTGAAGGAAGAGGATAAGAACCAAATAAATTGGTACCTCCAAATACCATTGAGAATGTAGGAGTAGGTGAATGAGGCTCTTTAGTTTGACCACTAATCATGAGGTTATAAATGGTAGAAGGATCCTTTCCTCTATGTTGAGTAAATTCAGAGATAAAGAAAAGTATTTTAGGAGTATACTCTAACTCAGGTTGGTATTCTAATGAGAAAAGAGGATTATGTTATGAAGAGGTATGAGGATGGGTCCCATAATTCATCGTGTGAGTGGAAATATGAACGTTACTAGCATCCAAAAGAGGATCCCTACTTTGGCTATGGGAGAACCTATTAGGATTGGTAAAGTTCATCATGTTTGTTGACTGTAACTCAATGTCATTATCCAATAGAAATTCCATGATGAAGGGAAAAGAAGAGAGATGATAAAATAAAGGACAAAGAGGTGACTAAAATAGTACAAGGTCTACTGGGTCAATCTATTATAGAAACAGGGACTGTAAAACTATATAGGGTCAACTAGTTTAATCTAGTACAGTGTATAGAAGGTAGAAAAGCTACTGGGTTGACTGGGTTGATCCAGTACAATGGATAATGAATTTAAGAATACTAAAAATAGATTACAAAATGAAACAAGATAAGTTTTCAAGAAATGAAAAAACAATAAATATTGAAAGGAAACAAAAATTCAATTGGATTAACGTTGGCCAATTTAATTGAAACACATAAAGCAAAATCTTGCACTAACCCTGGCTAATCCAAGATTTTGTACACAAAATTAAACAAAGAGCAAGAAAACAACTTGGAAATTAAATCTAAATAATTGGTCAACCTGATTGTTAATTAGATTATTAAGATATGATTTTTAATGTGATTGGAAGTTGGCTATAAGGAAGGTACTAGATAGTAATCTAAGGATGGTTTCAGGTAGTTTACGTTGAAAGGGACTATAGTGGTAATGATACAGGATTGGTATTAGAGACTACCCCTCAATTAACACACTATAGCAATGAGGGTGTCAGGTGATTAGCTAGAATATACCATTAACCATGCTTTATACTTGACTAGAGCATCAAGTTGGCTTCCCCCTTGGTGATGAAATTCAAGTAGGTTGGCCTAGGGTAGACAAAATGTTAAATTACTTATTTATGTTTTTGTGATATAGTTATATGTACATAAAATAGAAATATTGAAACTAATATATTGATTAAAAATCCCCTAATTAAACTATATGAGCTATTTTAAGCATGTAAGCAACATGAAATAAAAGGTGTGAGCTAATTACTAGTAGATATGAGATTAATTCCAACTTTGAAACAAGGTATAGCATTGAAACTATATGGATAAAATACAAAATAGGTTTAAACCTGTATTATGGAAGAAAGGTCTAAAAATGAACTGGGTTGGCATTATACATCCAATTATTTCAGCCAACATATAAAACACAGAATTGGGTCGGCAGTGTCAATCCATTTGACTATGCAAGGGTAGTTTTAAAGATTGCAAACTATGAATGAAAAGAAAAAAAGGAAATATATAGAGAGGTAAAAATGAACCTTGGTGGATCAGATATGTAATGAAGAAAGACTACTGATGAAGAACCTTGAAGTATGCTTGAGAAACTTGCAAACTGGGTCAACGGTATTGATCAAGCTATACAGGAACTTGCTAAAAAGTGCTGAAATTATAAGGGGTCGACTAGGTCAACCTAGTAGGATGAAATAGGTGTCTAAAAGGTTGGAACCTTGTACTAAGTTGACTAGGTTGATCCAATTATCTATTCTTAAAAACTTATACATAGAGAACAATAGCTGAGTAATCCAGTATGTCAAAATATATGATAAAAATGATGATCAAAAGAATGAAAAATAGTGAAGAAAATCTTGTAAGGGTTAGTTTCACATCAGGTCCACCAGAATATATGCAATCCTAAATGCATCATGTCTATAAATCAATATTGTCTTAGAGAATATAGAGCATACCTACACTTCTGATTGGGGATACACTTGTTAAGAAAGATCATGACCAATATGGGGATCCAGTAGACCCGATTAGGGGATCAATTATCATACATATCATGTTAGGAAGGGTTCCAAAGCCTAAAATCTAACATAATCACATAAGAATGCTAATGGAGTCCTAAGGTTAAAAATATTCACTCTATTCTAATAATAAGAAACTAAATCTAATCTAGTGCACACCGGAGCTTATGGCACAAAGTGGGGGTTAGAAACAATAAAAAAAACTAAACTAAACATGTATTAGAAGATATATACTCATGTCAATGTATAAAAAATCCTAATAAATGGGAGAAGAATAAAAATGCATTATCTATCTACTCATACAAAGGAGAAATAAAGTTAAGAATACTTACCTTTGAAAATGAACTTGTCGAGTCTCAATCTCTCCCTTGGCCAAGGTGCTTCACAAGAGATTGTTGTGGTATGTAAGGATAACCAAGATAAATTATATCTAGGATACACGACCTATATAAGTATCTAAAATAATTCTCCACAAGATAATATTCGTATCTCCAAATAAAGTATGGAACCCTAAACTTTATTCCTCATGTAGAATGGTCAACAAGTAGATGTTTGCTTGCAATTCTTCACTCTTAATTATTCTCTTATGAAATGGTAGGAAATTAAATTGTATATATAGGTAGATCTTGCCCTAAATCCTCCCAAGAATGTTAGTTTTATAGGGTCTACCCAGTCGACCTAGTGTGTTTTAAGGGATAAATCACTAGGTCTGAGCTAGGTCGGTTGAAAGGCTAACAAGTCAAGAAAGTGAAAAATACCCCTAAACTATACTGGGTCGACCCTGTATAGTCCATTATCTAAAAGGGTGTTAAGGTAAGAAAAAGAGGAAAAAAAAGAGGAAAAGACTAGAATAGGTAGGATTGAGAAGAATAATCTTAGGGTTAATGGTTTTAGGAGACAAGTGTGTAGATACAAAATGGCAAAAGGGACAATAATCTTATGAAGAACTGATGGTCTGCCCACCCCTTTCTCATTGTACCCCTTAAGGCAAACACTTAGAGAGATTAGGACTAGATAGGTTCATGTAATATATAAAGTTTCAATAATCAATAAAGATTTAAAATTATTATGTGTATACATATGCCCCAGTTGAAGCTCATCACGTGTCACATCAATGTAACATGGGATGGTGTTTCGAGATAAAACATGATAACACACAATGTTGATGCTAAGTAAAGTATATAAGTAGAAAATAAGATAAATGAAAGGAATGACCTTTAACTTAACTTAGTGTCATAGATAAAGAAGTAGACTATAAGAAATGTAAAGGTGTCCAATGTAGAGAACACTAGATGAGCCTATAGAAGTTAGTGCAAAAATAGCCAAAAATAAAGATTTTTGGAAAATATGCATATAGTAGTGAAAAATAATCTCTACATCATCAAAATAATCTATAAATCATCATGAATCTAAAGCATTTTATGGTTTACAAAATGGATGAGTACAAATTAAGATATAAGCAAAACAAAGAATTTATAGGACAATAATTGAAAGTTTTAAGTTTGGAAGTGTTTATAAATAGGGGAAAATACAATTAATTTGTTATTTTGGCTTGTAAAGGAGAGAAAATAGAGATTTGGAGAGAAAAAAAACTAGGATGGTGAGGAGATGACATATTAGACATAAAGAGGCTTTAGAGGTAGCAGCAGGTGCACTACATGTATGCAACTAAGAATCTCAAACCAATTTTTAAAATTTTGTATTGATTTAAGTGAATTTTAAGTAATTTTGAATTTTAAGCATTTCTAGGTGTCAAAATGAGGAAAAATTAGATTTTATGAGTAACAAATAGGAAGATGAGAAATGGGTTTAGAGGGTTTAGGTAGAAAATAAGAAAATTACTCTTTTTTTGGAAAATGCAAGGGGTCAATAGGCAAAAAGCACTAGGTCGAACCTAGTCGACCTAATAGGCTATAAAATGAGCAAAATCCATAGTGTTGATGTAGTAGGTATGGGTCAACCCTGTATATTCTGTAGGTTGAAGGCCTAGTTTCGAGTTGCCAAGTGGTCTAAAAGGTCTAGAATAGAGAATCAACACTAGGGAGGGGAAGATAAAGGGGTTGAATTATATTTTTGAGTCAACCAAGTGAAAAGATAGGAAAATTTTGGTCAAACTAGTTTGACCAAAGAGATGGAATGATACGAAAAAGCATGTAAAAGGTCAAAAGAGGGCTAAAATGGCCCAAAATGACCAAGCAAGATCAAGAAGGACCGAGAAGGCTAAAAGTAGGCTAAAATGAATAAAATAAGGTAATTTAGGCTTTTTTTTGCTTTAAAAATGTAAAAAGAATGTATTTTTATTGTACATGACATAGAGGAATTGATACATCCTTTGTTGTTTCTTGGGTGCAGGGATGATGGAGATTTTGGAGACTTGTGGACATGGCATGGTTACCAAACTTGTTAGATAGGTTTTCAGATGGAGATAGGGATAGACTAGGATCCATAGGTCTAGGTAGGATAGTATAGATGTGGTGGATCCCCTTTAGTGCTAATTTTTTAGTCATGTTCCTTAGTTGTTGGGAATGATTGACTAACACCTTCAAATGGGAGGTAGATAGGGATATAATAGAGGTGGATATCACGCTAGAGGATGTCTATGCCATCCTAGAGCTACCTATAGTAGGAGCTTAGGTGACCATATGGATACCATACAACATAGAGGAGAGGAGAGCCTTAGCCATGTGGGCTATAGGCTTAGAGATGATATTACTAAGTAGAAGAGTGAGTATGTTTGATGTATATACATCACATATTCTAGATATATAGAAGGCTATGATAGGCATTATGACACAACAGGTGCTATGTCACAAGTTAGATGGTAAGGTACCATTATTCATGGTAGCCTTGAGTAGGATGATGTTGGAAAAGTGAGTTATATATGACCTAGGCTCTATCATTTAGGTCTAATTGGTACATGATATGTATGAGATGCTAGTTAGAGGGTAGAGGACCATGGGATTGATCATATTAATGACAACTTGAATATATGAGAGGTTTCTTATGTATTGGCCAACTGGTTTTCCCTATACAGTCGATGATAGGTCACCTCAATCATGAAAATAGAGGGAGGACTAGGTAGCACATGTCATGCCCCACATGGCAGCACTACAGTTAATAAGATGTATAGGCATTATGTGGTAGTCATATGAGCACATAACAACTACATGGGTGAGCTGGGACAAGTTGCACCAATGATAGAGAGGATCGAGGTTATTAGACAATATTTCTAATGGAAAGAGCTACATTTGATGACATGAGTGCCAAGGTAGATGGGCCTATCTCATCCAAAAAAATTGATACTAATACCTGAGAAATATGCTCATCATGTGAGGGAGCAATGAGGGAGGATAATACTAGGGCCACTAATGGTGAGGCTGACACTAAGGCCACATCAAGAGTGACCATGGAGTGGTTAGGCATGATGAGGAGTTAAGTAAGAGGATAGGGATGTAGAGGTACATATACCAGATGTACCACTACCATCTCCATAGCAAGATGAGTAGAAGCCACTGAGGACATGACATTGATAGAGGTAGGAGGTAGAGTAGAGAGTGGAGACTATTACCATCCTAAATGACCCCATAGGTGAGCTAGAGGAGATGATAGAGAGACCACTTAGACACTGGTTGAGACTAATATGAACCATGATAGTCAAGTTTGAGATAAGGAGGTGGCCTATAAAAGAGGTACTAATAGGCTGCATCGATGGGAAGACTTTGCTAGGATATCACATAGATGGCAAGAAAATAGTAGTTGAGACACAGATAGGTAAAAAGAGATGGTTAAATTGTTGCTTATATTTTGTTTGGAAGTAGAGATAGATAGATATTATGATATATAACAGTGATATAATATCCATCTTGTGGGATTTTTTAGGTGTAGGTGAGGATGAGGAGGATATATGAGGGTCCTTAGTGAGGGGAACACTTCATGATGTCCTAAATGAAACTCTATAGCCATACAACTCCATGACACTCAAGGTTGTGAGTGTACCATCTAACCCAACTCAGGTGAGTTGGTTTAGATTAGCTAAAGAGGTAGTGAGGTAGATATGGATGTAAAGAGAGAGAGAGAGGATGCAACCACCAATAGTGATGGGTGTAGGGGAGATACAAACATGGCAGGCCCTTGTAGATGAGAGAGTTATGCATCTAGCTATAGTAGCATAGATGACAGAGATCTAGACCCAGCTACTAGAGTCATAGATGTGGGAAATACACCTATAGGGATAGGTAGAGGGATTGAGTTCTTAGATTACCTCCTTATAGTGTACCATTCATAAGATTCATATAGAGGCCTCAACAAGTAGCATGGCTAGGCCATGAGATAGATAGGATGGGACCTAGCCATAGAGCTGGAGCATTGTGTATGGTTGCATTTATTATATAAAATTCATGAGATATATATACATATATATGATGGATTAGTTTGGCATATTGTTATTGGATGTGTATGTTGTCATTATGGGTTATTCTATTTATTCATTATGGTTGAGGTTATGGATACTTATAATGTATTTCTTTCTATCACATGCATTTAGCTTTGTTGTATATGCCATAGGAAATATATGAGATGTGGGTTCTTTTCTAGCATTATGAAAGACACATGCATGATTAAAAATAAATAGATAAAAAGGAACTTGGAAAATTATAATCAATCAAGAAAATGTATTACATACTATTTAAAGCTGGGAAATGTGTAATAACAAGAAATAAATAAGAATAAAAAACTAGTAAAAGGCAAAACAAGATGGTAAAAAGGAATTTGTTTTAAAACTAATATGAAAGATTTTTGCACCAAATTAAAACAAGTAAAATCATACTAATATCACTTTGGGAAGTATGACAAACAAATTAATAAAATGGAAGGTATGTAAAAGGGTCCAAATGGTATAAAAATAAATAAATAAAGTTAGTCAATCATACTAAATCATGCTGGGAAGTATGAAAGAAAAAAAAATTGCAAAAGATTGGTCTTAAATTGATCATACTAATTCAAGTTGGGAAGTATGAAAAATTCAAGAAATGGTTGAAATCTTACATGTACTCAGAAAATAAGGTGAAATAAAAATGAAGTAAGCATAAAACATACTAAATTGAGCTGGGAAGCATGCTAAATGACTTGTAACTTCATAATTGATTGAATTTTATCTCAAATTTGATACATATAATTTGGATGGTGAATTGGGTACTAGAAAATTTTGTTAAGAGGGTTGGTATCCACACTATTACAATGAAACTCAATAAAGAAAACACCATGGGGGTGGAATAAATAGGAGAATCAAGTAATCAAGGATAAGGGTAATATGAAAGAAAATATGGTAATTTGTGAGGATGGCTGGGTCTTATTTGGGGTCTTATAATGCAACTCAAAAAATAAATCCCAAGAGAAGTGATCAGTAGACAAAAAAATATTTCTTAAGAGGAAATATAAGGGATATAGGGAATGAAAAATGCAGTGAAAAAATCAAGACTTAGGAATCTTATGAGAAGACCTTAGGAGGCAAGAGGCATACGAAGAACATGAGAAGACACTAAGTGACTAGTGGACGTCTATGTACAAAATAAACTTATTTGCTATATAAATGAAGCTTTGTAGGCAAATAAGTGTGCTACTAAGATCAACTCATGAAGGTATATTAGTATAGGAAAATTAAAATGTACCTACCTTTGCATGATGTGTTCTCTATTCTTCATGACCCCTTACAGAGCCATCAATCTACTATGAAGATTGGGTACTTGCATGAGAAAGTAGGTAACACTAAAATATTTTTTTATTCTCCTCTTCTAATCTACAAGCCTAACACACACCAAAGGACCTTGACTCTATTTCAAGGCCAACTATGGAGTTTGAGCTTTGAATAGAAGAAGGAGATGTGCTTTTAATCATGTCTTTTAGTGTGGTTAAACTTTTAAGAATAATTTTTCCTTTTGAGATCACTACATTTTACTTAAATGATTTGGATTTTAACTTTCTTTTGAAGGATTTTTTAGATTCCTCCTCCATACAAACTTGGAATGACCAATCATGAGAGATAGTGATACACACGAATGAGCTGTAGGCTAAGGCTAAAGGAATCTAAGTTACTAAAGACAAAGATTGATTAGGACACTTAGGCTTGACAATGAACTAGCATGTGATCTCAATTCTCAATTGTTTATATGCTTAGTTTGAAAAAAAAGGAAGAAGGGAAGAAAGAGATCCAAAGTGGACTAGTAAAAGGAGATAATAATGAGATATATTGTTTTCTAACTAATCACATGGTAAAGGAAGATAATAACCAAGGGGAATAGGGTAGGTATCACCATGACAAATTATTTTTGAAAAGTAAGGATAAGAAAGCAAAACAATAATAAAGATACAAGAAAGAAAGTTTTACGAAAAAATTTAGGGAAAAGGGAAGGTAAAGCAATAATAAAGAAAAGACAATCATATGCAAAATATAAAATATAAGAAAGATATAGTGCATCAAGTAAGAAATCATGATATAAGATAAATAGAAATTTGACACAGTGTCAAATGATATAATAAATAGAAATAAGATTGGAGGGCACGTACAATTAAATATAAATGTGAAATCACCATGGATGTGCTCATAAATACTGGTAAATCTATCCACACACATTCTCTAATACATCAGATAAGTCTCTATAAAGCTATAATTGAAATGCTACCAAGGTTTCATTAATCTTCAATGAATACTAGGTAAATACTTCTTTTCTAATTTCCTTAACTAAAAAAGTAGGAATGCTCAAAGGATCATGATGAGGAGGAAAATTAGGCAAAGTCTAGTCAAAATAATGAGTAGGAGCAAGATCTAAGGGAGGAGAAGGAATCACTGGTGGAGAAGGATCCATAGGTGAGGGAAGATCCATAGGTGAAAGAATCATGGGTGGAGGCACATAAGGCAGTGAAGGGACCATAGGAGGGGATGAAACCACTAGAGGTGGAGCCATGGGAGAAGAAGGATGAGCCTTCTTATATGAATGACCTATGGGAGGAGTAGAAGAAGGTTTGAGAATGGCTATAAGGTGATCTTTGAGATTTTGTTGAAGGATGCAGTAATGAATGTGATAGGTGTCACATAGATTCCATAAAAAATATACCTCACCATACTTGGGAAAATATTCAAGAAGTACCTTTGGTAGAAGTATGACTTTGTATGATGATTGAGAAGAAGGATTCAAGGTATCAATATACTGTAACAACTTGTGACAATGGGTGGAGGAACACTTTTATGTCCCATGTAAGTAACATATATGATTATGAGTGGTTTTAGGATAAGCACTCATAAGAATGAGGTAATTTAGGATTAGAAGAAGTTGAAAAGAAATCATTGGTCCATTTGGTGGGTAGAGGAGCCATCTTAGGCAAAATAAGCAAACCATCACTAAGGGAGGATGATGATGAGGAAGGAATGGGACTAGGCTCAATGGAAGGAGAAATAACATCAATAACAGTGGTAGGCTCAACAATAATAGAAGCAAAAATGGGATCAACTATAATAGCAATGGGAAGAGGCTCAACTATAGTTGGCTTTACTAAGGGAAGAGTGGGATCTATAGAAGGTCTAAAGAGAGTTACACTAACCTTAGGGGTAAACCAACCATGAGGGTCAGGGTACCTAGCAAAATGGTAAGGCCCAATCATAACACATGGCTCTTTAGAAACTGGTGGTGTCGGCACCATCTATACACTATGATAAAGGGGAAAAATGCAAAAACAAATAACTATAAGTGAAGGAAAATGATGGGATGCATGAAAAGACTCAAATAAATAAGAATGATAACAAACAATATCAATATCATGGGCCTATACAAGACCACTTAATAATGGATCATCTAAGGAATAACCATCATCATAATTTGGCATATGAAGATCAATGACACTGGTAGGGATAACCTTGTCATTCGATGAATCATGGTGATTAAAAAGCGTAGTCTTGGTCAAGATGATGTAAATGTCATCAGAAGGAGGTTTACAAGAATGAGGCTATACGGAAGTAATAAGCTACAAAATGAGATGAGGTGAGAGATCAGATGTTTTGATCTTTAAGTTAATCTCATCAGGCTCATCATCATTAGAATCTAAAAGATTAGGAGAAACGTTACTAATGAGCTCAGGATGCCCATTATAACCTTGGGTTGAGTTAACAAGAAGTTGAGGCATTGAGACTCATGAAATAGAACACTTGGCAAAGGTTTAAGAGTAGTAATTTAGAAGACACCATGATCTTAGAATTGTTTAGAATTCCAATGGTTAGTGTCACCTTGAATCCTATAAATGGCTCTATTATGGGGGAATTTAGTGCATTGGCAAGTGGAGGAAGTGATATCTCTCATGTGGTGAGTCCACAACCTACCAATTAAGATGTTATAATAAAAGGGGAAGTTAAATATCATCACCTTCACATGGATGGTGATAGGTAGGATGATAATAGGAAGTGACATGTAACCTAGAGGAGGTATTTGATGTCTATCATATCCTTGGCATGTGTTATGTGTAGAATTAATATTAAATTCATAATACCTAAGAGTATTAATGAAACCAAGAGAAACAATACATGTGTTAGAACCCTCATCAATCAATGCATGCTTAACTTGGATATCATTGATTTGGATGCTAATAATAAGGGAAGATCATATACACAAAGCAAAATATCATCAAGAATCATAGATGCGATAGGAAATTTTAGAGAAAGAGAAGTGTCTATGGTTTCATCAATTTAATATACATTTCTTCACATTGTTATAAAATACTCTCTTAAAAAAAGATAAAGTTGCTTCCCATCCTACTAGTAGAGGATGAGGGGAATTCATCTTGAATAATAGTTGCATGAGGTGATTTCTACAATGTGGAGAAGTCCTCATAAGCTCAAGGAATGGAATTTGAGATGGGAGATTAGTGAGCTCTGTAATGGGATCCCACTCATCATAACCCATAAGAAGGTTATTAGATAAAGGTGTGTAATGGTTAATGAGGTCCTTAAAAGGAGAAGCCTAAGTACATTAGAATTTTTGTTGATAAGAAGAAGAAGAATTTTTAGAACAAGGTGGTAAATCATGTTGAAGTGATAAACTAGTCAGTTTAAGTTGATGTTGAGAAGGAAAAGAAGAAGTGCTAGTAGAAGTTTGATTATCATTAGTATTAGAAGATGATGAAAGAGTGGTAGAAAAAGAATGGGATGTGTTATCCAAGGGGGAATAGAAAATTGGATAGTCAAAAGTGATAAGGTCTTCTTGCCCCAACTCATTTAAATGAGTGGGAGAAGAATCCTGGATAACATGATATGTCTTATGGGAAGGAGTGTAGATAGGTTGGGAATAAATGAAAGCCACTATCCTTCATATATTAGTCATGGTAATCACATTTTCTTTGAAAGTTGGTTCAATAAGACTTTCTATGTTATTGGTGGAAGGGGTGGGCTTGTCTTGATTTTCTTGGATAGGCTGATGATTAAGTAAAAGATATTTATAGATAGCCAAATGAGCATTTTATTTATTCAAGGCTTATGTTTTGTCATTTGATTTATATTCCTTAAAATCAATCTCATAGGCTTGTTAATGCTTACAGATAATAGAATCATGATTGAAATTAGGTATAAAAAGAAAATCCATAGCTAAATTATGAATTTGTCTACAAGTCTCATGAGAATGAACCCAACTAGTGTGAAACCAACAAAAATTATTAGGATCATACCAGGATTTCATAGGATAAGTAGATTCAAGCTCTCGTGGAAGAGGCTTGGGTAGACGCTTAAGTAATTCAAGTGAGGATAGAGGTTTGTGAACATTGATGTTATTGGGTGAAGAGAAATGGGGATTAGTATATTGTTGGGAATAAGGATTTGGTTCTGAAGAAGGGTTGGGAATGACAACTTGAACATTGTGAATGATATCATAAGAATCAGTAACACCATCACTGGTGATATTGTAGTTTTTGTTCTTAAGTAATAAATGAGGACTTGTAGATGGTTGGGGTGGCTCAAATTGATGCATTAGGAAATTGTGTCTTTTATCTTAGTTAATATCCTCCTCTAAGGTACGTGGAGAGAGTGTAGAATCAATAATTTAATTTAAGAAAAGGAGCATTTGTAAAGAGATGAAAAATATTGTAATCCATAATGTTATGTTCACATTTGTTTGACAAAGTCTTCTATATCTCAACAAAAACCTTGGTAGTTTCATTATCATGTTATTTGAAATTAATGAAATGGGCCAAAATGTTTTTAGGAAAATCATTAGTTTGGAATTCTTGCACTAAAGCATTTACTAACTCCTTCAAACTAGAAATTGAATGAGCTCTAAGTTGATTGCACCAATCCAAGGCATCACCCATGAGGGTTTTGGATAGGATATTTGTAGCAACAAAGGTGTTTAGTTTTACCTAATCCTTGTAAATATTTACAAATGTTTTAAGGTGAAGGGTAGGATTAGTTGACCCATTATAAGAAATTGTAGGTTTTATACCTCCTATATCAATGTTAGCAATTTGAGTAGTGAAAGGTTCATTTTATAGATGCTTAATGGTTTTATTGACTAAAGGAGGTTGAGGAATGATATTTCCTTGAGAGTATCAAAGAGGAGGATGGGGAACATTATATAAATGTGTGCCCCAAGCCATTAGTTGCAGATGATATTGAAGATTAAGAAGGTGGTTTTGCATTCTCATCATTTGATTTGTATTATGAGCTTGAAAGGTATTAATTTGATTGAGAGTTTGTAATAAAAGTTGATGTGTTTGATTAACATTAGAAGCATTAAAATAGGTATTTGTGTTGGTATTAGTGGCTTGGGTACCACTATTATTGTTGATACGAGCTTGAGAAGAATTGTAAGAATTTGAGGCACTAGTGGTAAAATTTGCTGGTGAAGCAAAAGATGGACTAGTGAATGGTTGAGAGGAAGAAACACAAGAAGCATGATTTCCTTAGGTAGAAAACAATGAAATAGTGGAAGGATTAAGGATAGGGGATCTTATGAGAGGCCCACTAGATTTAGAACCCACCATGTTAGTTAAAATACTAGGCATGAAGGTTGAAGAGGTTAGACAAGAAGATGTCATGGCATAAGAAAGAGTCAAAATTGAAGGAAGAGGTTGAGAACGAAAGAAAGTGGTACCTCAAAATACTATTGAGAATGTAAGAGTATGTGAATAAGGCTCTTTGGTTTGACCACTAATCATAAGGTTATAAATGGTAGAAGGATCCTTTCCTCTATGTTGAGTAAATTCAGAGATAAATAAAAGCATTTCAAGAGTATACTATAACTCAAGTTGGTCTTCTAATGAGAAAAGAGGATTATGATGTGAAGAGGTATGAGGAGGGGTCCCATAGTTCATCATGTGAGTGGTAATATGAACATTACTAGCATCCAAAAGAGGATCCCTACTTTTTCTATGGGAGACCCTATTAGGATTGGTAAAGTTCATCATGTCTTTTGAAGGTAACTCAATATCATTATCCAACATAAATTCCATGATAAAGGGAAAAGAAGAGAGATGAGAAGGCAAAGGAAAAAGAGGTGAATGAAATAGTATAGGGTCAACTAGGTCAATTTAGTACAAAAATAAGGACTGTAAAATTATATAAAGTTGACTGGGTCGATCCAATATAGTGTACAGAAGGTAGAAAAACTACTAGGTCGATTGGGTCAATCTAGTATAGTAGACAATGAATTTAAAAATAATACAAAAAGATTGCAAAATGAAAAAAGATTAATTTACAAGTAATGAAAAAGCAATAAATATTGATTGAAAATAAGAAGTCAATTAGATTGTTGTTTCCCAATCCAATTGAAACACACAAAGTAAAATCTTACACTAACACTGGCTAATGCAAGATTTTATGCACATAATTGAAGAAAGAGAAAGAAAACAAATTGAAAAGTAAATTTAAATAATTGGTCAACCTGACTTTTAATTAGATTATTAAGATATGATTTTTAATTTGATTGGAAGTTGGCTATAAGCAAGGTACTAGATGAAAATATAAGGATGGTTTCAGGTAGTTTGGGTTGAAAGGGACTATAGTGGAAATGATATAGGCTTGGTATTGGGGGCTACCCCTTCAATTCATACACTATAATGATAAGGTTGTCAGGTGCTTAGCCAAAATATATAATTAACCATGCTTTATACTTGAATAGAGAATTAAGTCGGCTTCCCCTTTGGTGATAAAATCCATGTAGATTAGCCTAGGGTAGACAAAATGTTAAATTGCTTGTTTATGTTTTTATGATTTGGTTATGTGTATATAAAATAAAAATAGTGAAACTAAGTGATTAGTTAAAAATGCCTTAATTAAACTATGTGAACTATTCTAAGCATGCAAGAAATAAAAAAATAAAGGTGTGAGCTAATTACTAGAAGATATGAGGTTAATTCCAACTTTAAAACATGGTATAATGTTGACACTATATGCAAAAAATAAAAAATAAGGTCACTAGGATCAAACCTATACTACGGAAGTAAGGTTTGAAAATGAATTGGATTGGCAGTGTCAATCTAGTTATTTCAAACAACACATAGAACACAAAACTGGGTCAACAATGTCGATCCAGTTGACTATGTAGGGGTAGTTTTAAAGACTACAAACTATGAAAGAAAATATATAAAGGAAAGAAATAGAGAGGTAGAAAGGAACCTTGGTGGATCAGAGATTCAATGATGAAATATTAATGATGAAGAACCTTGAAGTATGCTTGAGAAACCTGCAAACTGGGTTGATAGTATTGATCAAATTATACAAGAACATGTTGAAAAGTACTGAAATTGTAAGGGGTTGACTGGGTCAACCTACTAGGCTAAAATGGATGTCTGAGAGGCTAGAATCTTGTACTAGGTTGATTGGGTCAATCCAATTTCCTGTTCATTAAAACTTGTGCAAAAAAAATAGATAGGTTAACAAAATTGATCTAGTATGTCAAAATATATGATCAAAAGAATGAAAAAGAGTGAAGAAATCCTACAAGGGTTATTTTCATGTCAGGTTCACCAGAATATATGCAATTAGAAATGCATCATGTTTATAAATCAATCCTAGCTTAGAGAAGATAGAGCATACCTACACTTTTGATTGGGAATACACTTGTTAAGTGGGAACATGACTAATATAGGGATCTGCTAGACCCAATTAAGGGATCACTTGTCACACATATCATGTTAAGAAGGGTTCTAAAGCCTACAATCTAACATAATCACATAACAACCCTAATAGAGTCCTAAGGTTAAAAAAATTCACTCTATTCTAATAGCAAGAAAGTAAATCTAATTTAGTGCACACCAAAGCTTGTGGCACAAAGTGGAGGTTGGAAAAAATAAAACAAACTAAACTAAACATGTATTAGAAGACATATACTCATGTCAATATATATAGAATCTTAATACATGGGAGAAGAATATAAATACATTATCTATCTACTCTTACAAAGGAGAAATAAAGTTAGGAATATTTACCTTTGAAGATGAACCCACCGAGCCTCATTCTCTCCTTTGGCCAAGGTGCTTCGCAAGAGATTATTGTGGCATGTGAGGATAACCAAGATAAATCAGCTCTAAGATAAACAACCTATCTAAGCATCCAAAATAATTCTCTACAAGATAAGATCTATATCTCCAAAGAAAGTATGGAACCCTAAGCGTTATTCTTCAAGTAGAATGGTCAATAAGAAAATGTTCACTCACACTTATTTGTTCTTAATTATTATCTTATGAAATTGTAGGAAATGAAATTATATATATAGGCATATCTTGCTCTAAATCCTCTCAGGAACGTCATATGTATAGGTTCAACCTAGTTGACCCAGTGCATTTTTGGGGACAAATCACTAGGTCTAAGCTAGGTCTATCAAAAGGCTAACAAGCCAAGAAAGTGAAAAATACCCCTAAACTATATTGGGTTGACCTAGTATAGTTGATTGTCCAAAAGGGTGTTAAGGTAAGAAAAGAGGAAAAAAAGAGGAAAATGCTAGAATAGGTAGGACTAATAAAAATAAACTTAGGGTTAATTTTTTTAGGACACAAGTGTGTAGATGGCAAGTGGCAAAAGGGGCAATCATCCTATGAAGCACCAATGGTCTGCCCACCCCTTTCTTGGTCCACCCCTTAAGGCATGCACTCAGAGAGATTGAGACTTGATAGGTTTTTGTAAGATACAAAGTGTCAGTAATCAATAAAAGTTTTAAAATATTTTGTGTATACAACTGACACCTCAAAAAGCTAGGATATAGTATATTTATAAAATACAATAAATACATACATAACTAAGAATTAGGATAAACCTAGAAACCTATAGTACATCTAAATAAGATTAATTCTTCAACACTCCTGCTTAAGTTTAATTTGGTGTTACAAAAGTTTATAGATTAAAGAATACCATCTTCAAACTTACCAAGCCCACCACCCAAGTAGTCCATAGAGTTCATAGATTTTAAGCTAGGGTTGGTAGAAGAAGTGTTCGAAGAAGTTTTTTTTGGTTTAAAAGCATAATGAGTTTCATCATGGGAACTAGTATCATGTGTAAAATATTCAAATTTAACATTTAAAGTATCAATACAATATTACATAGTTATCATTTGCTCAATAAAAGAGGTTTGTAAAATATTTAAAGTGTCATTTTGACATGTAATTTATTTCTCAAGATCAATTATTTTATTATTTTTAAAATAAATAATTTACATAATTTTCTTAAAAACTAAAAAATGATCAATTTAAAAGCCATGAGAGCAAAAGATACAAATTTAACTATCATTGAAAAAAAAATTATTAGAAATATTGATTGATCTAAAGAACATTTAAATATTAATCTCAACAAATTTTCTAAAGATAAAAAATACTCACTATAAAAAAACATGAATAAAAATATTGTGAGCAAAATTAATTCACTTAAAAAACCTGTTAAATTTAAAATAAAGTTGAAAGGAATTAGATTAATTACCTTGTAAATGTAAGTCTACACCATTTTCTTGTAAATATCATTAAAAAACTTTGAATTTATTTTTATTGAATGAAAATAATTTAATTTATTTTTTTTTTCAATTTTGAAAAGCATTAAAAAATAAAGTGAGGAAAATACAAAAAATTAAAAAAATCAGTTTTTTAACTATGTTTTTTTAAAAATAAAACCCAGTGGATACATTTTTGATAATTTATAAAAAAATTGGTGATCTGGATTTTCCTTAAATTTTAATAGTATATTATTATAATATAGATTAACAAAATGTAGAAATTTTTTAGAAACTAAAATTTCCAATAAAAAGATATGACATTGTTTAGATAGGTTTTTAATTTGATGGATATTTAAAAATGGAAGAAATGACATTTTATTTGTGAAATTAACTTAAAAATTTGAAAATATTCCTTTTGAGAACAACTTGAAATGTATGTTAAAATGCAAATATGTCAAAAATGATAAAATTTTTGCTAAAAATTGAAAAAAGGCTAAATTTTAGATGCAAGGGTGCAAACCCTTATAAAAAAATCAAAATTCTCCTCGAAAAATCCTTCACAATTCAAGTTTCAATGTCAAAAGAGAAACATGATTCGACACCTTGAAATAATACTATCAAATATTGAATTAAAATGTTGAATAAACAATGAAAAAACTTAAGGAACAATGTTACCTTGAAGTGAAAACAAACCACAAAGTTGAGTTGAGAGATTTGACAAGTGGGAAAACTGTCAAATGAAGAAAAACTCCATAATCTATTAGAAGTCTTGCAATGATGAATCTCCAAGTTCATAGAAAGAAGAACCTAAGAGAGAGATAATGACCTTAAACCAAAAGAGCATCAAAAGAATGCAAGAGCAAGAACAAGTTCAAGATTGTATAAAATGAAGAATGGGAGAGAAGATCTTAGTAAATAGAGATAGAAAGAATAAAGAGTTATATGTGCAAGATTTAGCATGTGTGCCATGTGTCCTAATCCTATTAAAAGTGAGTAGGATGCATGTGACATGTGAGAGGAGGAGTTATATGTGCAAGTAACTCCTTAATCCAACAAGTGGACAAGAGAGGTGGGTGAAATCTCAAAAGTCTAGGATAAAGTGAATTTATAAATATAATAAATTCATACATAAATAAGACTTAGGATAAATATAGAAACTTATAGTGAATCCAAATAAGAATAATTCTCTAACATTTTCATTACATTCAGAAAAATGTTTTTTATCCTAATTTCCTTTCCTTGATTATGGATTTATATAGACATAGATTCACTTACATATATTTTTTGTATGTTTGTAGGGGTACATATTTTTATATCCTAGACATGAGTATAAATGATAGTTCTATAATTGTCCCAACCTTATACTATGAAGATTAAGTGATCTCTCTTTTCTTTTAACTTTCATCACTATTATTCACAAACTAGGTCTGAGAAATCTTAGTAGGTGGTGAGAAAATTGTAGGATAATTGTATATATATGTGTGTGTGTGTATATATATATATATATATAGACACATATATATATATACATATATATATATATATAGATATACATATATATATATATATATACATATATATATATATACACACACACACACACACACACACACACACACACACACACACACACACACACACATATATATACATACACACACACACACACACACATATATACATATATATATATACATATACATATACATATATATATATACATATATATATATATATATACATATATATACATATATATATATATATATACATATATATATATATATATATACATATATATATATATATACATATATATATATATATACATATATATATATATATACATATATATATATATATACATATATATATATATATATATATATATATATATATATATATATATATATATATATATATATATATACATTCACACACACACACACACACACACACACACACACACACACACACACACACACATATATGTATGTATGCATATACATATATATGTATATACATACATATCTATATATATATGTATACACACACACACATGCACATACACACATAAAAATAGATCATTATGTAGACACCTAATTTTGTTATATGATTAGATATTTGTTATGGTATCAATGTAATTATGTGTTATGGACCATTTATTTAGATTAGGATTTTATTTGGTATGTATTTATTTATTTTTTATTAAATTTTGAAATATTATTTTAGTTTCTATGGGTATGTGAATGAAGTTGGGGAAAAATTCTATGGATATTTCCCCCAACACATACATGTTATGATCATAATGCATACATATTATGGCCATAACACGTAGATGTTATTCGAATTTAGGTTTAGGATTTCTGAGCCATAATGTGTATGTATTATTGGCACTAATATCAGTACAAGTAACATGTATAAGTTATTTAAACCATAAAAAAGGCTTACCCATGTGTACACTTATTTTATTCTCATTTTCCTACTTTCTCTTCACTTGTCTTTGCTATACCATGATCATGTTCTACTTGAAGGAGGAAAAAAATACACTTGGATCATCGAATCAAAAATGCCATCATGAAGGGGAAGTAAGTAATAAAAAAATAAACAAGTATTAATCCTAATTTTTGACAATTTTTTTATTTGCTTTGTTTAATTGCTGAATTCTATTATTTTTTAATAGTTCATTCCATTATAAGAGACCAACATGATAACTATCCTCCTAATCCTTTGCCTAACATTCATAACCATTTCCTAACCCTCTACCTTACCCTCCTAATCCTCCTAACCCTCCTATAGTTCCATAAGATCCCATAGGTAGTTAGGAGGATTTAGTTGCACACATAGTGGAAAATAAAATAGAAATTGAACAAACAATTATGAGAATAAAGGACCCCAAATTAACCAACACCCACCACACCTATTTGGCCAATACCTTAGATTCAATATTAGGTCATGTTGACTTAATAATGATTCAAATTGACATATAAACATCATATAGTGATAGATGTAGGGCTTACTATGCTAATAAATTGTCAACACGTGAGGTGAAAGACAAAGAAATATCAAAAGACCTAATTTGTGCCTTATTCATTGACCCAACAATCAATGCACCTTTTCCAATAACCAATAAATATTTCCTAATCCATTGATGCTAACACAATTTGATTAAAAATATTTTTTGAGACTGATGGTGGATGATGTTGATTACCCACCATGTCACAACTATGAGGTCCCATTATATTTTTTGAGGAAACTATATTGTGAGTTATCCTTAATGAGATTTCTAATTATTTTGACTATGGTGAATTTAAATACTGAGGGAAAATCTATGCATAGGATTGAATAGGTGCATGTCATGTACCTAATCATCCTACAAGGATCCCTACCCAAAAACTACTTCAACCAAGATTTCCTTTGCAGTGAATGAGGCCATGGAGTTTTACACTTTACATGTGCTTAGTGTGATTACTGACTCAATTTTTCAACATATGAGTAGACTTTCTAAGATTGATGCCAGAGATATTCCACCTAGTATGCATAATTGAAACCATTGTTATAGATGTTATGGCTGGTATATGCACTAGACCTTTAGATGACAATGGTGGTGATTCTAAGGGATTATATGATATACTCATGAGAGATGAGTTTTTGTCATGTATATTTGGTGTCTACACATCAATCACTACACACATGCATGTATATTTTATATAAATGTTATATTAAATTAAATTTATATTTTGTATTTAAAAGATAACAATTAATTTACATAAAAAATAAATAATATATATGTAATTTTTATGTTACAAGATGAGACGGTGCTTACATCTTCACAGCCCACAAATGCATTTATGGATCTTAGTTAGCTAATATTTACATATGTAGAGTCAGCTTATGGGCCATCCACTACTTTAATTGTCGATATTACTAGGCCACCATTTACATATACAGAGATAAATTTAAGTTAGTATTATACTCTATGTACATGTTTTTATGTATATAGATATATGCTCTTTACTAAAAATAATATATGTTCAAATTAAAATTTGAATGATAATGATGTGAATACAAATTATATGTGTGAGACGTGATGAAAGATATAGAGAGAAAATCTGTAACATAATAATGATCAACCTTCTAGACAATCTCCTTTAATGTCTAATGATTTCTTTCTTATATTTTTTCAAAATATATTCTTCCTCTTATTTATTCTAACCATATTGTTGGTGTTAATTCACCTTTTTCAAAATTATTTTAATGCTTCACATTTTGATTAATTATGATGTCATATTCATAGTGTTTCTTAAGTACTCAATATTTTTATTTCTACCTATAATACACTACTTATCTTCCAAATCCTCAAGTTTGTTCCCTTGTGTGAATCATGCATACTATGAAATAAATTAAGTCCTATAGAAAAATAAGAAAGGCTATTTTTTTAGTTGATGACCATAGTAGACACTCCTTTGTCTCTATGAGCAGAGATAGACATAGACATTGATTTTGCAATGTCATATGCACATGCACTCACCGAGGTACATGTTAACTTGTAATTTTGAATTGTAAAAATAAATTTATTTCAATAATTTTACTACATACTTGGGAAAATATAACTTTTATGAATGTATTATGTATACAATATTTTTCATGACATATGATAGTCCCACTTAGATGATTACTAGGGTGATTTTTCATGTTTTTTCTCTATTTCATATGCTTGCTTATGCACCTCAACCTATGACTAACCCTATTAAACATCAGACATAAATTGAGTATGACCATGATATTGTAGTAAGTGCATGTTTAAATTATTTTTGTATTCTAGTTTAAAATTAATTTCTAAACTTGGTAGCATGTAACTAATCTAAGTTTTCTAATAATATCTATATTGGAATAGGTTTAACTACATGTGAGATATGATCATAGAAGGACCCACAATCAGACCTTGGAGAAATCCAAGGCATTTGAGGGATCTCCATCCATGATTAGGGCATCTCAGGGAGAGTATTCTTCAATGAAGTCAAAGAGAGGGAGACTATTTGATGAGTAAGATGTCTTAGATGATGTATTTGTTTGTATAACTATATGACAATGTATGTATCTTTAGCATTATATGCATATAAGACATTCACCTGACACTATATTATGTTAGATGGTATATTTTTCTATTCATATATGGTAATGTATGCATTATTGGCATTGCATACCTATATGACATTCATCAAACATTCTATTATGTTCTTATCTTATATGCCTTTATGGCATTTATGGATACATATCTATGTTCACATTTTGTGGTGATAATCTTCTCAAGAATAGTTTGGCTCACATTATTATTGTAAAACTAAATTTGATGGTTGTATGACCATATTTAGATATGAATGTCTTTAATATTTCCTTCATGTAATTTATTAATACTAACTTACAATCTTTAAATATGTGTTGCAATTAAAATTATATGGAAGAAAAGAGTATAATGTTTGAGATAGAGTCATATATTACTATGAAGTAACTTTCATGTTTGGGATACACCATTTATTATTCTTATTTTAGTAAGGATACCCTTGCTACACTGGTTTAATAGGAACCTGATATTCATATTTTGTATTCATTGAATTTATAAACATATTGCATTTCTATTCTAAGTACTCGATTGAAACAAATAATGAAATACTCATCTCTTGCATACCTTCTTTAGATTACCTTATAAATTTTACTTATGCATCTTTGATGAAGTGGTTATGTTCTATCTCCTCGTGCATGTTTGATGAAGTGGTTATGTCCTACCTCCTCCTTTGGGATGTTTGGAGACTCTTCTTTAGCCCTTTGAAGTAGTGTAATATTTTAATTCTCATGTATTTTGAGGCCTTGGGATATTTTGGTGGTTATATATATTTTGTTTCACTTCATAAATATGTTGTATCCCTCTTCACTACACTTAGCTTGTCCATTTATTCTCTTCTCATCATATATTTGCTCCTCTGTTCTGGGGCATGGAAACACTGATAATAGATGTCAAAATTGAAATGGCAGTTGGAAAACTCAAGCTCCAATAATTCATGGATTGAAATTGAAATTGAAAACACATTTAAAGTGGTGTATAACATCTAAGACCATATTTTTGGCCTCTAATCATGCTCGATAGATAGACCCACCACCCATTTTAGCCTCAAGAATTCCCTTCTCAAAACAAGAAAAATGTAATTTTTAAGCCTAACTTCAGGCATGTATAAAATAATAAGTTATTAGATAAAACTAAAAGAAACTTAAAGTATATGTTAAATCCTTATAATTTTGCCCCAGAGTGTATTAATGGAACCTTCAAGATGAATCTGTGGCACAAGTTATAGTGATAGGTCCTAAAATGTAACTTTTTGTAGTGAAGAGACAAGTTCTTGTCCTCTAACTAAAATTTCTATCTCTAGGAACTCTAGGTGAAAGTCTATAACTTAAATCACACACAAACACACACACACACACACACATATATATAGGTAAATTAAATATTTTACCATGAAATTTACCTCCAAACCCATGTAGAAGTGTGTTTTCACTATTGTTCAGGAGTGTGGAAACACTGATAATATGTTGTCAAAGTTGAAGCATAGATGGAGAACTCCACCTTCAATGCTTCATAGCTCAAAAGTGGAATTTAAAACACATATAAGGTGTAATATAACATCTAGGACCAAGTTTTTTTTATTTTATCACACCTGGTTAAGAGACCCACCACCCATTCCAGCCTTAAGAATGCCCTTCCTAAAATAAGAAAAATATAGTTTTTTAGTCTAACTTCAGGCATGCGTAAACAAAAAATATAGGTCATTGGCATAAATTGAAAGAACCCTCACATTTTTTTAAAATCCATATAATTTCATCCTAGATCACATTGATGGAACCTTTACGACCAATCCATGGCCCAAGTTGTAGTGACATGTCCACAAATACATTTTTTTACAGTGAAGAGACAAGTTCTTATGATCCAACTGGCATTTATAACTCTCAAAACTTCAGGTGTAAGTACATAAATTTGATAAAATTTATATAGGTTAATTACATATGATCCAATGACATTAACCTCCAAACCAACCTATAAGTATGTTTTTACTACTATTCAGGAGCATGGAAACACTAACAATAAATGTTGTCAAAGTTGAAACTGTAGATGGAGAATTCTACCTCTAGTGATTCATGTCTCAAAAATGGTATGAAAAAAATATAAGGTGGTGGATAAAGTCTAGGACCATTTTATTTTACTTTTATAATACCTGTCGAGAGGCCCATCACCCATTTCAGCCTCAAGAACACCCTTCCCAAAATAATAAAAATGTAAATTTTTAGCATAATTTTAGGTGTACGTAAAACATAAATCGTAAGTCATTGAAATTAACCAAAAGAAAATTTATGTGCATATAAAATCCCTATAATTTAAACCTAGATCATATAAATGGAACTTTTATAACTAATTCATGGCGTTAAAATGCATCTTTTTTGCAGTGAAGAGACAAGTTATTGTCCTCCAACTAGAATTTCTACCTCTGGGACCTCCAGGTGAAATTAACTAACTTTATTAATGTGTATAGAGTAAAATTACATGTTTTTCCATGACCATTATTCCCAAATCCACTTAGAAGCATGTTTTCACTATTGTTCAAGAGTGTGGAAATATTGACAATAAATATTATCAAAGTTGAAGTTGTAGTTAGAGAACTCCACCTTTGGTGCTTCACGATTCAAAAATAGAATTTACATAATGTATAAGGTGGTAAATAATGTCTAGCATTTTGTTATTTTCCTCCCATCACACTTGATCGAGATACCCACCACCTAGTTTGGCCTCAAGAATACCCTTCCCAAAACAAAAATGAGTTTTTAAGCCTAAATTTATGCATACATAAAATGAAAATGTGAGTCATTAGTAAAAACCAAAAGAAAAATAAAATGTATCTCAAATCACTTTAATTGAAACTTATAACATGTCTATGGAATCTTTAGGACTAATCCATGGCATAAGTTGTAGTGACATGACCTGAAATGCAATGTTTTTGTAGTGAAGAGATAAGTTTGTGTCCTTCAACTAAAATTTCTCCCTCTAGGACCTACAGGTGTAATACCATAACTTTAAACACTTATGGATAGGATAATTACATGTTATCCCATAGCCTTGACCTCTAAACCCACATAGAAGCATGTTTTCAATACTGTTCAGGAGTGTGGAAACACTGATAATAAATGTTATCAAAGTTGAAGCTATAGATGGATAATACCACCTATGATGATTCATGAATAAAAATATAACTGAAAACACATATGGGGTATTGTATTATAGGACCAATTTATTTTCCTTTGATCATGACCAATTGAGAGACCCACCACCCATTTTGACCTAAAGAACACCCTTCCCAAAACAAGAAAAATGGAGTTTTTAAGCCTAAGTTCAGGTGTGCATAAAATATAAACCATAAGTCATTGGTATGAAAATAAAAATAATCCTAAAATGTGTGTTTAATATATCTAATTTTAGCTTAGATAATGTATATGGAACCTTTACGAGTAATATATGTTAAAATTTGTAGTGATAGGTCTTGAAATGCAATTTTTTTGTAATGAAGAGATAAGTTATTATCCTACAACTACCATTTCTACCTTTGGGACCTCCAAGTGAAATTAAATCACTTAAAACACACTCACACACACACACACACACACACACACACACACACACAGAGAGAGAGAGAGAGAGAGAGAGAGAGAGAGAGAGAGAGAGAGAGAGAGAGAGAGAGAGAGAGAGAGGTAAATTACATGTTATCCCATGACCATGATGTCTAAATCCACCTATAATCATGTTTTTATAATTGTTTAGGAGTGTGGAAACACTAATAACAAATATTGTCAAAGTTAAAGTTGTAATTGGAGAACTCCACCTTTGATGATTTATGGATCAAAATTATCATTTAAAACATATATAAGGTGGTGTAAAGTGTCCAATAATAAAATTTTAGCATCTTATCATTCCTATTCGAGAGACCCACCAACCATTTTGGCCTCAAGAATGCCCTTCCTAATATAAGAAAAATGTAGTTTTTTAGCCTAACTTCAGGCATGCATAAAATAAAAATCATATGTCATTGTCAATTTAATGTCAAATATATATAATTTCACCCCAAATAATGTTGATGAAAACTTCAATATGAATATGTGGCACAAGTTGCAGTGATGGTTGTGAAATGTAACTTTTTTTACAGTGAAGAGACAAGTTCTTGTCCTCTAATTGACATTTATACCTTAGAAACCTCAAGGTGAAATTTATTCTCTTGGATAAAATATATAAAGGTGAATTACATGTGATCCCATGATTTCAACCTCTAAACCCAACTAGACACATGTTTTCACCACTATTTAAGAGCATAGAAACATTGACAACAAATGTTATCAAAGATGATGTCGTAGATGGATAACTCCACCTCTAATGCTTCATGGATCAAAAATAGAATTAAAAACACATAAAATGTGGTGGAAAATTTATATGACCAATTTATTGGCCTCTGATCACACCTGGTTGAGAGACCCACCAACCATTTTGGCATCAAGAACACCCTTTCAATAACAAGAAAAATGTATTTTTTTACCATAACTTTAGGCATGCATAAAATGGAAATTATAAGTCATTGGAAAAAAATGAAAGAACCATAATGTGAATATTTAATCCCTATAATTTCACCCTAAATAATGTCAATGGAACATTCAATACCAATTTATGGCACAAGTTGCAGTGATCGATCCTAAAATGTAATTTATTTGTAGTGAAGAGACAAGTTTGTGTGTCCTTCAATTGACATTTCTACCTCTAAGACCTCTAGATGAAAGTCATAATTTTTATAATGTATAGATAGGAAAATGAATTATGATACCATGACCATGATGTCCAAATACACATGGAATCATGTTTTCACTACTATTTAGGAGTGTGGAAACACTAATAATAAATGTTGTCAAAATTGAAGTTCTAGTTGGAAAACTCCACCTCTAGTGCTTTATGGCTCAAAAATGGTGTTTCTAACACATCAAAGGTGGTGTAAATCATATAGGACCAATTTATTGGCCTATAATTACACTTGGTTGAGAGACCCACCACCCATTTTGGCCTCAAGAATGCCCTTCTCAAAACAAGAAAAATATAGTTCTTAAGCCTAACTTTAGGCATACATAAAACATAAATTGTAAGTCATTGGAATGAAATAAAATAACCCTAACATGTATGTTTAATCACTCTAATTTCACCCTGGATCACACTGATGGAACCTTAATGAGTAATTTGTGGCATAATTTATAGTGATAAGTCTTGAAATATAATTTTTTATAGTGAAGAGACAAGTTCTTGTCCTCCAACTAGTATTTCTATCTCCAAGACCTCCAAGTGCAATATATATATATATATATATATATATATATATATATATATATATATATATATATATATATATATATATATATAAAGTAAAATGACATGTGATATTATGACTGTAATATCCAAATCCACTTAAACACATGTTCTCACTAGTGTTCAGGAGTGTGGAAACACCAACAATAAATATTATCAAAGTTAAAGCTATAGTTAGAGAACTCCACCTTCGATGCTTCATGGCTCAAAAATAGTAATTCCAACATGTTAAAGATGGTGGATAATATCCAAGACTATATTCTTAGCCTCCCATCATGCCTAATAGAGAGACCCACCACCCATTACAACATTGAGAATGCCCTTCTCAAAACAAGAAAAATGTAATTTTTAGCTTAACTTCAGGCATGCATAAAATGAAAACTGTAAGTCATTGGAATAAACTAAAATAATCCTCATGTGTGTGTTAAAGCCATAAAGTATCACCTAGATCATGTTTATGGAACTTTTAGGATGAATTTGTGGCACAAGTTATAATGATGGGTCCTTAAATGCAACTTTTTGTAATGAAGAGATAATTTCTTGTCCTCTAACTGGAATGTATACCTCTGAGGCCTCTAGGTGAAAGTATGTATCTTGGAGTATGTTTGTACATGTAAATTACACATGTTTCCACAACTTCAACCTCCAAGCCCATGCAAAAGCATATTTTCACTATTTTTCTTGAGAATGAAAACATTAGAAATAAAAGTTATCAAAGTTGAAGCTATAGATGGAGAACTCCACCTATGATGCTTTGTGTCTTGAAATTGGCATTGTCAACACATACAGGGTGGTGGATATATATTCTTAGCCTCTGATCATGCTCAGTCTAGAGACCCAATGTATACACATAATATTTTTAAACTTCATAATTATAATGCTTTCTCTCTTACAGGAACTCATTAAATTTCAATCTCTTTGAGTACACACTTTAAAAGGTACACTAGGAAAGGGGTTGGAAGGAATTTAGTTATTTACAAGATTATTGGCCCCTATATCCCACTTAAAACTAATATAATATACTCCTATCCATTTTCCTAGGCATTGAAACTCTAATTATACATTTTCCTAAGTAACTCACTGCCTAAAATAGCCCCTAACTAAGCAAAAACCCCTTTTTACCATGTTTCCTACTAGGTCAACTGGGTTGACCCCATTTTTAGATTTAACTCATGTTACAAAACTATATTGGCTTAAGTTGACATAGTTTGAGACCTAACGACTCTATTTCCTACCCAATGAGGTTGACTAAACTGATTACATTAGCTAAAATCCTAGGAGGGTTTAGGGTTGATCCATAGCTATATATACCCCTTTCATTTCATTTCTAAAAGAGGATAAATCAATTACACATCATTAATGCTTGTAAATCTACTTATACAATCAATATGAGATTTCATTGTTTAGGTATTTACCTTGGAGAAGTAGTAATTATCTTGTTGAAGTCTTGGATGCATAGGAGAGGTCTTATATCCTATAGATGATTTATCATTGTGATCCTTACAATCTCAAAACAACCTCTTACAAAGCATCATTGGCCAAGGGAGAGACTGAAGCATGATGGGTTCACTTCAACAAAGGTAAGTATATTCCTATCCCTTCATATTTTGATAAGTAGATGATATAGAGTTAATTATATATTGTATTTTATATTTCTTTGCTTAGATCATTTATATATTATAGATAGATTTATATTTGTATGTTTATTATCTTCCCCATTTGTGCCACTAGCTTTGGTGAGCACTATATTAGCTTGCATATGCATTTACTAGATTAGATTGCATAGTTTTTTAGTAGATTAGCTTTTTTAATATTATTTATATTCATAATCTCTATCTAGGGTTATCATAAGATGGCATTTTACTAGAGGATTTGGAACCCTCTCTTTTGCCATAGTGTGATAAGAGATCCCTTAGTGTAGGTTTAGCAGATCCATTAGTGGTCATAACCCTGATTTAAATTTATTCCCAAACATACTTGTTAGTTTATTACCTTCTCTAAGCTTTATTATTATTGAGTAAGATAAGTTATAGAACTATCTATTTTTACTTGCATATATTCTAGTCAACTTAACATGAATCTAACCCTTACAAGTTTTTTTATTTACAATCAATATGATCGAACCTATCGACCTAGTTTAACATTTTGTGCATAGGTTTCCATACTTTGTCAAGCCTATCAACCTAGTTCAAATCTATGTGTGAAAGTTTTCCAAATTCATTGAACATGTCAACCTAGTTTGGCTCTTTGTGTGAAAGTTTTCAATAACAAGCTAGCCAACTTAGATCTATTTTTTATGCACAATAATTCAACATTCTCAAGAAAAATTACTAAATCAACCTAACTGATCTTGTTCTATCTTCCAAGTTCACTCTCACCAAATTAATAATATAATTTAATCAATTATCTAAATCCCTCATTTCTATTTCTTAGTAAAATTAATCAATACTTCAAATTTGAATTCTATTTTTGTAAGTTTTTTTAGTTTTGTTAAAATTATATACATAATAAATTAGGTGTATACACACAATATTTTTAAACTTTATTATTTACTAATTCTCTCTCTTATATAAATTCAATCTCTCCAAGTGTACACCTTAAAGGGTGCACCAAAAAAGGGGTTGGTAGACCTTTGGTGTTTTATAGGATTATTGGTGCCTATACCACCACTTAAAAGCAATACAAACTATTCCTCTCTATTTCCCTAGGCATTAAAACCCTACTTATACATTTACATAAGTAGATCATTGCCCAAAATATCCCATAACTAAGCAAAATTCCCCTTTTACCATGTCTCCTACTAGGTCAACCAGTTCAACCCCATTTTGGGATTTAATGCATTTTATATAACTATGTTGGCTTAAGCTGACATCGTTTGAGATCTAACGAATCTATTTCCCACCTAATGAGGTCAACTCGGTTGACTATATCAGCTAAAATACCTTTAGTTTTTAGGGTTAATCGATGGCTATATATACCCCCTTTCATTTCATTTCTAATAGAGGATAAATTAATTATGCAATATTACTGCTCGTAAATCTACTTATATAATCAATAAGAGGTTTCATTGTTTAGGATTTTACCTTGGAGAAGTAGCACTTGTCTTGTGGAAGTCTTGGATGCATATGAGAGGTGTTTTATCCTAGATATGATTTATGTTTGTGATCCTTACAAGCCCACAACAACCTCTTTCAAAGCACCATTGGCCAAGGGAGAGATTGAGGCATGACGGGTTCACTTCAACAAAGGTAAGTATATTCATATCCCTTCATATTTTGATAAGTTAATGTTGTAAACTTAAATATATATTGGATTGTATCTTTATTTACTTAGATCATTTATATATTATAGATAGATTTATCTTTGCTTATTTATTATCTTCCCCATTTGTGTCAAAAGTTTTGGTGAGCACTAGATTAGCTTGCATATGCATTTACTAGAATAACTTGTATAGTTATTTACTATATTAACTTGCTTAATATTATTTACAATCATAATACCTAGCTAGGGTTATCACAAGATGGCATTTGACTAGAGGCTTTAAAATACTCTCCTTTGCCACAGTGTGATAAGATATCCCTGAATGTAGTTTAATGGATCCATTATTGGTCATGACCCTAACTGAAACATATCCCCAAGAATATTTTTAGTTAATTACCTTCTCTGATATTGAGTATTATTGAGTAAGATAAGTTATATAATTGTCTAGTTTTACTTTCATACATTTTGTTGAACCCGACATGGATCTAACCCTTATAGATTTTTTATTTATAGTCAATTAGATTGAACCTATCAACCTTGTTTAACATTTTGTGCACAAGTTTCCATACTCTATCAAGCCTATCGACCTATTTCTATTCTATGCATGTAATTTTTCCAACTTCATCAAGCTTTTCAACCTAGTTTGGCTCTCTATGTATAGGTTTTCAACTACATCGAGCTGGCCGACTGAGTTCTATTTTTTGTGCATAGTTGATTTAACATTCTCAAGAAAACTAATAAATCAACCTAGCCAATCTTATTCTATCTTACAAATTCACTCTTACCAACTTAGTAATTTAATCTTTTCAATTATATAAATCTCTCATTTATGTTTCTTAGTAAAATCAATCAATACTTCAAATTTATATTATATTTTTGTAAATTTTTTTGTTTTGTTAGAATTATATACATAATCAAATAAGTGTATACACACAATATTTTTAAACTTTATTAGTTACTAATTTTTTCTCTTTTGTAAGAACTCATTGAATCTTAATCTCTTCAAGTACATGCCTTAAAGGGTGCACCAAGAAGGGGTTGGTAGACCTTTGGTGCTTCATAGGATTGTTGGCCCCTATACCACCACTTAAATCCAATATAAATTAATCTTATCTATTTCCCTAGGCATTGAAACATCACTTATACATTTACATAAGTATCTCACTACCCAAAATAGCACCTAACTAAGAAAAACCCCCCTTTTACCATGTCCACTACTAGGTCAACTAGGTCGACCCTATTTTATGATTTAATGCATGTTACATAGCTATGTTGGCTTAAGTAGACATAGTTTGAAACCTAGTGACTACTTACAACCCAACAAGGCTGACCAAGCTGACCAGGTTGAATGCATCAACTAAAATCCTAAGAAGGTTTAGGTTCAATCCATGGTTTTATATACCACTTTAATTTCATTTATAACAAAGGATCATTCAATTACACATCATTACTGTTTGTAAATTTGATTATACAATCAATAAGAGGTTTCATTGCTTTGGTTTTTACCTTGAATAAGTATCACTTGTGTTTTGGACATCTTGGATGCATAGGATTGGTCTTATGTCCTATAAATAATTTATCTTTGTGATCCTTATAAGCCCAAAATAGCCTCTTGCAAAGCACCATTAGCCAAGGGAAAGATTAAGGCATGACGGGTTCAATTCAACAAAGGTAAGTATCTTACTAGCCCTTCATATTTTAATAATTAGATGTTTTAGAGTTAAATATATATTGTATTATATCTTTCCTTGATTATATCATTTCTATGTTATATATAGATTTATCTTTACATGTTTATTATCCTCCCCATTTATGCCCCAATCTTTGGTGAGCACTAGATTAGTTTGCATATGCATTTAATAGATTATATTGCATATTTGTTTAGTATATTATATTGATTAATATTATTTATGATCATAATACCTATCTAGGGTTATAATAAGATGGCATTTGACTAGAGGCTTTGGAATCCTCTCCTTTTTCATATTGTGATAAGAAATCCCTTAGTGTAGGTTTAGTAGATCCATTATTAGTAATGAACTCAATTTAAGTGTATTCCCAAGCATAATTTTTAGTTGATTGCCTTATATTATATTGAGTAAGATAAGTTATATAACTATCTACTTTTTCTTGCATACACCCATCACCCATTCTGACCTCAAGAATGCCCTTCCCAAAATGAGAAAAATGTAATTTTGTTTTGTCTAACTTTAGGTGTGCATAAAATGAAAACTGTTAATCATTGGCACAAACTAGAAGAAAAATTACATGCATATTAAATATATATAATTTCACCCATGAGCACATTTATTTATCCTATAGTATAAATCCATGGCATATGTTGTAGTGACAGGTCCTAAAATGCAATGTTTTTATAATGAAGAGACAAATTCTTGTCCTCCAGCTAGCATTTATACATTTGGGACCTCGAGGTGTAATTAAATCACTTGGATCACACACACACACACACACACACACACATGTATGTATGTATAGGTTATTAACATGTGATAACATGACCTAAACCTCCAAATCCACCTGGAAGTGTGTTTTCACTATTGTTTAAGAGTATGGAACAATTGACAAAAAGTATTGTTAAAGTTGAAGTTGTAGATAGAGAACTCCACCTCCAGTGATTTGTGGTGATAAATTGTCATTGAAAACATATCTAGGGTGGTTGATAATATCTAGGACTAGGTTATTTACCTTTTAACATGTCCAATTGAGATACTCACCATCTATTCTAATCTCAAGAATACCCTTCCCAAAATAAGAAAAATGTAATTTTTAAGCTAATTTTAGTTATGCATAAAATATAAATTGTAATTAATTGGCATGAAATGAAAAAAACATCATGTTCATGTCAAAGACCTCTAATTATATACCATGTCACATAAATGTAACCTTAATGACCAATTCAAGGCACAAGTTATAGTGACAGGTCCTGAAATGCATCTTTTTTGCAGTGAAGAGACAAGTTCTTGTCCTCTAACTAACAATTATACCTATAGGACCTACAGGTGAAATTACATAACTTTGATCACATAAAAAGAGGTAAATTAAATGTTTTCCCATGATCAATATGTACAAATCCACCTGAAATCATGTTTTCACTAATGTTTAGGAGCATGAAAACACTGACAATAAATATTGTCAAAGTTAAAGCTTTAGGTGGAGAACTCCACCTCCGATGATTCATAGCTCAAAAATAAAATTTGAAACGTGTATGGGTTGGTATATAAAATATAATAGTAGGTTTTTAACCTCCTATCATTCTTGGTCAAGAGACACATGATGCATTCTGGCCTCAAAAATGCCCTTCTCAAAACAAGAAAAGTACAATTTTTAAGCCTAACTTCAGGCATGTGTAAATTGAAAAATGTAAGTCATTAGAATGATTATAAATAACCCTCATGTTCATGTTTAATCCCTAAAACTTTAACCTATATCATGTCTACCTAACCTGTAGGACCAATATATGGCATAAGTTGTAGTGATAGGTTTTGAAATGCAATGTTTTACAATGAAGAGATAAGTTCTTATCCTTCAACTAGAATTATATCTTTGAGACCTCTAGGTACAAGTAAATGACTTATAAAAATTATATATAAGATAATTTAATTTTTTTCCCATGAACTCAACATAAAAAACCACTTGAAAGTATCTTGTCACTATTGTTTAAGAGCATCGAAACACTAATGATAATTATTGTCAAAGTTGAAGTTGTAGATGGAGAAATCCACATCTGGTGCTTCATGGCTCAAAAATGGGGTTTCCAACATGTATAGGGTGGTGTATAATGTATAAGACCATGTTTTTGGCCTTTATCATGCCAAATCAAAAAACCCACCACCCATTTTAGCCTCATAAATGACCTTCCCAAAACAATAAAAATGTAGTTTTTAATCCTAACTTCAGGTGTGCATAAAATGAAAACCATAAGTCATTGGTAGGAAAATAAAGAATACCCAATTTCATGTTAAATAAATCTAATTTCACCCTATATAACATACATTTAAATTTTAGTATAAATTTTTAGCACAAGTTACAATGACAGGTCCTAAAATGCAACATTTTTGCAGTGAAGAGACAAGTTGTCCTCCAATAGGCATTTCTACTTTCAGCACCTCTAGGTGAAATTAACTCACATAAAAAACATATACAGAGGAAATTTTCATGTGATACCATGACCATGATGTCTAAATAAATCCAAAAATGTGTTATCACTACTATTCAGGAGCATGGAAACATCGACAATAAATGCTATCAAAGTTAAAGTTGTAGTTAGAAAACTCCACCTCCTGTACTTTGTAGCTTGAAAATATAATTAAAAATACATCTTGGGTGGTGTATGGTTTCCAATACCAGGTTATTTTCCTCCTACCATCTCCATTAGAGAGACCTGCCACCCATTCTAGCCTCAAGAATGCCCTTCCCAATACAATAAAAATTTAGTTTTTAAGCCTAACTTTAGGCGTGCATAAAATAAAAACCATAAGTCATTGGAATGAATATAAATAACCAAAACATGTGTGTCAAATACATATAATTTCACCCAAATAATGTCTATGGAAAATTCAGGATGAACCTATGTCAAAACTTGTAGTGATAGGTCATGAAATATAACTTTTTTGTAGTGAAGAGGCAAGTTCTTGTCCTCCAACTGACATTTATACCTCTGGGACCTCAAAGTGAAATTAAGTCACTTAAAAAATGTATATACAAGTGAATTAAACATGATACCATGAATTAAACCTAAAAATCCACTTGGAATCACGTTTTCACTATTGTTTAAGAGCATGGAAACATTGGCAATAAATGTTGTCAAAGTCAAAGTTGTAGATGGAAAACTCCACCTCTAGTGCTTCATGGATCAAAAATAACATTTAAATCATGTTAAAGGTGGTATATAACATCTGAGACTAATTATTTTCATATTTTCATGCCCGGTCAAGAGACCCATCACCCATTTTGGTCTCAAAAATGCCCTTTCCAAAATAAGAAAAATGTAATTTTTAAGTCTAACTTCAAGCGTGCATAAAATAGAAATCATAAGTCATTGGAAAAAATTAAAAAACCCTCATAGACATGCTTAATAATTATTATTTCAATCCAAAACATTTAAAATCCATCTAATTTCACCTTAAATCACATTGATGTAATCTTCATGACCAATATGTGGCATAAGTTGCAGTGATAGGTCCTAAAATACAACATTTTTACTGTGAAGAGATAAGTTCTTATCTTCCATCTAGAATTTATACCTTTATGAAATTTAGGTGAAAATAATTCAATTTTATCATGTCTATAAGGTAAAATTATATTTTATACCATTACCATGATTTCCAAATCCACTTGAAAGCATGTTTTCACTATTGTTTAGGAGCGTGGAAACACTAACAACAAATGTTGTCAAAGTTGAAATTACAGTTAGAGAAAAACACATTAGATGATTCATTATTAAAAATAGAATTAAAAAAACATATAGGGTTGTGGATAACATCTAGGACCATAGTATTGACCTCCAATCACACCCGATCAAGAGATCTACCACCCATTCTAGCCTCAAGAATGCCCTTTCCAAAACAAGAAAAATGTAATTTTAAGCTTAACATCAGGCATGTATAAAATAAAAATTATAAATAATAGGAATTAAAAAAAAACATAAAATTCATTTCAAATCCATATAGTTACACCATGTATCATGTTAATGTAACCTTCAAGACCAATTCATGGCATAAGTTACAGTGTCGAGTCTTGAAATGTAGTTTTTTTATAGTGAAGAGACAAGTTGTCATCTAACTAGAATTTATCCCTCCAAGTGAAATTAAATAAATTTTATAAAATATATAGAGGTAAATTACATGTTATACCATGATCATGATAGCCAAATATACCTATAAGTGTGTTTTCACTATTGTTTAGGAGTATAGAAACACTGATATTAAATGTTGTCAAAGTTGAAGCTACAGTTGGAAAACTCCACCTCGGATGATTCATGGATATAAAATATCATTGAAAACATGTTTGGGGTTTTTTATAAGGTCTAATGATAGGATTTTATTCTTCCATCATGCCTTATCAAGAGACCCACCCCCATGTCAATCTTAAGAATGCCCTTCCCAAAATAAGAAAAATGTAGTTTTTTAGCCTAACTTCAAGAGTGCATAAAATAAAAACCCTAAGACATTGGAATGAACAAAAATAACCATCAAATGTGTGTTTAAGCATTATAATTTCACCCCATATCATGTTGATGGAAACTTTAGGACCAATATGTGGCATAATTTGTAGTGAAAGGTCCTAAAATGTAACATTTTTGTAGTGAAGAGGCAAGTTCTTGTCCTCCAATTGGAATTTCTACCTTTGGGACATCCAAGTGAAATTAAGTCACTTGTATCAAATTTATATAGTTTAATTACATGTCATACCATGAAATAAACCTATAAAACCTATCAGAAGCATGTTTTCACTACTATTTGGGAGCATGGAAACATTGATAACAAATGTTATCAAAGTTGAAACTGCAGATGGAAAAATCCACCTTTGGTGCTTTGTGACTCAAAAATAACATTGAAAACACATCTGAGGTGGTGTATAATGTCTATCACCAAGTTTTTGGTCTCCATTGACTCCCAGTTGAGAGACCCACCACTCATTTTAGCCTCAAGAATGTCCTTCCCAAAAGAAGAAAAATGTAGTTTTAAAGCCTAACTTCAGGCATGCATAAAATGAAAATTGTAAGTCATTAGAATGAATAAAAATAACCTTAATTTTAATTTTAAAACACTCTAATTTCACATTAGATAATTTTTATTTAACATTAATGACCAATTCATGGCACAAATTATAGTGACAAGTCTTGAAATGTAACTTTTTTATAGTGAAGAGACACGTTTTTGTCCTCTAACTGACATTTCTACCTTTAGGACCTCCAGGTGCAAGTCCCTTAATTTGAGCATGTATAGAGAGTAAAATTACATATGAATCATGAAAAAAATTCCAAAACTACTTAGAATCATTTTTTCACTAGTGTTCAAGAGTGTCAAAATGCTGACAACTAATATTGTCAAAGTTGAAGTTGCAGTTGGAAAAATCCACCTTCAATGCTTCATGGATTGAAAATGGAATTTCCAACATGTATAGGTGGTTGATAAAGTATATTAATATGTTTTAGTCTTCTTATAATGCCCAATCAAGATACCCACCACCCATTCTCACGTCAAGAACACCCTCACAATATAATAAAAAGGCAATTTTAAGCCTAAATTTATGCATGCATAAAATAAAAATTGTAAGTCATTGGAATGACCAAAAGAACCCTCACGTGCATGCAAAACCCCTATAATTTCACCTTGAGTCACATTTATTTAACCTTTATTATTACTTCATGGAAAAATTTGTAGTGATGGGTCTTGAAATGCAATTTTTTGTAGTGAAGAGACAAGTTCTTGTCTTCCAATTGACGTTTCTACCTCTGGGATCTCCATGTGAAATTACATTAATTATATCACATATATATAGGTTAAAGATATGTATTCCCAGATGTTTACCTCCAAACCCACCTAAAAGTGTGATTTCACTACTATTTAGGAGCATGGAAACACTAATAACACATGTTATCAAAGTTGAAGTTGTAGATGGAGAACTCCACCTTCGGTGCTTCATGGCTCAAAATTGGAATTTCAAACATGTCTAAGGTGATTGATAACATATAGGAGTAGGTTATTGACCTCTAATCATGCCTAGTTTAAATACATATCACCCATTCTGGCCTCATGAACACCCTTCCCAAAATAAGAAAATTTTAATTTTTAGTCATTTTTTAAGTGTGCACAAACATAAACCATAATTCATTGTCATGAATTGAAAGAATATTCACATATATTTAAAATCCATATAATTTCACCCTAAATCACATGGATGGAACCTTAAAGACCAATTTGTGGCACAAGTTATAGTGATAGGTCCTAAAATATAACTTTTTTGCATTGAAGAGACAAGTTTTTATCCTCTAACTATAATTTATACCTCTAAGAACTCTATGTGAAAATGACCATGAGATATAAATCCAATCATATGCATGTTTCCACTATTTTTTAGGAGCTTAGAAACACTGACAACAAATATTATCAATGTTAAAGCTGGGATTGGAGAACTCTACTTCTGGTGCTTTGTGGCACAAAAATGGCATTACCAACACATATAAGGTGGTGGATAACATCCAATACTATGTTATTAGCCTCACATATTTCTTGATCAATATATGCACCACCCATTTTGGCTTCAAGAATGCCCTTCCCAATATAAGAAAAAATGTAGTTTTTAGCCTGAATTTAGGCATGCATAAAATGGAAGCTGTAAGTCATTAGCATAAAATCAAAGAACCCTAAAATTCATGTTATATACCTATAATTTCAACCCAAACCATTTAATTATAACCTTTAGGATAAATTTATGGCACAAGTTACAGTGACGGGTCTTGAAATGTAACTTTTTTCCAGTGAAGAAACAAGTTCTTGTCCTTCAAATGACATTTCTACCTTCGGGACTTCCAAATGTAAGTATATCAATTATATAACATATATAAAGAATAATGACATGTGTTCCCATGAATTTAACATCCAAATCCACCTAAAATCATGTTTTCATTATTGCTCAGGAGCTTAAAAACACTGAAAAAATGTTGTCAAAGTTGAAGCTATAGTTGGAGAACTCAACCTCTAGTGGTTCATGGCTAGAAAATGGTGATGCCAACACATATGAGGTAATGGATAACATCTAGGACCATATTATTGGCCTACCATAACACTCAATTGATAGACCCACCGGTCATTCTAGCCTTAATAACACCCTTTTTGTAATAGTTAAGTACTTATATTAAGCTTCCCTTAGCCTCAAGAATATGAAATTATTTACTAATAGTGTCAAACATGTGAGGTTGGAAGCTTATTTGGTACCATTAACCTATAAAACATTTGTTACCAAGTAATTAAACATCAAATTTACATGTACTACTATAAAATCAATAAAATTTGGTAAAATTAAATACATCTACTCTAATATTGATAGTAGAAATAATAGCTTCATGGTTTGAATCACAAAATTTTTAGAGCTTCTTATTTAAAAACATCCCATGATATTTGAATAATTTAATATTTATTACAAAAAATAAATTTGAATAGTGTAGTATCTTCTTATATGTTTCAAATTCTTCAAACAACCATGCCCCTAAATTTTTTATAAGATATAGTTGAAGCCAAGTTCCAATGACAACCATAGACCTAGTGGGATAGTCAATGTTTTCTCCATATATGACTAGGGAAGTTAATTTTTTATTTTCCTCTACACATCGACATAAGTATTAATTTTTCCCTCTTCATTTTCCTCATCAGCAATAATTTCAAAAACATGACCTATATTAAGATAGATAATGAGAATCAATAACTTAATCTATTCCCTTATAATGACAATGTCAAGATAGATAATGAGAATAAAAATTACACAATGATTAATATTCTACCTAGTTGTACTAGATCAGATACATGGTCAAAGTCATGTGATAATATCATATCTATAAGTTTTAATGTTGGTGAAACCTAATATGTGTCGATTGGAATTAGAGGTTTGTTAATCCATTCATCCACCTACTCTTTTAATTCACACTCATTCTAAATAGAGTCCATGTATACAGAACAAAAACATGCCAAGTGTCTCATATGAATAGTTCAAGAACTTAGATTTGAGCTATGGAATGAGTGGAGATCACTTGATCCTGTTACATTCACACAATCCTTAAAATTTACTAAGTGTTCTTCCTTCATAAACTAGAAATATCTATAAACAATATAATTTTATTGAACACCACATCCCATTTTAGCATTACACCATTCAAAAATGGTTGTTGCATCAGTTAAAATAGAACTATCTTTGAACTTCAACACCTCTCTTTAACCTGCTCTTTTTACACATGATCCAACACCATCATGCTCTATTTTTCCATGCCCAATCTTAGTGAAACTCCAAATATGTTCTACACCAATGGTAAGGTGTATCCTACTCAACCAGTAAAATATCTATGTATTTTTGAATTACGATGTGGAATTGTCTAACCAAATGTAATGTTGATTGAAATTATTGTTCCTCTTAATCAACTATCAATATAGATTTTCAAAAAAACCTTACATGTACTATGTACAATGTGATCAGTCATCACTAACATAGAAATGGTACTCCCTTAATATTTTTTTATCTTGCTCAATATTATTAAATGCATGCATGAATGTTATATGTAAGAATATGGCAACATGTATTGAGTTGTAATACTATGTCTGAACTTCCATTTATGGTTTGAATTTGTATTTCTTAGCAAATTTAACTAATAAAACAATAGAACCAAGTGGGAATGTATATTTTCTTAGCTTGAAATGTTCATCCAACCATCTATCCCTTTGTGTGTGTCTTGTATACTCATAAACAATTTCCTCCTTGAATTTGACCACAAATTATGACATAGGCATATGTTTTGTAACAAGCTCACACCTTTTATATTCTTTACCATTTTTTACTTAAAAAATTATAGATTTGTATTTTCTCAAAACAACTAATTCTTATCCAATTGCACTTGCACTCTCCTCATTGATATAATTTTTGACATTTTTCAATCCACTACAAATGCTACAATTTTCATTCAAACATGTTTTGTTATAAAAGAATTGTTCATATGGTATTTCAAAAAAAATGGTTGGAATAAATACCTTGACTAATTTTGAAAAAACTTCTATTCCATATTTTTGCAAAATATTATTAGTATGTAAAGTACAATGTATATAGTGAAAAACATCATAGTGCATTGAAAATTTAACATGTTTCCTACAACAATAAGTGGTGCATGTGAGATTTATTTTTACATATCAAAATATCTTTGACTAATAGAAATTTGTAGATATTTTTCCACAAACTTAGAATAAAATTGTGTTTGTCATATCCAAGAAATGTTTTGGAGTAGTTCATGGTTACGAGAATCAACTCTTATTTTTACTACATCTCTTTTATTGGGTGAAAATTTTATATTGTATTTACAAAATTGTGCAATTAAATATTTGATATCATTGACTATAGCCTTGTCCTTTTGTGGAAGTCTACCAGAGAATGCCCATAGCTTAGTGGTATTCATATCATTAAGTCTTTGGCATAGTCCAATTTCTCTCATTATTATTATTATTATTATTTATTTATGTCTAGTGCTTGGCTAGTTTTTGAAATCAATCATTTTTTTTACCATTTGACCACTAATTCTGCAAGTTGTAATTATTTATCGGGTAGCATTACAAACTTTGTTGTGTGATTTTAGGCCTACAATATGATATTCATCATATATATTTTTAATAATTTCATTATATGTTCTTAGTCCTAGGTTGTACATTGTAGGTCTCATATTAATCAATTTCATCAATGAAATAAACATTTGGCATTTTTGACTATCAAAATATATTTTATCAAATAAATTATCTCAATTTTTTTTATCTAGTCTTCTTGAATGTGGCCAGACATTTTTTTATGAATTGGTTTTAATATGTTTTCATCAAATTAAATAAAGCATTTACCTTTTATATGCACAATATTGGAGGTGTTGTTAATGGTGAAATTTGTTGAGAGCTTGTTTTAATATCATTATGTTTATTACTAGTTTCTTCATTGTTTAGTTATGAGATGAAATTTTATTTATTATTACTTTAATCATTATGTGTTTCCATGAAATTGTATTCATTGAAAGAGGGTAAATCATCATGCATAGATTCAACATCAGCAAAATAAAAAACTTTATACTTTGAATGTGGACTTGCAACATAATTTAGAATTCTAGGTAAATATTCATCATCATTATTCAATTCATTATTGTCAATTTCATCATTATCTATGACATTTGGCTCATTTTGGATAGTTTTCATACCTTATCTTGAGTGAAATTCTTTCCTTCATGCTTTTTATTTCTCTCTCAACTCTTCTAATTACTCTCGTGTTTTGTGCTTTCACTTCTTACACTTCTTTGAACAAGCTCCATCACCCATGACTTGGAAAAGAACAATTTGATTCATTTTGATGGTGTGGGAGCCAAAGAATAATTTTATTCCTCTTGTCTTCATAGTGAAAAAACATAGAATGATGTAGAGAATGTCTATGGGGATAAAATTCTTGAAAAATAAATGTTGGATGATAACTTGTTATCTATAGAGGCAATAATGAATATGTGTTATATATATTATGTTTATGTGATCATATATTTAATTGGTTAACCTTTTATTTAATTTTATTATCATATTAGGGTCAAATTCCCCCAAATTACCTCTATATATTCAAAATTAGGTTCATAATTAGGTTAAATGGGTTTATAGTGTCCCCAATTACCATGGTTGTATGACGAAATGGGGTCTAATTATTTCATTTTGGTTTAGGGTTTAGGGTTGTAACAATCAACTAATAGGGTATGAGTATTGGTTCTAGGATATATCTATTATACCCCTTCTAAATGAAAACCAAGATGTTATCTCTCAACCAATCTCTTATATCATAACAAATATAACACTTTCTTCTACATATATTTATTTTTATCAATAAGAAGGCAAACATATTATAGAGGATCATTCTCCTCACATAGAGATGTAATTGAGGTAATTTTTGTGTGGTTGGAAAATAAAATATTTAGATTTACAAAAATTAGTCACACTTAGGACTATTATAAATATCAATGAAGAATTGATCATGCAAATTTCATCCCACAAATCTGATTTTTTTGTCAATAAAAATCAATGCAAAATTAGGGCAAAAGAAGTCAACTTCAGTAGCTTCATTTGTGCTTATTTATTTTATGATTCAAATGAATCTTAAATCATTGGAAAAATAATTTTCATGTATTTTCAAAATTTAGTGACACCAATTATTCTAAGAAATATCAAGGGAGATGTGGCAATGGAAAGTTGACCCTATAAACCTAACTTTTGAAAACATTTTCTTAGCAAGGAGTTAAGAAAAAATATTCAATTTTAGAGGCTTTGTTCTTTCATTATAATTTTTAATTGGGATGCATATTACACCATTAGAAATATATTTTCAATGTATTTATGAGAAATTGTCACACTAAAAGGTATGATCAATATTAATGAAGTTGTGTCCATCCAAATTGGGCCCTCATAATTACAAATCTATTAGTTTTTCATGGCGTGAATGTGGAAAAATATTCAAATATTTCATTTAAGTTAAGTAAATCAAGTGGAATTTATTTAAATTAAAGTTAAATATTCATATATATGTTTATTTATATTTTTAATCTCATATATTAGGTAGGAAAGGAGATATATTGAAAATAAGTGCTCTAGAATTTCTAGTTTTAGTGAATTATGGATCATGGGGTTTCAATATTAATTTATAGAGAATGATATTAATGTTATATAATGGTGGTTCTAATTTAAGTAAAGCCATTATTAGTATGGATTTTAGATACCTTTTCCATTCATCTCAAGGATTTTTCATTGAGTTGGTTTCTTTAACTAGAGAAAAAGAAATTCATGGGAAGAAATTGAACGATCTTTCTTAGATAGATGGGACATAGTATAACAAGATGATGAGGAAGAAGATGAGAGTGATGAAAATGAAATATAAGAAGAATAAAATAAGGATAAGTATATGGAAGTTTAAAATGAGGATGATGTATAATAAGAGGAATAACATAAATGTGATGATGATAAGGATGGTAAGGAGGAGGATACAAATGATGGAGAAGAAAAATAAAATGATGTTGATGGTGATAATGATGAAACTAAGGAAAAGGATGTAAATAGTTTAACTAAAAATAAAGAAGATTAAATATTTTAATTTCATTAATGAATTCAAACTAATAAGGTCATTATGTCCATAAACCCTATAATAAAGTAAAAATTCATCAACATAAATGGGGCAAAACATCTACAAGTCCCAACAAAGAATATCAAGGAAGCTCAAGTCCATGGTAACAAGATTAATTTTTTTGAATATTTAAAGCTCACTATGGAAAAATATGTTTTGAATTGATGCTTTTATCCTTTGTATATTGATTATTTATAATTATTAGATTGAAAATCCTTGGTTAGAGACTTTGGGAACAATCAATATTAAATGAAGAATAATTTCATGAAGCTTTAGTAAAAGAGGAAGAAGGTCACTTTGTAGGATATCACACTCAATGAGAAATAAATAAAGGTCAATATAGAGTGTGATTATGAATCTAAAGATCATGAAAAATATCACTACTAATATTCATAATAATATTTTTAAGGCTTAAAAATATCGGTGGTTGGGCTGGTCAAGAACCTTTACTTGATGGAAGACTTTTGTCACCCTCTACAATCAATGAAGAAGTTTAACTGGGACCCATGCATTATAACATCCTAAAAAAAGGTCCTTTGTTGGTCTAGGAGTGAATTAATCTTTAAATGGTTTATTGTTATGTACTCAACTAGAAGGACTCCCAAATGTCCCTTATATATTAGCATAATAGTTTTAAGCTCATGCCCTTTTGAATATTGGGTCTGATTTGGCACACTTTAGAAGAGGGATAAAGAATATAATTTAAAAAAATTCCATGAAGGTTTCATTGATTATCAAATCTACCCAAAATTTTGCCTCACCATTTACAAAAGAGGTGAATATAATAGTTCTCTCACTTTTGCTCTTCTATTGTACTTGGCTTGGATGGATTATAATATTATTTTGGGAAGATGGCGTGTTGGATCTAATGCAGTTGTGGTAGCAACTGGGCAGCTTTTTTGGGTTCTATTCTAGGATTCATCTAACTTGGACTCTAAATATTTATGTTTATATTATTGGGTGGAAAATGAAGTTGTCAATATCATTTTGGGAGGTTGGAGAACTATCATTACCTCAACTCAACTTTTTGAATTATTTCACTAGTTTTCTTTTCTTAGTTTGGCCCTAGACTCGACCCTACATCCTTCCATTTGGAAGCATTGGTAGAAGGGTGATGTGTACATGTGGTAATTGAATCTTCCAAACCATATCATCTTGATTGTTGGCCTCTTTAGTGGTTAGTCATTTGGTTGTTGGATCAATGTGACCTTTTTGATGGGTTCTCATTTTGAGAATTCAAATTATATATTTATCTACCTTTTTAGGTTTAAGTTGTTAGGAATAAAAAACTTATAAATCTAGATCTATTATTACCATAAACTAGATCTAAAGCTATGTAATAAAATTCATCACAGAAACATTCCTTAATTCACCATTAATATGAAAGCATAAATGAGAGCAAGATAAAAATTACACAGATAACACAAATCTAACATGGTTCACCCAATGTGGGCTACATCCACCAATGAAAGTTCTCAAATAAATCAGTAATCTAAAACAATATTATAATGAACTCTCATAGAGATAGAAAAATCTCTTATAAAAAGTGATGTACAAAAATTGCACTTTCACCTGCACTTGCACAATGTTGTATCTCATAAGTTGTTAAACCACACCCTATAATGAACACCTACACTTTGAAAAACACCTACACTTTACCTCTAATCCTCAAATCTACACCCTAAAAAATAAACCATCAACTTATAAAGGCCACACCATATCCTGTATATATAAGAAAGTGAAGAAAATCCATAAAAAGAGGAGTAAATATGCAATGCTTATCCAAGATAAGCATTATCCAACATGTGACAACCCTCCACCTCATCAAGCCTATCCAAAATCTCTCCCAAAGAAGAATTCACCATTTCCATCTCTCCACCTTCTAAGGGCACATTTTCCCAAAAATCATGTGATCACAACCAACTCCACTCAACAAAGGAGTTCCCTTTTCCAAAAAATGACTAGCTTCCTCGAAACAAGGAAGTAAACATGGGAAAAGGCATCTAACAACTAACTCCATGAAATATGGAATACATAGAAATTAAGAATACAAGGAATATTCCACTCACATGTGGAGAACATGAAAATATCCCCCCCCACATCTTTGGACCTCTTTAAGTCCCCAAAATTTATTCCTATGGTCATGTGATAGCCCTAAAGGGATCCACACTCAAAAATCTCCCACTTGGAGACCATTTCTCCTAAATAAAATCTATTACTGCTCCATGACCACTAAGGCCAACCAAATTTGAACATAGTCTCAACTTGTCTAATGTGACCACCTTGGTCATCATATCTACAAGATTCTGGCTGGTATGAATCTTCTCCAACTTCATCAAGTTATCCTCCAAATTTGTCCTAATGAAGTGATAATGTGATTGAATGTGTTGCATCTTTGAGTGGAAAGTAGAGTTCTTTGCCAAATGAATAGCACTCTGACTATCACTATGTAGTCTCCTAACTTCTTGCTCATGCCCCAACTCTCAAAACAACTCCTATAACCAAATCATATCCTTGCTAGCCTCTATGGTAGCAACATACTCTATCTCTATGATTGACAAAGCCACAACCTTCTGTATCCTAAAAATCCAGCTAACCATTGTATCTCCAATAGTAAATATATATCCTATCATACTCCTCCTACTATCAATATCCCTTGCCATATTCGAGTCTACATAACCACACAAAGCGGTATCTGATCCACCATAACATAATGCAAAATCAATGGTTCCTCTAAAATATCAAAGAATCCATTTCACTACCTACCAATGCTCATAACCTGGATCACTCATATACCTGCTCACAACTCCCACTACATGGGAAATATTTGACCTAGTATAAACCATGGCATACATCAAGTTACCAACTACTGAAGAATAAGGTACCTTAGGAATTTTAAGCTTTTAAGCTTCTGTCTTGGGACACTACTCCTTTGATAATCTAAAGTGGCCTACCAAAGGAGTACCAATAGATTTAGCATCCAACATACTAAACCTTTCCAAGATTTTCTTCACATACTCTGATTGGGATAAAACCAACTTCCTCTCCTTCCTATCATGAGTAATCCTCATACCAAGGATTTGCTTTGCAGCACCCAAATCCTTCATAGCAAAGGAGTCACTAAGCTATTTCTTAAGCATATGAATATGTTGTATGTTCTTTCTTAGAACTAACATGTCATCCACATACAAGCATAAAATAATAAAGGAACCATCATCAAAATGTTTGATGCACATGCAATGGTCAGAATTACACCTTTGATATTCTTGTTCCAACATAAAACAATCAAATTTATTGTACCATTTCCATGGAGCTTGTTTAAGGCCATACAAGCTATTCTTTAATATGCACACATATTTCTCCTTCCCTTTGACCTCATATAATTATGGCTACTTCATATATAACTCTTCATCCAAATCACCATGAAGAAAAGCAATTTTCACATCTAACTATTCTAAGTGCAAATCCTCAACTACAACTAAACCAAGAACAGTCCTAATAGAATTCATTTTTACAATAGGAGAGAAAATCTCATCAAAATCAATACCTAATTTTTGTGCAAACCTTGTGACCTCCATCCTGGCCTTACACCTTTTTCTCCCTTGATCCTCTTCTTTTATTTTGAAGATCCACCTATTTGGTAATGCACTCTTTCCCTTGGGTAGCCTTACCAAATCCCATAATTGGTTCTCCATGAGATATCTATGATCATCATCCATGGCTTGTTCCCACTTTAACTGGGCATCTACCTACATTAATTACTCATAACACTCTGGTTCTCTATTGTCAGTGAGTAATTAATAATTCAAAGAAGGAAAAAAAATGTTCAGGTGTTCTTCTTACCCTAAAAGATCTTCTTACCATAATAAGATGGGGTCATTGTGTAGAAGGTTCCTGAACTAAATCCTTGGATAATTTTCCATCTGTAATGTCATCCAATACAGTGTACTCTTTCTGTTCCTGATCTTGTTCCTGCCACTGATCTTTATGCATGACTTTTTCATTAAAGACTACATCTCTAGACAAAAATATTTTCCTATCTTTAATGCTCCATAAATAGAAACCAAAGTCATCCTCACCATAACCAACAAATGTGCATTTATCTTATTTAGCCTATAGCTTGGTCCTATCCTCTTTCTTGATGAGAGTAAATGCTTCACATCCAAAGACTCTAAGAAAAAAATAATCAACATTATTACTAGACCAAGCTTGTTCTAGAATTCCTCCATCCAAAGGCATAGAAGGTCCTCTGTTAATAAGATATACTACCGTGCTAACTACTTCTACCCAAAACTGTAAAGGCAACACTGTATGTAACCTCATACTCCTAACACATTCCATTATTGTTCTATTCATCCTTTCAGATACCCCATTATATTGTAGAGTTCCTAGAACCATTATTTACCTAAGAATTCCATTGTTAGAACAATAATCAAAGAAAACATTACTACAATACTCACCTCCATTATTTGATCTGAAACATTTCAATTTGAGACTTGTTTCATTTTCAACCAAGGCTTTCCACTTATTAAAAGTTTTAAATACATCATATTTATTTTTAATGCAATAAACCCAAACTTTCCTAGTTGCATCATCAATAAAAGAAAAATAATAATTATATTCACCAATATAAGATGCCTAAACTGGTCCCCATACATCTGAGTGTACCGGATCTAACTTGTTCTCTTTCTTTGTGGGTCTAACCTTTAAGAACTTAACCTGCTCCTGTTTCTCATACACATAATTTTCACAAAATTCTAGATATAGATATTTCAATCTAGGCAACTTATATTTTAAGATCTACATGTCATTCTGGTTCATATGACCGAGCTTATAGTACCACATAGTTGTATCTCCATTTGTAGCAACTAAATCAATAGAATCAACACTACTAGTCAAATACAAAGTACCAACTTTATTAGCTCTCAAGATCACAAGCACACCTTTGGTAACTTTCCAAGAATATTAGTAAACAATACTAAACATCCCTCATTACCCAATTACCCCACTGAAACCAAATTCCATCTCAACATAGGCACATGTCTAACATCTTTAAGGATCCATGTGTTTCCATTTTGCATCTTAACCAGAACATAATCTTTTCCTACTATCTCACATGGTTCATCATCACTAAGATACACATGTCTTAGATTCTCTTGAACATAATCAATAAAATAATGCCTATGTGGGGTGGCATGAAAAGAAACCCATGAATCTAATACCTAAGACTAAGAAAAACTATCCATAGAAAAAATTAAGGCATCTTGACATGATTTACCTGATGTCACATTTACCTCATTTGTTTCCTCCTTGTTGGCATTCTTATCTCAAAGTGACCAACAATCTTTCTTTGAGTGTCCACTCTTCCCATAATGCCAGCATATCATCTTGGATATAGATCTGGACTTAGATCTACCTTTTGACTTTCCTCAGTTGCCTTTGCTGTTGTCCTTTTTCCTCACTCTAGTATCAATGGATAAATAATTAATTAAAGATGATTCACTAGTGTTTTTACTTCACATCTCCTTGCTAAGGATCACACCTACAACATCCTCAAAATTCAAGCTTCCCTTGGTAGGGACTACATTACTCACAGCCATAACCAAACTATCCCAACTATCAGGCAAAGAACATAATATTATCAAAGATCTAACTTCATCATCAAAATTGATTCCAACTAAAGTGAGCATACTTAAAATCATTTAGATGATAAGTTATTGAGCCATTCTCAGGCATTTTCATGTTAAATAATATTTTCATAATAAAATTTTTATTAGAAGTTGAAGGTTTCTCATAGAACTTCCCAAGTTTATCCATGAGATCCTTTGTAGCTATCTAATCTACAATGTTAAATGCAACAGAAGATTCAGGGCATAACTGTATGGCTCCTAATGCCTTCCTATCAAGTAATGACCAATATGCATCACTCATACTTACAAGTTGTCCTCTTTTCCCCTCCAAGGGGAGTTGAAGTTCTTGCTGATATAGGTAATCTTCCATCTACATTTTACATAAACCAAAATGATTACCATCAAACTTCTCAACTCTGAATCTGATCTCTTCTCCCATATCTCACTCAAGCTAATAGCCTTCCTATGATTTACCACTTCAGCAAAACACACAACCAATGGCTCTGATACCAGTTGTTAGGAATAAACACTTATAAATCTAGATCTATTATTACCATAAAATAGATTTAAAGATATGAAATAAAATGCATCATGGAAACATTCCTTAATTCACCATTAATATGAAAGCATAAATGAGATCAAGATAAAAACAACATAAATAACACAGATCTAATGTGGTTCACCCAATGTGGGCTACATCCACCAATGAAAGTTCTCAAATAAATCAGTAATCTAAAACAAGATTATAATGTACTCTCACAGAGATAGAAAAATCTCTTATAAAAAGTCCTACACAAAAATTGCACTTTCACCTGCACCTGCACAATGCTATATCTCACAAGTTGCTAAAACACACCCTATAATGAACACCTACACTTTGCAAAACACCTACACTTTGACTCTGATCCTCAAAGCCACACCCTGAAAAATAAACCATCAACCTATAAATGCCACACCACATCTTGTATATATGATAAAATGAATAAAATCCATAAAAAGAGGATAAAATATGCAATGCTTATACAAGATAAGCATTATCCAACATGTGACAACCCTCCACCTCATCAAGCCTATCCAGAAGCTCTCCCAAGGAGAAATTCACCATTTCCATCTCTCGTCCTTCTAAGGGCACATTTTCCCAAAAAGGATGTGATCACAACCAACTCCACTCAATAAAGGAGTTCCCTTTTCCCAAAAATAACTAGCTTCCTCAAAACAAGAAAGTAAACATCAAAAAAGACATCTAACAACTAACTCCATGAAATATGGAATACATATAAATTATGAATACAAGGAATATTCTACTCACATGTAGAGAACATGAAAATTATCCCCCCTTAATCTTTGGAGATCTTGAAGCCCCCAAAATTTATTCCTATGGTCACGTGATATCCCCAAAGGGCTCCACAACATAAGTGTTGTCACATCCACCTAGAAAAACTCAGGACTTTAGATTTCAAAATTAAGATGATGGTTTTGTTCAAACATGCTAGTTGGACTGTTAGACTTAGTATTGGTTGGTTATATGGTTTCTAGATCGATTTAACTTTTTTAATAGGATTTGATTCCAAGTTTTCAAATTTTAGGTTTCCCATTTTTTTGGGGGATGTTTATTATCACATCTGCCTGAATGGACTTGAGCCTTTAGATTTTAAAACATGGATGATGGGCATGATCATGTTTGCACATCTTTTACATGAATTGGTGAATTCTAATATGGTATTTTCTATCTCTCTTATCTAACATTACCCTAGGTTCCTTGTTGGGCTTGAGTTCTTTGGGGACCCATTATGGTTGCTTTTCAGTTTTGATGTTTCAAATTTTTGATTGGACTTTTTTATTATTACTCAGATCCTCATTGGGGTTCTTAATCAATTTATGACTCTTTTTGGTGACCTTGGCCCCATTGTGCCAAGGATAAAAAAATGTGTGCCAAGGATAAAATGCTTTACTCTTTGCTTATTGAAGGGCTTTGCCAGGATATGAATCTTAGAGGAAAGATAAACCCTCTAGTTGTAACTCTATTATATGTAGGTTGTGTGAAAGACCCTAATGGTGGAAGATCTTCCTAACTGGTGGACCTCTTGATGTATTGTTCCCTTTGAGAAGACATGGTGAAGGGAGTTCTCCCTTAGAGATTTACTCTTTATCATCTTCTTTATACTCTGCTAGTTTCAAGACCTTAAAATCCCTCATCTTGGGTACCTAAAACCCTCTTTTTCTCTAGTCCCACTTTGGTATTGGGACCTTTACTTCTTTATTCTATAACTTTTTGTTTTGTGGTTGTTCAGCCCTATTTATGACTTGTTGATCCTATTTTACTACACTCTAGTGGTTCTAGGTCCCTATAAAACCTGGATTTTACCTCATCAAATAAAAAACAACAAAAATAATATGAAGATAAAGTACAAGAAGAAAATAACACTTCATCTAATCAAGAGATAAATGCACTATCAAATTAAAAAGTTGGAAGATGAAGAATAAAAGGTTGATAAGGTAAAGTAATATAAAAATATACTAAGGTTAAGGCTTATAGATACCTATTTTGTCATTTGAAGCAAAAACCATAGATGAATGTCAAGGAGCATCATCAAATCAATCACTATGGCTATACATGGAATCAAATTATTTTAGAAGAATAGGGAGGCATGGAATCACTATATAAATCTTTATAGATATTCATGAAATCTAAATAATACAAATCATGGTCATGAATGGAGTTAGTTTAGAGAAACATAATATGAAACATGGAATAAAAGGATAAATCAATGTGAATATGCATAGAAACTAAGGAGGAAAAACTATGATCATGAATATAATTAGAGTGGTGTAGTGTAATTTGGAATCAAGGTTGGATATATATCATGTATCAAGATCACATATGGGTGGTTGGATGAACAACCATCATTTTGAGTGTTAAATGATTTTATGAACACTCATTATGTAATTTTCTTCTCATGTTTCAAGGATGAAATATGTAAAAGAGGAATCACATGATTTTTTATAAGTAAAATATGGTTGAAATGTCCCTTACCCTTTCATTAATCTCATAAAATTTTATAAAATGCTCCAAAGTTTTTAACAACCTAAAACCAAAACATTTTGGTTAAAATAAAACATTCAACCTTTTATAATCTAAAAAAATTACATACCTAAGAATATATAGTCCAATTCAAATTATAAGATGTATAGATGGAATCCAAAGATGGTTAGATCAAGAATTAGTCAATAAAAATGTATAAGAACAAAACTAGCTAAGCCAACTCTTTCGACGGGGTTTGGAAAATCACAATTAAGAGATAATGAAAGAAAGCACATACATAATATATTCCAAAGAGAATCCCATCACCCAAATTTGGCTCAAAACATGATTTTCCTCTTGATTTGGTGCTCAAGTCTTTAGCAATGATGCAAGGCAAAGCTTCTCCATCATCTATTATGCACTAATGAAACTAGGTTCATGATATTTAAATCAGTGTTGTGCCTATCTTGAAACTATCCTATTTTAAAATAAGTGTAATAAAACCACACATAAATGAGTTGTGGAGATAATTATATATAATAATTTTACACAAATGAAACTTAAAAATGGTGGTATTGGCCCTCCTATTTATAGATTTTTAGAGTTGATCAGAATCAACCATGATCTTCCATCTTGAGATCAAGATGTGTGGCCATGGATTATTACAATTTCATATAATTAATCCATAAATACCCTCATAAATATTTAGAAGGAAGTGGCATTAAAGAGGCATGGGAGGCCTTAAGCTTGATATTTATTGCATTTATGGCTTATGGATGCCACCATAAAAATGATGTCATTTAATGATGTAGATATTAAGAATAAATTTATAACTAAAAGATATTCAATAACTTTCATGGATTTCCCACTTAAGATCATAATTTGGATTAATTTGCCTAAGTGAGATTAATCAAATTTTATGCAATTCTTTGGAAATTGGTTACACACTATTAATCAAACTGGTTAGAATGTCATATTACTAGGTTTTAATTTGATTAGAATGATATTAGAAGGTGTCAATTATGTATGGACCAATATCCCATTTAGGACATTGTTGACATGAAATAACACATACACGTGTTGTGTGCTTCTAAATTAGAAGAATTCAATTATTTAGATGGTCAAATTGGTTTTCATCATTTTGACTCAAAATGATTTGAGAAAATTTAATGATCACATAAAATGTATTACCCTATTTAGGGATAAATTAGCCTAAATTGGCACTTGTATATGACAAGCTCAAATGATTTAGTGCATTTTAGTGATTTTGGCCTAAATTGTACATTTTCACAAATTTCAAGTAAGATTGACAATTTAAACACAATGGTGTTAGGAATTAGATGTCTATATTTTTCCCCTGTTTGAGAAGGCATGGCAAGACATTTAGAGAAGCAACATCTTTTCAAAGAAAAGAGTTGTCAAGAAGAAGTTGTAAGGAAATGACCCATGATGCCCCCTCGAGAAGACATACGAGGATGAAAGAGAGGGATGGACTCTTGAATAAGAGAGAAAAAGTGGGATTAACCCATAGATCATATTAAATTTAGATGAAATAATATTTTCATACATTGGTTACATCAATGATCTAAATATAATTAAAATATAATGGGCCGCAAAGTTATGTGTAATGGGAAGGATACAATCCAAAAATATAAGTGACACACTTTAAACACACCCAAAGCTAGGGTGTAGTTGCACGCTTAGGGAATGATCAATCCCTAGACAAGTTACAAACTATGATATTACAGAATAAAGGAAAAAGTTTACAAAGGTTGGAATTAGAATAAATAGGAGAACATCACTCCAGAGAAAGAACATAATAATGTGCTCTAGTAGAGAAGATTTGATCAGTTGAAAAAATCAATTTTACCCCAATAGGGATAATTTTTATCACTAACAATTAATTATACCCTAGTAGGGCTGATTTAGAAGTGTGACTGGTTCAAATGTTGTGCCCCAGGAGATCGATTTTGCAAGCATAATTCAAGGATATAACCTAATGCATAGATTAAAGAGGAACATTTACAAATGTAGATGCGATGGTTTAATGACTGAAATAGCCATAAGAAACTAGGCATACAGGGATGCACAAAGTGATGATAGAGATGAATAGAGGAATAAAGGTGGTCAAGATGACCTCAGATACAACATATATCTAAGCACTACCTACATAGTCTAAATGGACATAAAGCCAATGTAGTTCACCCAGAAGTGGGAGAAGATGGAATGAGGAATGAAGAATAGAAGAAAATAGACAATGGTTCAATAGACTCATAATGCATGCCAAGAGATGCACATATTGCATAGATTATTGTGTGTAAGCCATTGGTTTTTAGTTTCATTAGTATAATTAAGAGCTGACTTTTAGAGTTACATAGATTTTAAGACTTGGATCCAAAGCACTTGGTTCTTGTTATGGAAAAATGAAATTATGCATCATAAGTATGAGTAACCTATAATGAAATTATTTTCAATTATGATGAGCGAGTTCAAATGTGAATACTTATAACTAAGGATAATTATAAGAACTACTAGTATTAAAGTTACAACTATATACATTTAAAAAAAAGACAAAGAAAAAAATACATAAATGTGACATGACTTAAAATCAAGATATGAACAATCAAGATTTAAGTAGGAATAAGAATGTATAAAATCAACGGCAAGAACAACTTAATAAACAACATGGAAATGAGATATGAATAATCTAGTTTCATGGTACCTTCACGATGTACCTGAAAAACAAAGCAAAAAAACAAGATAAAATAGGAACACAAAAGACCAAAAATAAGAAAGAAGAAAAATCAAAGGAAGAGAAAGGAACAAATGAAGAGACAAGAAAGTAGAACAAAACACCAATAAAAATCAAATAAACACACATAAACAAGAGTTAGTCACAATGTTAGTATGGTTTGAAAATAATTGTTCATGCAAATGTAGTAGAGGCATTACTTTTTACAACAGCGTAATGAAAACCAACATACACAAAGTTGCCCCCAAAGTGATAAAGAAACAAAATAGAAGAAAAATGGGGGAAAGAGAAAAAAATGAAGGAGGTGGCCAAGCTGATTCTAGCTATACAAGACAAGTGGATGTTACCTACATAGTTTTATGGATGTAAGGTCTAACATGAAATTTAGGTCAAATGTAGTTCTATTGAGAAATGAGATAGAATAAAAGTGATGACAAGAAAACATGATTAATGTTGTAGAGGAAATAAGTAAAATGGGCTCGCAAAATGATGAGAGTGCACAAATAAAAATAGATTGTAAAATGGAAAGTACATGGGACATACAGAATAAAAAAATTATAAGACAATGTTTTTGGTCTTTTTGTTGATCATTTTTTAATGTTTTTGTGTTTTTGGGATAAGCAACATAAAATGAAATATTTAAAAAATGTCTAGGGAACTACCTAGCTAAGGATATGCACATCCACTGATAAGAGTTTAAACAACTAAATTAGTTGTCATGGTCCATGCGCACAAATTGATAAGAGTGAGGTCCTACTAAGGAAAAAATGCCTACCAAATAGTAGAATAATAATAGAATAGTATGAAACATGAGATGAATCTAAAGAACCATTTAATAGGCAAAAATCCTACGCTGATGTGTTCATATTCACTTGTCTATAAAAGAAGCTACAAAATATTGTCCACACTGAACTGCTTTGTAGAATTGGCATTGAATGTGTTCATAATGCCTTATGAGTTATAATCAAGATCATAATTTCTCAATAGGATAAAATATGTCTAGGTTACAATATCCTAGGATATAAAAAGAATGTTGTTCTAAATAGAATGATCTAGAATGAATATGGTCCAAAAGAGTATGGTCTAGGGTGGGATAAAATGAGTCAAGCTGGAATACAAACAATCTAGAGTGCCAACGGTCTAAAGCTTCAAGTGTCTATAGTTATTAAATAATAAGGTTATCAAAAGAATGGTCCAGGGTAGGTAAAAATAAAAAATATAGTCCATCATGGGACAATCTAAAATATAATGGTAGGATAAAATAACTTCAACACGGGTTTCCCCCAAGTAAGGGGTCTTGTAGACAATGGTTCAAAAGCTATCAAATGTAGTGTTTCACATAAATTTTACTTTATTTCTTTAAAATAAATTTGTAAAACTTGAAATAAGGGCGAGGTTAGGAGAACCTAGATTTGGTTTGTGCTCTATGATCCAAACGGTTCTAGATATTCCTCTTTGGATTGGGAGGAATGACCTACATATAAGAAAGCACTAAAGAAATGGTTGATTAGTTAGATAGTATGGTGGATTGACTAGTAAGATAGATCCAAGAAGCAAAATCTTCCTTGGAGGCTATCAATCCACACTTTTAAATAATCAAGTTCTAAAAATGAAAGATAAATTACTTGCATGAATAACAAAAACTACTGAAATCAAATACAATAAGTGTTTGATAAATGAATAGGTGAATTTGAATAATTATAGAAATAAATAGATTGACATTATTGCTAAATGCTTTAGGTATGATTCAAAAAATAAGGTGATGCTTTGTGATCAAGCAGGAAGGTAGAAAGTAGAATTTAGTTGAGGTCTAATGGGTGAAAATAACTTGTTTATTTGTCACATAGTGACCATCGATGGTTAGGTAATCTTCAGTGGTTATGGACAGATTGTCAGTGGTTAGGGTGACCATAGATGGTTACTTTGGATTCTGGTTTGGTTTAAGAAATTAGTTGATGAGGTTGTAAAATGAAATTTTGGAAGGTGGGTTTGGGTCAAAGGTTAGTTTTGAGAGGAACAAAAAAGGAACTAATTACTAAAAAATAGATACTTAGCTTTGTTATTTGTTGTTGATGTGGGTGGCTAAGAAATCTATTGACAAAACCTAGAGAAATTATGGTAGAGTAATGGTACTTGGTTGTTGACCAATGAGCAGCAGTAATTTGGATCTTTGCCGCATTCATTACTAGTTCACTAGAGGAAGACCTGTAAAATAAGTTATGATACAATAAGCTTTGATAATTATGATGGTCACTCTGATGATCTTATGGCTTTAGTTCTGGATGATTTTATTGATCCCATTTTCACCTCTTCCTCCTTTATTTTCATAGGAATAAATGAAAGGTAAAATAATTAGTTCAACAAAAGGTTCAACAAGTAGTTAATTTTTAGCATCAACATGCATTGATCTCGCACATGAGATAGATAGCTAAAAAAAAGCTATAGTTGGGATAGAGTTTAGCTATTTAAGCAATTAAAAATAGACCATTAGTGATTGAGCCTAACCATTGGTGGTTAGGGTGTCCATTAGCAGTAGATGGATCAAAGGTTAAGTTAGTCAAAGGTTATCCAGGGTGATTTAGGTTTGGGGTCGATAGGTTGTGGGATAGTCCATAGGGGGTCCCGAGGTAGTTTAGAGGTTAGTTTGATATTTAGAACCATTGTGTGTGGTTTTCTAATGTCTATATTTTTCCATTTTTTGTTATGTAGTTTGTATAAGAAAGTTCCAAAACAAAAATGGATTGCAGGTCAAAGGTTAGGTTGCCCTAAGCATGGGAGGAGGTGCTCTCCCTCAAACTGGGATTTAATGAGGTGAAATAGAATCAGGTGCAGGTTTGATGAGTGGGTAAACTAGTGATGAAGTGGGTGGGTACTTAATTAAAAACACACACACAAAATATAACTAAATACCATAGTTAAGATTGCATATTGACTAGGTTGTCATGGTTGGTAAAAATAAGGTCAACACTAGAAGGACAAGTGATAAGTGGACCACGTGATTACATTTAGGCATGGTGGTTAGGTTACACTTGTAAATGTAAGTCTCCTAGACAAGGTTAGTGTAGGCACAAGTATCCAAAGTAGGAAGTGATCCCAATAAAATATAATTAGTCAGTTGCATGTAAGGTAGTACAAGTTCAAAATGTTCAACTTGGAAATTCAATCGGTGTGTTCAAAATGACCAAATTAAGGTCATTATAAAACATGTGATAATTGGGCCAAAATGACCATAGGTAAGGTAATATGTTTGGTTGTGGTTGGTAGAGAGTGGGTACTCCAAATGTAAGCATTTGGATTGGTTTTGTGCTAAAACATTGTTTGAAAATTTGGGGGTTTAAGGGAAAAATCCTAAAATTTTTACAATTGATGGTCATAGCTCACCATCAACGTTAAATTTCAGTGGTCATCCTGATCATTTAAGGTCATACATCAGACCTAAAAGGGTGAAGACAAAATACCACTAGGGGTTTTATTATTTCATTATAAATTAAAAACCCTCAATGATTAGCTCTTAGCATTGTTGAGAAAAATGGTGACGGTTTTTGTGAGGGTGTTTGATTGGAAGAGTAAGAGTTTTGAGTTGATTGAGTGTTGTTGGAGGTTTGACCTAATTAGGATGTAAAGGGGATGAGGGAGATCATGGGGGTAAGTAGTGTTTCCTAAGGTTCCTCCTTGATGGCAGTCGAGGAACAAGGTAGGCATTGTTTTGAATTGGTAGTTTAGTTTCAAATTTAAAAATGAATGCTTAATTGAATTTGTCAATTTGTTTATTTGGCTATGGGTGGGTGTTGATTGAGGGATAGGTTTTGAGAGTTTTTATTTAATTTTAGAATTGAAATTGGTAGTGTGGGTAGGTATTTGGGTAGAGGGAGGGTAAAGTAAAGATAAATATGAATTTTTTGTGGTTTTTGGTAGGAAATTTTTGGGGGTAGGGTTTGGCTTGATCACTGAAGATCATCACACAGTGATTGTTGGTGGTTGTTACTAGCCATGGCCAATAATTATTAACCATAAGTGGTTAATAAACTTCAATAGGTTAATTTATGGTGACCATAGATAGTTGGTCTCCTAACAATTGGTAGTCAACCATAAGAATAATTGATCATCAATGGTCGATTATTGTTTTAAAGTTTGTGTGAATAGGTTTAAGCCTAAGGTTAAAGTTTTGGTAAATTATTTATAGTTGAAAGGTTAAAAGGGTATGGTTTTGGTTGTGATTTAGGTTAGGGGGTTAGGTTAAGGGTGAATTTAAGGGGTTAGGTTAAGGTAATGTGTATAGGTCAAGAAGGTCAAATGATGGGGTAAAGCAATAGGTATAGGTCATATTAGGTAAATGTTATGAGTTGAATGGATTAATATAAGAGGTAGGTGTAATAAGTAAAGTTTGTGGGTAAAATATGTTAGTAAACTAAGGTTTTTTATATCAAACCCTATAGGCATAGGAATGGATATAGATGAGGGATAGAGTGCCCTAGATACTAGATGAGATTTAACAAGGGATGAATGACATCAATTGGGAGCATATGGAAGACATGGACCTTAGAGGCATGAAATACTACCAGCATGTACTTTAAGATGTGAGGATGTAAGTGGCACTCATAGGGAGATGGGACCTTACCACTAACACCTTATTACGTATTAAAGGTGAGTTAACTATCTTGCTTGAGGACATCCATAGGATTGTGCGACTACCCATATGGGGTGAGCCAATCTACCACATTGAGAGTGATGAGCGAGATGGGCAGATGGAGCTTTTATATGGAGAGGATCTCAATTTTTTGAGGTGTCACTTGGGATGCTTCCACTATAAGCCATTATACTAGAGGGATAGGTATGTGAAGTGGTTATTTACTATAGTGATGATAGCGTTCACATGTTATGCATTGTTAAATTCTAGTAGCAGTAGATTCCCTTAATTATTGTTAGGGGTGCTTGTTGAGATGTGGTTGGGTCACATAGTGTTTGCATGGGCACTTGTGATATTAGTTTAGATTTATCAAGATCTATGGGGATTCCATGCCCAAAGGAGATATGGGATTAGTGTCAAGTTTGTCCTTTATTGTTAGGCCTATGAGCACATCTAGGTTTTGAGACCTATGGGGATACCATGGGAGGTTTTTGTGTAGATGGATTTTAGGTTTGGATATATGAGGTGGAGAGGTGATTATGCCCTCTCAAGACTAGGAGGAGGAGCACATGATATAGATTGATACAAAGACCAACTAGATGCTTTGGTATTGGGAGATGTGATTTGGAGACCATATGTTAGGTTTTTAGGATGGGCACACTATAAGAGACATCCCTATCACTTTAGAGCTATAGATGGATCTATGGTAGGTGAGATCATGAGATAGATATTATTCTATTTGATAGGGTATATAGGTAGTTTAACCTTGTTCAAGATATCCCTAGGGTGTTCTTGAGGTATAAGAGGGATGATGTAGAGTTTCCATTAGTTGTTCCATAGCCAGTTCATGATTTTATTGATTTGGAGTTGCTTGTGAGGAAAGATATGGATGATGCAAGTGTTATATATGGATACCTTGCATGGTACTAGGCACACTATACCATGACTAATTTTGGAGGTGATAATGGTGGTTGGCAGGACATGGATGTTGATGTAAGGGGATATGTTTAGCAAACTTAGGTGCAGGGGGTTACCTTAGATATACAGGTAGTGATCATTGAGAGGGACTAGGCATGAGTGGATCTAGACACAACTCATGCATATTTGGTAGTAGCACAAGGTCAGGTGGTATCACTTATAAGAGAGATAGAGAACATGCTAGAGTTTAGATAACCATGGCGACGTAAGAGAGATATTCTCTCTGGAAAGTAGGAGGAGTACTAGAAATTATGGGATTAGTAGGGACTATCTTAATGTAGATATATGTAATGATTATGGAGGAACTATGTTATTATGAGGCTTTGGTCTTCAAGCATTGTCTAGATGAGCCTAATGGGGCAAGTATAGAGCCAAGATTATAGGAGGTGCTAACATGATGACACTAGGTTAGTGGGCCACATCTATGGGAGCAAAAACAGGTGTAAGAGGGTAGGCTTTAGGAGGCAGTGGTGTCCTAGGATCATAGATTGATTATGAGACATTATACTTTTGATGTATTTTATGATTTTGATACTGCACTATGAGTTGATGCAATAAGATGTATATTTTTGAGAGATATGTATATTTTTGTATACATGATGATGACTATTTATGAGATATAGATGTGAACCTTGTTTTTGGTTTGTGGTTCATGGTTATGATGTTCATGCTATTTATTTATGATATTATGTTGATATGATTATGTACATGATGATGTTCATGTGTACTCACCTAGGTAGGCATGTGATAATATGGATTTTTATTTATGTTCATGATGATGTTGGTATGAATTGATGTTGTTTATGTGATCATGATGTGATGGTTATAGCTTTGTTGTACATGGCTATGATGTTTTGGGATTATTGTTATGGTTATGGTTTATGGCTCCTAATTATATGGATATGATAAATGATAGGAAAATGATGGTGTTATGATGATGTTTATGAGTTAATGATAGTGTTCATGGATGTGATCATTTAATTCATGTTTAAAGATGATCATACTTATGATATTAACATGATTACGGTTATGGATAATGATGATGATGATGGTGATGATATTGTGGTTATGGTTCTGATTGACATGATTATGGTTTAGGTTTATGATTATGTGATGATGATGTTTATTATGATGTTATGATGGCAATGATGATTATGTTCATGCCTAAATTTAATGAGTATTTGCTTCCTCATCTAGATTGAGAAATGTGGTGGAGAACATGTGTGAATGACTCATTTTTATTTTGATGTATGATACATTATGGTAGATATGATAGATGGTTTAGTTAATGTGATGGATCACTAGATGATGTTTGATGTAGGAGATATTTAATTCATTAAAATGTTCTTATGGTTAAAAACATATTAAAAAATAAGGTAAAAAAACATGGTTAAATGCATTTATTTTGATGGTGTTGTAATTTCAAAACACATAGAGTAGGTTGGATAACGAGACAAAATGTGAGAAAAGACAGATAAGATAATCAACAAATAAAACATCTTAATGAATGTATCAACAAGTATGAGAGAATAATAATCCATGATGCTTCTTCTTTAGCTAGGATTACAATAAGATGAAGTTATATCAGCTTATGAATGTAAGCCCTTTGAATGCTTTGCATTAATATTCATTAATTGGTTAAAAAAGGTGTCTTGATCACATATTGTCAAGTAAACTCAAAATCCTTTGTATATAAAGAGGAAATGGATTATGGTGGAATCTTCTTGTGAGACTAACATACCTCTTTTGTAGGTTACTAAAGAGCTATTATAAATAAGTCCATGTCATATAAGGTGTATACTAATCGATGCAGGAAGTCTACTTATGAGAGTTGATTACGACTTTCAAAATTAGTTTTCCTTTTCTGATGTTTGATAATGGGTCTTTTCCTATTTTTTTATTGCTTAGGAGGGTTGGGGAAGCTAATCGATGTAGGAAGCTTCCAATAAATTGATATGATATGAAAAATGCTTTACTCAGCTATCCTTCAAGGAAGTGGTCTAAGTTTGTGTGCTTTGTTTGAGCCTTTTGATAGTTGTCCTTCAAGAGAGCATTCTACCTTATATTGAGTAATTTTGATATGTTTTGGAAGTTGTCCTTTAAGGGAGTAGTTTGTGGATGACAAGAATGACCCATGATTGTTTTGGTTATGATTTTTATTTTATTTAACATAGACTTGATTATATAGGCTTAAAGGTTCACCTTTATGAAAGCAGAACTAAAGCATAAGAAGTTTTATTGATTTCAAAAGAGGTTTAAGAGATAATGACCATGGGAATCCATCATATAAAATGGATGGAAAGTACCATGAGAATCATGTAATGGGTAGATCTGTGGTACTCATTGTTTAATATTAGGCTATGATTGTGATGGATAATCACATGATTCAGTTTTAATCAGTTGTCCCTAAAATAAGGAGATGAATGTGGTTTGAAAACAAGGGATGAGCTTAAGTTGGAAAAAAGGTGAGTTTGATCTTGTTTTAATAGAATAAAAGATGTAGATGTGAAGCATTGAGGGTCTTAAGTTCTGGGTTGCCTTCAAGATGGGACAACTAATAAGCATCTGATCCATACTTGTGTATTATGACATAAGGTCTAAACCAATTGAAAGAAAATTTACCCCACTTGTTTTTCTCCATATTGGTAACATGTTTATTTTAATTTAAGATGAGATCTCTAATGTTAAATTTTGGCACTTTAAGATGTTTGTTATAAGCACGGTCGATTCACTCTTGATAGAAATGAAGGTGAATAAGAGTGGTTAAATGACACTCATCATATAGCTCAAGTTGGGCTAAACATTCTTGATGATAATCACTTTTAGAGGTGAGATATTTTAAGGATATGAAAATATAGGTAATTTGGACTTTGAGAGGCAAGACATCCTCTAATACAAAAACTAAAAAGAAATGGGTAGCACTCATATGGGTTCTAATACTAGTAAGATATGCCCATAAGGTGAATGGAATGTGTAAATGCCAATCCCAACCAAATGTATTAACTATTTTAGTTAGCATGTTATTGAGATTTTTTTAGAGGCTTTTATCTTTCCATTTGCTTGTGGATGATAGGGTGATGAGAAACTTAACTTGATACCAAATTCATCACAAAGACCTTAGAATTGTTTGTTTTTGAAGGATTTACCATTGTTGATGATAAGTTTGTGAGGAACACCAAAATAATAGATAATGTGATGGTTGATAAAGATGACAATATTTTTAGCTTTGGTTGAGATGAGAGGAATAGCCTCTACCCATTTGGTGAAATATTCTATTATGGTGATGATAGAATGATGTCACTATGAATAATGGTTGTTAATTTTTCCAATGAGATCCAAACCCCATTGTGAGAAGGGCTAAAAATCTTTGGATACCTAAAGACTATGGCTAGGTCCATGATGTAAATTGGTATGTTGTTGACATTTGATGCACTTTTTCACATAATCATAGAAATCTTGGTTAAGGGTGGGTCAATAATATCCAAGGAAGAGGATGCATTTAGAAATGGCTAGGCCACTAAGGTATCACCAACAGATCCCATCATGTGTTTCCCTGATAGCATGAGAAGCTTCATGACTACATATGAAACAGAAGAGGAGACCATCAAAGCTATGTTTATAAAGAATTCTTCCTAATATAGTATAATTTGAGGTGTTATGGATAAACACTCTTCACGTATTCCTAAAAATACCAAAAGGAATGGTGGCAAGGTTGAGATAGTCAAAGGTCTGCTGATACCAAAGGTTGGGTTAGGTCTCCTCCACATTAAATATGGTGGGGGAGTCACATTTGACATAAGAGGGATGGGTAAGTTGATGGATAATGACAGATAGCTTAGAGTTAGAAGGTGAAAATGGGATCTGAGAAGTGATGGAAGCCATCATATCAACAAATTTATTCATAGATCATAAAGTGGTTTGGATATGGTAGTGTTTAAAGGATGTCAAGAGTACATTGACTAGTTTTTGTACTATTGCAAGACATCATTTTTGCACTTGTAAGATCCATTGATTTTATTGACCATGAGTTGAAAGTCACCAAAAATGTTGATCACTTTGACTCCCAAGGCTAATGCAGTTTAAGCACCTAACACTAGGGATTCATACTTGGCCATATTGTTGGTACATTTAAAATTGAGATTGAATGATAAAATAAGAGGTTCAACATGAAGGGGATAAGGATGATGATGGATCCCCCACCATGTTAACACTTTTATCCATCGAAGAACATGGTCACTTGATAGGTGAAGTTTTTTTGAGAGAAGGTCATGATGGACTCATCGAGGAACTCAAGAGGAGGAGGTTTATTATCTGCTAAGGGTGCTTTGGCAAATTGGTTAGAAATAAATTTTCCTTTAATTTACTTCTACTGAAGAAACTCAAGGTCAAAGTCAATCAAAAGCATGAGCCACTTAACCATACACTAATTTTGGTATGGCTTGGAGTGCATATACTTGAGTGGGTTGGTATTGGTTATGACATAGGTCTTGTGGTTGAGAAGGTAATGGTAGAGTTTGGTAGCTACAAAGACCAAGGCTAAGAAAAATTTCTTGGTATGGGTGTACCGAGTCTCATATTCTACAAGCGTATGGCTAATGTAGTAGATGACTTTCTCTTTATGTTTCTCATCTCGATGAGCTAACATTACCCCTAAGGAGTGGTCAGTAGCATACATATAAAGGTAAAAAGGTTGATCTTCCCTTAGAGGAATGAGGATAGGTGGAGACAAAAGGTACTCTTTAAGTGAATCAAAGGCCTTTTGATAGTCATTGTTACATTTAAAATATACATCCTTCTTTAGAAGGTGGTGGAAAGGTTGGCATCGATCCAAGAGTTGAGAGATAAATTGATGAATGAATTGAAGATTCCCCTACAAGATAAAAAGTTTCTTGAGGTGGGTGGACGGAGGCATGTTGAGGATTACTCTTATTTTGGTAGGATTTACTTTGATTCCCTGAAGGGAGATGATAAAGCCAAGGAGCTTTCCTAACAAGACCCCAAAGATACACTTCTTGGGATTAAGGTGGACATGGTAATGGATGAGTCACTCAAAGATAATCTTAAGAATGACCAAATGATCTTTACAACATTTGGATTTCCCAAGAATGTCATCAAAATAATCTTTGATAATTTTATGAATAAGGTCATGGAATATGTAGGTTGTGGCACATTAGTAGGTTGCACTAGCATTATTTAATCCAAAGGGAATGATCCTATAGTAGAAGGTTCCCCATGGGATGATAAAGAATATTTTTTGTTGATATTTGAGGGTAATTAAGAACTGATTGTAAGTTGAGAACCCATCCATAAGAGATAACATCTCATGGCTAGATGTAAGATCAATAAGTTGTTCGATGCTTGGAAAATAAAGGTCATCCTTTGGGCAAGTAAGGTTAAGGTCATGAAAATCAACACAAATTTGAAGTCCCCCTATGTATTTGGTGATAGGTATGACATTTGTGACCCATTGGTGATAATCAATATGTTAAATGAAATTAACAGATATGAGATGTTGAAGCTCTTCTTTGACAAGAAGGGTTATGTGAGGGTGCATTTGTCAAAGTTTCTACCTAACTAGCTTGGCATTACAGTTGGTGACTATATTTTGAGTAGAGATGAAGGGATTGATTCTTATCATGTCACTTTAAGATCAAGTAAATACTATGTTATGATCTTATATTAAGGGGGAATAAATCCCAAATATCCTTAGGATTTAGCAATTGGATAATGTTGACAATGCATGGGTTATCTAGAGTGCCCAAGTTGATATCCATGGTGGATTCATTCAACATGGTGGAAGTATCAGGAGGTGAAAACTAGAGTTTATCTAGAGTACCCATGTTCATATCATCCTAGAGAAAATCCCTTCCAAACATACCTATAAAGGTAGGTCTGGGCAAACTCTGATTTATCTAGATAGGAGAAACTAGAGGTGAATGGTCAAAGTGAAAAAGAGGTGGCAAAAGTGTCAAAGGGTTTATCAAGTCCCCCATAGATGAAATTGGTCTAACAAATTGAGGGCCCAAAAGGAATAATGGTTCCAATGTTGGGTTCATAATTGGTTTATTGGTCAAGATTCCCATACTCTTGAGGAGTAGGAAAAGTGTCTAGTGTCAAAAGGTGATACTCCCCTAATGAAAGATGTTGGAAGGTTGATTCTAAAGGGTCTGATGTGGGGATTTGGGTGAAAGAGATAGAAAAACTGGTAGATGTTTCATTGGTAGAAGAAAATGGGGTTTTGTCATTTATCGGTGAAGGTTTGTTGGATGGAGGAAGGAGAATGTCATTGGGTCGGTACATCAATGTAAAAGGACTCAAGTTAGCTTGTATGGTAATAGCTTGACCTTCATGTTAAAACTTGATGCATCAATGTAGGGTGGATAGCACATATCCCATGAAATAAATCTAAAGGCATCCTAGTAAATTATTGTACTAGAACATGCCTTCTTCTACGTAGAAGAGCTCAAGAAGTATGTACAATCTTAGATGAATGTGAAGGATAACAGTTCCTAAAGTCACACCCATGGTATCATTAAATGATCAAAGCACCACTAAGGTTTTTGACATAATGTTATTGGGTAATTTAAGTCGGTTATATGCATGGGAGGAGATGATTTTGATGTTAGCTCCCCTATCAATCATAACCTTATTGATGCGGGTTTAGTTGATGTATGTAGTAATGAATAGGGGAGGATCTGGGTCATCTTGATGGATGGAGGGTATGTTTAAATCCTTGTAAGGTAACAAGGTTGGAATGTTGAAGAACTCCAACAAAGGCTACTAGAGGTTATGGGTCTTCTAGTTAGAACTCTATGGATTGTAAAGCCTCTATCATCACTTGGCGATGATGGGGTAAGGTAGTGATTAGTTCATATAAACTCATCTTCATCGGTGTTTGGTGAAGCTTATTCAAAACTACTCATCAGATTGATTCAGATGGGTTAGATTGAGAGGGACCCAAGATGGACACCTTGGGTTTGGTTGAAGGTAAAGGTATTTAGTGTTGTCTAGGTTATTGGGTGGTGGAAGAGGGATATGTTCATGGAATGGACACTTTTACCTTTCCTTTATCTTTTGGTTGGGCTCTTGATCATATGACCACATGGATGGTATGGATTGGGGGAGGAGTCAAACTAGAGGATTGCTTCATTTTGCCATCACTCTGAGGTGAGAGTGGGGGAATAGGTAGGCATTGGGTGACTATTTTTATTCCTTAGATTAGTGGTAGAATTATGGGAGGCTCATCTGATAATAATTCATTCTCATGATATAATTGATGGATCAAAACTTGGACAGCTTTACAGTTCTCCATGTCATGCTCAGGTGTTCTATGATATGAGCACACTAGGTGGTCATTATACAAGGATGGTTCTGGACTAAGCATGTCAAATGGTTTGATAAGTGGTAAGGTCAAGCAAGAGTCTTGCAATAACCTTGTAAAAATAATTAAATAAGACTCAGTCAAAGGTGGTAAAGGTATAGGGGTCTTGGTTTTGGTAGTTAGGTTGGGAAAGTTTTTAGAATTAGGCTTGGTGGTAGAGGTTTTGTGTAAAGGAGCATTCTCAGTGCATGGTTTCAGTTTTGGTAGAGAGGTTGATATCTTGGGGTTAGAAGGTTATGAGGTAGATGTTTGAGAGGTAAGTGGTTTATTTGTAGATGATTGGGAGATAGGAGGTTTGGTTATGGGTGGTTGATGAAAATAGGTGTGGACGAAAGTAGGAGTGACGGCATAACCAAAAGTGGTGGTTGGGGTTTTATTGGGATGGTTGGTTTCTAAATTAAGGTAGAGGGATGAGGTCCCAAAATAGAGGGTAAAGTGGAGAGGGGAGGTAGAGTTTTGGTTTTTAGGCTTCTAGGTGGTTTTACCTTCTTGGTTGACTTAGTGTGGGGTTTTTTTGATAGGTTTAGTGGGCTTAAATATAACTTTACTAACAGGTGAGTAATGTTATGAGTAGTAAATATGCCAAGGTTTTTGGTGGGTTTGGTTAGAATGATAGAAGGTGATTTGGTTACTTTAGGTGAGTTTGGTTCAGATGGTGTTGCTATAGTTTGGTGGGTAGAGGTATCCAATGGTTGGGTTATAATGATAGAGAATTTGATAGTGGAAAGGGTAGGTTATTATAATAAATAAGGCTCTTGCTTGGTTATATAAGGGAGCCCAAATTATTGCCAAAATGTGGCTTGATCTAGGGTAGGATTGGATATAAATTCTAAATTTTTAACTAGTCTAGAGAAAGGTTTATAGATGAGTCTGAGTCCCTCGGTAATGGATTCAAAATGTAGGCCTATGGGTCGAGAGGGAGGAACGGTTACCTCATCCTTTTCCTTATTAAAAGGTTCTAATATTTGGGAAGGTAATTCTTTAGTGGGAAGTGTAGGCAAAGTAGTTTCTCCCTTAGGAGTGATCTCTAAAGGAAGAGTGGATTGTTATATGATTGAGGAAAATAGTAAAGTGGGAATGGTTTCTTCCTTTGATGTGCATATCAAAGGAGATGTTGGTGACTCCACTAACTCAATAAGTGGAGTAGGGGAAGAGATGATTTGGTTGATGGTCTCCTCACTGGTAAGTTCATCAAGAACCATGTTGACAGTATGGGCCTCATGATTATGAGAGAATTTTGATTTATTTTTGTTGTTAGTGGAAGGAGCATGGTTAGGAAATGTTTGTTTGAAAATGTCAAGTGATTGGTTAGAGGGTGCATTGGGGTTATCCAACACAAGTTCCCCCTTGTCAATGAGAATTTGGACAATGTTCTTAAAGGTATTAAACCTACTAACATCATGTCCAATGAATCGATAGAAGGTGCACAATTTATTCTCCTTATACCAGCCAGGTATAGGATGAGAAGAATCAAATTATTATAATGGTTTGATTGCAGGGAGTTTTATGATATTAGATTTTAAAAATTTCTCCAAGACCAAATCATATGAATCCCCAAGTAGAGTAAATTGTTTTTAGGTATTGTGATTTTGATTCCTAGTGTTTTGACTGGAGGAATTTGAAGAGTTAGGTTGTTTAACAATGAGTGGAGGAGTAGTTTTAAGGACAACCACATTCACAATTCCTTTATTTTTGGTGTTACTATTGGTTTGATTGTTGGGTTTAGAGGAGGAATCCTAATTTGATTTGAAGGTATATTTATTGTTTCTCAACTATAGTTTGCCCTCATTGATGGCTCTATTTTCTATTTTTTGTGCCATGGTAAAATCCTCATCAAAGGTCCTAAAGCTCTAAACCCATAAGGTAGAATAAATGTGTTTGGAAAAAGCTTGAGAAAAGAGTTCAATTAGTTTAGGTTGTAGAAAAGAGAAAGAGAGTTGGTTTATCAAACTTCTCCAATGAGATATGAAGTCAGCAATGGATTCATCATCAAATTGTCAAATGAAGTAGAGATCAGTGATGGAAACCTTCTTGGAGATGTTTATAGAAAAGTGATCCAAGAAATTTTGAGCCAGTTGGGTAAAAGAAAATTGAGAGTGTTTTTTTATATAACTATACCAATCTAGTGTTGGACCAGATAAATACTTAGGGAAGGTACAAAGAAGGAGAGTGTCATCATAGGCAATCAAATAACATGAGTGCTTAAATTCTCTCAGGTGATGTTAAGGGACTTCCTTACTTTGAAGGATGAATTGGTTCATTACATATTTGGTCATATGAAAAAATATTATGAGCTCTAGAAATGGATGACTCCAAAGTAGTCATTTTGTCCATTAGCATTTTGAAAAGGTCTATTTGTGGTTGTGCACTCCCATAGTTTTAGGGTATATTATGTTGGGTTTGGATAGGTGAAACATAAAAATAGCTTTTGGGTGGTTAAGAGATTGCCACATATTGGTATGTGGATATGGGTGGTTGGCATGATGCCACATATGGATACATGGAGATAGGTGGTTAGGTGGAAGGTAGAGGTACATACCCTTATGGGTTAGGGACACATCTTGTGTTTTGTGCAATGGGCACTTATTGAGAGACTAATGTAAGTTGGGTAGGAGGTATGGTTAGGTTAGTAGATAGAGGGTACGTGGTAACTTTGGTATTGATGGGTGGAAGGTAAAATGTATGGGAACCACCAAGATTTATAATGGAGTGGAAGTAGGTAGATTAGGAACAAAAAGAATAGTGGTGACACTAGTAGAGGGTATTCCTACAGTAAGGGAAGTACTAGTACCCAAAGGTTGGGTTGATCCTATACTAGGAGGGTTGTTATTTACGAAAGAAGGTGTTTGGGTATTTCTTAGTTGAGTGGGTTGGTTTTGGATGGTGGTATTGGTAGGGTTATTGGTAGAGGATGATAACTGGTTAACTAAATGTTGGGTGGAGATGGTGGCTACATAAGTGTCACTCATAAGGTTGGATGGCATGCCATAGGGTGGGTTAATAGGTGTAACTAAATCAAGGGTACGATGAGATATGGTGTTAAGGTAATGTTGGAGGGATATAGAGTTTTTATCTAGAAAGGTGGCAAAATCCACATCACCTTGGGCAATCGTCTAAGGGATGGTAGGATTTTTAGAAGGATGGGGAGAACTCTCTGCATCTAAGATGTACTCCATGGATGAGGGAGTAGAGGGAGACAAATGATTAGGAGATGGATCCTGGTTTGCTTGGTTTCTTAGTTGTTGCCTAGTTAAAACCATGTAAATAAAGGAAAGAAGAAGATGTAAGCAATCTCATAAATCAAACAAAGAGAAGACAAGAAAAAGTCAAGGGAAAAAACACACACACTAAAACACATTAAATCATAAGGTTCTTTTTAGTCTCTCTTGTGTCTTATGCTTTAAGCTTTAATAATTATGTGATTCAACTTGGCTTGTAGATCGAGCACTAGAAAATAATATATGGATAGTTTTAGGTTATGTTTAGGATCTAAAGGGGATATGTATTGGAAATCAGTACATGTCTTGATATTGGGGCCTACCCCCTCACTTCACACACCATAACAATAAGGGTGTCAAGTTCTTAGCCAAGATATACCAATTGTCAAAGATTATACTCAGCCAATGAACTGAGTTGGTTCTCCCCTTGGTGATGAAATCCAAGTAGGATAGCCAAGAAAGATGATTGTTAGGTGATGAAATCTTAGTTGTGACTTATTTCAATATTTTTATGCTTGATTAAGTGTAAGTGGTTTGGTCTTATGTGTGTGATAAGAGTGAAGCTATGATTAATTCACTTGACTAATTAAGCTATGTGAGCTAAAATAAGTAATCAAATAATGGATGCAGTCAATTTTAATCCCAAAATGAAAATTTGATTTCGTTGTATGAGTAGAAAATAAGAAGAAGAAGTACCTAGATGCAAATATGAACCCAAGAAAAGACTTAATGGTCCCACTAGATGTGCCATAATGTTTCACATAAATTTTGGTTTATTTATTTAGAAGAAAGTTTTAAAACTTGAAATAAGGGTGAGGTTAGTAGAACCTAGATTTAGTTTGTGCTCCATGATCTAGATGGTTGTAAATACTCCTCTTTAGATTGGGAGGAATGACCTGCAGATAAGAAATAACTAAAGAAATGGTTGATTAGTTAGATAGTAGTGTGGATTGCCTAGAAAAGTAGATCCAAGATGCAAAAGCTTCCTTGGAGGATGTCAATCCACACTTTTAAACAATCAAGTTCTAAAAATGAAAGATAAATTACTTGAATGAATAATAGAAACTACTAAATTCAATTACAAGAAGTGCTTGATAAATGAATAGGTGTATTTGACTAATTATAGAAATAAATAGATTAACATTAGTGTTAAATTATTTAGGTATGATTTTGAAAATAGGGTAATGATTTGTGATCAGGAAAGGAGGTAGAAAGTGGAATTTGGTTGAGGTATGATGGGTGAAAATAACTTGTTTATTTATCACATAGTGACCATCGGTGATTAGGGTAACCATTGATAGTTAGCTAACCATTGGTGTTTATGGATAGACCATCGGTGGTTAGGGTGACCATCGGTAATTACTATGGGTTCTAGGTTGGTTTAAGAAATTGGTTGACGATGTTGTAGAATGAAATTCTAGAAAGTGGGTTTGGGTCAGAGGTTGGTAGTGAGAGGAATAAAAAAAGAACTAATTAATGAAAAATAGATAGTGGTTGAGAAATCTATTGGTGAAATCTAGAGAAATTTTATTAGAGTAACGGTACTTGGTTGTTGACTGATGAGAAATGACACTTTGGATCTCTATTGCACTCATTATTGGTTCATTAGAGGAAGACCTACAAAAGAAGTTTAGATACAAGAAGCTCTGATAATTTTGATGATTGCTGTAATGATCTAATGGCTTTGATTCTAGATGATATGATTGATCTCCTTTTCACCTCCTCCTATCTTTTTATAAGAAGAAAGGAGAGGTGAAATAATCAGTTCAACAAAAGGTTCAACAAGTAGTTAGTTTTAGCATCAACATGCATTGATCTCACACATGAGATAGATAGCTAAAAATAAAAAAGCAAGCTGTAGTTAGGCTGGAGTTTAACTATTCAAGTGGTTAAAACCTAACCATCGATGGTCGAGCCTCACCATCAGTGATTGGGTTGACCATCGATGGTCGATGGGTCAAAGGTTAATTTGGTCAAAGGTTAGTCAGGGTGAGTTAGGTTTCGGGTTGAAAGGTTACGGTATAGTCCCTAGGGGTCTTGAAATGGTCTAGGGGTTAGTTCGACATATAAAACCATTGTGTGTGGTTTTCTAGTGTCTATACATGAACTACTTTAGATGCAAAATATTCATGGGCTTTGGAAGTTCTTCATCACCTAGAGTAGCTAGTTTTTATGCCCCTAATCTACGATTTACTATGATAATATAATTTCCAAGACAATTAGGTTAGAACTTCCCATTTTTCTTGTGTTTAACATTTGTGGTTTTTTTTCTCTTTCAAGACCAAATCACCAATCTCAAACTCCCAAGGTAGAATGCACTTGTTGTAGCTTCTCTGTAATCTATTTTGATAGGCTTAAAAATTTTCTAGGGAAGCCAAACACTTACCATCAAGGAGTTCTAGTTATTTCAACTTTGCAACTCTATAATCCTTGTCATCTTTAATATTATCCAAATAAACTTGAAATGAAGGTAGCTTGATCTCAATCTAGATAATAGATTTTGTGACATAAACAAGGGATTATGGAGTGGCTCCTATGGGGGTTTGATGACTAGTATGATAAGTGCAAAGGGTAAGGAAAAATTACAAGTGCCAATTATAGTCAACATTATTGACAATATTCTTTAATATGGTTTTGTTTGATGCCTTGACTTATTCGTTAGCTTGTGGGTTATATGGTGTGGATTTCTTGTGCTTGATTTTGAATTTTTCAAAAATTTATTTAACATCGATGTTTACAAATGATCCACCATTATTGGATATAATGCGAGCTAGGATACCATATCAAAAAATGATATGGTAATGTATAAACTTGGAAATCTACCTATTAGTGATGTAAGTGAGAGGAATGGCCTCAATCCACTTAGTAAAATACTTGGTAGCAATGACAATATGTTTATGGCCATCTGAAGATGTTGGGTTTATTTTCTTGATGAGATCGAGGCCCCAATTATAAAATGACCATGGTGTAGTAATTGGTTGTAGTGGCAAGGAAGGTGCATGTATCAAATTTCCATGTTGTTGACAAGGAACACACTTACATAATTACAAGCATATGTCTCCATTTTGGGCTAATAGTAACCTATTATAAGGATATTTGTAGCAAAGACTACATCATTGGTGTAGGCCCCACACATTCTTTCATGAACCTCCTTAAACGCTAGCTTGAATTCTCCTAAATATAAACAATAAAGTAGCATTCCATCATAGGATTTTAAATAAATCATGTTTACAAGGAGGGTATAATGAGTTATGTGATGAAGGAAACATTTTTGATGATTATTGGAAAGGTTTGGTGGAAAAACATGATCATGGAAATAATTATAAAAATCTTGAAACCATGGCAGTTCAGGTGGGGGATTGGGACCAACAATGGCACATACCCTTTATAAATATGGAAAGACATGTGCAAGATGTAGAATATTTTTAATGAAAAATTGATACTCTTTAGCTTTAATATCAATCTATATCATGGACCCAATTATTTCCATTGCATCGATAGATCTATTTTTGGCCCTTGGTACTTATTCAAACTATAGAGATTTAAAATAAGCTTTAAGATTATCCATAATCTATTTTTAGGGTACAAAATTGTCATCTTGAGTTTGATACTAATTAGTGGTTTAATTGATAATCAATTGGGAATCAACATAAACCATTAAGTTCCTGATATCCCACTATACTATAAGATGAAGTCCTATAATAAGTGCTTCATACTCAGCCATATTATTGGTAAACTAAAAATTGATATGAAATGCCTTTAGAATCATATCCCCCTGTAGTGTAATTAACAATATTTTATCTCCAAATCCATGAGAAGTGAAGGAACCATCAAAATATAGCTTCCATTTTTCTAGTTCATGTTGTACTTCTTCCACTATCATAATAGAATCATATGAAAAGTCAAGTCTGAGTGGTTAAGTGTCTATAATAAGGGCCTCTATAAATTGATCAACAATAACTTGCCCTTTGATAGATTTGTAATTTTGATACTCAACATTAAACTCACTTAAGATCATGACCCATTTGGCCATGCATCCTATGATAATTGCTTTGGATAATAAAAATTTGAGAGGATCCACCTTAGTAATAACAATGGTTTTGTTGTTTGAAATATAATGTCATAACTTTTGGGAAGAAAACACCATAGCTAAACATACCTTCTCAATAGGTGTATAATTATGTTTATAATCCACCAGTGTGTGGCTTAAATAATAAAATACATGTTCTTTACCTTGATCATCATGTTGGGCCAAAAGTGCCCATAATGTATGTTTAATCGATGAGATATAAAGAAGTAATGGTTGTCTGAGTGTTGGCTGTCTCAAAACTGGTGGAGTGGCCATATATGTTATGATCTTCACAAATGCTAATTAACATTCTTGAGCCCATTGAATCATGACCCCTTTTTTTAAGATATGTGTAAATGGGTGGCAGTTATCTACCAATTGAGAAATGAACCTATGAATAGATTAAATCTTTACTTGCAGGCTTCAAATCTATTAAAGATTTGATGGTGGAAGAATTTCAATAATAACCTTGACCTTAATAGGGTTGAATTCAATCCCTCTTTGTGATAAAATAAACCTTAGCAATTTTATTGAAGTGATTCCAAAGACACTTTTTATTAATCAGACATACTTTATATTCATGAAGTCTCTAAAAGATTCTCTAAAGAACATCAAGACGTCCAACACGTGTTCTTGATTTAACTAGGATGTCATCAACATAGACCTTAACAATATCATGCATCATGTCATGGAAGATGACAGTTCATAACATGCTGATAAGTGGCTCCAACATTTTTCAATCCAAATGGCATGACTTGATAACAAAATGTTCCCCACAGAGTGGTGAATGTAGTTGTGTGCCGGTCTTCTTGAGCTATCTTGATTTGATTATATCCAAAAAATCCATCCATGAGGGATAACATATCATACCCAGCAGTTGAATTGATAATCATGTCAATGTTGGATAGAGGAAAATTATCTTTGGGGTATGCTTTGTTGATATCTCTGAAATCAATACAAAGACATATACCCTATGGTTTTTTACTAACTAGAACTGTGTTTGATATCCATTCAAAATAATATAGGGGTCTAATGAAGCTTTTTCCTAATAATTTCTCTAGTTAACCTTTTATTAATAGAGTGATGCATGGATGTATCTTTCTCAATTTTTATTTGAATGGTTTGGCATCTGAATGAACAACAAGTTAATGCACGACTAAATGAGGGTCTAAGCTTAGCATGTTTGAATATTCCCATGTGAAAATATTAATGAAATACATCAAAATGGACATAATGTGATATCTCTTTGCTTCATTAAGAGAAGATCCAAGGTAAACAATTTTGGGATCATCATATGTTTTTAGGTTCACTTAAATAATGTTTTCTACAAAGAGTGTAGAACCATCTTCAAGAATAGTAGGCAATGTGTGATCATGATCAAATTGCTCTACTATAGTTTATTATTTTTCCTCTAAAAGCTCTAGATAATATAAGTAATCTAAATCTACCAAATTAGGTAATGGATAACTATAAAATATCTCAAGAAAGTTAAGAGCGAGATGCTCAAAGACTTGTTATTCTAATGTGATGATAGACTAGCTATAGAGCTAGGACTTGATGGACCTTGATCATCCTTTGGGGATGACCAAACTTTCCCATCCAAGAGTGCCTAAATCAAGTTTTCACTTAAGGGCTTGTATTTATCTTTACTTTTTCCCTGACCAATGAGCACCTCAAAGAGGTTTTCACCCAAAGATATCAATGTTTTGTGTTCTTCATGACCAAAAACATTTTCCTGCTCCCCAAAGTAGGTATAAGGATCCAAAGAAAAATCAAAGCCTTGCTTATGATCACCAATGGTCAATCCATATCTAAGGCCCATATACTCTATAATTAATTCTTCATTTTGGAATTCATCAAGGTGTATGACTAAATTTTACTGGTCCCAATCAATGTGTACAGGATGATAAAGTCATAGGGAACCATGAGGTGTTAAAGTCATAATGGTGTAAGAATCAAATAAATATGTGTCAGAAAACTCATCAAAAAAGCTATAATGGGATGCTACATCACTACCAAGAGTTTCACTGCTAGTCAATTTAGAAAAATCACTATCAAAAGTCATGAGGTCACCCCCAAGTGGTATAAATTCGAGATCATGATTCAAATTAGGGATACTAGCTGATAAAGGTTCCCGAATTCCATACGCTCATGGGTCAAGGCCTTTTCCTATATAATCAAAATTGTCTATGATCTGATTAGGGATATGATATTTTGGATTATGAAAATAATCAACAATGCCATCAAAATATAACCACTCTCGTTTAGTGAAAGCCTATTGATCCCATTTTGGGAAATTATCAAGCACAAATACCATAGGTGGTTTCTTTGTTTTTTTCTTATGTTGCTAAATCAATTTGGGTATGTTAGGGATTTTGGAAGGTTTGGGTTTACCAAATGTTTTAAGAGACTTCAACAACTTATAAACATGGAAGGCATCCTTAAGATAGTACATGGAAAAGCCCACATATCCTATAAAAACCTATTTTACAAGAGTTATGGGAAATGGATTAGTTGAAGTGGATGCAAGGTCACTAGGGTTGATATAATTAGATTTTTATGGATGTGAAACTATTTCCTTATTCTTCTTTAAAACTAATTTAGAACCAAGACAATAGTTATAATTACAATATTTAGCCTTTAGATGTTTTCAATACTAATAAGGCTATAGATCATTATGAATAGTAACCTCGATCAAATCATGGGGAAATTAAAGGCACTGATGCAAGGTGGATGGAATAACTTATACTTTATAGATCTAAGGACAACAAAGAAGTATGTTATAAGGCAACTCAATATCCAAAATATGTAACAATGTGTGATGGGAAACATACCCAATAATGATCAAAAAATAAATGGTATCAAAATATTCCCTCTTGACATTATCATAAGCCTTTATGGTGATCATCTCTAATTGAATGTCCTTCATAGTGTAGCCCAATCTCTATACTAGTTTGAGGGACACTATGTTCAACCCTGAACCATTATTTATAAGAACCCGCTTGATCTTATGGTTTTCAATGACTACTTAAATATAAAAGGGGTTATTATGTCTCAAATAAAGAGTGGACATGTCTTTTTGATCAAATATAAGCTATCAAAACAAAGACAAATGTCCCACTAGTGTTTGGAGCTGTTCAAGATTAATATCTTGGGGAATAATTGATTGTTACAAAATATCATTCAAAATAGTTTTATGGACTTCAGATGTACATAAAATATCTAAAATAAAAATTTGCATAGGGGTTTTACTCAATTGATCCAATAGGATTTAAGGCTTTTCAATAGTAGGATGAGATGGTTTAGCCTTGGCTAGTATAGTGTTTGGCTTTAGATCTGAAGACACAATGTTCACATTGGGTTTAGTGGTAGAAGAGGGCAAAGAGCCTTGAAGAGTAACTTATGAGCATCTAGTTATGATTATGTAATCTAGAGGTGGAAAAGAGATATTATAGTTAGAAGATGAAGGTAAGGGGCCTTGGAGGGTGACTCATGAACATCTAGTTACATTCAAGCAATTTTGGTTTGGTGAGGACCCATTATAATTAAAGGAAGGCTAGTGTCTAGAAACAGTAACCTTTGTAAATGGATGAGTAATATAATTGTGTGAACTTGATGCAATGTTACTTGAAGGAGAGGGTGTTCACCCTATAATAATGGGTCCATTACTACGAGGAGTATGGGATGGTTCATGAGATTTAATAGTAACAGTGGCAATGTAGTTTGTAAAAATATTCTCCATGGTATTGTTGTAGTCATAAGGCATGTTATTATAACCCAAGTTGTTGGTATGGGTATTATGAACCTGATTATGATCATGTTGGTTATGATGCTAACCTTGATTATGATTTTATCATTGATTATATCCTTGGTTCTAATTATTCCTTGGTGTTAATTGATTATGTTGAGGGAATGGATCTTTGTATATCCACATATCCTAATTTGTGTCTTGTGGAGCAAGTTTGATCTCAACCTATTTGCTTTTAATCAAATATTCAATTAAGTGTCATAATTGAACACAACGATATGCACCATGACCAAAACACGATGGAAGTTACAAAATTAATTTTCTCAATACCAATTAGGTTTGGGTTGATCTTCAGTAAATGGACTTGGTATAGGCCATACAAAACAAATTAGATGCTACGAGCTTTTGGAACACTACCTCAATAGGCTCTCCTAGTTTATTGAAGACTCTAAAGTTGTTACTGAATACTCTTCATGGAGGGATTCTTTGTAAAGTGTTTGGTGGATTAGGTGGAGTTAATTATACATTTGGATCTAGTGGGGCCTATACCATTTGTACATGTCTTGCTTCATTTATTCCATTTTTGACCATGTTCTTGTTCTTATTGAAACCCTTAGGTTTCTCTATTGCAACTGTTTGACTAAGAGATTATGTCTAGTTTATTGTTTGACCCTATGAATAAATATTGATAAGGCCTATGGTGATAAGTGCCTTCTCAATCTACACACCCTTGTCTATAATTTCTTCAAATGTGTTCACACTAGCAAGCCATAGATTGTGCACCAACTCAGGGTGTAAATTTTGTGCAAATATGTTGACCAACTATTTGTCTAACAAGTTATGTTGAAAGTGACTAGCTAATGCTCTCCATCACTATAGATATGTTATGAAGCTTTCTCCATCTCATTTTTTGGCTTTGTACAAGTCAACAATGGTCAATTCATGTTCAATGTTGTATGAGAAGTGGTTGAAAAACTTTTTAGATAGATCATTCTAATGTGTAACTGATCCCTTGGGTAACTTAATTTAGTCTAAAGCTTGTCCCACTAAACTTTACTGAAACAAACAAAGCAAATAAATGCTATTGTAAGCTATGTCTTGGCATAATATAAAAAAATCCTGAATGTGGTCCCAAGGTTCACCCTTTCCTTTATATTTGTCAAATTTGGGTACCTCAAATTGAGGTGGAAAAGGGCCTTGAAGAATACATAAATCAAATGGATATGGACATATCTCATCATATTTGTACTTCTTGATTTTGTTTCCTATCTCCAATCATGACACAATTTATTTCATCTAATTCCATTATTACATGTTTGGTGCATTGGTAGGTGGAATATAATTTTGTTGGGGTGGTATGTGCCCCTATTGTATGGATTTATTAGGGATATACACCATACGATCCATAATTTTATTTTGATTCACTCCTTGAGTCAAGTAAGTGAGCCATTGATTTTTGGGTTGATTAACATTCCCTGAAGTTAGTTGTCTTGAATAGTTAGTGTTCTGTTGATTTTAGGGAGTTTGTGGCCTATTCACCAAATTACACATTGGTTGAGGTGAGCTAGCCAAATGTTTTTGAACAATCTCCTCAATATGAATTGAGTGTTTTGCTCCCTGATTCTATGAAGGGATAAGAGGTTCTTGATGATTGAAAAATGTATACTCCATGTTTAATGAAGCATGTTTTAGAACCTCTTGGGACTTAGGTTATTTAATTGAGACATCTTGATCCATCGTAGGTGGGTTCTCAATTAATTTTTTTTGTGTTGGTTCTATCATATTCCCTTGTTCCTTGGAAGCATCGTTGTGTATAAAAGTAGAAACTAAAGAGTTGAGCAAGTCCATGATAAGTTAGTCTTCATATCATTGACTTATATTTTTGATCTTGGTGACAAGATCTTGATCATTAGGTTTTGAATCTATGAACAGTTCATTTTTTTTCTAAGAGAAAAAACATTTGTTTTTGCAATATTAGTGAGGAATTATTCTCATTGTTGTTCTTCTACCCTAACCAAGATATGTAATTGTTCCATAAGAGATTATAATGGAAATATAACAACATATTCAATCAACCTTAGGAATTTTTCATCTTTATTCTCTAGGGGTTGATGTTCAAAGTAATCTTCCTTAGATCCTACAGTTTTGGGAATGTCCTCAAATACCAAAAAATTATCTTGTCCATCATAAAAGTGCCCCTCCTCATAGGTAGGGCCATAAGAGACCCCATTATGAGTGTACCTTTATGTCATGTATAAAAGTTTGTTCTCTACATTTTCTAATATTTGAAAAATATTCACAAATGTTAATGAAATGTGCTTTGACTAACAAGTGACAAGGTGAAAAAAGACTATAATAAAAAGAAGGTGGCATAGAACCACACAATTAGAATAAATGGTTCATGAAATTACTCAACTTTGGTGGGTTAAAATCGTTAAATTAGAAGAGGGTATGATAACTCAAAAACCTATAGTGTAAACCAGTACACCAAACATAAGTTTAGAGATATGTTAATACCGAAAAAGCTAGTTCAACTTTGACAAGTTGCTAATAAAAAATTAGAAGAGTCTTCTAATTAGGAAAGTAGTAATGCAAAATAAGAAATTCAAGATGTGAAAACATGCAAGAATTCCTAAGTATAAAACTAAAACCAAAATGGCAGCACAATGCCACCACATGGTAATAAGAGGTAGAATAAAATGTGTTATAGAACTTAGAGTGTACTTAACATGCAAGATAACCTAAGTTCACAATGATCAGATGATGATGAGTCTATAAATGACCTTCAACCCAAATGGGAAATCATACCCAAGTTAGCTCAAACTAATTGAAAATGGTAAACCAATTAACTTTTTGGCCCAGAACTTAGAAAGATGAGATTTTGAATTTGAATCAAAAAGTGAAGGACTTAAAGATTTTTGGAAAATGGTTTAGACTCAAATGGGTAGAATAAAAAAGTTGTTTAGATAAGATAAACACAATGTTTAAAATGAGGATTTGAACAAGGCAAAAGATGTGATCAAAGTTAGCTGGCCCATAAAATGCATTGCTATATTTAGGGATCCTTTAGCCAAAATTGGCACTTGAATATGTCAGTTTCAAATGTTTTAATGTGTTTTAGTGTTTTTAGGCCAAATTGTGCATTTTACTGGAAATTGGTCCAAACCATGATTGGAGGTTATCAGTGGCTAGTTTTAGGTGTCTACAAAAAGTACTTGAAAATCCTTAAAATTAAGTTTTTGTAATTTTTTTTTTGTGTTTTTGTCTTTTTATTGACACAGAGGTCACATAGTGACCGATATCGATTCTATGTAATTGGCATTGGTCCTAGCTAACCAACATTGATTCTAGTGTAAGGCATAACACAAAGAAAAATTGGATTTCTAATCTTTCTTTCAAAGTTCCAAGTTGATATTTTGGTTTTTAAACACTTTGTCTAAACATTTTATTTCATGATCTAGAACTTTTATAGATATTTTATTCTAACTTGGGCTAACAAGTGTTTTTTGTAAAAAAAAATTTTTTGCCTAAGGGTTCATAGGTAACTGATATTGGTTTTTATCAATCAACATCGGTATTGATTCAACGGGCATCAATCACTATTGATCGATGTTGATCTTTGTGTAAGAAAAATAGAAACCTGAGAGCAAGTTTTCAAAACTTGCTCGTTTCATTGAAAATTGTGCTTCAAAGAAGGAAACCCTCTAACATTTGTAGGTCACATGCATGGAAAAGTAACAAATTTGAGCATGTTAAGTCTAGAACTTCCCCTTTAGTGTTTAAAAGGAACTTAGATGTTTAAAGTTTAAGTTGTTTTGTGAAGTTTGTCGAAGTTTGTAATTAAGGTCAAGGGTCCAAGAATTTCACAAAACACTTCACTTTGGTGCATAAAATTTACACCCACTTAAATTGCAAAGTTTATAAAAGTCTATTTTTAATGAAAAATCATTTATTACTAGCTTATTTTTTGTACAAAATGAAGAGTGTGTGTATGCTCCCCTCCTGTCCCCTTTAGGGAACTTGGGTGACCAAAAGTACATTTTCCTTGCAATTTGTGCCTTTATCCAAGACATGAAAATAATGTTATCAAGGCTCTCTCCAAAACCCATATGTTTGGGTGATCTAAAAATAACCTTTAAAGTCTTTTCACTTAGTTTTATTTTATGCAACTTAGCTTGTGAAGGGGATTTCATATCTTCTTCACGAGTTATTTAGGGAATCTTTGACACAAAGTTTCATCTTACAACATTGTTTCAACCCCGCTCCATAGTGGGATATATAAATTAGGGCACGTATACTATGAGATCCAATGGGTTGAGAAAATAACCTCTCCTTTCGTAATGAAAACATGAGTCATGTGTAGTTAACTAGGGGATTCCATTAAGCAATACAAAGATAGAATCATTATGCAAAGGAATAGACCCTTGCATAGTAAGTTAATCAGTATGAACTCAATTAACATGAAGCATCTCTAGTGTTAATCACACTTGGGACCATATAGATGGTAAAAAATCTGAGTTTTAGAATAACCCACTTGACATGAACATATTATTGATGCAGGGCGAGTAGCCCGAAGGTCCATATCACTGTATAATCTCTTAGGAGGAGGGGTGTAAAAACCCTACTACTTCATGCACTTTTATTTTTGGTGTAACATTTTAAATCTTCCTAAGAGCATGTATATAGATATATTTCAGCAAATACGAAGCAACCTTGTCATTTTGAAGGATCTAGACATTATACTTAGTTGTATTTGTCTTTCTCCTTTATTTCTTGGTCTTGATTTGAGTCTAAAACTTGTTTGTTAACCAAAATGTCAACCAAATACATTTTTTTTCCACCATTTTATTTGAACAAGGGAGGTGTTATGTTGGTCAAATAAAAAAAAAGTTAAAATGCCAATTTTACACCTAGGTGCCCTGGGTTGCTCTTTTCTGTCAAATGTATTGCACGATACATGTGCCTTTTTTATTTAGTGTTGACAACATCCTAAATGAGATAATGTATCCAATACATCTAACATCAACTTCCAATTATAATCCAGTCAAATTTTGAGTCAATAACAAGATATTCTAACCAATTTGATTAATTTGTGCACCAAAGAGCCAAGGTTTGCACCAAAATGACTAATCATGCTTAAAACTAATTAATTCAAATCATGAACCTAATTAAGAATTTTATGGAACTTGTTGAATAAATCTTTATTGAAAATTGATTATCATTAACATCATCATCAAATCACATCATCATATGGGGTGGCACCCACAAGCCATAAATGCATAAAATATTAGGATTTATGCCTCTTATGCCTCATTAAGACCCTCCATTCCTATTCATTACCCATCTCTCCCAAATATTGATGAGCCTATTTATTAATTTTAATTACATAATTGAATTAATCCTTAGCAACACATTTTCATCTTGATATGGATGGTTCAGGTTGATTCTAACCATTTTTGAAAATCTATAAATAGGAGAGCCATGAACATGAATAAAAAATATATTTTATGCCAAAATTATAATGCCCAAATGCATTCAAAATAATTACATGTTAGTGTTATAATGCCCAAATATTGAGCCAAACCAAAGTCAAACATGGTGCCAAGGAGAGATGGAGGTAACCACACTTTATTGATGCAGAGTTCATGAGCACAAACTGAGCAAGCCACTTCAACAAGCTATTTGGAGCATCCAAGGAAGGTGAAAGAAGGTTTATTTTGAATTTTAGTTGTGTTTTCCATTCTATTCTTTCCAAATAAGCTCCCCCTTTATGATAGGATTAAGGTGTTAGCATTAGTATGTTTTGTTTAGATTTTTTTTATTCACTAACACAATACTAGTCTCTCCTTATTACAATCCTAGTTCACATAATGGCATGCCCAGTGGGACCCTAGCCCCATAAATTTCCTCATAAAGGCTCTTTCAAGTAACCTAATAACCATTTTTATGTAGAATCTTGGAGTGGAGTCAAAAAAGTGAAATTTTAAATTAAAATTCTATTTTTTTTATAATTGCATTTTTGTTCTTGGTAACTTCAATTTTGATCTCTATTGTAATAAAATTGTTGTCACATTAGTGATTTTTTAGCTCTAAACAACAATATCATTTGTCGAAACAATAATTTCATTCATTTGAATAGTGATTTTAAAAAAATAGTTATTTTATCATTAAATAATGATATTGTTCACCATATGCAGTGATTTCATATTCAACAATAGTGATTTTATTAGTAAAACAACAATTTCATCAATTTTGGTAGTGATTTTGTATGAATAGTGATATTGTCAACCTGAACAACAATATTGTTTCTTAGGAAATGATATCATTGATTTGGATAGCAATTTCATTTAAAATAATGATTTTATTTAGCAATGATTTCATAAGAAATTATTGATATTGTGGTTTTTGTCAAACTAATTCATAAAAATGATATTGTGTTTTAAAATTTTGATTTTATAGCAAAACAGTGATATTGACTGTGTAACAGCGAGATTGCAATAGAGAGTTGAAAATTTTAATGTTATTTGCTCAAAATCTTAAGTGATTCAAAGTAGGCCCTTATAATTGTGCTTTTTTAGGTTGAGGGAGTAGATTTGAATTTATTTTGATTGCATTTAACCAAACAAACTTTCAAAATTGGTGCTTAATGAAAAACTAGGGTGCTTAAGTGAATATTTTGACAAATTGTGATTTCAAAGTCACAACTTAAGACCAAGGGGTCAAAAGAACACCACCTAATATTTTATTTAGTGCTTAATTTACATTCACTTCTCAAACTTTGTCTTCAATAATTATTTAACTTAGAATTTGATCAAAAAAAGAGGGATGTTGCATGTATGCTCTTCTATCCATCCCCTTTAGGGAATTTTTGGAATCAAAAACATCATCTTTATTACAAACATTCCTAGTCCAAGGCATATAAATAATGTCATCTAAAGCACTCCACAAAAACTCAAAATAGTTTGGGTGATCTTGAAATGACCCTAAAGTCTTTCTATTAGTCATTTATTTTATTGCATCTTGGCTTACGAGGGGGACTTCATTACCTCCCACAAGTTATATAGGGAAGCTTTGACCCAGAGTTTCATCTCCTACCACTAACTTCAACCACTCCCACTAGGATTAGACATTTTAGTGGTTAAACCACCTTATAGTGTTGGAGTTGCACATGGAATGTATCTACACTTTGGTCATCTCACTACATTGAGCACGTGACAGATGTAGTGGTTGAAAAAAGGACAAGACCTTTTTGCAATAATCCAAGTGCCATAGACAACCAATTAAAGTGCATTTATTTTGCATCATGATGTGAAATTCATTGTGCAATTGATCCATCTAGAATGTTCAAAAACTAATTAGTTTTAGTCAACCCCACTTTGCCATACCCTTGTTAGGATTTAAGGTGATTTAATTAATTATATTTTGTCATTTTCTTGCTTGGTGTCTTGAGACTAAAACTAATATGTTTGTTTATAAACCATGCCCAAACCAATTTGTTTATATGTCACTCTTTTACCTAAAGAGGCATTATGCTATCCATTTTATACCACACTTATGCCTTGAAATTTATGCTAAACATATTTATGTGTGTGTTACTTTTTTGAGATGGGTACCATTATGCTACCCACATCATTATCAAGTTTGAGACTTTGAGTATTTTAAAAAAATAACATTGATCACATCATTCGAGCATGCTTATGACACTAAGATACTCAATTTGTTTCAAAAATTGTTTATCATTATGTTAAAATCCAATTTTTTTCAAATCATGTCACATCAGTCCTTTGAACCTTGTTTATGCATTGCCATGCTATCCAATCTTGTCTAGTTTGTTTGGTCAAATCCTAAATTTCAACATTGATTTTTCAATTAAATTTATTAAGTTTGGATTCAAACATTGATTTATTTCTATTTAGGCCTCGATTCATGGGGTTGATACATAGATCTTTCTCATATGGGTTGCATAACTTTGGTTAATTGATTACCCAAATTTGAAGACTATTGATTGTTTATTTATTTATAGAGCCTATCATTATCATTGTTTGTGTCTTTATTTGGGAGAACACAACCTTTCTCTAGGTGCCTTTTGCCTCATGCTTTATACCAACTGATCATGTTTATGTTTGATTCTATGTGCCAGGTCTATGTCAAAGTTATTTTTAAACTTGTCAGATTAAATCAAAATCACATCATGCCTTTGTTTCAATTCTATATTTTGATGTTTTTTGTCCAAAAGTCCTAGCATAGCCTATTTGAGCCTATAGCTTTTGACTCCACCTTCAGACAAAGGACTTGGTGACTTTTTTCCCTTTCCTAGATTAGACATTGTTTGGAACACTTTGGCCTAGACTTTGACATATCAATTTTTATTCAAATGTTTGAATTTTTATGTGTATGACATTTGATGTTAGACATTTAATGTTAGATTATTTTATGCCAAATTTTATCACAAACCATTTTGGAGATACGGCTCCATTTTTAGATCACTTTGGAGATATAGCTCCACTTTTGACCAAGTTAGATCAAGTTTGAACCATTTGTCTTTTGGACATAGTTTTTTAAAGTTTGCATAACTCTAAGCCTTTAATTTTGAATCTTTCATAATTTATGTGGATATTTCTAGCTACGCTTGTGATCTAGTAATTTGACTCAAGAGAGGATGGAAAAGAAACACACTAACTAGCATAACATCTCTAGGCCTAGACACTAGGGAGAGCTTAATTAATAAACATGAATAAAACACACAACTAGAATGCAAAAGAAACCCTCTTTTATCTTCTTTGGATGCTCCAAAATGCTTGTTGTAGTGGCTTACTCGGCTTGTGCTCATGAAGTCCTTGGAAATGGAAGCTTGGCTACCTCTATATCTCCTTGGCACCTTTGGCTTGTGGCTTGTCTTGGCTTGGAATCGATTTGGCATGGTAACACTAATTGCAATGGATTCTTGAAGATATTTTTGCATTATAACTTTGCACCAAAATAGATTAGAAACGATGTTCTTGGCCTCTCTATTTATATATTTTTGAGAATGTCTAGAATCAATCTGAACCATCCATCCTGAGATTGAGATGTGTGGTTGAGGATTATTTTAATTTTTGGAATTAAGTTTATAATTATTCTCATCATGAAATTGGAAGAAGGGGCAATTAAGAGGCATAGAGGGCATGAATCCTGATATTTATGGCATTTATGGCCTAGGGATGTCTTCCCAAGAAATGAGATCACCTGATGATACAAATATTTCATATTCATTTCCAAAACAAATTATTCAATAAGTTTCCATGGAATTTTTGATTAGGCCTCTAATTTGGTTTAATTAACTCTTAATCATGTTTAAGCTCTTTGTGCACAAATTACTCAAATTGATCATAATGCCTTGTTATCAGTCCAAAATTTGATTGGATTAAAATTAAAAGTCAATGTCAGATGCATTGGAATCATATTCCCATTTAGGATGTTATTAATAGAAAATAACAAAGGCACGTGTTTTGTGTAAGATATTTGATAGGAAAGAAAAATCTAGAGCACCTAGGTGCAAATTTTGCATTTTGACTTGAAATGATCTGATCAAAGTTAGCTAGCCCATAAATTGCATTGCCCCATTTAGGGATACCCTGACCAAAATTAGCACTTGAATATTTCAATTTCACATCATTTAGCATGTTTTAGTATTTTTAAGCCAAATTGTGCATTTTAAGTGAAAATTGGTTAAAATCCTGGTTGAAATTTATCGATGGCCAATTTTAGGTGTCTACAACACTTATGGTAGAGTCACATACAATCCAACTTATGATAGAATGGCTGCACAAAATCCAAATAGAAACTCCTATAGAGATATATTTTCTAAGGAGTTTTTAATTCTTCATACAATACTCTATATGGGGAACAAAGTCAAGGACCAACTAACAATCCAATTTAAAACCCTGACTGGGATGATATGGTTTATGAGGACTTGGATGCTTTAGCTTCTATGAGTAATCAGGATCCATCACATCATACCATTTCTATTCTAGGACCACAACATCATATCATTTCCATACCAAGACCTCATCCTTTGGATTATGTAAGCAACCATAATCCACAATGCCCCTTCATCATTCTAGGACCTAGTACTTTGGCTTGTGTGAGTAATTAAGCTCCACATCACCCTATCATTACCATTTTAAGACTTCATCCTTTAGCTCATGTGAGAAATCATGCTCCTTAATTCCCTACCATTATCCAACCATCGATCATTCTTCATCCATTGCCAATAGTTCCCCACTTTAAAAAACCACATCCAATTGAACTACAACCTCAACTGAGCCAATCATTTGAAGACCAAGATGTGTTCAAAATTGGTATTTTCCAACTCATTGGAAATCAAGGCCAAAAGAACAAACCAATCCAAGATGATTTCGTTGAAACAAATATTTTTCATAAATCAATTTGTGATGAATCACCTTTTAATCCTATACCAATTATCAAGGAGTCTCACTTCGATGAGCTAGTCTTTACTGAGTCACTTCTTAATGATTATAACCACTTTTGAGCAAATCATTACCTCAACCATATGCCTATTTTTAAAGAGACTCCCTTTGACAAGCCAATCTCTAAGGAGTTATCTCTTGACCTTTTTCCCACCGTTGAGGAGTCTCACTTTGACAAACCAGTCTCTATGGAGCCCATCATGCTATCACAAGCCATCAGTTTTTCAATACCAAAAATTCAACAAGACATCATTGTAATAAAATACCCATCAAATGAAGAATCAGAGTTAGATTTAGATTCTATTCTTGAACTAACATCAGATTTAGCATCAGAATCAAAATAAATATTAGTCTCAACATTGGATTAAGAGTCTCTTGAATCAAAATTAGATTCAGATATAGAATATATTCATAACTATTACAACATTGATTATGCATGCCTTGTAGATCAATTTGAATACATTTCTAATCTTTTTATGGTTTTTGACGATGAGTAATTCAACTTTAACACAAGTTATCTTAGTATCTTCTACGAGGATTGTACAACCTCTCCCCATTCCATTACCATTCCATAGGCCATTACCATCAACCAAAATAACCATATTATTGACATTTCATCTCCCATAAGTGTCAATTAGAATCAATAAAATCACACTTTGTTGAAATTCATCCATGGTGACATAGTAGTTAAATAAGAGTATAGAGGCCAATACCACATTTATGTAGTATAAGAACACTCTCCTAGTAAAACCTTTTCAGAAGCACTAGGGGATAAGCAAAGTTTAAACTTAGCATCTTTTAGTGAAACTTTTTTGGAAGCACTAGAAGACAATCAAAGTCAAAATTCAATGTTCATTAGTGAAACCTTCTTAGAGATGCTATTAGACAATCAAAATAACTTCATTGGTGAAAACCTCATTGAGGCACCAATAATTAAGCACAAAAATCTTTCACTACTTGATGAAGACAATATCAAAGATCAAATCAAAATAGCTTTCAATCTATAGTCTAAATAGATGGTAGCTACTCTCAAGATCAAACAATAGAAAAATTTGGTGGTCCTATTGAGAGAATAAGTCTTCAAACCCATCATATCCAAAGTTATGTCAAATATGGCATCAACAACATTACATGTGACTAAAATTCCCATTCTTCATTTGTTTCCCTACCATTATACATTCCATTATCATCCACCATTCCATTTCACAAACAAACCTATCATGCATTATTTATCTCGATTTACCATCCATGATCATATTTTCCTCTGCAAAGGCTACAAAGATACATTATCTCTATGCTTGAAGGAATCAGAATCAATGACCAATGAAGATCATAAAAGCATTATTGACAACCAAATTTGTAAGCAGTTCTTAATAGAGCAACTATTTAGATGAGGTGTGGGATAGAAATTAATATGATTGATTATTGTTTTTGTATCATCTATTTATTAGGATGTGCATCTCCACTTCAACAGGAACAAAAAATTCATATGCCATTTTACCATACCCAAGCCAAACACATCAAAAACTAAAAATCACAGAGGCCAGAAACATGTACCATGTCATTGTCGTATATCCATTTGCCATTTGTCATTGTCACATATCCTAGCCAATCACTTTACCACTTAGGGGCAACCCTCTTACCATTTTATCCAATTTATCAAACCATCATTATTCTTATCAAGACCATATCATCCTATCATTCCATTCTTATCTAGACCAAAACTTGTTTTTAGTCATCCTATCCAATCTAATTTTGATCTTGATTCCTTTGGTTCTTTATGCACTTTGCATGCGGGGATTCTAATCAAGTTTAAACTCTTATAAAATATGTGTTTCAATGATAGTCTATGAAAGTAGTGTGACAGTTGATCTGGAAAGATATCTTTTATTTTCCATCCTATATCAAAGTTGGTTTATGTGAGCCTGATTACAACTGCCTATGGAAAAATTAGTGTTTCACTAGTCTTGCTACTAATTATAACCACCTGTGGGTAATTAGTATCATTAATCTATGCCATTATATCTTAGTTAAAACCTCTTATAGATAAACTAGGGGCAATATTTATTTATCATGCATTGTTGCATCACCTTGACATTGTTGTTTTCATTTGATTGACCATTTGTTGGATATCAGAACTTGTTGGGACCTAGTTGGTTTTTTCTCACCTTTTTTTTGGATGGAATTATTATGACTTAAGGTCATTTTAGGACTATGTGGGCCATGCTCAATTCATGTTGAGGTCACTTAAGTCCCCCTTTCTATATATTCTCATTGTTTTGTAAGCAATCTAAGCTAACGCTCTCACTATTTTACAAGTAGGTATCTTGTCATTCTCTAACGAGTTAAGATACCTAAAAATACAAAAAACATTCAAATATTTTAAAATCTAAAAACATTTATCTTTTTTAAGCCTAGTTAGTTATCCTTGATATACCTTATTGGGGCACAGTCATTGTTAGGATGCTTTCTTTTGCTTTTATTTTCAAGATTTCTATTTGTTTGTTTATTTCAAGTTGTTTCTTTGTTTGTGTGATTTTTATTTATTTGTTTGATTACCTATTTATTTTATTTTAGTACTGTTTCCTTAATTCGATCTATATGTATGTATTAGGTGATTCTTTGTACACATTATTCTTGAGTCTATCTATATTCATACATCAAGATTATCATCATGGTTTTGATCATCGATGCATTATTTTCAATTATTTATTAGACCGAGAGTTAGTCCTTATGCATATTTTAGGATAGTATTCATGGTGTTCTATGATGATGCATACCATCATGTTTTATAGTAACAATTAACTTCAAAAAGGTCTACAAGCAATAGAGCCATAGAAGTTTCTCCTTGGCTTCTTGGCAAAATTCACCTATTTCACCCTTGATCAAATCAATCCATTGACTATTCTAGTTGTATCAATGATAATAAATATGCGCATATCCTCATTGATAGGTACAAATAAATATTTTATAATGATCAAATCTTATTCTTCTATCCATCCCTTTCATCATATTTGTGCATCCTCATATGCTTCGTTGTTTGTGGCTTCTTTAGTCATAAGACCATCACATCTACATTTGCACCTGATCATATTTAATCTATATTTTAGGTTATATCCTTGATTTATGCTTGTTCATCAACCCTAACTGGGGCACAATCATCTTTATAAGATAATCTACGTCCTCTTATTGATTATAACTGCCTATGGGCAAATCATTATTTTTTACTTTTATTCTTGATTATAACCATTTTTTAGCAAATCAATACTTTTTAAATCAATGAATGCAAGAATTTTCTCATTTAGATTAATCTCAACCATAGGTAAACCCCACTTGTCTTCTTTCTTCTTTTTGAGAGACCATATATCCACATATGTGATGACCACTCCCTCGAGGGGGCATCATCATAGGCTTCCCAAATACCATTTGGAGCTTTGTTCTTCAATCATCATCTTCTTTTTGGAGTATAGTCTATTTCTCATTATTTGAGAATATATTTCTATACCTAAGGCTTGCAATGCCTTTCCAAGTAGGGGTAAATTATAGACACCTAAAATTGGCCACTAATAACCTCTAAACAAGTTTTTGACAATTTCTACCAAAATGCATAATTTGGTCTAAAAACACTAAAATACATTAAAAGATTTGAAATTGACATATTTAAGTTCTAATTTTGGCCAAATTATCCCTAAATGGGGCAATGCATTTATGGGCTAGCTAACTTTGATCAGATCATTTTGAGTCAAAATGCTAATTTTGCACTTGGGTGCCCTAGATTGCTCTTTTCTATTAAATCTCTTACACGAGACATGTGTCTTTATTATTTGGTGATGACAAGATCTTAAATGGGAAAATAGATCCAATACATCTAACATCAACTTCTAATTCTAATCCAGTCAAATTTTGAGTCAATAATAGGACATTTTGACCAAATTGATTAATTTATGCACCAAAGCGCCAAGGTTTGCATCAAAATAACGAATCATGCTTACATTTAATTAATTCATATCATGAGCCTAATTAAAAATTCTATGGAAATTTTTGAATAATTTTTTATTAAAAATTGATTATCATTAACAACATCATCAAATGACATCAGCCTATGGGGTGGCATCCACAAACCATAAATACATAAAATATAAAGATTTATGCATCTCATGCCTCATTAAGACCCTCCATGCCTATTCATTTCCCTTCTATCCCAAAATATTTATGAGCCTATTTATGAATTTTAATTATATAATTGAATTAATCCTTAGCCACACATTTTCATCTTGAGATGGATAATTCATTTTGATTGTAATCATTTTTTAAAATCTATAAATAGGAGAGACATGAACATGAATACAAAGGCTCTTTTATACCAAAATTGTAATGCCCAAATGCATTCAAAATCATTACATTTTAATGTTATAATTCCCAAATATTGAGCCAAGCTAAGCCAAGCCAAAGCCAAACATAATGCCAAGGAGAGATGGAGGTAGCCACTCTTCATTGATGTAGACTTTATGATCACAAATTGAGGAAGCCACTTTAACAAGCTATTTGGAGCATCCAAAGAAGGTGAAAGAATATTTTTTTTGAATTTTAGTTGTGCTTTCCATTATTTTCTTGTCAACTAAGTTTCCCATTTGTAATAGGCTTAAGGTGTTAGCATTAGTGTGTTTTATTTGGATTTATTTTATTCACTAACACAATACTAATCTCCCCTTATTGCAATCCTAGTTCACATTTTTTAGATTTTTTAAGAGTTCCAAAGTGTTCTCCTTACTTGAATGGGATGTGTTGTCCTACCAGACATGCCAAGATGTAGATATGGAATTTAAAAATAGCTAGATCAAGCAATAGTCAAGAAAACTCAAGAAAAATGCATAAGAACATAACTAGTTAAGCCAACTCTTTCGATGGAGTTTAAAAAATGATAATTAAGAGCTAATGAAAGAAAGCACATACATAATACCTTTCCAAGATCATCCTATCACCCAAATTTAGTTCAAAACATGATTTTCCCCTTGATTTGGTACTCAAGTGTTTATCAATGATGCAAGATGAAGCTCCTCCATCATCTCTTATGCACCAATGAAACTAGGCTCATGATATTTAAATCAATGTTATGCCTGTCTTAAATTAATAACACCACACACAAATGAGTTGTGGAGAGAATTATACATAATAAGTTTACAAAAATGAAGCTTTAAAATAGTAGTCTTGGCCAACCTATTTATAGACTTTGGAAATTAATCAGAATCAATCATGATCGTCCATCTTGAGATCAAGATGTGTGGCCATGGATTATTCTAATATTATATAATTAATCCATAAATACCCTCATAAATATTTGGAAGGAAATGGCATTTAAAAGGTATGAGATGCCTTAAGATTGATATATGTTGCATTTATGGCTTATGGATGCCACCCCAAAAATGATATCATTTGATGATGTAGATATTAGGAATAAATTTCCAACTAAAAGATATTCAATAACTTCCATGGATTTCCCACTTAAGCTCATAATTTGGATTAATTTTCCTAAGTAAGATTAATCAAATTTTATGCAAATCTTTGAAAATTGGTTGCACACTATTAATTAAACTGGTCAGAATGTCATATTACTGGATCATAATTTGATTGGATTGGAATTATAAGGTGTCAGTTGTGTATGGACCAATATATCATTTAGGAATTATTGACATGAAATAACAATGTACATGGTGTGTGCTTCCAAATTAGAAAAATTTAGTGGTTTAAAAGGTCAAGTTGTGTTTTCATCATTTTGACTCAAAATGATTTGAGAAAATTTAATAATTACATAGAATGCATTGCCCCATTTAGGGATACATTAGCCTAAATTGGCACTTGTATACTATAAGCTCGAACTATTTAGTGTGTTTTAATGATTTTGGCCTATATTATGTATTTTCACAAGTTTTGAGTAAGATTGACAATTTCAACACAATGGTGTTAGGAATTGAGTGTCTATATATTCCAACCTAAAAATAAATATAGCTAAGGGACCTTAGTCCTCAACATTAAACAAGAAACTCATAAGCTTACAAGAAATAACCTTACAATGAGTTCTTAGATAAAATTTTCCCCACAACCTTGTATAGGTAACAACCAAAGTTATTCTATAACAAACCAAAAACCAAAAAAAATTAACTAATAGAACTTCGAAAAACTTCATGTAGCCCAAACTATACAAATTATCACAAGCAAAAGTCCTTTTGTTTCATCACTAAGGTTTAGATATATTATGCTTAATAAGGATCATAAATTCTTATCACACTCCCTTTTGAAGTCACAAGTAGAAATTATAGGGACATCAGAGGGGGAAAGAAAACATCTAGCTTCATCAACCACGTTCAATTTTTCAAATTCCATGTATTCTTTCAAATGAGAAAACATCCTCCAATCCATAATAGGGAACCAAAACCATGGGAATTAAAAATTCAATCCTATCCATTCCTCACCAAATTTTGGGGCAAACTAAAAATATAAAATCTTTATTGCTAGAGTATAATTTAAATTTATCGAAAGTGAGATTCTTTCATCTTAAGCATGAAAGGAAGAATATACCATCTCTCAAAGTAGTAGTTATAAAATTTAAACAAAATTTCCTTATCCATATCCACATATTGTTCAAACACCACCCTCCTATCAATCATTGCTCATTCTGCATATTCTCTAAAAATCTCTGAATGATGTGTAATTCCACTCATGTTAAATTATTGTCACTTTATAGAATTCAATTTTTTCATTTGATGCATTTTGTGACTTAAGTCGTGCTTGTGTTTTGTGAGTGATGTCCTTATTGATTTTTGTTGATCAATATCATCGAATATGATTTTTTTATTTGATATATGGTGGAATTTGAATATGGGATAGTGGTGTGGTTAGATTGATGTCATTGTCTTTAATTTACATGAACCATAAAATATTATAGAATTATTAATCATTTCAATATATGAAAAATCTAAAATAATCATCTTGAGACTGATATTTATATGTGTATCGATATTCTTTAGATATATGTATGTAAGACCCTAATTGAAAATGTGCTTAATCAATTTATGGACTGCAAAACACTGAATTATTTGATCAATGAAATTTAGTCTGTGTTTGTGAAGGTTTCAATATCTCTCATTGGAAAATAAAATAAGCAACGAATTGGTGGACTTAGCTTGTCTTCATTCTTCACCACTGGTGGTATGCCCTCGTAAGGTTTGAAATTTCTAGGATTTCCAAACTTTGAACAAGAATTTTTATTTCCAAATTATCCAGACTATTCACATACGCAATTAAAATTTGAATGTTTCAAACTTTTGATAGTACACAATTAAATAAATAAATAAAAATAAAAGAGGCAAGCTCCTTTCACTCATAAATCTACTATTAATCTAACATAAAATTTGTCCTTCAAATACCTTCACTTTTTTTGGGGGTGACGTCGTATTGGATAATGCCTTGATAGACATGTATGCTAATTGGGAAACTTCCAAAAGTATGGGAACCATTATTAAATAAGTTGGAATTTTGTATTTTGCATTTATTTAAGTGTCTCCAAGGCCTTTTAAACCTACTTATTTTTTGAAAATCATTCAGTAAAGATGAGTTTGCATTTCTTTGAGGCATATTGTCAAACATTTCAAATGCAGAATGTAGGTGTTGAGAGGTAACTTCTCATGAATAGATTGATGTCCTTTAAATTTATTTGAATTTATTGTCGATACTATGATTATATGCCTAATTCCAGGTCAAAATTAATGCATACATTTTCCTCTCATCTATCAATACATTTTTTACCTCCCAATGATTTGTTTCATTGACCAACAGGGTGAATTATATGATTTTTTTATTAACGTACCCTCCTCTCAAACCTTCCATTGAATGAGGTTTATCTTGGTTTTGGAATTGTAGATGAGATTCAGATGCCTATTATCTGATCTTTTATATGGTTTCATAATGAGATTAGTGGTGGATGGCACTATGCCGAGGGTCACTCCCCTTATTTTCCCCCTAAAGTGATTTAATTTAATTTTTTTATGTGTGTCCCTTCTTAAACTGTGCACTATCTCAGCGTTTGAAGGGAAATGTTGAATGGATACCTTCATGATGCAGGAAGGAAATAAATAAATATAGATAGATAGATTAATTAATTAAATAAATATGTTTGTGAATTTTTAATTTATTTGAAATTCTTATTTAAATCTTAAATGTAAGAGCTTAAATGCGGTCCATAATGTTTTAAAATAAATTAATGAAAAAGAAATTAGAAAAGTAGGATTATAATATTATGTGAGTTGTGTCTTTTGATTTGAGAGAAATAATAGGTTACACATTCTTTGGTTAGAAGGAGAAATATCTTTTTAATATTAAAGACTTGAATTTTCAATATCATCATGCACGAACACTTAACGAGTGGAATATTGCATAAAGGGATTTGGTTTGCAAATAAATTAATGACATTAAGACAAATATTTTTCTTGAGCTATTGATACCTTTTTAATCTTAAATTTAAAAATTTAGTAAAAGGGTATTATGGGATTAAGAATATAGAAATGAACAAACACAAGGGTGATATATATATATATATATATATATATATATATATATATATATATATATATATATATATATATCTCAAGAAAAATATTTGTCTTAATGTCATATATATATATATATATATATATATATATATATATATATATATATATATATATATATATATATGACATTAAGACAAATATTTTTCTTGAGCTATTGATACCTTTTTAATCTTAAATTAAAAAAATTAGTAAAAGGGTACCATAGGGTTAAGAATATAGAAATGAACAAACACAAGGGTGATATGTTCAAATATTTTTCTTGAGCTATTGATACCTTTTAAATCTTAAATTAAAATTTTTAGTAAAAGGGTACTATAGGGTTAAGAATATAGAAATGAACAAACACAAGGGTGATACACACACACACACACACACACACACACACACACACACACACACACACACGTGTGTGTGTGTGTGTGTGTGTGTGTGTGTGTGTGTGTGTGTGTGTGTGTGTGTGTGTGTATCACCCTTGCATTTGTTCATTTCTATATTCTTAACCCTATAGTACCCTTTTACTAAAATTTTTAATTTAAGATTAAAAAGGTATCAATAGCTCAAGAAAAATATTTGTCACCCGCTAACTAACGGCAAAATGGTTACATCAACCATAACATAAGGATATTTATGCGGCAAAATGGGTGTGGTGACCACAACCAGAGTGAGATAAATCTCTCCTCTCAGCAAGGGGAGGTTCCCTATAATCTATAGTATATATATGTAAGTTGAAAATACACACAGGGGTGAAATCATACCATCCATCTCTCTTTTTTTAGAGATGATGTTCACAGAACAGGGGAGAATTCTTGGGTAATTTTTGAAGGCATTTCTCTTCTTTTAGAAATGATGTTCAAAAAACTAAAGGAAGACTTCCTAGGTTAGTAACAAGATCCACAAGAAACCCACGAAAGCACAAATTCTTTCATTATTTCTCCCACTGATTAGGGCAAAGAACACCATAGGATTAAGCATATCTCAAAGTCTCCACCTAAAACTATAACAGAGTAAAAGATTATGAAGGATAAAGAGAGCTCAAAGTCTCTATAGTATCATTTACAAAAAACATAGACTGAAGACACTTATGGTAGCACAAAATCTCCCACAGTCAGCTTCAAGACATTTCCAGCTTATTTCTACTTGTTCTGCTTGTTTGATTAAATGGACAAGACTATATTTAGGAAATAGACATAAGAACAATTTCCTAGATGACACAAGCTTATTCCAACACAAACTCTGAAAGGTCATTTGCTTTCTCATTCATTTAACAAAATATGATTAACAATCTGAGCTCAAAGTCTCAAGAATGTATTTCAATTTGGGTAGAGCTTCGCTTCTAATAACAGAGAGATCTCTTTATACAAAATGAGAGATTATAATATATAGCATCACAAGAAAGACTTGGGCACTTATTTTCATGAAAATGGCCCATGTTGAATTGAATGCGTTGAATATTTGTGAAAGGGCCATGCTAGAATAGGTCATCAACCTTGACTTTGGAATTCTGAATCATCTCAAATGTCTCCTCCTAAGCATGGGTTGTCTAGTCTTATTTATGATGCTTACACGGCTATCCATTCACCTTTACTTAATATAAAAAAATAGGCCATGCTTTTGAATGTTTGTGTTCTCTGATGTCCACCTACTGGAAATAACTCTCCTACAGATATTTCTAGATTTCCTATAGTCATTCCCTCTTTCCTTGCCACATTTTGTCTCTTCTTGGCGATCTGAGCTCTTGGGGCTATCTTCTCGCTTTCAGCTGGCTTCTTCGGCTCTTTTCTTGGTTGGTCGCTGAGTTTCTTCTCAAGATTTTTAAAAATCAATGGTTATTCCATCACCCTAAATTTGACATATGTGGGGATGTTATCAGTCACTTGAACCACTTTGAACCTTTGAACCTTGAACTCTTTTGGTTCAAAAGTTCAATGGTTCAGCAATTCAATGTTTTGTAAAGGGTCGCGTTCAATTGGTTTTCTTCTTCGGTTGAACCATTTATTTGAACCATTTGGTTGAACCTCTTTCTGGAATCTTCCACTTCATCCATTCTCTCAAAGCTTTCGTTCAAACTTTGAACTCTTTGAACCCTTTGAACCATTTCAGTTCAAGGTTCAATGGTTCATTCTATTTCTTTGAAACCTTTGAAGCTTCAAAATTTCTAGATCCTTTCATTTTTGAAGTCCATCAAACTTATTAAACTCATTGAACCTATGAACCTTTGAACTCTTTTTGGTTCAAGGTTCAATGGTTAAACGGTTCAATGTTAACTCTCTGAATCCTTTTATTTTTTAAGTTTGTCGAAGCCGTTGAACCTTTGAACTCGTTGAACCTTTAAACTTTGCAAAGGCGGGGTTTAATGGTTCAATGGTTCATTCTAATTGTTTGAAGCCCATCATTAAGTCTTTTCATCAAACCTTTGCATTGAACCATCCTCAAAACACTAAGGAAATGCCTTAAGTGTTTTGAAATTCCTTTGAAGAAAGCCCGCCTGTTGAACCTATGACTTTCTTAGCTAAAAAGGCTTAAATATTTGAAAAACATATCTGCTCATAACATTTTGAAAGAAAGAAAGAGACTATTTTGGCCGGTAGGACCAAAATGATCGACCTGTTGTCCACAAAAAATAAGTGACAAATTTTGGGAACAACAGTTGGCTCCAGTTGGGGAACTTCCATCGATTAAAATTGAAGCAATCGAAGGGAGTAGAAACCAGAATCTCAGTGCCTTCATCTATGCCATTGGGCTATGGAGTCATACTACCCAAAAGGAAAGGCACCAAAAATAAATGGTGCTAAAAATAAATGAAAAACACAAAACAAAGAAAGACTATACATATATATAAATAGACTTATCTAATACTTCAAGGATTAAAGTGCTTCAGATGCTGCCCACTGTGAGGTAGAGTAAATGGTGTTCCATCTTGATATCTCAGCAAGAAACTATTTTCACCATTTAAATTATGAATGGTAAATGGGTCTCTCCATAGGGAATCCAATTTTTCATGCATTCCTTTTGGTTCTCTCCTCTTATCCCACAACAAGACTTGATCTCTAATCTGAAAGTCATGGATCCTTACTTTTTGTTTAAAGAGTCTCTTGACCAGATTTTGATGTGCAGCAATTCGATCTACCACCATATTTCATTGTTCATTAAGTCCAGTCAAGCACATGATCCTTTTATTAATGGAACTTTTAAAAGTTGAATCTTCCACTGCCTTTACTAACTTTAATGATGGTAATTTCAGGGTGATTGGTATCTCTGCATTGAGACCATACAGAAGTTGGAATGGGGACATACCTATCACCCTCTTTGGTGTAATTCTATATGCCCATAAAGCGTCAAGCAATGCTTTATGTTAGGTTCTTTGATTGTCATCTACCAGCTTCTTGATAATGGTCACCAGATTCTTGTTGCTTGATTCTGCTTGACCATTTCCTTGTGGATAATAGTTAGAAGAGTGGGAGAGGATAATCCCATAATAGTAGCAGAATTGGGTAATCTCATGAGAAGACAAATAGGCTGCATTGTCTGTTACAATCTTGGTTGGGACTCCAAACCTGAAAATGATATTTTCTTTAAGTAAATTACATACTACTTCTAAAGTAGCATGCTTGACTGAAATAGCTTCCACCCATTTGGTAAAGTAGTATGTGGCTGTAAGGACATAATCATGTCCAGCACTCGAGGACAGATTTATAGTGCCAATAAAATCAATCCCCCATTGCTGAAATGGCTCTTCTATCACCACAGGCTTGAGAGGTAACATAGCCAACTTGGGTTTGCCAATGAACTATTGACACAGATCGTATCTATGCACCCAATGTATGAATCTTGAAATAGAGTAGGCCAATAGAACCTGGCTCATAGAATCTTATGTGTAGTCACAGGTGCATAAAAATGTCCTCCACAAGCTAAATTATGGAAGGACTCTAAAATTTTGTTCTGTTATGCTTTATCCATGCAGCGAAGGAATACCCCATCAAGGTTCCTCTTATACAGACTATTGTCCCATAGGACAAAGTTGGTAGCTTTCAACTTAATAGTCCTCTTTTCTTTACGAGACAGGTGAGCTAAACACTCACCATAGGTAAGAAAATGAGCAATATTTGAATACCACTCATTCGTAGTGGTGACAAAGAGAACTGTTAGCATGTCTTCAACTTCTGTTTCTTCATGCCCTGCTTCTTCTGGTATGTTGCAATTAATTAGCAGAGTCTTCTTCCCAGCACAAGTTTCATAAGTTTAATAACAAGATCAAATTCCTAGATTTTAATAATCCAATTGCCCCTTTTGGTTCTAAACTCCTATTGAGTTAGTATGGATTTGACTGTTGTATCAAAAACTAGAGCAATAGTGTGTGAGTTCAAGATGTAAAAATGAAAGTATTTTACCACCTTTACCACAACATAAACATGCTTCTCCATGTTTGAATACTTTAGCTCATGAGCTTTGAGAGGACAACTCATGAAGGATATGGGAGATTCCACACCTTTATTCTATTGAACCAAGATGGCTGAAAGTGTATGTTCAGAAGCATAGCTATACATCACAAAGTCTTTGGTGTAATTAGGACAAACCAGGATTAGGGCATGGGTGATAGCTTCCTTGATGTCTTGAAATGTTGATTTACCTTCTTCAGTCCAACTGAAAGTGGCTTTACTTTTTATCATGTTGACAATGTGGTGAGTCTTCTCTACGAATTCAAGAATGAACCTTCACAAAAAAATCACCTTTCCAAAGAAATATTGGACTGTGGTCTTATTGGCAAGAAGAGCAAGCTCTTGAATGGATTTAACCCTTTTTGGGTCGATCTTTATGCCTTCTTAGGATACAGTGTGATCGAGAAGTCTACCTTCTATAACCCCAAAAATTGATTTCTTAGGATTAAGAGAAATATCATTCTACCTACATCACTCCAGCACTTGTTGTAGATGATGCACATGATCAATATGATATTTTAAAAAGACTATTAAGTCATCAAGGTACACGAAAATGAACTTACCCATTTCATTTTTGAAAGCAAGATCCATCACTCTTTATAAAGTGGTGCCAGTATTGATCAAGCCAAAAAGCATTATGTGATATGCAAAGGTGCCCTAAAGTGTTATGAAAGTGATCTTATATTGGTCTAATTCACCAACTTCCACTTGATTATATCCCAAAAAACCATCTAGCATTGATAACATCTCAGCACCAGTCACTGTTTGTAGTAGCTGATCCATGATGGGCAGGGGATTGCTGTCTTTTAAAGATGACTGATTTAGATTTTTGAAATTAATACACAAGCAAATTTCTCTAATCTTCTTTCTCACAAGGACTATGTTCGCAATCTAGGTAGAATGATGGATTGGAAAAATAATTCTTGCATTCAACATTTTCTGTATTTTAGACAAAATCGTCCCTAATATCTTGGGATTGTACTGCCTTTGCTTTTGCTTGTGAGGTAACGACCCAATCTTGAGAGGAATTTCATGCTAGATTTCTTCAGGTCAAAGAGATTTCATATCATCATAAGAGTATGCCAAAACATCAATGTAATGGTGAAGCAAAGTGATAAACTTGATTTTTTCATTAGGGGTACAACAATTTCCAATGTTGACCATTTTTGGATTATCTTCTGTACTCAAATTTATTTGATCAAAATCATTAGCAAATTTTGAATCCATTTTTTGTTCCTTGATAAACCTATCATGCTTGTCAAAAAATTTCTCAAGAAAAACTAATCTTTTGGGAATTTTATTCCCTTTAAGCTGAAGGAACTCTTCATCAACTTTTGAATTTGTTTTCAGAGCTGATTCTCGCGATGGAGATTCATTGCCTTCAAATTGAAGCTTTTCAAAGCTATCTATTTGTTTTAGAAAAGTAATGATTTGGTTATCACCATTGAACACCTACCAATGGTCAACATTATCAGGGACACTTGATCAAAAGACCAACTTGATAGTGTATCTATCTTCTTTGAAATATTGGTGAGGGACCAAGAGAGTTGTAGAGACAACCAATGAATTTGCATGACTGTTGAATTCTTTAGGCACAACAAAAATACTAAAAACATCAAATATTTCAATGCAATTCCACCCCAAATTGTGATAATGTCATAATCTCTCATTCTTGGTTTGATACAAGTTCCTCACTTGATAAACTACCAGCTCAACATCTCCTTTGGCATGAAGGAGTTTAACACCTTTGTCTTGAGCAACCTTTAAATCGAGCATTAGCAATTCATATTCAATAGTGTTGTTAGTGTTCCTGAACTACAACTTATATGCATAGGGTAAAATATCTCCTTGAGGAGATATTAAAATAATTCTAGCTCCAAAACTGGTAGAAGAATTACTGCCATTGAATTCCAAAATTTAGACATCATTAGAATCTGATCTTCTGTCAAATTTTTCTTCATCAAGAAGGGAAGATCCCTTTTCATGTGTACTATACCCTACTAATTATTTTGATGTCTTATCTAAATTTTTTGGATGGTCACTTAGTAAGCTTTCATCTACTGAAATAGGAACATCCTCAGTAGACAAAAAGTAATTACCCATTCTTGAAGACTCAAATAGAATTTGAGCTTCAGGGGCTAACGTTTGGGTGATAATGTACTTTGATTCCTTCTCAAGAAGTAGCCTTTGCATGATGCCCTTGACAGTAATCCTCACCTCAGACAGGTTCATGCTTAATTCTCCACCAATGTCCTTGCAAAAATTTCTCCCAAAAAGAATGTCGTAGGAGGCTAGGACATCGACCACCAGGATTGTCATTCTAATTCTCTTATCTAAGAAGGCCACAAATGCAAATTAGGCATCCTTTATTTGTCCTAGAAGTGGCACTTATTTTTTTATATGGAGAAACATCTCCCAAAGGTCTTTTTTAGCGTGAAACCAAGAGATTCTACCACCTTGGCAGGCATGACATTGTCAAAGGTGCCAGAATCTATAATGCAATTGTTCAGTTGATGACCGTTTATCAACAGGGAGACATAAAATGGTTCTATCTTTCTAGGGGTAGCTGGAGTAGTCACAAGATTATTTCAGGTGTATGTGTTCTTAGGGGGACTAGGAGTTACCTTCAAAATTTCTTATCTTGCAAGGATAGTTTTATTTTTTATGCATTGAACTAACCTATCTAACTACTCAGGGTTAGATTTCAAGAATTCAAACTCAGACATTTGAATTTTTGTCTTCTTAGCATGGTTAATTATATCAAATGACTGAAATGAATTTGAAACAGAGGAAGGTAGTCCATCAATTTGATTTTTACTAGGTGTAAGACTGGTCTGCGAATTTGAAGCAGAAGGTGAAGGAATATTTGAGGTACTTACTTTTTTGTTGATCATTGGGTCCTTTGATTGGAAAGGAAATGAAGTTCCTCATTTATCAATTGAAATTTTTCATCAAGATTCTTCCCCTATTTTTCCTTTATTTGCTTATTGAGTTGATTGATTTTGGGATTTGGTAAATATTATGCATGATCCATCAAATGCTTCACCTTTACTTTTGGGTTCATCCTGATAATTCAAGAAACTAATATTGGAATCACTAGATGATTCTTCTTGGTCTTCTACAAAGAGATCAACATCATCTTCTTAGTTTAACTCAGGTTGGAAAGAAAAATCATGTTTAGCTTCATGATAATCAACTGCTGAGTTAGTTGGTGTTACTTCAATGGAAAGCTTCTCTGGTGGGGGAGGAAGGCGATTTGATTGTCCTTGATTTTTGGTAGCATTTCCCTAATACGACTAGTTGGAAAACATCCTCCTTGGTATATCTTGATAAGGAGGAGTAGACATCCCTTGTGCCATTTATTTTTTTAGAGTTAGCAATTCATTTGCTAGCTTTTGCATCATAGGATCAATGGTGCATGTAGAAGAATATTCAAAAGGTGAAGAAAATTTACTTCTATTAGGATCTCTTCTTATCTTTCCTGCCAAGATAAGGCCATCTTCAACCTCAGTCGCTAAAATTTGAGTTGCAACAAGATCTATGTGGCTATCCTGTCTCAATAGGAAACTCACTTTAGAAAGCTGAGAATTGATGAAGAAGCATTTAATATTCTCAGCTGTCAGTTGAGCAATTGTAGGAATCTTATTCCTCAGCTTGTCAAATTTGTTAATGAAGTCTCTCATGGGTTCATGAGGCTCCTTATTCATTTGTGTAAGCTGGGCTAACAGGGCATGTGCATTTTCTACAAGTTTGAATCTAGCCTCAAATTTAGCCTTGAGAGTGTTCTAGTCAGTCACTATTTGTGCTTACAGATGATAAAATCAATCTGTAACAGTGTTTTACAATGTTTCTCCAAACAGTTTGACTACAATGTCTTCATATTCAATGCCTATCACACCATAGGCTATGCAAAAGGCTATTATATGTTCATCAAGATGAACCTTCCCATCACCATAGAACTTGGAGAAATTTTTTATTGAGCTATGGGGTAGCTCATGTAGAGGTGGGGTTAAATTCAGAGGACCAAAAGTATTATCCCATGGGCCTTGAACTGCCATGATGTGGTTGTTGAAAGGAGGGATAATAAATCTCTATGGGATATGAATGTACAAAGCTCTATTAGCAAAGGAAAGAGTAGCTTTGCCTGGTATTGGGGACCTAATGTTTATAGGAGGAAAACTCCTGGTTTGCTAAAGGCAATATGGTAGAGGAAAAAGATCAAAATTACTTAGCTACACCAACTCAAATATAGGGTCAACAATAATTTGAGCTCTCTTGCTTCACATGTACGGTGGATCTACCACAGTGTAAAATGGATATGGAAAAGAACTGGAACTACTTCAATTTTAAGCTTGAGGCTTCAAGATGCTTGTTCTTCTCCAACAGAGTCGCCAAAAACTGTTGGGTGAATATTTTGTCACCAGCTGACTGACGGCAAAATGGTTACATCAACCACAGTATAAGGAGATTTATATGACAAAATGGGTGTGGTGACCACAACCAGAATGAGATAAATCTATCCTCTCAGCAAGGGGAGGTTCTCTCTCTCTCTCTCTCTCTCTCTCTCTATATATATATATATATATATATATATATAAGCTAAAAAATACACACATGCGTGAAATCATACCATCCATCTCTCTTTTTTCAAAGATGATGTTCACAGAATAGGGAAAAATTCTTGGGTAATTGTTGAAGGCATTTCTCTTCTTTCATAAATGATGTTTATAAAATGAGAGGAAGACTTCCTAGGTTAGTAACAGGATCCACAAGAAACCGACAAAAACACAAAGTCTTTCATTGTTTCTCCCACTAATTAGGACAAAGAGCACTATAGGATTAAGCGTAGCTCAAAGTCTCCACCCTAAATTACAACAAAGTAAAGGATTATGAAGGATAAAGAGAGCTCAAAGTCTCTCGAGTATCCTTTACACAAAACACAGACTAAAGACACTTATGGTAGCACAAAGTCTCCCACATTTAGCTTTAGGACATCTTTCAGCTTATTTCCATTTGTTTTGCTTGTTTGATTAAATGGACAAGACTGTATTTAGGAAATAGATATAAGAACAATTTTCTAGATGAGACAAGCTTATTCCAACACAAAGTCTGAAAAGTCACTTGCTTTCTCATTCATTTAATAAAATATGATTAACAATTTGAGCTCAAAGTCTCAGGAATGCCTTTCAATTTAGGTAGAGCTTCGCTTCTAATAACAGAGAGATCTCTTTATACAAAATGAGAGATTAAAATATATAGCATCATAAGAAAGACTTAGATGCTTGTTTTCATGAAAACAACCCATGCTGAATTGAATGCATTGAATATCTATGAAAGGGCCATGCTGGAACATGTCATCGGCCTTGACTTTGGTGTTCTGAATCATCTCAAATGTCTCCTCCTAAGCATGATTTGTCTAGTCTTCTTTATGATGCTTACACGGCTGTCCATTCACGTTTACTTAATGCAAAAAAATAGGCCACACCCTTGAATGTTCATGTTCTCTGATGTCCACTTGGTGGACTGTTCCACCTACTGGAAATAACTCTCTTGTAGATATTTCTAGATTTCCTATAGTCGTTCCCTCTTTCATTGCCATGTTTTGTCTCTTCTTGGTGATCTGAGCTCTTAGGGTTATCTTCTCACTTTCAGCTAGCTTCTTTGGCTCTTTTCTTGGTTGGTCACTGAGTTTGTTCTCAGGTCTTTTGAAAATCAATGGGTATTCCATCACCCTAAATTTGATGTCCGTGGGGACGTCACCGATCGCTTGAACCACTTTGAACTTTGAACCTTGAACTCTTTTGGTTCAATGATTTAATGGTTCAACGGTTCAATGGTTCAGTGATTCAATGTTTTGTAAAGGGTCACATTCACTTGGTTTTCTTCTTCGATTGAACCATTTGGTTGAACCTCTTTTTAGAATCTTCCACTTCATCCATTCACTCGAATATTCCGCTCAAACTTTTAACTCTTTGAACCCTTTGAACCTTTGAACCATTTCGGTTCAAGGTTCAACAGTTCATTCTATTTCTTTGAAACTTTTAAAGCTTCAAACTTTCTGGATCCTTTCATTTTTGAAGTCCATCAAACTTATTGAAATTGTTGAACCTATGAACCTTTGAACTCTTTTTGGTTGAAGGTTCAATGGTTCAACAGTTCAATGTTAACTCTTTGAATCATTTTATTCTTTAAGTCCGTTGAAGCCATTGAACCTTTGAACTTTGTGAAGGCGGGGTTCAATGGTTCATTATAATTGTTTGAAGCCTGCCGTTAAGTATTTTGATCAAACCTTTGCATTGAACCATCCTCAAAACACTAAGGAAATGTCTTAAGTGTTTTGAAATTCCTTTGAAGAAAGCCCGCCTGTTGAACTTGTGACTTCTTTAGCTAAAAAGGCTTGAATATTTGAAAAACTTAACTACTTAGAACATTTTGAAAGAAAGAAAGAGACCATTTTAGCCTGTAGGACAAAAATGATCAGCATGTTGTCCACCAAATACAAGTGACGGATTTTGGGAACAACAATATATATATATATTAGGCAAATTAATTTTTAAACTCAAATAAACAATAGTCTGAATTTCTAATAATAAGATATGATAAAAATAAAAGTATAGCTATTAATTAATATTGCAATAAATTAGAAACAAGATTACTTCGTTAGATTACTATGCATATATAGCTCTGGTTTGAAACAAGCTAAAAGTGGACTAGATCAAGATTCTAACATAGTTATTAGATTCTATATTTTTTCACTCTATGGCCTCGGATGCTTGTGTCAGATTCAGTTAATTACATCAATGTTGGAGTTTAAGTTGGATTTAGGTTTTCAATATAAAATAATGACTAGATCTAAATATGACCATTCAAATCTTTCTAATTTTTTTGTCACCTTTCTTTTGATGTGTATAGATCATGTGCACAAATTATCTCTCTTTACCAAATGATCAAACCCTAGATTTATAACCCTTGGAGTGGTTGTGCAAAAAATGAATTAGTGTGCATATGGTTTCGAGCTACCCCAAGGATCCCTCTATCAATGGGCAATACCTATATAGTCAATACTCTAAATAGGGCCTTAGACTTAATGTAGTTATCTCCTACATAGTGGAATATGTGTGCATGATGATGCAATGTGGGATAAGCAAGTACATAGAGTGACCTAGATTGTAACTTGACAAATGTGGCCCATGGGATGCTCCTTTAGTGATTGAGACTTGCAGGGATACTAATCCTATGCTTGATATGGAAATAAGGATGAATAGGAAAAATTTGCTCACTTGAATGCTTATTGAGTACTTTTGATAAGTTGCCTTGTGAGTTCCTAATATTTTCTTGGTATTTTATACGTGAATAATGAATGAGGGTTGATATTGTATATATACCTATCTCTCTTAAAAATATATCTTACTAAATTACTTAAGCTGACCTTCAGGATACATTTCATTTTTATATTGGATGAATTTTGAGCACTAGACATGTAGTTTGAAAAAATACACTAGCATTGACACACACATTTGACTGGGATGAAAGTGTTTGAAAAACTAAAAAATAGGAACAAGTCCAAAACTTGTAAAGAATGATAATGATCAGGTTTATAACATTTTGTATAGTATAGAAGGAATGGTTATTAGAATAACATTGATCAAACTAAAGAAGTAATTTGGCACAAAGAGATAGGGAACACAAGCCTTTTGGCAATGGAAATGTCTTAGAAGTAAAGAGTTCAACCATTGACTTTTATTTTATAATTTATTCATTATTAAGTTGAATTTGTTTATCAAACCCTATTGGGATTATTGGTATGACTCTAGTAATGATGTTTGAATTATTTCAAGTTATTACTAGTCAACTTGTAGATGAAAATAATGATTGGTTGATTATTTTGATTGTTATGATTATGTATATCATTACAGTTGATATTGAATATTTTTATATTTTTAATGAAGTCCATTTCATTGAAAATTTGACTCGTAGCTTTACATAAGTTTTAATTTATATTTTTTGATTGGTTAACACTGTTATCTTCTTTTTACAAGTTTTTATCTTAACTCATTAATATCTATTAAATTAGTATGTGAGGACCATTGCCTGATAAATTTATGGTATAAATATTTACAGACCATATTATATTCTAAAAATAAAATATGGTTCATAAATCGAGAAGCTCGAGAAGATGAGCTATAGTTGTAACTAGGTACCAAGTTAATGGATCTTGGTGAGTTGGATTCATGTAGTTCATTTTTTATTTATTTTTTGATTGTTTTATTGTTGTCAATCCCAGTTTGTTTTGTTTGTCATTTCTCAACTATTTCTTTGCTACTCTGATTTATATTCAACTGATAGTTGGGGTGTTCTAAGGCCACTTATGGTTGGTCTCATTGGGACTGATGAGGCAAGTTTAGCTTTATTGATATACGTACGAGAGATTTTGTTACACTTCTTTATCTCAAGTTGTGACAGTTGAATGTAGATGAAATAAAATGTTTATGTAATCCATTTTATTCATTATAGTTTTAATTCATTATAGTTATATTTGATACAAATAATATTATGGTTATCATGAAAGATGGAACTATGTTTATGATTTTAGTTGATCATTTGATTATCCATGTATTCTTTGAATTATTATTTATATACATATTTACATCAGTTCATTAATACGTTTGGTAGTATGAACATAGTTATGTGATTTTATCATGTACTTGCAGTTAGTCTCTTATTTTTGAATGAGTAGATTTGACATAAAGGTTAGAAAGTTGTGGCATTCTAGTTGCTATATTGTATTGGTTCTCAGCTGACTTATAATCTAAAAATGTATATTCATATCTTTGATTTTACTTGTTCATTATTGAGTTAGTCTTATTGGACTAACTAGGTACTCGAGGAGGTAAATAATTGTCTTAGAACCTAGTTGTAAAAGTAACTTATGATTTTTACATGATTCTTTTAATACAAATGATTGTATAAGAATTGGAAGTATTGTTAGTATGTTATGATTTCATCTCAAAGAGTAAACTAGGAAGTTAAGTCACTTTAAATACTTCTTATGGAATTTACATTAAACTTATAAAAGCTAAGTGATGTTATTCATTGAACAAGTTCACTTGTGTTAAACATTATAATACATTATTATGATGTAGTTTGTAAGTTATGTTTTAAAGACTTCTCAAATTATCTTAATCTATCCAAAACTTCATTGATAAATGAATTAATTAATTAGAATTTAGTTGAGACTCCATTAAGACCTTAAGGCAATAACTTATACAAATCAATAAAAGGAAATCCTTGGGTTTATAATTTAGTGAATTAAAGAGATGATAATCATCATAAGACTTATGCATGAGTTTGAAATTAATGTCATAATTTATGATAAGGATTAAAATAGGAGAATTACTTAAGTAAAATTATATAAATCTTTTAAATTTTACTAGAAGGCAAACATTTCACTTTGACAGTAATAAGCGTTGTCAAAGTGTAATGGACTATCATGGGCAGCTCCTTATAACTCTTTGGAATTAAAGTATAATAAGATTATTTAAATCTTACATATATGTTGTAAGTAACTTGGAAATAAGATGATTTGTGAAAGGATTTTAAAAAATAATGGTTATTCCTAACTAAGGTATATTTTTATTGAGGATCAAATGTTTCATGTTTAGAATTGGTGATTGGAATATTTAACAAGTCAATTCATATACTTATATCGTAAAGGAATTTAATGGAATTATATCATTAAGTTGTTATACATAATCTCATTTGGAACCTAAGAATAAGTAAGTTCCAATCTAAGGTTAAAGCAATAAAGATATGCATAAGCTTAAGTCATGAACTTAAGATAAAAAGTTTAATTCTTTAAACAATAAGATTAAAAATCAAAACCTAGTATGAGTGTACTTAGTCCATGGAACTATTAATATATATTGAGTTCTTTGAACTCATGTATCACTCATATCAGTAATAATGATAAAAGTAAGGCTAACCTTAAGCCAATGTAACATCCTTAGGCATGCTTTGTCATGTGCTTGTACCCTTCTTGTATATTTGCAATATGTTCCCAAATACAACATAAGAATGGTTGTTGAAATATCCCATGAAGTTTGCACACTTCTTGAAACAGTTCATGTCAAACCTTGTGCCTCTATTTACTTGTGAATTCAAAAGGGTTTTCAAGGCTTTGCATGGATTTTGAAAATAGTCATTTTCCCTTGATCTTTATCTATTGCTTGTGAATTGGTAGATATTTCTTAATCAATCTTAGTATGATGATTATTTTGTTGAATTTTTTCTCACTCTATCACTATTTATTGAAATTTGTTATATTAACCCATAAGATACTAGTTGATCTATAGCATATACAGGTACTCAGGTAAAGGCATAAGTCAGTAATGGATCTACTAAAAAAGCCACAGTGAAGTATGTAAATATGGATGAGTGGGTATGACCATACTAACCCACTCCTATCAGAATAATAAGTGGTTAACACACTTCTTATTAAAGTCGTTGATGAGTTATGTACTTGGTCCAGTTCCCCTGTTGGCCATAACATAGTTATGGTTCTCATTAGTGTTTATGTGCTAAATTTTGCCTAAAAATTTGTTTCATAGTTGTTATTGATATATTTAAAAAAACATTTGTGGTTATGACATTAAGAATATAGAAATGAACAAGCACAAGGGTGATAGATAAATATATATTAGGAAAATTAAATTTTAATCTCAAATAAATGATAGTATGAATTTATAATACTAAGATGTGATAAAAATAAAAACTATAGATATTGATTGATATTGAAATAAATTAAAAACAAGAGTACTTATTTAGTTTACTTGCATATGTATATCTAGGCTAAAACAAGCTAGAAGTGGACTAGAGCAAAAAATTTAGCATAATTATTAGATTCTATAATTTTTTCACTTTGTGGCCTCATACATTCACATATGATTTAGATAATTGAATTGATGTTGGTGTCTGATTTGGATGTAAGTGTCCAATGCAAAATAATGACTAGATCTAACTAAAACCACTTGGAGCCATCTGATTTTTCTATCACCTTTCTCTTGATGTGTATAGATCATATGCACAAGTTGTCTCTCTTTGTCAAATGATTAAACCATAGATTTCTCACCCTTAGAGTGGTTGTGCAAAAAATAAGTTAGTGGGAACATGTTTTTGAGCTACCCAAAGGATCCCTCTATTAATGGGAACTACCTATCTAGCCAATACTTTGAATAGGGCCTCATACATATGTAGTTATCCCCTACAGCATGATGATACAATGTGTGATAAATAAGTACATAAAGTGACCTAGCTTGTGGGTATGTTCATAGAGTTGGAGGATAATTATTTGGACATTTCACTTGATGCATATGTGTTATGACCATAACATGTACGTTTTATTTTAATTTGGGCTTGAAAATACCAAACCTAAATGTGTACGCATTATGATGCATACATGTTTTATATAATTAAAGGAACACATACGCATTCCTATCACATTGCATAAAAAAGACACAAAATATATATTAGTAGTTATAGATCATCTACTATAATGCATACACATTCTATATAGTTAAATAAACATGTATGCATTCCTATCACATTGCATAAAAAATGTATAAAAGATATATTAGTAGTTGTAGATGGTCTACCAAAAGATGGTTTACTAAAATAAATGTCAAGTATAAGTTTTATTTTATTATACTTTAAATTTACTTTAGTAAATATAATAAATTAGGGTCAATCTACATCTAATAGAGTTAGTTTCACAACTGCACACCTTACAACATGGAAGATAGTTTGAAAAAAATCTAATTTGGTCAATACTTACATATTTTCAGGGTCTCAATATTGAATCTAGGGATTTTAGGGCATAATGTTTATAATTGATACCCATTTTTGGTAAATATATAGTCATTTTTAAGGTTTTTATGCATTCAAAATTACTTCTTGGCATTTTTAGGAGTCTTAGGTTTGCCAAAATTAAAGCTTGTAAACAACTCACTTTGAACTTGATCCAAAGTGGTGTGATTAGAATATCATAGGTTACATTGATGGCCTACACATATCAAACAACCAGTTTGTGTTAATTTCACTTACTCATCATCCCTTCGTCATCCCTAATCACTTCCTACTCATCCCTCATTACCCCTAATCACTTTCTCTTCATTCCTTATTATACCTAATCACTCCCTCATTGTCCTTAATCACTCCCTCATTAACCTTCATTATCCCTCATCATCTCTAATCACTCCATCATCCCTAATTACTCCCTCATTGACCCTCACTATCCCTCATCATCCCTAATCACTCCTTCATTGAACCTCACCATCCCTCATCATTTATAATCCCTTCTTAATCATCCCTAATCATTTCCTCATTCACTCTCACCATCTGTCATCATCCCTAATCACTCCCTCATCATCCATAATCACTCCCTCCTCATCTCTCATCATCCCTAATAACTCCTTTATTGACCCTCACCATTACTCATCATTTCTAATCACTCTGTCATCATCCCTAAACACTCCCTTATTAAACTTCATTATTCCTCATCATTTATAATCACCCCTTCATCATTATTAATCACTTCCTTCTTAACCCTCACCATTCATCATCATTTCTAATCATTCCCTCATTGACCCTCACCATACCTCATAATCCCTAATCATTGCTTCATCATTCCTCATCATCGATTATCACTCCTTCCTTATCCCTCATCACACCTCATCACTCCCTCATTAACCTTCACCAACCCTCATCATCCCTAATCACTCCCTCATTGAACCTTACCATTCCTAATGACTCCCTCATCATATATACTTAATCCCTCCTCACCCTTCCTCATCCTTCATCACTTCATCTAATACATTGATGGTGGGTGAAATAGCTTCCTACTTGTGTCAGATTGGCTTATTTTCTAATTCAAAATTTTACTTACTCAAATAAGGCCAACAAAACTCTTTTTTTACTCATCCTCTTTCACTCAAATAAGAAACTCAGAGATATCATCTGATTATCTAGTGGGATATATATATATAGTGATCCATGCCCAAACCATGGAGAGCGTGTGTATCTAGAGCCCTAGACTAGAATAAATATGCAAGAAATTAAGAAAAGGGTGGGATGAAATTGTATTAATTACATATATAGATTGGGATTTGGGCATCTAAGAATCCCAATCCCAAAATTGAGAATCCAAATTTATATCTATATAGATAGGGGCAATTGGAGACAGTTGAGAATTTCAATTCCAACCCCATAGTTTACCATATATCCATAGTAGACCAAATTACTAAATAGATAGGTAGTCACCAATCTAGTAGAATATGTTCCAATCTAATATCTGATAGTGTGTTTCCCAACCCAACTCGATCTATACACAACATGATTAATAAAGGAAATAAAGGGCATATGCATTAATCTAGTGTATTGAAGAGGGGCCACTTAGAGCTTGGGCATGGCCTAATTTTCCCTAAAGGCCAAGCTAGGGATTTGTCATACTTTGAGTATTCCCCGATCCCTAGTATAGTATATCAAAGAATAGCGTAGGAATGGGTTCCCCACCATAGATATAAATGGGGCTCCATTCTAAAGGCCCTACCCTGATCTCAAACTTTCCATACCTATTAAGGAAATGAAATATCTCCCTACCTAATTCATTTATGCCAAGGAGTAAGGTAAGGGAAACTTGCCTTTTTGATATCTATCTTTGCTTCACCTAATAACATATTAAGGGAAGATTTCCTTATCAATGGATAACAAGGAGTAAGGCACAACTATTAAGGCATGTTTACTTTCTTGGTATCTAGATTTGATTTGATTTTGGATTAAGGCATGGCTATCAAGGAAAACTTACCTTTTGATATATATCTTTATTGTTACCCTACCTACTTAGTTATGCCCTACCCGATAAGGTAAGGGAAGCTTCCTTCCTGAGATATAGCTTTGTTCTTGTCATACCTACATTCCCTTTCCAAAATAGATTCTTAGTTATCAAGAGAAGTTTGCTTCCTGATCTATAGATTTCATACATTCTTTCCCTACCTACTTAGTTATGCCCTACCTACTTAGCTTATGTTGTTGGTAAGGGAAGCTTGCTTCCTAATAGATAGAATGAGAAATGAAATTTTGAATCATGTTACATATGTAATATATTTAAATACCATTGAGTATGCCCTACCCAATTGAATATTTAGACCATAACTTGATCTTGAGTATGCCCTACCTAATTACCCAAGCCATATCTTGATCTTGACTATGCATTACCTACCATCTTATACTTGAGTATACCCTAACTACCTATCCTTATTTCCCTACCCACTTGAGTATTCCCTACCTACCTACTTGTACTTGAGTATGCCCTACCTACCTATCCTTATTTCCATACCTACTTGAGTGTTCCTTACCTGATAAAATACCCAAGCCATATATTGATCTTGAATACCCATATCTAATCTCAAATGTATATATCTTACCTGACCATATATTTAATACTTGATACCTAATTGAATACCTGATTGAATACCCAAGGCATATCTTGAAAGGAGAGGGGGAATTCTAACCTATTTAGAGAAAGGAGTGACTAGGGACGATCAACTAGTCTCATCTATTATGTCTGAATTGGTAGGCTCCCCATCCCCATCCCCATCTAAATAAAGGAAAAGAAAGGAAAGGAGAGGGAGAGGGCCCAATCAAGAATATTCTATTATATAAGTCATAAGAGTGTAGGTGCTCCATATCTATATATGGGTATAATAAAAGGAAAGGTACTTGATGAAATTTACACCCCTCGTTAGGGCATTTCTGTTATAAGACTATGTGCTCCATATAAGTCATTTTAAATTTTTTTGTACATTGCATATTACTTTCTAGTATTTCTAGGAGTCCTAGGTTTGTCAAAATTGAAGTTTACAAACAAATCAATTTGAATTCAAGCCAAGTGGTGTGATTAGGGTACATTATGTCATATTGATGTCCTATGCACATCAAATGACCACTTTTGGTTAATTTCACTTGCTCATCATCCCTTCCTCATCCCTAATCACTTCCTCCTCATCCCTTATCACCCCTAATCACTCCCTCATCATCCATAATCACCCCCTCATTGACCCTCACCATCCCTCATCATCCATGACAACTGCTTCACCATCCCTCATCGTCCCTTATCACTCCCTCCTCATCCATCCTCATCCCTAATCACTCCCTCATTGACCCTCACCATACCTCATCATCTCTAATCATTCTCTCATCATCCCTAATCACTCCCTCATTGACCCTTACCATCCCTCATCATCTATAATCACTCCCTCATCATACTTAATCATTGTTGGAAAATGGGCATCTTTTTTGTGCCTTATGAGAACTAGATTATTCTGAGTTGTCTACTGGTTCTCGATCTTTGTTTTGCATAGCTTGGGATTAGTGCTCATCCTTTTAGCTTGTGCTGCTTTGTTTGGGTTCTACATGAAATCTTGATAGGATCTTTATTCCTCCTTTGGGGATTCTTTTTTCCCTCTTGATCCTTTCTCTTTGTATTGTGAAACTTTGGTCTTTTCTCCTTTGTCTTTTGGAATGTTATTGTTCCTTCCTTCTCCTATTTTTAGAAAGATCATAATTCTGACTCAATTGTTCCTTTTCTTTAATATTCCTTGTATTGTTTTTCAGTCTGCTATTCCTCTTTTGGTTCCTAGTGTTTGTCAGATGGGAGACCCGAGCCTCCTTTGTGTCTAGCTTGGATTCCACACTAGTCAAAGGTGGGTTTATCTTAATCAAGAATAATTGGTATATATCTAGACACTTTGTAAGAAGACCCAATGCTAAAAGTCTCTAACATAATTAAATAATTATGTAATTCAGATAAATGATAAATAAGTACACAAAAAAATCCTAAAATCTTGTAATTTAATAACTAAAATCATTTATTTCTCCAAATTACATAATTATAACCTGAGTATATATTATAGTGAAATTCCATAAATAATTACATAATCTTAGTGTCACAATTTATCATTAGCATCCTCAACACCAACATCATACACAAAATTAGCGATTTCACCGACAACACCATTTATAATTTCACTAACAATATTTTAAGCAATAGTATAAAAAGTCAGGCAACAAAGGCAACCACTTGGATTATCAATAGAATTTCATTTCCACTTACTCTTGGAATGTAATGAACATAATGTTTTACACACACCAAATCCATCGTAAACTTGCATATATTGTTCTTGCATTGATATCTCCAAGGTTGATTTCTCCAATTATTGTAATGCTCACAAATGTACCCTCTTCTCTCATGAACAAGTACCAAAGGATGAAGATAACCTCGAAATATAGCTCGTTGAGAAAATGTCAAACAAAGGGGTTGAAAGCCCATGTAATGATGATTTCAAGATATATATAGATCTCCTTTAATAGTTTTCTCATAGTCCATGCAAATGTACTTCTTATGCTCACCATTGCATTGAAAATTAAACACATTCTACCTATAGATTGGTGCAAACAAGATGTGGGAGAGTTGGGCATAACTAAGTGCAACAAAATTATACACCCACTACGTTTGTAAGGTGAAAGAACCTCACACAAAAAAAGATAGTGATAGTGCCCTACACCTATTTCTTGTTTTTAATAATGTTTTAGTTATCTCTAATATCATGTTTCAGTGCTTTAGATACTTGTATGCAAGTTAAGATAGTTTGTCTAGAGATGGAGAATTTATAGTTCTTTCTAGACCATTAGGGATGTACACTAAATGTTTTTAGTCGGGTTCCTTCAAAGTCTCCTCATAAACAGTTTCCCTCATAAGTTTATGGATATGGAGTCATGGTAGGCATCACTTAAGAAGCAGGTTGTGTTCATGGTGTCTTTTGCCTAGGTGTAACAACCAAGGTGATGATGGGTTTGGTCACTGTTTTATTACCACTAGTGGCTGTATGACTCAACAACAAGATAAATTAATGAACCTTGTAACCTCTCCATTAGATAAAAAGAGTAAGAAGCAAAGAAAGATAAAGCAACCATTAACAATAAGTAGGAATCAACACATGATATAACAAATCATCTTGATAACGATAGTTGGAATGACAAACTTGATTCTATTTGTTATTGTCTATTACTTTAATTGTTCTAACTATATAATAATTATGGATTATGTCTTTTACATGCTTGATAGACTATATACTATATTGCTCTTAATATTTTATCTTTTTTCATTGAAAAGATTATACTTAGAAAAGTATTTAGTTAACTTATGCTAATTTATTAATATATTAGTTATTTAAAGCGATTTGAACTCCTCTCAATCCAAGGCATTTTTTAATTTAAGCTACACCGTCAGATTCCACCCAAATACATGTGCAAGGTCCATAAGGAAGCATTGTTCAGCATACAAAATATAAACATACATGCATACCATCTTGTCAGCAGGTTGTCCTATCCACGTCTCACAAAATGTGATTATAGAGCTCTACCAACCAGTCTCCATCAAATCATATGCAAAGTAATTTTATCATGTCATTAATACTTGAAAAACAAAGTTAATATTTTACGTGACAGCATATCATATTGACATCACGAATGCATCCAGTAAGCTGGATAATCACGGCCTGGACGTAGATCCCTATGAAGCTATTTGATCGTGATCATTAGCAATTTTGATGCAGTACGAAAATATATGACAGTCAAAGTTTGTACAAGTTGTGAGCATGGACGAAGGGACGTGTACAGAGCAATGTACAATAATTGTCACCTGCTTCCTTTTCATGCATTTCCTATTCATGTATTCCAAACTGTACATACAATCTGCAAATGCAAAACACAAACAGATTTAGACCAGCTTCATGAATCAATTATCAAACGACAGAATTTATTTTTTACATGCATTCAAGGATTTTTCTCATTTTTATTTCCAGTTCTTTTCTCCGTGAGAGGAGGAATAAAAGCAAAGAAGGAAGCGGAGCTCCAATGCCGCTGTTACAATAACTTCTCCACCATTTCGTAATATTGTACAATCTACCCTTACACAAATTAATTTGACCCCTTCCAGAGATGCCGTGTCCAGAGTTTTTGACTTCACAATTTGAGCCCATTGCTGGATTTGATGGGTACGGTGCTCTTGTCAAAGAAAACTCGCCTGGCTTTTAAGAGAGATTCACTTGCTTCACAAATTGACCCCAAACAGCCTCACTCCTTTCTTGGAGCTCTTACTTGCGGCATTCTGTACGGGCCAAGCCCGCTCGCCTGGGGAAGCCTTGAGCTGCATAAAATCCAGAGGCTCCCTAGCGGAATTCTGCCCCTCCTCTGCATGGATTAAACGCATATCCATCGTCATAGGCTGAGGCTGGCGAGTGTCAATCTGCTCCGCCCACATGGGAGCGGGGCGGCTCGATGCTCCGCCGTTGTTCGCAGTCCAGACGACCGATAGCCACTCTGGAAAAGCGTTTAAATGCCGACCTTGGCCCAGCTTACCCCCACCCGCGCGAATGTTAAGGCCGCGGGATGGGAAAGAACCGTATTGAAAGCTGGGGGAGGTTGCGAGTGAGGGAAGAGAAAGTCCTCGCGCTGCCTTGGAGGGCTGAAGGGCGCAAGGCCGGCGCCTCCAGCTGATGAATAGCCGCTCCACATTTTGTTCGTCTCTTCCTCTCTCGAAGGAAACGATATCTCCTGCGTCCAACCTTTTCTCTTTGACGAAGCGAGTCCATCCTTTGGTGAGAACGTAGCTCTGACTGCTGTTCCAATACGAGTACCGGAACTTCCATATTTTGCCTGTGTTGTCCTCAAAATTGAGCAGCAATTCTTTCTTGTTGGCATTGGTATGGAGTGGAAAGTATTTCTCGGCGTGCTGCTTGGGAATGACCAGCCGGTTGAGCTTCCCCACATCGCTGGGAGTGACCGCCTTATCAAACATATGTTCTCTACTCGACTTCTCTTTTCCTGAAGGACTCTCACTCTTCTCGGAAGCTTCACCTCCTCCTTTGTCTTCGTTACCGTCCCTTGGTACTCCATCAATAACAGAAACGGCATGGGCATTCTTGACTAGTTCTCCAGCAGAATGTTCGCTAAGAAACAGAGTTTCCAGATGGCTTTCTTCGGCAGGCTTGAAATTGCCGATGGCTTCCTGTCGTTGGACATTAGAACTGCCAAGTTCCTCTTCCTGGTTGAATGTACGGAGCCCTACTGGCGGCCGGTGGTTCTGGTAAACCTGGGCTTCCCACCGTCCATTCGGGTGAGGAACCAGGCCTTCAAACTGCGACGGAAGCAATTTTCCGTGACCACTTCGTTCAAAATTTCGAATATCCTGTCTGCTACTGCTGTCACACAGTTGAAACAAAATTCTCGTTCTGCTTCCCATCCTTTCCAAATCCCTATTTCTCTCGCCACGATTTTCCTCCAGTATGCTGTAATCATCCACTTTGTTTCTCCGATCAATGAACGGAATCATAGTGGCGCTTCTGAATGTGCCTTTTTTTTCAAGTATCTTCTCTACACTTTCTAGTCTACTGTACACTGGTGTTCCGATATATTTGGAAAAACTTGTACAGCTTTCTGTGCCTTCCGTCGGCAAGGTTAAGCCTACCTGAGGGCATATAGATCCCTCTGCCCTCCCTGCTTCCATCAGATGCAAATAGAGGTAAGAAACTGCAGAGGCCTACTAATTGAGTTGGATAAAGTACAAGCCAAGTGGAAATATGTGAAAAAGTAAATGCAGACAACACTATAAAGTGGTCAAACTGGCAGCGTTCAAGCTCTTGTCCACAACACTCACTCCAACCTATCCGTGGCCGCAAGCTGTATGTGCTGTATGTGTGTCTCTCTCTCCCTCCTCTTTATATATTATTAAAATTTCAATTTGACGTTAAGAATGGAGAGGTATTCATTTAGTTATATATTCTTAAATTACGGTGACTAATCAACTGTTTTGGTGACCCTTGATTGAATACGCATGTGGAAATCTTCTTCATCCTATGTAATCCAGCACCTTGACTGTCAATTCCTCTACCTCCCTCCCTCACTTGGCATTGCCGAGGTTGATTTGATGAAAGACTAAAAAGTGTTTATTAATATTAAAATAAAAATTGTATGTTTTTCGTATAAAGTTATAAATATCAATTTTTTGACTATATGTTTCTGATAGTTAAATTATTATTGCAAATAAGAAATTTTTTACTAATTTCATTTCAATAGCAAACCCTAATATGTTGTGAAAAAAGTGGAGAGTGCCATTCCCCTTCCCATTCATGTTCCTCAACCTTATGTCATTCTCCCTCTCTTCCCCTTATAATTCAGCTTTGTTTTAGAGTGAAAATGCATCAATACTATCACATTTAATTTTACTTTTTTGTGGCTTGTCATCATGTCCCCTTTCATCTATCTCCTTCCGTTTTCTATACTCTTAATTTTATGAACATATGATAGTTTTTCTAAAATTGTACATTTAACATTTTTGTACCTACAAACATGGAGTGTGTGTTTCTAGTTTTTTGTGGCACTTTTTAGTTATCATGCATTTATAATTGTGGTCATGTTTGTTTTAATTTTGAACCATTTAATGTGGGTTTGCACATCAATAGAGTTCTATTTGAACTTAAATCATCTACAAATACAATCATCTTAGTGCATTTAAGCATTTGAAAGTTAAGTTATCATTTATTATTTACAAGAAATTATTGAGCATTTACAAATATTTTAGAGAAGTCAAGCAACTATTACAACATTCATTGTAGCATTGAAGTTCATACAAACAAGACATTCATTACACTAATTTATATTCGTAATGAATTATTATAATTATTTGAATGTTATTCTTGATATTTTATATTATTGAAGGGCTTTAAAAATATCAAAGAAGTTTAGTTGTTCCTTGGTATAATGTAGATCAAAAAACACAATGTTTTACACCCTGTTTTTAAATCTAACTACTTAGGGAAATGAGTAGAAGTATGTTTGCATGGTGATCAAAACGAAGTTACAATAAAAGATTAAAGTTCTTAAAGCCTTGGATCTAATTGACACAATTGTAAATTTTTTTTCGTATGTTTGATAATTTTTAGAAACATAGTGTTTAAAGCTTTGGAGCTAACAACATTTTATTGACGATTTAGACAAGATCTTTCATTCATCACAAATATTTAAGTTTTTTAAAAAAAAATCTAACTTGAATCTTTAAATCTCTCAATAATCAAAATATATTCTGAAAACCTACTTTCATTTATATGTTATTTCTATAATATTTGAAATACGTAAAATAAAATCGTCCCCTAAAAAAATAAACATACCCCATAAAATTTTATTCCAAAAAAAAAAAAACATATTTAAATTGTTAATTATCTTATTTAAATTTTAAATAATTATTAATTATTTTAAAATAAATTTAAAACTTTTTATAATATATCATATGAAAGTTTTTTGTGATAAACATACGTCTATAATCTAGATCATTAAATCAAGGTTCCGAATAAATTTTAAGGGATGGGAGTTTTAAAAAAAACATAACTAGTTGTAGCTCAATATTTTCAATTTAAATATTCTATTAAAAAAGTAATGGGCTGCGTCGGAACGTTAAGATTAAATAAAAATGAATTGAAAAATAAAACACCACATATATAAATATATATAATTAATTTAAATGTTCATTTATCAATCTAGCGGCAAGATGATTTCTTGTGTGTAAGAAAGGACATTTTTTTTTACGATAGCCACATTCTTCTCTCAATAAAGATGTCTCTTTACATTCTCGTGTTTGATTTCTGTGACAGACGATATTCCTTTTATTCTCTCCTTTTTCCCAGACAAAGTTATGCTTAAAATCATCACGGACTGAAATGGAAATTCCAGCTTGAATTGGGTAGTTAACATTTAACTTGTTAAATCAAAAGCAACCTTCGCAGCACAGATCACCATCACAACAGCACAGGAGGGGAAATTGTTTGAATGCAGAAAGGGATGAATTAGTTTTAGATCCAAAATCAGAAGGGTAATCGATGTAGATTTTCCTATCGGTAGCCACTTGCAGGTCATGCCCTTACAAATTCAGAGGCGCCGCGCCCCACCTGATGGGGATGTTTCCGTTACATAGCTCCCTGTGTGACGTTATGCTGTGGTGGCATTAGCGCGGGGATACCGTGGGGCTAGGAATTCGGAATTATTTTTACCGCAGTTTCAGATAGATAGGTAGATTTTGATTTGGATATTCTTGTATTTTAACGGTGGTCCAAAGTAATTAAAATTCTCATGTCTGCCCTGCACACTTGCCAGAAAAATCACATGCTTCGCGGGTCGTCGGGCGAGGCGGCCACCTCGCTTCTACTATTATTTTTCGTTTACTTTTTGGGAATTTATTCACTGGGGTTAAGAGTCAAGACAATAAAATTAGAGAGAAATAGTCAAGCGTTTAGAAGCGAAGTTGGGGGTGATGGTTGGAATTATTAAGAATAACATTATCATGACGTCAACTGTGAATTCAGGTACCTGTCAAGAAAGTTGTATTATAATCATGGTCATGGAGAATATGAGATCTTCCAGATAAGTCTGAAAAATGTTGACGGGATACCTAACGTGGTAACGACCCACATCTGAATGATGGAAAACTAGAGGGCATTAATTTTACGAATTATGAATGGTGGAACACGTCTGCTTTTTTGGACTGCGATTTTGAGGTTTAATTTTGCATGGAAGTGGAGGATGTCTATTTAGATACGATGGGTCCCTCGCTGCAGGTAGAGAGAGCCGTGAAGGATAGGGAATTAGGTCAGAGCGTCAACGTATTCATAGATGAAGGCTCACGCCTCCAGCGCCGTATTTCTCTGTCTCTTTTACTCTTACATTAATTTGTGTGAAGTGGATTCACGGTGGCGCTATCACCGGTGAAATGGGTCCGACGGCATTTTGTTATGTGATAATGATCCTTTTTGGCCTAATATAAGATTGCAGTATTGGCTTATCAAAATCAGCCAAAAAGACTGGATAAGACTGCATGTATCCATCTTCGAAGCCTCGCCTATTAAAATAGAATCAAAAGCACAAGATGACCAAGGAGAGGAAGGAATATGACGAGTTATGGGCAACCACTGGGTTCACATTTTTTTAAGATATTGTGAATTAAGATGTTTTTATCTATGCTTCTTAAGAGACCTCTTTTAGTAAAGAAGCAAGTGATGTTTGTTATAGATCTGAATTCAAGTAGGTTGTGATGATGATTTGATCAAACTAAGTTAAGTGATGTGTATGCAATGTTTGCAAGGACATAATGAGTATTTCAATATAACATAATGAGATTGTTGGAGTACATCTCATATATATATATATATATATATATATATATATATATATATATATATTATATTATGCATATTCATTTGGCATAAGGATTTTAATACAAGAAACTCGTAACATTGTGTATTTTGGGTTGTGCAAAGAAGTTAGGTCACCAAACTCGGAGAACATGTGTAAAATGAATGTATGCATGTGTTAAATAAAGTTATGGTGTGCTACACGCAGACCCTTGATGCAAAGATGGAGCATGGAGCAAGGGGGAGTTAGATTGTTCAGTCTGTCAGGGTCAATAAGACTTAGAGTAGAAGAGTTTTGAAATTGGTCAAGTCCTAGGATCAAAAGATAATAAGAGACTAAGAGAGAAGGCTAGTAAGTCTGTATGGAAGTTCCTACATCACATCACTAGATCCCAGTGATAGTCTAAGTCCAAGGTGAGGACCATAAAAGCTTTATTAATTCCTAGAAGAAGAAGAGAAAAGGCAACTCAAGTATGTATGTTGTGCAAATTTATAATGAGTTGATGGTTGCAGATTCTTGGACAAACTCCTTTATATAATAAAGGGGAAGAACATTTGGACAAACAGTAAGAAAGAGTCCCTTTGACATTGATGTCAAAGGGGGAGAAAAAGTGCAAATGCTCTCTGTGGGAGAAGAAGAGCAAAATGCTCTTTGCAAAAGTTTGGAGCAAAAAGTGCAAATGTCAAAGAAGAAGTAAAACAAGTGTCCAAGTTGAGTATTAGGCAAATGTGTCATTGTCTAAGGGGGAGCAAGTATAGTACGAACAACTTCAGTTCATACTCATCAGAAGCCAATGCAAGCAATGTCAGAGAAAGAGTAAAGTATTAGAAGATCAGAGCATTTAGTTTGCCTTCAATGACAAAGGAGGAGATTGTTGGAAATATGATCATCATTGATGTTAAAAGGGACATTATGAGCATGTCATTAATGCTCAGGGATGAATATGGTGATCATTGTGATCCTATCAGAGGTCAAGGATGATTGGAATGCTTGTGTGCATGAATGGAATTCATCTGATTCTTCATAATGATCATTTAGACATTTTGGGTCCATACAAGAAAATATAAGTAGGCACTTTTATAATGTCATATCTTGCATATAAGAAGGCTTCAAAACTAAATGGATATATGGATCGAATCTCTTATGAAAGAGGAAAAAATGTGTCAATTTGTAGGTCATGTGACTAAGTGCAACAAGAGTTATGCAGGTGCAAAGTTAGCCTTTCAAGCAAAATGAATGGTCTTCATACTAGACAAAATCTGCACAAGGTCATGCAAAGTTGTCATGTTTTAACAAAGATCATCTATGGACATTTTTTAAAGAAACATATAGTATATTTTTTATGGGTTTTTCATGAGTATCTTGAATATATGAACTTCAGGTTTAATTGAGAATGAATGAGCTCAAAATTGAATTGTCTTTGCTCTCAGACTAGAGAGGGTTTCTTAATAAAACCCTAAAGGTTTAAGTCATGGCATCAACAAGCACTTTCTATTTTGATAGTGACTAGTTATAGCTTGGACCTGGTAGCTTAAGTTATAACTTAAGCCTTTGTCGTCATTGCAAAACTGGCCCCTTCACCTAACAATTATTGGCTCGAGCGGTGATCACTGGATTAAATAGTTCATAAGTCTTAGACTTTATATTATGTCCTTGCTTGATCAAAAGCTAGCGCTTAATCAAACATTGGAAATCCAATGGAGTGTGATGAAGTCAAATTGTCAAAAAGACCTTTGAGTTAACACACAAGTGACAAGTGTCATAATCATAGAACCTAGACAATTAATCTATGGTGCAGTTTAAAGTCAAAAGGTCAACAAGCAATGTGAGGATGCTAAATGTCTCAATAACATGAACTGACAACTATGTATAGAAAGCATGTGCTTACACCAAGTATCATATCCTCGATGGTTGGACATATATAAAGATCGAGCTTGTCAGAAGATCTAATGGTTAAAAAATGATCATATAAAGTAGATCCAATGGAATGAGTGGAATCAAATGGAATAAAGTAATCAATGTTTATTGACACAATGGTGAGTTAAAAACTAAGCATGTTTGAGAAGATCAATGGAGTGAAAATGATCCAAAGATATAGGAAGCAGTGAGATGAGATAAAGAGCTTGATGTTTAACATCTCGATAGAGATAAAGAATGTGCATATTTGGAGATCCAATGGCATGCAAAAGCTCAAATCAAGAAGATCGACATACGTATTTTAAAGATGACAAAGACAAAGTTCAGAAGCATATAAAGATCTAATGGATAGCATGACCCTATCAGAATGTGATTGAATGGATGCATTTTAAAGCTGAGCCAATTTAATAGAGACCATCAGATCGTGGCACCAAAGGCAAGATCAATGAATGAAATTTAAGGTCATGTCTAGATAAATGGTTAGTTTCAGGAACTTACATATAAGCTCTATATCTCAACATAGATAATGAGATTAATCAATATAATTGATCAAATCTACATTAAAGAGCCTATGCATCAAAACTTGATTCTAATAGATGATATAGATAGTAAAGAGACCTATAATTATGATGTGATGAATGGAATCAAGAGGTGGGAAACTTACAGTCTAAGTCATAATGAACTAGAGTCCAAAATTGGCATGATGTGTTGCAGTTTGAGTGTGAACACATAGAAGATATGGAACCCTAGATCATTTGTTTCTATATATGATATCTAAGACAAAGAAAATTGGCTAGAATGATTTTTTTTGCTATTCAACCAAATCGAATATAGAAAGAGGTAGAGAGCAAAATCCAATGAAGTTTGTCAAATAGAAAATCATAAAGACACAAAACTAGAGTGGGTAGAGAAGAGCAGAGTGGTTGGTGAAGCTAATGAAGTGTGTTGAATAGAGAAATATTTAGACATAGGACCAAATGAATAGAGAGGAGCAGAGAGGAAGAAATGCACAAAAAGAATGTGTAGAGCATGATCAGTTAAAAATTAGACTTGTAACAAAGAGAACAGAGTTGGATTCATTTATAATCTATTTTGTATACTAGAGTTGTAGCTCTGTAGATCTGATTGGTTGGTGCCATCAAACAAGTTGAATTGGTGCTCAATAAGGGGATTGGTGTCTCCTTTGGGTTGGTTCCCTTAAACATTGTAATTAGTGAGGTTTAGCTGAGTTGGTGCTCAGATTGGGGATTGGTGTCTCCTTAGGGTTGGTGCCCTTAAAAGTGTAACTAGAGAAGTTTATTAGTGAGGCTTTGAACTGTGAGGTTGGATTAGAACATTAGTTTCTAGCAACTATTCTCATCATGGTTTTTTCCCTTTGTATTTTCCATGTATAATTCTTGTGTCATGTGTATTATGTTTGTATGATCTCTACATATTTGATTTGATTTGCATATATTTATTAATTTTTTCTAAAAGGTATCAAAGGACTAGTTTTAATTCATATACTAATTCACCCCCTCTTAGTATCTAGTTGTGTTCCAACAATTGGTATCATAGCCCAGGTTACTTAGAAGAAGCTTAATTAGCACATGTAGATCTTGAAAAGTTGAACACAAATGGCTAGTCAAGAATGATCTTCATCAAACAAAACACCTCTCTTTAATGGATCTAACTATGCATTATGGAGCATAAGACTGGAAGCATACTTATCCTCATTAGGGTTTGATGTATGGATGTCTGTAGTAAATGGATATATAGACCCTACAATAACTCCCAATGATCAGGCTTCAAAGAAGGCATATGATAGCAATGCCAAGGTAAAGAATGTTATTCTCTATGGATTGTCCAAATCAAAGTTTGTCAAAGTGATGAATTGTCAAAATACACAAGATATCTGGAACAAGTTGAAGAGCATCTATGAAGGTGATGACAAGGTAATGTAGGCCATGATACAAACATACAGAGGAATGTTTGAGAGTCTTAAAATCACTGAAGAAGATAATATTGTAGACTACCTTCTCAGGGTAGATGAAATAGTCAATGCAATCAGAGGCCTTGGAGAAGAAATGAAAGAATCAACAATTACCAAAAAAGTCTTAAGATCTTTTCCATCAAGGTATGATTCTAAAATCTCTCTAATAGAGGAAGCAAGAGATATAGATAAGCTCACTATAGATGAGTTGCATAGAACCTTCACTATTTATGAGATGAGAATGGGAGAAGCAGATACTCCTAAGAGAGAAGTTGCATTCAAAGCATCCAGAAAAGCAAAAGAAAAATCATCTACATTTGGATCTAAGGAGATTGATGAAGAAGCCAACTTTGTCAAAAAATTGAAAAGAGGATCTGAAAAGTATAAAGGTAAGTTACCCTTTAAATGCTTTAATTATGGTAAAGTAGGACATTTTGTTTATAAATGCCCTTGTGAGAAAAAAAATAACTCTAAGCACAAAGAGGATGGCAAAAGGATGAAGCCCCACTATTCCAAAAGGAGGAACTTCTTTAAAAACAAGAAAAACTTGTATATAAGAGAAAATAGTGACTCATTGGATGATAGTGATAGCTCAGATAATGACCATGACTGTGCCTTTGTTGCTGAGAGAAATGAATCCTTGTTCATGGCATTAGAATTAAATTTTGTAGATCTAGATCAAGAAGAAGTTGAAGACTTTGATGAAGAAGATTAAGGAGAAGTGGACTTAGAGTGTGAACTCATATGTACTCTAGATGAGATTGATACGTTAAGAAAAGAGAACTCAAGGTAGAAGAAATTTGGATAAAAATAAATTGAAAACTATCCAAAATTCTTGAAAGATTTGATCAGATGATAGTGAGCCTTAAGACTCAAGTTAAAGAGGCTAAAATAATAGAATATGTAGTCAAAATTGAACTACAATTCAAATCTGATAGTGTATGAGGCTAGAAGCAGAGATAATGGCTTTGAGAAAAGAACTTAAGAAGGCTAAAAAAAATAGACAAAAGTTTGAAGCTCAAAGGAGGATCATACATTCTTGATAAATTGATTAATTTTTAAAAGCCATCAAAAGGGAAATCTGATCTTGCTTATGAAAATGGGAAAAGTCCCATAACCAATACATCTATTAAGCTATATGATAATTTCAAATCAGAAGGATCAGGAGTAAAGAAAGAGAAAGCTTGCAAGGATACAAAGACAAACACAAACAATGTTGATGTGAAGAAGGCTAAAGCTGAAAAGAAGCCCGAGGAAAGGAAAAATAATAATGAGTCCATCTCTACAAACTCAAGGCAGATGTAGAAGACAAAGGTAGCTGACGCAGATGGTCACACAAGGGTAAGCACCTTGAAGAAGCAAGAGTTGATAAGAACTCCTCATCCTACACAAAGAAAAGCTATGAACAGGTATTCCTCATCTTTCTATGGTTATTGTTACAAATGTAATCATTTTGGTCATAAGGCTAGTAATTGTAGAGTTTTACTTATAAGGAGAACCAATTTTTTAAGAAAAAATTTATTTGTACCCTTGTTAGATAGAAATGTAATGTCCTATAATTGCAATAATTTTGGTCACATAGCTAAACATTGTAGAACAAGATTTGTAAGATCAAAAATATAGAGAAAGAAGAAAGGTACACCTCCTAGTGTGAACAAAGGTTCAAAAGTCTTTGATACATATAAGAAACCCAAGCATGTATGGAAAATGAAAGATCAAGCCAATGCTATAGAGGTTAGATAATGCCAAGAGCTCTCAATGTCTTCTCATGTTGAGAGTGAAAAGACCAAGCTCAAAGAGAAGACTGAGGTGATGGTTGGGGCTAGTTCTGAAGTGAGTACAGATTCAAGTGAACATCCTGCTATTGTTGAGTAACTTTCATGCATAGAACATTAGTTTTTTTTGCTTAGTGATGAGATTCTAAACAACAAGGAAGATTCATCAGATGAAAAGGTATGTCATGAATTCAAGTTGTCTCCATGTATTGTTAATCCAAATGAGAATATCATAGTGGATGAGCATGTTACTTCTCTTAAGCCTACAAAGAAGAAGAAGAACTGAAATCACAAGATGACCAAAGAGCAAAATGAATATGAAGAGTTATGGGAAACTCCTAGTTTCACATTGTTCTAGGACACTATGAATTAAGGTGTCTCTATATATGCTTCTTAAAATACCCCTTTTAGTGGAGAAACAAGTGATGTCTAATACATATGTGAACTCAAGCAGGTTGTGATGATGACTTGATCAAACCAAGTCAAGTGTTGTGTATGTAGTGTCTGCAAGGACAAAATGAGTGTTTCAATATGACATAATGAGATTGTTGGAGTAAATCTCATATATATGGTCTGCAAATTCATTTGGCATAAGGATTCTAATGTAAGAAATCCTTGACATTATGTATCTTGGGTTGTGTAAAGAAGTTAGGTCACCAAAATTAGAGAATATGTATAAAATGATGATATACATGTGTTAAATGAAGTTATTGTATGTTATAGGTAGGCCCTTAATGCAAAAATGGAACATGGAACAAGGGGAAGCTAGATTGTTCAGTCTGTCAGGATCAAGAAGGCTCAGAGTAGAAGCGTTTTGTAATTGGTCAAGTCTTAGGATTAGAAGATAATAAGAGAAGGCTAGTAAGCCTGTATGGAAGCTCCTACAACACATCACTATATACTATTGATAGAGTCTAAGTCCAGGGTGAGGGCCATAAAAGCTTTATTAATTCCTATAAGAAGAAGAGAAAAAAAACTTAGGTATGTATGTTGTGCAAATTTCTAATGAGTTGATGGTTGCAGATTCTTGGACAAACTCCTTTAGGTGATAAAGTGGGAGAAAATTTAGACAAATAGTAAGAAAGAGTCCTTTTTCCATTGATGTCAAATGGGGAGAAAAAGTGCAAATTCTTTATGTGGGAGAAGAGCAAAATGCTCTCTACAAAAGTTTGGAGCAAAAAGTGCAAATGTCAAACAAGAAGTAGAGCAAGTGTCCAAGTTGAGTATTAGTCAAATGTGACATTGCCTAAGCGGGAGCAAGTATGGTATGAATAGCTTTAGGTCATACTCATTAAAATTCAATCTAAGCAATGCTAGAGAAAGAGCAAAGTATTATAAGATCAAATCATTTAGTTTGCCATCAATGACAAAGGGGGAGATTGTTGGAAATATGATTTTCATTGATGTCAAAAGGGACATTATGAGCATGTCATTAATGCTCATGGATGAATATGGTGATCATGGTGATCTTATCAAAGGTCAACGATGATTGGAATGCTTGTGTGCATGAATGGAATTCATTTGGTTCTTCATAATGATCACCTAGACATTTTGGGTCCATACAAGAAAATATAAGTAGACACTTTTATAATTCCATATGTTGCACGTAAGAAGGCTTCATGAAAAAATGGATATATGGATCAAATCTCCTATGAAAGAGGAACAAATGTGTCAATTTTTAGGTCATGAGATTAAGTGCAACAAGAGTTATGCATGTGCAAAGTTAGCTTTCCAGGAAAAATGAATGGTCTCCATACTGAGAAAAACTATGCACAAGGTCATATAAAGTTGTCATGATTTTACAAAGATCATCTATGGACATTTGTAAAAGAAACAAATAGTAGATCTGTTATGGATTTTTCATGAGCTTCTTGAATATATGGATTGCATGTTTAATTGAGAAGGAATGAGCTCAAAATTGAATTATCTTTGCTCTCAAACTGGAGAGGGTTTCTTAGTAAAACCCTATAGGTTTAAGTCATGGCGTCAACATGCACTTTCTATTTTGATAGAAACTGGCTATATCCTGGACCTAGTAGCTTAAGTTATAACTTAAACCTTTATCATCATTGTAAAACTAACTCCTCAACCTAACAATTACCAGCTCGAGCGATGATCAATGGAATTAATAATTCCTAAGTCTTAGACTTTATATTATGTCCCTACTTAATCAACATCTAGCACTTAATCGGACATTGGATATCCAATGGAGCATGATGAATTCAAATTGTCAAAAAGACCTCTAAGTTAACGTGCAAGTGATAAGTGTCACAATCACAGAGCTTGGATAGTTAATCTATGATTTGGGTTAAAGTCAAAAGGTCAACAAGCAATGCGATGATGCCAAATGTCTCAATAGCAGGATTTGATAACTATGTATAGAAGATACTTGATTATGCCAAGTGTCATATCCTTGATGGTTGGACAAATATAAAGATTGAGCTTGTTAGAAGATCTGATAGTTAGTGAATAATTGTATAAAGTAGATCCAATGAAGTGAGTGGACTCAGATGGAACAAAGTGATCGATGTTTATTGACATAGTGGCAAGTTAAAAACCAAGCATGTTTGAGAATATCGATGGAGTGAAAGTGATCCAAAGATATAAGAAGCAGTGAGATGGGATAAAGAGCTCAATGTTTAATGTTTTGATAGAGATAAAGAACATACATATTTGGATATCCAATAGCATATAGAAGCTCGAATCAAGAAGATCGACGAGCAAATTTTAAAGATGACAAAGCTAAAGTTTAGAAGCATATAAAGATCTAACAGATGGCATGATCCTGTCAGAATGTGATTAAATGGATGCATTTTAAAGTTGAGCCAATTTAATAGAGACCATCAGATCATGGTGCCAAAGGCAAGATCAATGAACGACATTTAAGGTCATGTCTAGATAAATAGTTAGTTGTAAGAACATGCAGGAACTTGCGTATAAGCTCTATATCTTGATATAGATAATGAGATTGATCTATCTAGTTGATAAAATCTACATTAAAGACCCTGTGCATCAAAACTTGAGTCTAAAAGATGCTATAGATAGTAAATAGACCTGTAATTATAACATGATTCATGGAATCAAGACACGAGAAACTTACAATCCAAGTCATAATGAACTGGAGTCTAGAATTGGCATGATGTGCTGCAATCCAACTGTGAACACATAAAAGATATGAACCCCAGATCATTTGTTTATACATATGATATCTAAGACAAAGAAAAGTACCTAGAATAATTATTTTTGCTATTGAGCCAAATCAAATTTGATTAATTTATGAATCTATTTTGTATACTAGAGTTGTAGCTCCATAGATCTGATTGGTTGGTGCCATCAGACAAGCTGAGTAAGTACTCAGTAAGGGAATTAGTGTCTCCTTTGGGTTGGTGCCCTTAAACATTGTAACTAGTGAGGTTCAACTGAGATGGTGCTTAGATTGGGGATTGATGTCTCCTTAGGGTTGGTGTCCTTAAAAGTGTAACCAATGAGGTTTGCCAGTGAGGCTTTGAATTGTGAGACTGGATTAGAACAATAGTTTCTAGTAGTTATTCTCATTATAGTTTTTCCCTTTGGATTTTCCACATATAAATCTTGTGTCACATATATTTATGTTTGTATGATCTATGCATATTTGATTTGATCCATATATACCTCTTAATCTATTCTAAAAGGTATAAAAGGACTAGTTTTAGTTTATATACTGATTCATTCCCTTTCAATATCTAGTTGTGTTCCAACAATATATATATATATATATATATATATATATATATATATATATATATATATATATATATAATAAAATATATAAAATTTATTAAATATTAATAAAAATAATAATTACATTCAAAATAAAAATCAATATTCAAATAAGATGAAAAGATTAACATGATAAAATGTTCATTCATTCATCCATATAAAATTAAATATGAAAAATATTAAATGTGGAGAGAAGAAAAAAAAAACTTCAACCAACCATTGCATTCTCATTTTGCATTCCTATAATAGGGATCAAAAAATAAGATTTCTAAAATATTTTTTCAATTCATTTTTTACCTAATTCGTGTTTAGATGAATAGGTATTTTTAAAAATCCTATGTAATATTTAAGAACTTGCAAAAAATATCACGTAAAGGAGATTTTAAAAGCTTTTACAAATATCTATCTTTTAATCATCTTGATTTCAAATGAGTGAGATTCACTAATTGTTTCACCAATATCCAAAAATATTTCAAATAAATAGGATTCATGATAAATAAAAGGTACTCATTAATTATAAATTAATGTCAATTTTTAATTATTTAGGTTTTTAATCATGATTGATTAATTAATTAATTAAAATTATTTAAATAATTATAATAATTAAATAAAATAAGTTAATTAATCAATTTATTATAATAATTAATTAAATAATTATTTTAATTAATTTAATTTAATCTATTTTAATCATCTAAATTTATCATATCATTTTGTTAATTATGTGTGACTAGAGTTTCTTGGCTAATGATGATTGCCTCATAGCCTTGGCCATTAACACTCAATGAAGTGGGAAGTTAGGGGTTTCCTTCGCCAAAGCTCTAGTTGTTTAGTTAAAGTGATGAGGAACTTGTGTTTTTTAGAGTTGGATAATATTAAGGCAAGAGATGCATCAACTATGTGCTTTAAAGAGTATTCTTGTTTGGGTGGATCTTTGAACCTTTAAAAATTCTTAGCCTTTGTCACTATGGAGCTTGATTAACTAAGGCATAATGGTGATGACAAAAAGATGGCAGTGATAGAAAGATGGTGGTGATAGAAATATGGAGAAGGTTATGAAAATAAAATTAGGGTAAAGTATTCAGAGCAAGCAATTAGCTTGCTCTTCATAGGATAAAAAAATGATTAACGACAACAAAAATGGTGTGGGAGTGAGAGAATCCTTACAAAATTTTGGGCAGCAAGATGAAGCAATCAAATTGAAAGCAATTGGGAAGAACACAGTGTCTGATTCTAAGATTTTACAAGTTGCAAAGGAGATTCCAATAATTTGAATATTGGATGAAAAGATTAAAAATACAATCATTTGCCTCAAAGATTGTGCCATAATCTATACATTTTTGGATTATGGTTTAGTGTAGGTGATTTACAGAATTGTTTAGATAAAAAGTGGGTATTCGATCTACAAACTAGGTTAAACTTCAACCCCAGGGATTATTTTAAGTGGTTTTTAATTATGCCAAGCAAAGAGATGAATGTTACAAAAATAGACCATGGTTCATAGGTTAACTGGACTTTATATATAGCCTTGGGAAGAAGGATTTAACCCAAAAATGGAGGATTTAAATTTTATCCTAGTTTGGATTTGTATGTATGGTCTTCCAACTGAGTTGTAATTTGTAGGAATTTTCAAGCAAGTTGGTGATCAAATCAGGGAGTAATACTACATGACAGAGTCAACAAAGGTACGGTTATTGGTGGTATTTTTAGGGATCTGTGTTAAGATGGATTTAAGCAAGCCTTTTCCCCTTAAAAAATAAAACCATAAACAAGAAAATGGTTTCAAGACCTAGATTATGAAAACATTCATTTCAAATGCCAAAAATTCCATGTGCATCATCACTTTGCTAGATATTTCCCAAAAAAAAATCAACTACATTAGGGGAAAGTTGGGGAGGTTTTAAAGAACAAAAAAAGGAAACAAATGGGAAAGAAGTAAACTAATAAACTTTGGAAACCGAAGGAGGTGGAATCTCCAAGTAGGTTCACTAATATTAAGGTAGAGTAACTTTATGAGGATGTTGATGATACAGTGATTAAGGAAACTCTCCCAATACTCTTTAAATCACAAAATATTTTTTTCATAGGATAAGTATGACTTATATTCTCTTTCAGAAGAAGAAGATGATGAAGAGGTTTCTGATGAAGGTGTATATGAAGAGGTTATGGGGTCAGAAGATCCTTTTCATTCTCAATGCAAAAAATTGGAAAACACTAAACTGGCTATAAAATCAATGCAAGGGGGAAAGAGTAAAATTTAGAAGGCCACCTCTTTCAAATTCAATAAATTTGGAAGCTTAAAAAAATATGACCAAAGGAATCCATAAGCAAAATTTGGAAATGCTTTCCAAAACTCCAAAGCAAAAAATAGATAAATAAAACCTTCCTCCTTCTATAAAGAATATTGAAACAATCCTAAAGTCCATAAAGAAGCATTCCATTTTGTTAGGGTGAGATAAACCCATCACTTACAATGCTAGTGGGTTGCAACCCTCTCCTTGTTAATCCTTTCTTATGTAATAAATTTGAAGGCTTATTGCGGTAACACTACTTGTTGCTCGTTGATCATAGAATTAGTTCAACTAGTTTTGTAATTATTTTAATACCTTATTTTCTAGTTAGTGTTTGCCTTCTGCTAAAAGGCATTGAAATGTAATTGACTATGTCAGGTTTTGTATTATCAATATTTATATAATAGATGGGCTTCAATTCTTTTTTGATCAACAAAAAATAGCTAAAATTATTTAAAATATTTTTAATTATTTATTCAAATTAGTTAATTAATTAGTTTATTAACTAATTAAGTATATTAATTAATTAACTATTTAATTAATTAATATATTTATCAATCAATCAATAAATTAACTAATTAATTAGTTAATCAACCAATTAATTAATTAATTAATTAATCAACTAACTAACTAATTATTTAACTAAATTTTATTAACCTTAGTCAGGGATCCTCCCCCGAAACTCTCTATTTTCAAACCTAAAATTCTCTTACTGGATGAAAGAACCTTGAGGGAAATGGCAGGAAAAGGTAAGACCCCTTGGCAGATGCAATCAAAACCAACAAGGACTGGATAGAAAGGTTTAATAAAAAACTTCATGAAACAGGGTTGTGTTTAGCAGGTTTAATCTAGGATTGGAATGTCATGAATAAGGAGGTTGCCAAAATGATCCAATCTTTCACTCAAACAACAAAGGCATATGGGACCTCCTTGAAGCAACAGACTGTGTAGATGGTCTTCCCCCAAGATCCCCTGAATAACCCCCACCAAGAAGACCCTTGTGGAGTAGATGTAGAAGAGACCTAGAATGATCTTGCTTAAGGATGACGTAGAAGGCCTTGAAAATAGAACTAGGGCCATAATCACAAAGAACAAGCAGGTTGCATAGGAGAAGGTGATCGAGGACAAGAAGATACCTATGAAGGGATCCCACCTCCTAAAATAGTTTTTCTATTTACTTTCCTTTTGTTTTGCCCTATACATGGTTAATTAGCTACTAGTGTTGTGTTTGATTTTTTATTTTTCAGCCCATGGAGCTTGCTCCTATTTACTGCACTTTTTTATATACTTTGGTTCCTAGTCCTTGTAAAACTAGGCTTTTTACCTTATGAAAATAAAAAAAATTATTTAAATAATTTTATGTAACTAATTATATTTAAACTAAATTAATTATTTAATTGATTACTAAATTATTTTTTATTAAATTATATTACAATAAAAATTATTTTTATTGACACTTGCTATTTTAAAATTTATTAATCATGAAATTATTTATTATAATTATTTTCCTTAAAAATATAATTTGAAAATAATTATTATTTTTAAAAATATACTCATTGAGGTTGTTTGGGTAATAACTAAAACATACATGAGTAAAAAATCTTACAAATATTAATATCTAATTAAAATTTCTTGTGCAAGCCTTAAAATTAACCTAAAAATATATATTTATTGAAAATTTTATAGATAAATCAGTGTTAAACATTTAATGCCACAAGTATTAATATAGTTGATTAAGAATATTAAATACCATATTCACTTTACAATTAAACATGACACTATACGTGGTTCCTCATGTCCTCTACAACTAACCCTTCTCAAAGAGCTGAAAGAAAGAAAAACCCTTTTATAATGGCCATCTTTCCTATTTATAACACATAAGAGAATGGAAATGACCTTTCGTATTATTTTAACCACTCTTTCCAAGGCTCATATTAGATTTTTACATTCACCTTCAAATTTTTAATAAAATGTCATAAATATTATAAAATATAATATATTTAAATAAAGCACCAAACATGCCCAACGAGTTTTATCTATTAGGTGGTAGAGTCTAGAAATAGTATGTGCCACATACTAACATATGAAACTGAGTCTTACAAAGGGACATTTGATTAAAGGCTAAGAAGTGAACACATCCAAAAAAGTCCATGAAGATTAAATATTTCACATCTTTAGATTTCTCATTCAAATAGTTTTATGTCACTTTAAATAGGAGCCAAAACGGATTCCAAATGTGAAAGATATGTCAAAATAGACAAATACACTTAAAGAGCCCATGAGGTACCATCGAAACACCATCTCTATCCCTTTTTTCTAGCAACTTTTTTCTCTAAGGATCAAATATTTCACATCATTGAACTGATTATTTTATTATCTTTCTAGCACTTTGAATGGGAATAAAAAATAGATTTTAGATGTAAAATATATGTAAAAAAAAGAATATATAATTTTTCCTTTATATTATGACATACTCGATATACCTGATATTCCCACACACTAGCAATGTTAGGCCAATTCGACTCTAAGGTTCCAAATCTTTGGTTGGATTTTATGAAAAATCTATAAGTTTGGGACTTTGATCCTTTAGAAAAAGATGATCCTTGTGATAATATATTTCCAATGCATCAAATGAGAACTAAAACTAAGTCTAGATTTTAAAGATCTATGACAAAATGAAAGAATCACACTTGCCACACACTTGTGCAGATTATTTTGTTATATTTTGCTTAAAAAATATGAAGTTTGAGACCTTAATCATTTGGATATTTTTTTTCCTTTTGATAATATATTTCTAATATATCAAATGAGATCCAAAATGGAGTCTGAATGTGAAATATATGATAAAATGAAGGAATTGCACCTATCATGCACTTGAGGTGTGAATGGTACCTGATTTCTTCGATTGAAATTTACATAAATTAAATGAAGTTTGGGCATTTGATACTCTAATAAAATATGATATTTTTAGAAATATGTTTCCAATGTATCAAATGAGAACCAAAACAAATTCCAAATGTAAAATATATGAAACACAGAAGAACTACACCTGATGTGCACTTGAGGTATGAATGATACCTAATATATCTAGTTGTATTTTACATAATATATATAAGTTTTTGGAATTTTGTAGTTTAATAAAAGATTATCATTTGGAAAATATATTTCAAACTCATAAAATGAGAACCAAAAAAGAGTTTGGATGTGACAAATATGAAAAAATGGAAGAAACACCTATCACACTCTTATGCGAAGGATATCTAATTTATCTAGTTAGATTTTACATAAAAGACATGAAGTTTGGGAAATTGATTTTTTGTAAAAATATTTTACTTGGGGTGATATATCTCCAATGCATCAAACAAGAAAAAAATGAAGTCCAAATGTGAAATATATGACATAACAAAAGAATTATACCTATTAGACGCTTGAGGTGCAAATGGTACTCGATTTATCCAATTAGATCTTACATAAAATCTATGAATTTTGTGCCTTTTATACTTTATTAAAATATGATTCAGTATAAAATATATTTTATAAAAATAAAAAAATAACCAAAATGGAGTCCAGATGTTAAATACATGACAATATAGAAGAATTGCACCTTATGCACACTTGAGATGTGAATGATACCTGATTTCTTTGATTAGATTTTACAAAAAATACATGAATTTTAGGCCTATAATGATTTAATAAAATATGACCCTTTTGATAATATATTTGCAATGCATCTAATGAGAACCAAAACAAAGTCTAGATGTGAAAGATATGACAAAACATAAAAGTTGCACTTTTCACGCACTTGAAGTGAAAATGGTACCTAATCTCTCATGTTTGTACAAAATGAAAGTTTTTAAAGTGAAACATGTATAATACGTAGTGCACCCATTATACCCATATGGCCTAGTTACAAACTTTGATTTTATCCATGTGTGAAATAAAAATTTAAAATTTTTCATGAACTCAAATTTTAGATACAACAACTGGCTTTGACTATGGGACCACATTCCATAGAGAAATACAATCTAGATTTATATATTATTTGGTGACCAGTGGCTTATAAATCTTATGGATAGTGTGAAGTGCACATGTATATCTTGATCTATCTAAATGACATACATTTCACCTATTCTAATCATATGGGAATGAAAACATGATGCTAGGCCAAATCATTACCTTGTAAGTTTTAACATAATTTACTTCTATAACTCTTGGTAGGAAATGGGTATGGCACATTCATGTCACATTCTGACCAACTAGTAGTCAATTCACCTATCCAAATTATATGGAAATAATTGTAGTCTCTCGAGCTAGATCATTGCTTTGAAAAATCAACCTATTTATATTAGTTGAAATTCTTGGCATTTTAGATGCTTAGAAAGATATACGAGGATAGATTTATTTTGTGTTTGAAAACACAAGTTGGTTTTTTTAAAAATACCTTTGGAAAAAAATAATCTACAATAGATCTTGGAAGAGTTCATGATATATGTGATCATCTAATAAGGGTTGTGCTCATGTTAGAAGGATTTGACTAGGAATTAAGGGCTTTGTGTCTTGAAATCAAATCCAACATGGGGAAGGAGAAAACTCCATGCAATAATGTTGCATTTATTTAAAACACACATGCACACTTAAAAATAGAAAATAACAAGCCAAAATGGTTATGCACAATAGAAAACATAGACCTAATAGAGTTTTACAAACCCATTAATAGGATTATAAAAATATGAGCCTTTCTTAATTGATTGGGAGAAATTGGGGATGTAAAGGAAACCAAAGCATTAGGGAACATGTGAAACATGAGGCCTGATCTGAATAGAAACACAAGATCCTTTGGGAAGAAATTTTGGCTTCATTTATGCTCAACATTAACTATATCTCATGTTCATCCATATGTATGTTGTGGCACTCATGATTCAACTCATACACTTGTAGAATTGATGAAAGTGCATTATTGATACTTCCCTTAATGATTTTTATTTCTTAAGTTGAGATGTTTAGTATTTTTTTGAATTACCAAAGAGAAGGCATATGATTCACTTACTACTATAGTGTCCCCTTCTTTTATATAAACCAAATCATTACATTCATGCATATAAATATATGCATCTTTCTCTTGAGTTTGGTAATTTTATTGAAAAACTTGTAACAAACATGATTCTACAATAAATTCAATAGGTTTGATATCCACCTTATTATCAGCCACCCATTATTTAGTGAGTAATTTAGGGTTATTTAGTTCATGCTCTTTGGAAGAAACATGTTCCTAAAATATTTTATCCTTCTGGACTAGGCTTTCTAGACCTTATTTGAAGAAAATGAGTGAATGGGAATGATGTTGCATTGATGAAGTATTTTTATATGAAATACAGATGCCATTAGTTTCTTGCATACCATTGGGGAATTCTTTTTCTCAAAATTGATCAAATAGGTCTTTAAGTAGGAAAATATTTGTTAGATTTGTTTTCACATTAGAATCATGTTGTAGAAAAGTTAACTAGATTAGATTTTGTGCTTAGCCATGCACTTAGCTATCAAACCAAGTTAGTTCTAGACTTGATGGAGATAAACATGAGCATAGTATGATCTGGCACACAACATTTAACACACTATTTCACTGGCATCAGTTTCACACAAGGCAAAAGCTTTGTGCACTCACCCAAATCACAATAACGAAGGGACTGGGCTTGCATTGGGCTAGTTGCAATATGGTGTAACTTGGGTTTCAATAGGGTTTAAACATTGGCAAGAGGGGTTTACGTGGTCTTCCAACACTAGGTTATTCAAGGTAAGTTCATTAGGTGCAAGCCATTGAATAAATAGTATAGGGTTATTTGATTACTTAGATAAGTCATAGGGATGGCTTGGGTTCAAATGCTCATCCTCAAGGTAGCACTCTAGGCATGGGTCTTATGGCCTTGGCACAATCAGGCTCCAACATTTAGTCTATTTTAGTAGGTCAAAGTCACTATATGGCATGAGAATGCCATTAGTGACCAAGGACAAACCTTTATACAATAATACATGCAAAATAAGATTATAGCATTTCATATATAAAGCTAAGTCGCAAACATAACACTACATAAACTATAATGTAAGGATTAATATTCCATTCCTTCAACAATATTTTTTATTGACTATATAGTTCAACACACAAGTTCAAAATATAAACGTAGGTCATATGCTCATTCTAAACACTACTCTTGCCCAGTGGCTTCTAGGCAAGCTTGGGTTGTATATTCGAATGCCTAATCTATCTTATGCAGACTAATAAATACTAATGGTGGCTCTCTATTTTACCAAAGCTTCATTGCCTTAGTATCCTCTCTTTGATCTTTAAATTCAAGCCTTCTTTTATAGGCAATTGGACATCTCCTTGTCAGGTCAGATGGGTGCATGTCAAGTGATGAGCTTTCACGAGCTTGTAGGCTCCACTACGCTACCCAAGTTGGACAAGTGCATGTCATATGTTAGCTATCATTGGGGGGTCTCTATCTCACATGATTCAATATTATAACATACTAGCTTCTCAAGCTACCACATACAAGTTTTTATAAGGAGGTCCTTTAAAATTCAACATCACACAACTACCTGCCAATTGGCATAGGATCCTCAGGGACTCCTTTAGCTAGTGCCAAAAGGTAAAAAAAGGGAAAAACCACCCCAAAGATCACCTCACACTAAGATAGGTATAGTTTATGTGGTACACATAGTTTCTACAAAAGGAGGCTCAACATTACCCCATACAAAATTACTAGTTTGCCCCAGACTAGTCTTTTATTACCTTTGGTGCACAAAAATTAGGTGCACCCTACTCTAATTCTACCTTAAAGTTCTCAAAACCTTAAATGGTTCCCTTTATTTCTTCCATGGTGCCATATATTTTAGTGGATGTAGATTTGAGAGAAAGCATATCTATGCTTTCTAGTTCCTTTCTAAAGTCCTCAAGCCTTTCTTTTGTGTGCTTTACCTCACCATCCAAGATCCCCCCTAATCACTGGCCTTTGTTTGGTAGGCACAATAAAGCACCTCTAAGTCTTGCTCCTGAGTCTTTAATTAGGTGCTTAAGAAGTTGAACTTTGCCATTAATTGTATGTGCTCGGTCCTGCTTACCATGAAGGAGTATTAGAAAAAAACATCCTTTTCCTCTTTTGCCTTCTTAAGGCATGCATTAATGATTGTTTCCTGGTTGGAAAAGTTGCAAAATATAACATCTACTTCTTCTTCTCATTCTTCAAGTTTTGTGAATAGTTTTTCCACCACATCTATATTTTTGTTTAACTCCCCTCTTAAGGCCTCATAGGGGTCCGTTTGCTCCTTGAGTGCCGACCTTATCTTAGGGAGCATCTGCTCCATAAATGCATAAAATTGGTCAACTTCCTTCATTTCTAAGGTATCCAAACCATCTAGGAGGGATGGATCTACCTATTTTATGTGATCAACTAGCTATTGGAGCTTGAGATTTGTTGTTTTAGTCTCTTTCTTAGCCTTTTTCTCTATTTTCTTCTAGCTATATGCATGAACATAATTGATGATGTTCTTACACACTACTACATAGGCCATCTTAATCAGGGCATTAGCTGAGTACATGGGGTTCATGTTGTGAAAATTGAGGAGTTAGAAGTCATGACCTTCTTATGGCTTCTTGGCACTCTAAATTTCTTTTGTTGAATCCTCAAATTTGGGCTCGTCCATGTAGCAATCCAATGCCCAAAAAACTTGGTGGTACATTAGGGTTGTGGCAATCTTTGGTGGCATGTACTCCATCATATAGAAGTCCTCATCCTCTTTAAACTCTTACTACATCCTTTCCCTATTTATTATCTCATATTCCTTGTCCTCACCTATCTCCTCTTCTTCACTGGTGTTGGTGCTTGTGCCAGTGCCTTCTTCTTATCCTTCTTCTTCTTCTTCTTCTTTTTGAGCTTCTTCTTCAAAATTCTCCCTTGTGTCTAATTCTCCTTTTTCATTAGTGCTCAACTTGTCATCATGTTCTTCCTCCTATGGGGGTTCTCTAGTGGATGTTTCCCCCTCATCCATTTCCTCTTTGTAGTGGCTCTTTGGCTTGAGCTTTCATTGCACCAACCTTTTTCTCATCTCACCCTAATAGTGCCTATATATCTATCTTTGTTTGATTCTCTAAGGTGTCAATATCACCTCATTTATCTCTAGGTGCCCTTTCAAGGCTAGGGCATACCTTCTATGTAGTTTCTTCTACTAGTCTAATAGGGGCACTCGATACCTTTTTTGGTGTTCTTTCCTTTCTTGGTTCTGTGCCTATGATAACCTTTTTTTCTTCTTGCTCTTTTAACATCTTGGCCCTTTCTACTTGGGCTGCCTCTTATTCACTTTCCTTTCTCTTAGCCTTCTCTTCCTTGGCCTTTATTTCTACCTCCTCTTTCTTGGCCTTTCCTTTTCGGCCTTCCTCTATGTGGTTTAGGCTTTGCACTTCTTTTCTCTTGCTCTTATTTCCTTAGCCTCTATCCGATTGATCTTAGTTTGGGACATGCCCTTGGCCTTCATCTCCTCACACTTTTGGTGCAACCTTAACACTGCATCAATATTCCCTTGGTCGAGGCCCATGTCCTTCCACTAGCACTAAATTTTTTCTTCCATCAGCGTTATTGAATATATTACCTCCTTGGGCTCTTTTCTCATTTCTCCTTCCTTACTTCTTTATCCCTTCTGTGCCTTGCACTCCTTTTTTTAATTCTTTAGCCTCCACCATTTTGATGACTCCTGTTGGCACCCCTACCTTAGTCATTTATTCCTTTTATTCTTGTATCTCTTATGCCCTCTATATTTTGGCTTCACTAAAGATGAGTTTTCTCAATCTCTACCTTCACTTCTCTAGCCTAGTTTGAGGTGGCAGGGAGGGGGTCCATTCACTTGATGAGGAATCTTCATCCTCAGGGACAATGTAAGTTCCCCTCCCACTCTCTTCTTCCTCCAAATCCTCCAACTCCTCTTCTTCCTCTTCATTGGATAGGATTATCCTTTGTACTACTAGAAGATCTTTCTTCTTCTTCTTTTTATTTACACTAGGGGAAGTCTTTGGTGAAAAGTGCACATAATTCAGTGTACAAGTCAAAAGAGATGCTTCTTCTTCTGAAGTGATCTTTAGCTTGAACTACTCTTCTATTTCCTCTAAAGTCTCCCCTTCTTTAGATAATTTTTATTTTTTATGGGTGCTGGTGTTTCTTTGTCCTTGATCTAGACTGGGAGGTCTTCTCTCTGCTTGATGTTAGACTCAGCATTAGAATCCTTCTTATATGGCTTCATCTCATAGTAAAGTATATGAATGAAGCCAAGTATGGTGAATTATTGAATATGATTGATGTCTGTGTGATCTAAGGCATCTTCTTTATCTTCTGTAGCTCTTCCATTTGCACAGGGAAACCTGTACCTCGACCTTTGCCTTTTTGTATCTAGTTCCTTAACTGGAATGTTCATTTATTGCATGTTTGGGATCCAATGAAACATATCCATAAATTACTCTACTCAAAAAGTGAAGGGGAGCTTCAACCATCATGATCTATTTCCATCCTTTAGCACCAATCACATGACATATAGTGTTGTAATATGACAAAAGTTACCATCCTAAATATACTTTGGGGGAGCCTTTGGGGGATGTACCACTCCATTCTAAAGGCTTAAATATACATTTTACACTATCACATTATGCATATCTTACATTTGGGGATGAAAGTGGTGGCGTAGGTGTAGTCCTTATAGTTTTACATGAGGGATTCTTGGTATTTTTGGAAGACCCAAAGATTGCCTTTACTCCCATATAGGATCCCAATTTATTCTATCATGATAAAAATGAGGATGGACCCCCACCTAAAGGTTCACTTGGTACTATGGCATTCCAGTGCATTTTTGATCAACTCCTCTACAATGAACTTGGTGATATTTAATTATACACCCTACACTATGTGATATGCAATGTAGAGGTATGCCTTTAACACATCTATCCATTAATCACCTAAACATAACTTGGAACTCATGAAGTATGCTGCCACCCTCATACTGGGGTCCTCACACTTGATAATGGGGAGTGCAAAACCCCCTTGAATTATCTAAGGATATTTGTGACATGTTTCACTTCTTCGACATCATCCATCAGTTGATGGATGTCTCTATCAATATCTAGGAGCTTGATTATCCTTTTTATCATTTGTACAAAGATATTCATGAACCATCCTAGAAAATATATGTGGTCCTCATAGACATACGAGAGAATGAACTTGACAAGTTCCTCTGGATTTTTGAAGTAAGGTAACTCATAGAGTTGAGTTGTATTAGAAGCAGTAAACTTGTCTTAAATTGAGAATAAAATAGGGAATCACCTTTTAGTATGTTATGCCCTATGTCTACCATCTAGTCCTATGCTAAGTCTTAGAAGTGAATTAATGTTTGATGGTTGTCTTCTTTGAGTTGGTAATTATGCACAAATAAGCACCAACTTTCCCCACCTGAACCTCTAAGGGAAACTACATATATTGGTATGACATCTTCTACCTCACTGATGCTAATAGCTTCTATCGATTGCACCTTATTCTTGGTAGTCATCATCTTATTTATAATTTTCACCCTCTTGGGTTCTAGCTACACCAACATGAAGGTTGTTTCCTTCCTCTTCTTCACCACTCTAAAATGGCTTATTTTAAACCTAGGGAGGTGTGGTTTTCTGAATCCTTGAATGGTGACTGACACTTCTGTAGTCATGGGATCTATAACTATGCTCTTAGCTCTAAGCTTCATTGGCTATTAATGGTGTCCTGGGTGATAGCTTTTTGTTTCAACTTAGTTCTTTACATAAATCTCTCTTTTCAACCCTTCACACTGGCTTCACTGTGAATGCACTCCTTCTCAATGTGCTTCCTTTCACTCTAGGTCCCTGAATTGCTCAAATTCTCATCGTGACAAGATTCTTTCTCTTTGGATCTCTGGTCTCTTGCTTATTTTTCTCTAAGTCTAGGGTTCACTTAAACTTGGTAACCTACGAAAGTTTGCCATTTACCATTTTATACCCTTATTTTGTCAACTACTATCATAACTATAGGAATAATGATGTAGGTGCCTTGATTTATTAGAAAGCACAAAAATCTATGAACTCCTAAAAAATATCTTGTCCTATACACATTAAATGTGTATCTTTGTGTTGCTATCATTGCCTCATTGAATACTCTCTAATGGATTTTTTGATGAAGTGATGTGTGGTTTGAATGGTCACTTCTTACTCATTTTTGGGTGGATGCGAGTTATCTTAGTTGTTCTCCTTCTATGCTTGTAAACTTTGGCATGACCTTCACCTTCATTATGGCAACCTGGGAACAATGCCTTACACGCATATGATTCAGCCTCCTCAATTCCACTTTATCTTCTAACTACACTCCTATTTAAAATGTGCTTCTCTACCCTAGTTGATTTCTTGCATGTCATCTTGTCTTGGCCTATCCTACCCCATAAAACTCCCTTGTACTAGCTCTCTAGCACTTCATTTCTCTTCTGATTCTTTTACACACTTTTAGAGTGTTCATCTTCACTATCTATCTTACGCTCAATCATGTTGAGCATCTTCACTTCTTGCCTTATGCTTAACCATGTTAAGAATCTTCACTATCCTTTTCAATCTCTGGTGCAAGATCATTAGATGCACCTTATTTATAATTTTGGTACAAAGGTAAACACTAGATTAGTTTATTTTTGGGCCTTGAAATACCCTACACTATTTAGGTTGTGCACATGGATCCTGTGTAATTTCAGCTTGTATCTAGCAAACTTCATGTGCCTACCACTTAGGTGTCTGGCTTAATACACTTAGAGGGCACAAATGCTCAACTCACTCAATTGGATCTAAATGTGAAGTGCCAACCATTAAGTCCTTTAAGACCACCACATATCAATTACTACCACCATACACTATACAAAGGACAAAAAAAATAATTAAAATAATGGTTTGGCTTACACCAAACAATATCCTAGTTAGTTTACTCCCAACTGAATTGTGACAAAAAAGTCAGTATTTTCATATCATGAAAACCATCCTAATACCTATATAGATTGAATCAGTTACCATTGAAATTACTAAATAGCATTTTGTTGAAAAATGTGCACAACTTGCATGCACCTATTTCCAATATGTGGTAGATGATGTAAGGGCCCATCCACCATCTTTATAACTTTCTTGGGCACTTGAAGTAATTTGAATCATAGAGTAGAACCAAATTCTCCTTTAGTTATCTCCTTGTGATTGATATAATTGTCATGCCATTGCTTTTGGTATGCCTTCTCAATCTATTGACTCCATTTGGCTTGGGTGTGCTTCTCATCCAAGCACTCTAAGTCTTCCAACCTTGCACTTAAATATTCTTGGTCATCTAACCAAAAAATTCAAGAAATACATAAGGAGGGCACCATGAATTCCATGGGTATAACTAATTTAACACCAAACACTAATTAAAATGGTGTAGCCTTATTCAGGTGCTTGTATGTCATATAATACACCAATAGTACCATCGATACATGGTCATCCTAATCCTTGAAACCAATGTTGTATATCTTTGTTAGACATGTTCCTAAGATCTTGTTGAAAGTTTCATGTATGTTGTTGGCTTGGAGATGATAGGGGGTGGTTTTGTGGTGCACCACCATGTATTTAGTTAGAAAGATGTGTACTATCTCATTAATGAAATGAGTGCCCTAATCGTTAGTCAGACTCAATGTGCACCCATACCAGCTTATGATGTTCTCCCATATGAAGTACATGGCTATTATGGTTGTGTAATCTTTGGTTGGCATAGATTCAAACCACTTGGTAAAATAGTTAGTGGTCATTAAAATATATCATACACCTATACACTGTACTATGGGAGTGATTGGACCAATAAAGTCAATGGCCCACTTTTCAAATGGTGCCTAAGAAAGAATGGGAATGAGGGGCATCTCATCTCGATGTTTGGGTTTTTTGGTGTGTTGATATATGTCATATGCCTTAGCATATTCCTTTACATCTTGAAATAGGCTTGGCCACCATAAGCCTGATTGTAATACCTTGCATGTTATTACGTCTCCAATGCAATGGTCTCCTATGATCCCTTCATGTGCTTCTTATAGGATGGAGTCCAATTCATGTTTTAAAATACACCAGCATAGGACTTCATCCCTACTTAATTTTTACATCTCCCCCTCAATGAGCTAAAAGGGGGTGGCACAAACCATAAGTTATTTCTTCTCCTTAGTTGACAAGGTCTGGGGTGTAAACCTAGATGTTAAGAAAGTGACAATCTCTACCAGATCTTATGAGACATGCTAGAATGTGTATAGCTATGCATCTAACATGATGACACCAATAGTAAGCATTCCATCAATCTCCATTTTCACCTTGGCATGAAGATTTGGATTCATTTAGTATGGGTAGTTCTTGATCAACCTTGTGCCAACCACCAACTTGATGCTCATCATGCCAAAGGAAGGGTGAGTGCCATTCATGTCTTGGTAGCTATGCAAGAACAATTCCTAGAATTATTTTAGGAGGTTTATGATTTGTGTCATCTCTACTTTAGACCAATAAGTGCATATAATGGTAATCTTTGGCTTGCCTTCTTGACTAATGTCTACTTTAGTGGTCTTAAGTGGTGCATGGTACGACTCATTCTTCTCCTGATGAGATTATTCAACCTAGCTTGTCCCCTTAATTATTTCAATTCAAATATGTGTAAATCATCTTCATCTGGGGCATTATCATCCACAAAGCACACAAGTTTTTACCTCCCTATTAAAACCTTCTAATTATGCTCTTTCCAGGTCTCATCATCTTCCTTATTGGAGTCATTGTTGAACACCCACTCTTCAAATAATGTTGGAAGTACTAGTCCTTTTCTCCCTAAATATTTCACTGAGGCATTCTTATAGGATGGTGGTGTCTTCAAACACTTCTTTGTGAATGACTTTTAGTGGCTCTAGTAGTTCTAAGTTTTGTGAAGAAATGGAGAGGGTGTGCATGAACCTCTCCTTGAGTATTTCCCAGTTTCCTATCTCATGATGCATCTCATTTACAATGTAACACACTTGTGTCCATGTCTTCAAGGTCCTATAAAAGGTGTGCACCCATATGCCCCTTGGCATATTCTCACCGTAGACAATCTAGGTTTCTTCACACAAACACACATGCACAATTAGGTCAGAATCACCTGAGTAGGTGGGTATGTCTAAGTCCTCATTGATATTTTTAAACCTAGTACATATTGTTTCCTTAAAATCTTGCCATGTTGGAAAGTTAGGTCTTTTCACTGCCTACCAATGAGTAGTAGTGCACTTCAAGGTATGTACTAGTGTGCCCATTCTATCTATTATTTTGGGGACATAAGCTTCAATTTCATATACATACTTCTCTATAGATTGGTTCCCTTCATATTTTGGGAGTGCTACAATCTTCCATTTACATAGTTATAACACTATTTTTCTGGCCTTTCTAGTGTGGGGAACCCATCTCTTCAATTTGCACTTAATCCTAACCAGTCCCATTCTAGTTGGCCTTGGCTTGATTATGCACACTAGGTGACACCTTCAGATAGTGATATCATAAGCCTCTTCTACCCATCATTTATAGGATACATCAATAGTATCAGAGGATGATTGTCCATCTTTCCATTTGAGCATGCCTTGGTTATTAGGGTTGAGATTTTTGGTGCCCTACATCATGATGTTGTAAATGTGGTTGATCTCATCCTCAAGATCAACACTCTCCACATATAGGGGTCCTTAGTCACTTGATAGGGGGACCATCACCCTATTTTTTCCATTTTCAAAATTCATCATGTTAGTTTAAAAGCACATGTTTACATTATTCATGTAGCACCATGGCCTACCCAAGAGTGATGGATAGTTGTCTTGCTCTACCAACTCGATAACCTCGAAGTCAGCTTGGAACTTGGCACCCATGATATATATAATGGGACCCTTCAATATTTTTATAGGATGCACTTGGGTTTTGTTTTCCATGAACAACATGTGAGGTGAGGGTCTCAAGGGTGGTCATCCCATCTTCTCCCAGGTAGTTTTAGTCAGAATATTAACCTCATCACCCATGTCTACAAGTACTTCATAAGTTGACCATCCATTGATGGTGGCATTGATCAATGACTCTTGGTCATAATCTGTGTTCTTAGTATGCCTTAATTTATTCACCCACTCCATATTCAATGTATTAAATTCAATAATTTGAGGCATGACTTCTGTAGACACCTAAAACTGGCCGTCGATAACCTCTAACTAGGCTTTTGACCAATTTGTACCAAAAATGCACAATTTGGCCTAAAAATGCTAAAACATGCTAAATGATGTGAAACTGACATATTCAAGTGTTGATTTTGGCTAGGGTATCCCTAAATGGGGCAATGCAATTTATGGTCTAGCTAACTTTGATCAGTTCATTTCAAGTCAAAATGCCAATTTTGCACCCACGTGCTCTGGACTGCTCTTTCCTATCAAATCTTTTGCACAAGACTCGTGCCTTTGTTATTTGTTGTTGGTAAAATCCTAAGTGGGAATATAGGTCTAATACATCTGACATCACCTTTTAATTCCAATCTAATCAAATTTTGGACCAATAACAAGGCATTATGATCAATTTGGATAATTTGTTCACAAAGAGCTTAAAAATGCTTAAGAGCTAATTAACCCAAATCAAGGCTTAATCAAGAATTCCATGGAAACTTGTTGAATACTTATTTTTATAAATGAATATGGAATATTTACATCATTAGGTGACCTCATTTCTTGTAAAGACATCCCTAGGCCATAAATGCCACAAATATCATGATTCATGCCTCCCATGCCTCATTAATGCCTTCCATGATGCCCTCCATGCCTCTTAATTTCCCCTTCTTTCAATGTCATGATGAGGATAATTACAAACTTAATTCCAAAAATTGTATTAATCCTCAACCACACATCTCAATCTTGAGATGGATGGTTGAGGTTGATTCTGATCAAATCCAAAAATCTATAAATAAGAGGCCTCACAACATCATTTCTAAGCTTAATTAGTGCAAAGTTATAATGCAGGATTGGTTGCAAAAAGATTTAAGCCACTAGTGTTATAATGAAAAATTGATTCCAAGTTAAACTAAGCCACAAGCCAAAGGTGCCAAAGAGAGATGGAGGTTGTCAAGCTTCCATTGCCAAGGACTTCATGAGCACAAGTTGAGCAAGCCACCACAACAAGCATTTTGGAGCATCCAAGGAAGGTAAAAGATTTTTCTTTTGAATTTTAGTTGTGTGTTTCATTCATGATTATTAACTAAGCTCTCTTTAGTGTCTAGGCCTAGAGATGTTATGCTATTAGTGTGTTTATTTTATTTTGTTTTCATTTTGGAACTAACACAATACTAACCATCCTCTCTTGAGTCAAATTCCTAGATGACATGATGGCATGCCCAGTGGGACTAGACACATCATACACATGAAGGAGATCCTTTTATAACTTTAAAATATTTATTTGAGCTTTTAAAACTCTTGCAAATTGATTTTCTAACTTTATTTTTCCATTTTTTGTTGCCACAATTTTTACACAGTAACCAACATCGACAGAAATACTAACATTGATTACCTGACTTAACTGCCTTAAATATTGATAGAAATTTGATTAGGAACTTTGTTTTGGTGTTTAACAAGGAAATTTTAGATGTTTTTGGTGAATGTCTTTCAAAGTTTACAACTAAGACCAAGGGCTTAAATGAATACCACCAAACATTTTATTTGGGTTTAAAATTGAACGCACTTGTCAATTTTTGCTTGCAATAGTTGTTTAATTATATTTTATTTGGCAAAAAAAGGAATGTTGCATGTATGTTCTTCCATTTTTACCCTATAGGGAACCTTTGGAATCAAAAGCATCATTCTTATTGTAAGTAGCCTAATCCAAGGCTTAGAAGGAAAGTCATCTAAAACACTCCCCAAAAACTCATCAAAGTTTGGGTGACCTTGAAAATAACCCTAAAGTATTTCTATTTTCATGCTTTCTTTGTTTTTATGCATCTTGGCTTGAAAGGGGGACTTCATCACCTCTCACAAGTTCTTTAGGGAAGCTTTGACTCAGGGTTTCTTCTCTCAACATTAACTTCATTTGACTCTTTTATATTTTCACATGGGACATAGTGGCACTTTGGACATCACACTACATTGAGTGAATAATAGGATGTAGTGGTTGCAAAAAGGATTAGACCTTTTTGCAACAAGCTAAGTGATATAGACCCAAAATTCATGCTTTTATTTTACATTATTCAGCATGAAAGTCATTGTGAAATTGATTCCCCTAGATTGTCTAGAAACTTGTTAGATTTTAGACAAATCCCCACTTATCATGGAAGTATTGTTGGTATAAGGTGCACCTCAAGGTCCATGTCATAGTACTGTCATTTGAGAGAAGGGGGGTGTAAAAACCCTAATATGTAATGCATATTTACTTTTGGATGAACACTTAAAGTCCTCTCAAATGATGTATATTGATGGATTCTAATAATACCAAGAAACCTTGTCAGCTTAGGATCTAAGAATGATTAATTAGTTGGTCTTGTCCTAGAATCTTGTTTGGAGTCAAAAATTGGTGTAAACAAACAATCCCAAACCAAACACATGGTTCTCATTTTTCTTTAAACAAAAAGGAATTATGCTGCCCATGTGAGATCATCCATTTACCTTGTTCAAAGTTCATCAAAAGCTTGAGAGTCATATCGTCCACTTTGGCATAGTTATGCTACCAAATTGAGTCTAGACCTTTACCAAAGTTGTTTAAGTCCTTCACTTATAACTTAAATTCAAAATTATGCCTTTACAAGTTCATAGGGTTGATGTGTTAAGTGGGTTCGCCATTTGCACTAAACTTGAGGCAACTTAGGTTTAATTTCCAATTTGGGTTGATGACTGTTTAAGACTCATAATCATTATCCTCACTTAATAGACTTAAGCTATTTTATGTTAAACACTTTCACTTTAAGTCTATATACCATAACATTTTGAGTCAAGAAAGGTAGTGTTATGCTATCAAAATTATGGAAAAATGTCTTTGCCTTAGAGAGTCTTTGAAACAAACTTTTTGTCACACCTTTTAGGTAGTATAGCATTGTTATACTGCCCAAAACATTTCAAACATTATTTCATAGACCCTATTGCATATAGTTTCAAATCTGTTTCTACATATTCAGACCGATCCAAGTGTACTTTTGATCCTTTATCAAAAGCATAGTTTTACTGTTCACCTTTGTCTAGCTTGTTTGTCAGAAAAACCAAGTTTTATACCATTATTTATGAGAAAATAAACTATTACTAAAAGTGTCTTTTGTTTCATACCTTATACCTAGTTGACCAATTTCATGACCAAGAATCAAATGACTAGTGTTTGTTAGAAGTGTTTCAAATCTGTTAGATTAAAACTTTCATCCATTTTCAAAGTCTAGATTTTGATGTTGTTTGGCCAAGAGTCCTAACACATACCTTGTTTAAGCCTAGATTTTGATGTCGTATTTGGATAAAAGACCTAGCAACTTTTAAATTCCTAGATTAGACTAATTTGAAACACTTCAACCTTAGAGTTTGGCATTTTAATTTTCAATCCATTTACTTGATTACCTTTGTGTGAATAGTGAAACATTATATATTTTATGCTAGCTTGTTTCGTCACAAATATTTGAATAAGCCTTTTGATACTTTTGACAAATCTAGACCAAGTTAAAGGCATCATTTGTTTTAGATTATGTCCTTTTTAGAGTTTATAGAAATCTTTGACCTTTTATCACAAAACATTGACTATGGATCCCAACATGTATTCTTACACTCGTAGTAGACTCATGTACAATCTAGGGATTAGTAATTTAGTTTAAAAAGAATAAATGGTGTAATACCCATATGTAGATAACATTGATTATGATATGGATTCTTATCCCTCTTATAATACTCAATTAGGGGCATAAATACAAGATCCATTGGCTAACTATCTAGTTAACACACAACCTTACATAGAACAGGACCAAGAACAAACCATGCAATACTTAGATTCAACCCACATGGCTACAATATGCATGATGGATAAGCCAATACTTCAATATCCATATTCTACTAATTTGGCTTCCACATATGATACATTTTTGTTTGAGTGACATTTGTTAGAGAACAAAGATGAGATTTTGGTTAGGGCCATAGATGTATGGGATAAGTTTTCAACAGACTTCCCCTATGAAAATTTACCAAGTCTAGTAAGAGTGCCCCATGATATCATTTACAATCAACAGGTTCTTCTAGCAATACTATGGCTCTAGTCCAAACAATGTACCAAGACCCCAATATATCCAATCAAGGAAAAAACATCATGGAAGATCACTTTAACTAAATGCAAATAGCATACCAAACCTATCTAAATTTAGCACATGATTTCAATTAGATGAACATGGTGAGTAAACCCCTCATTGACCTAGTACCTTTAACAAGAGTGTTGATGGAATTAATTGGACAAGAGAATCTGAGTTCTAACCCATTTGTACAAAATTCTTTGATAGATAACTTGATAAATATCCTAGTTATTAAAGAAGTGTCTTCAACTTCTACACTAAATAGTGAGCTAATGTACAAATAACATCTAATCTTGATCAAATTGATACTAACACACAAACAACTAGCCAAAAATGTGTGCCTATAGTTAATCCTATGAGAAAATAATCATACCAAGGAATAAGAGTTTATATACCCTAGCTTCAACTAGTCACTTTCTCAAGTGTACAACTTACATGATTAAATAATCAAATAATAGCTAATGTTACACCTCAATGACAGAATGTGATGAATCCTACTCCCCCTCAACAAGTAGTGAGTGGTATTCCATAATAGAAGACACAATATAGTGTATCAATGCAACAAAAGATGAATACATTGCCACCTCAACTAGGGGAAACAAATATTCCACCCTACCAGGTAATGATGAACATACCTCTTCAGTCATAGACTAATATGCTAATTCAAAACCAAGCAATGACTAGTCAATAATGTACAAATATCGGTCAGTGATAGATGCCAAATCTACAACATGCTTTCACTTCTTCATAGGGATTCATGAAAAAATGGGGCCCTCATGTTTCTCAGGTACCTACTAGATAGCCATTGGTTCAAAATATGCCATAAATTTAGAGATAGGGTCTTGGTCCACAAGTTCCCACTCAACAACAAGGTTAGATTAGTCGATAGCATGTTCTTTTTCAACCACTACAGGCACAATATAATTATATCTCTCCATCCTAACCATAAAATCCATGAGGTCAAACCTTTATCACCAACCCAAACCAGAATATCACACAACCAAATGTGCAATTTCAAGTACATTTCAATCCACGTATGCATATTCTTAGTCCATTCCCTAACCAAGACAATGTAACCCAACATGTGTCTCCATCAGAGCCTGGTCAAAGTGTCCCACTTGTGACCTCCTAGCTATTTACCTAAACTAATACTCTCCCTCAAACCAATATCCCTTCCAGTTTCCTATCCCAAGAATTGCAATAGATGAAGGATGTGATTGCTACCATTCAGGTAGGAAAGTAGACTAAGAAGTTCAAATTGGATGACATGTGTTCCTATCCATTCAACATGGAGTATTTGCAGATACCATTTCCTCTAGGATACGAACCACCCAAATTTGATAAGTATAAAAAGAAAGGTGACCCTAAGGCTCATTTGACTGAATTCTTTATCACATGTCAACCAGTGACATATAATGACATATACCTTTTGCTGTTGCTTCCAAAGAGCCTGGCTGGACAAGCCTTGGAGTGGTTTTTAAAGTTTCCTAAGAATTTAGTAACAAAACTTTGATGATCTTTCTGATAAGTTTGTGCAACACTTTTCCTACAATCTCAAGCATGAGATTTCATTATTAAACCTGACACAAGCAAAGAAAAAAGCTGGAGAGATTTTGTAAGTTATTTATAGTGATGGAGAGCCCTTGTAAGCCATTTTACCCATAGTTTAATAGATAAACAATTAGCGACTGTGTTTACTAAAAATTTGCATAGTGAGATAGCCTTTCATCTAGAACTACAATGTGCACATATGTTCAAAGAGATCATTGATAAAGGTTTGTTGATCAAGAAAACAATCAACAATAAAGGAGTCATCAAAATTAATTCTAACAATTGAGGAAATAGCCAACAATAAAATATTAATCAATTGTAAGCATCACAACCATCACAGGCCAATAATCAAGAAAGACCGAAGCAATTTAACCAAAATAAGAATGTTATGAGAAATAGATTAACTAAATCCTATCATGTATAAACTATGCAAACCTCATCTACACCACCTTTTTAGCCTACTCCTACCCAACAACCTCTCCAACCAATGCTGCAATCACAATAACCAAAACCTACACAACAAATACAATAGCCTTTACCATTGCAAACCCCTCCTCCTAGAAGAACCATACCTGTACATCATGTCTTTAGTGACCTAGGAGAACCTATTGAGTCTATATTTCACAATATTTATACCATTAATTTGATTAGTTATCCCATACCAAAAACTTATCTGCAAGGCATTCCTTAGCCTGATTGGTATCATGAAAATGAATTTTGTGACTATCATCAGGTCAACGGGCATAATCTATGAAGATGTCTCCAAATCAAGAATTTAATTGAAAATATGTTAGAGAATGGGGAGATAAAATTGGATAATGTTGCTTTCACTTCCAATCAAACTCTTGGGTTTTACCAAAACCTTTTTCCCTGACATAGCAATCAATAGTAGCAGAACAATTAGCAACACCAATAATGACCAGTGTAGTAGCAAAATCAATAGTATCAGAATCAAAGGCTGAACCAATAGAACCAACAAAATTAGTAGTATAACCCATAACAAGAAAAAAATGGAAAAAACCAAGGTCAGAATGGTAATAACCAATGAACCTACCATGCAGTTGCACATGACTACAATAGGGTTGTAGGTCATATTATAGGGGGTAGTGTTAATACCATCTCCATTAATCCTAGACCAAGTACTAATTAGCCTAAACCATTGCTAAATAATAATATTCAACTAAATCACAAATATAATCCTTATTTAACCTAAGAATGCATACAGGCAAACCAAAACACTAAGACTTCCACTTTTGGATCTTATAGTAATAACTCATTCTTGCCACGTGACCACATGCAAGTGCACCAGCAACTAAGACTTGTCTTATCTAGTCCCACAACATTTCCAACATTAGTTAGCAATAATGGTCTAGTATTTAATATTGATTATGTAGTCACAACTTGGAGGTTAAATATTAATATCCTATGCCCATAACCATCCACGACTTTGCCTATCATCTAACCAACCATTTAGCCTCAGAATAAACCATTCACTACTGACTAGGACAAGAAGTTTGATATTGTGGAACAATTGCAAAAGATACCAGCATAAATTTCTATTTTAGATTTTTTGTGGATGTCAATAATCCACAAGAACATCTTGAATGAGTTTTTGACCCAATCCATTGTTGCTAGTGACATATCCCCTAATAAATTTCAAGCTTTGGTTATACACCTAGCTCCAACCCAAAAAGTCACATTCAACCAAAGTGATATGTCTTCCCTTGGCTTGCTCCATAATAACCCATTGTACATAGAAGTTTGCATCATATGGCATAAAATGAAACAAGTCCTTATCGACAATGGATCGAGCCTCAACATAGTGTCTCTCAAGCTCATCAAGCTTCTTGGGTACAAAATGATAGATCTCTAGCTAGAAATAATAACTATCAAAACTTATGATAATTAGGAAAGAAAATCATAGGGCATCATTAGTTTTCCAGTTATCATTGGGCCTTTGACCCATGATACACTTTTCCATGTGCTGGATCTTGAGTTATCATACAACATGCTTTTAGGCAGGCCTTGGTTACATGAGATTCATGCAATCCCATCAACACTGCACCAATGTATCAAGTTTTCCCACTCAGCGATGGAAGTGAATATTCTAAGAGATTTACATCCATATGAGCACTGTAAGCATCTTGAGGTTGAGTTTTAAAGATATAATTATTATTATGATATAAATCCAAGTTCCAAGAAAGATAAAGGAAAAGCTATAATTATTGATCCTTCACCAGCTAATTGCATAGATCCTAATACCTTGGACTCCCTTTCCCACATGCAACCTCCTGTAGCTTCTATTCATTTCACTATTTCAGATAATAGATTGAGAGAATATGTAACCCATGACACATTTCACATCGCCAATCTTCCTAAAAATTTGAAAACCTTTGGGTGACCTAAAGTCATCCCACATATGCATTGGTAATGAAAGAACAAAGATAAGGGACCTATCACATTTGTACCATCATCTAGCCTAGGACTTGACCCTCTTGAAAGGGATAAATCATGGTTATACAATGATGACCAAGATGATTTTTATAAAAGTGCCAAGTATCATATTTATAATAGGATCATGGAGTGTCACAAATATGATGGAAGAGGCCTCATAATGAATCAACAAGGAACCATCAAGCCAATCTCCATGACTAAGTATGAAAGACCTTATGGACTTGGATTTAAATCACCTAAGGGTGACCCCACATATTTTATTCAAACTCCATCACTAGTGACTAGTGATGATTATGCTGACAATGAAGTAGAGTTGGATCATAGCCTTACCTTTGATAACCTATCTAAAACCAACTTGTTTGATAACAATTCCATTTTTATCCTTACCCAAGCCATTCATCATAATCCATTGCCATTATATTATCCCCAACTAATAGATCTGGACCAACAAGAATACAGTCTACCGATTGATGAGTTCTAGAATGATGAGGCATTTTGTGATTTCTTAGGCCTTAGAGACACTGTTCTATTGGGAGATCACAAATCAAGATTCTTAATCACATTGGATCCTGTAGCCTATTTTGGAGAGCGAGTGAACACCTTTAGCCAAAAACAAAAAAGTAAAACATTGAGGTTCCAAAGTGAAAACCTCTTTGAGGTACTTTTTGATCAGGGAAAAAGTAAAGATAAAGCCCAGTCTAGTGGTGAAAACCTATTTCAGGCACCATTAGATAGGGGCATTCATTCTTCTTCAAATTTAGACCAGGAGACCACCAATGATGAACTTGCCTATGAATCTGAGTTTAATTTTGAGCAACAATAAGTATTTGATCAAATTCTCCAAGAATTTATGACTATTTTTGTTACATGGCCAAATCTCCCATTAGGAGACTTAGATTCATCATGCTTAGGAGAAGTTGAAGAGCAAGTCCTAACAGAGGACCCTGACATAGTCTAATAGTTGAAGTCACTACCTTCTATCCGAGAAGATGGTTCGACCCTCTTAGTTGAAGATATAATAGAGGTAAACATCATGACTCTATCAAACCTAAAATGGATATTTTTGAATCTCTCACTAAGGAGGAATGTGATGTCTTTGCATCTCTATTGAGAAATTTTGTGGATATTTTTGAATGGGCCTATTTTGACATGCCAAGATTAGACCCTGCCTTGGTTCTACACCACCTTGTGGTTAATATTGATGCCAAACTAGAAAATCAAAAGTTACGTAAGATGCATCCTCACATTGATTTATTGGTAAAGAAAGAGTTGGAAAAACTCTTAAAAATAGGATGTATCTGATCCATTGACTACTTAGAATGGATCTCTACTATAGTACCTATTAGCAAAAAGCTTGAAGGAATCAAAATTTATATTGATTTTTGAGACATCAACAAAGCTTGTCCTAAAGATGATTTTACATTGCCTAATATTGACATGATCATTGACTCTATGGCAGGTTATGAAATGCTTTCACTCATGGATGGCTTTTTAGGATACAATCAAATCAAAATAACACCAAAAGATCAACATAAAATAGCATTCACCACTCCATGGGGAACATTTTTATATCAAGTAATGCCATTTAGCCTTAAGAATGTGGGAGATACATATCAAAGGGCCATGACTATCATATTCCATGATATGATACATGATATTATTGAAGACTATGTTGATGGCATATTGAAAAAAACCAAGACCAAGGCCGACTATCAACAATATTGCATAGGATATTTCAAAGACTATGAATGTACAAAGTTAGACTCAATCTAAAGAAATGTGTGTTTGGTATAACTTCAAGTAAATTACTTGGATTCATTGTGTCTCATAGAGGTATTGAAGTTGATCTAGCTAAAGTCCATACTATAGCTGAGATGCCACCACCAACTAATTTGAAGCAACTCCATAGTTTATAGGGAAAGATCCGGTCGATCCGATGCTTCATCTCTAAATTAGTAGACAAGTGCCATCCATTTGAACATCTTTTTAATAAAGGAGTTCCATTTCACTGGGATGAACACTGCCAAATATCTTTTCAACAACTCAATGACTATCTTGTTAATCTGCCTATTTTATTACCTCCTATGCTAGGAAATCCATTTTTGTTATACCTATCAGCTACTGATCATTGCCTAGGGGCACTCTTGGCTCAACATGATGATAATTGAAAGGATCATGCTATATATTATTAAGCCATACCTTGGTTACATATGAACATAACTATGAACCTCTTGAAAAAGCTTATCTCTAGCCATAGTTTTCATAGCTTAGAAACTGCGTCATTACATGGTGAATAATAAAACCATAGTAATTTAAAAAGTAGATCCACTCAAGTAACTACTATCTAAAATAGCTTTATAAGGTAGAATTGATAAATGGATCATGATTCTTAGTGAGTTTGACATAGAACATGTCAATCAAAAAGCAATCAAAGGATAAGTTTTTACATATCAACTTGCTAAAGCACCTCTCATGGACACACATCCACTCAAGTTTCCATTTCTTGATGAATCCATCATGACTGTTATTGATACACCTCTTGAGGAACAACCCTAGAAGCTATACTTTGATGGTTCATTCACTACACATGGACCAGGGATAGGCCTTACACCCCAGGGGGACCTAATCCCTGAATCATTTAGAATTAGCTTTCCTTGTATAAACAACATGGCCAAGAATGAAGCACTTATTATAGGACTCTGACAAGTAGTACAGTGGAACATATCTCATCTTCAAGTTTATGGTGTTTCTCAGTTAATCATCAATTAGGTCATAGATTATTTTTAGACCAAAGATGACAAATTGGTTCTATATAAAGCCATGGTTGACACTCTTAAAAAGTAAATTGCCAATATTTAGTTTGAGCATTTACTGAGGGCTAGTAACAGAACTGTAGATGCCATGGATATTATTGGCTCACTGATTTGACAAATAGATAAAGCAAGAGAGTATCAGTTCCTCACCAATAATTTTTTAGCACCAGCCATGAACTTTCAATCGTTGCCATGATTTATGATATTGTCGGTCCTATTTCTATCTGGTATTTAGACCTTTAAAACTACCTTCATGACCAAGTTTTGCCACCTAACCTATCTCAAAAACAAACCCAAGCCTTCATTCATCATTCCACTCATTATAATTTACTTGGATCCACTCTTTACCATTGTAGTTTGGATGGAACTCTGTTTCATTGTTTAACTTTGATAGAGTCTACATTAGCATTAAGAGAAGTTCACGAAGGAGTATGTGGAGCCCATTCTAATAGGGTAGTCCTATCCAAAAATATCTTGCATACTATTTATTATTGGCCCACAATGGATGCAAATGCCATGGTATATGTAAAGAAATGTGACAAATGTTAGCGACATGCTAATTTGATTCATGTCCCAACAAAAACTCTGAAATTGATGTTGACACCATGGCCATTTTTTACATGGGGACTTGAACTCATTGGGAATATTAACCCCACTTCATCTAATGGCCATAAACATATCCTTACCACCACCAAATATTTCACTAAGTGGGTTAAAGCTATACCCCTCACTTACGTGACTGGAAATCAAATTTCCAAATTCATCTTCAACCATCTCATCTGCCACTATGGTATCCCATCTGACATTATATTTGATAATGGAGGATCATTCATGAAAAATGATGTAGACTAGTTATATACTAAATACAACATCATAACACTTTTATACAACATATTACCCTCAAGGTAATGACTAGGCCAAGGCATCCAACAAAACCATTATCAACATTCTTAAAAAGATTGTTAATGATGTTGGTCATGATTGGCACCTCCAGATATTCCCTGCTCTTTAGGCATACCATAACAATCATCATAACCCCATAAGAGCCACTCCATACTCATTTGTTTATGGTATTGAAGCCATCCTTCCCATTGAGGTCAAATTGCCTTCACTACGCATCTCTTTCAAGCATATATCCTAGATGATCATAACTATTGAGTAGCTTGCTTGCAAGAGCCATATCTACTTGATGAAAAATATATAGCCACACTCAACAATATTCAAGCATATCAAAATCAAATCAAAGGCCACTATAATCAACATGTGAAGTATCAAACATTTGAACTTGGTGATCTTGTTTTTAAAGAAAACCAAAATAATACCACGATCGAGAAGAAACATAAACAAAAATTCAAACCAAACTAGATAGGGCCTTTCATTATCACTATAGATTATAGATCAGGAACATATAGACTTGCCACACCAGATGATGATCAATTTTCAGAGTCAATGAATATTATTCATCTCAAGCGGTACTATGATTTAATGCTAAGGTGTATTTTCTGTAAGGACCATGTCAGCTATGCCTTTTTGTCACTATTCTTATTTATACACATACCATTCTTATCTATCCTCTTTGCCATATCCACTTTCCATTTCTGACCTATCAACCCAGTGTGTTCTAAAGCCTATCCCATTTGACCTTGGTTCTTGTCATTCATTACACAATTTTAGCATCAAGGTATCTGATCAGTTCATCAATTTGTTCAAGAACTTCAGATAGAGATCATATTTTTGGATAGCATGACAAAAATTTTGACAGTTACATCCTTCATTTTTTATTCTTTCTTACCACTGGTCTTGTTGCTAATTATAACCACCTTTGAGAAAATTAGTACCTTTTATCTATGCTATTGTGTCCTAATTATAACCACCTATGAGAAAACTAGGGGTAACACTAATTCTTGACATACCAACTTGCCCCTTCCTATGCTATATTGTCTTTTTACCAATTGTGCCTATTTTGTTTGAATTGCTTATTGTACTAGTCAAATTCCTTTGTTGTAAGGGCAAAACTAAAATGACTTGAGGTCTTATTTTGGGACTATGTAGGTAGCACTCAATACTTATTGAGGTCATCTCAGTCACCCTTTTCCCAATACTCTTGCCATTTTGTGAGAAATCTAAGTTTGAACACTCTTGCTATTTTATGAGCAACCTAAGCCATGCTCTCACTATTTTCTGAGTAATCAAAGTCACACTCTCACCATTTTGAGAGCAACTTTTGTTTAAAATCTCTAACCATTTTATGAGCTTGAACCATTTAGTGTCTCATCATTCTCGATTGAGTTGTGACACTCCAAAACACTTCCAAAAACATTTCAAAAAATTGTTAGTAAAGAACAAAAACATTGACCCCTTCTTTACCTTAAGGATTCTAGGAACCCTTACTAAGTTACAAGAAAATCACTTGTCATTTAGTTTCACCATCCTTCTTGGCCTTTTTCTCTCACACACTTGCCATTTTGTAAGACCATTTATATTCTTCTATCAAATCTACTCTATTACTTTTTGTCAATTATCACATTCTTCCCATTCCCTGGGAGAACTACATTTAGCCTAAAGTTTTTTATTGGATATCACATCTATGAAACTATGTAGGTAGCATCCACCTACCTAGTGCATATGGAGATAGCTCAGCCACCCCCTTACTTTTATTTTGGTTTGTTTGCTAAGTTGTCTCTTATTTTCTAGGGGCTATGTTCATAGGGTTTCTATTGCATTGTTTGTTTGTTTGTTTGTTTATTTTTACTTATTTTGTTTTTTTGTCTACCTGTTTATTTACTTTTAACACTATTGCCTTGATTCAGTTTATGTGTGTTCATTGGGTGATTCCTTGTCCACACTTACATTTGAATCCATCCCTATTCATATGTTTACTTTGTCATCATGGTTTTTATCATTGATGCATTATTTTCTTTTAAGTATTGGATTATGGGAGCCAGTCCTTATGCATATTTTGGCCAAGTCTTTATGGTGTTTATCATAAATCCTACCATCACATGCTACATCAAATCTCAGCTTCAAGAGGTCTATTTAGCATTGGTGACATTTCTTTGACACCGACATCCTGGTTCACTCCTAATCATATCCCAAATATAGTAATTAACCATGAAATAATTTTAACCTTTATTAGTTTGGATGAGCATCTCCCTACTAGTAGTTTGTTCTAATTCATCATTACCCTTTGTGTTAAGTTATCAGCATCCTCAACCAAGTTTATCATGTTTACCATAATCAGGGTCCAATGACTATAACTGCTTATGGGCAAATCTTTACACACCATCCCACCTGCATTTCTCAATGATTATAACCACCTTTGGGAAAATCATTGTGTTGTCACCATTTTAATTTTTTTGCCTATATAGGGGCATGTTATTATCTTGTTTGTCTATCCTAAATAGGGTAGCTCCATCTTCTCAATGATTATAACCACCTTTAGGCAAATTATTGTGTTATCATTCCACGTTGCCACTATCAGGGTACAATGCTTATAACTACCTTTGGGTAAACCATTGTACACCATCTCACTTACATTCTCAATGATTTTGACTAATTTTTCAATATCTTTATGTTTTCACCCCATCATCTTTCCTTTCTTTGGTCCCCTCATTTTGTTTCTTTTTTTTTGAGGGATTGTTTGCCGACCTACTTGTGTCAACCATTCCCTCGAGGGGAATCATATAGTTAGTTTATCATCATTGCAGTTGTAGGCATACATGACCTTTTCATTCTTTGAGAAGACATTACTATGATTATAGATTGAAATTCCTTCCCAAATAGGGGCAAATTGTAGACACCTAAAACTGGCTATCGATAACCTCCAACCAGACTTTTGACCAATTTCTACCCAAAATGCACAATTTGGCCTAAAAATGCTAAAACATGCTAAATGAATTAAAATTGACATATTCAAGTGTCAATTTTGGCCAGGGTATCCCTAAATGGGGCAATGCAATTTATGGGCCAGCTAACTTTGATCAGTTCATTTCAAGTCAAAATGCCAATTTTGCACCCATGTGCTATAGACTACTCTTTCCTATCAAATCTTTTACAAAAGACGCATGCCTTTATTATTTGTTTTTGACAACATCCTAAATGGGAATACACATCCAATGCATCTAATGTGGAATTCTAATTCCAAACTAGTCAAATTTAGGACCAATAACAAAACATTCTAATTAATTTGAGTAATTTGTACATAAAGTGCTTAATCATGTTTAAGAGCTAATTAATATAAATTAAGGCCTAATCAATAATTCCATGGAAACTTGTTGAATACTTTGTTTTTGAAATGAATATTAAATATTTGCATCATTAGGTGATCTCATTTCTTGGGAAAACATCCCTAGGCCATAAATGCCATAAATATCAGGATTCATGCCTCCCATACTTCATCAATGCCTTCCATGATGCCCTTCATGCCTCTTAATTTTCCCTTCTTCCAATGTCATGATGAGGATAATTACAAAATTAATTCCAAAAATTGAATTAATCCTCAACCACACATCTCAATCTTGAGATGGATGGTTGAGGTTAATTATGATCAAATCCAAAAATCTATATATAGGAGGCCTCACATCATTTTAAAGCTTAATTAGTGAAAAGTTATAATACATGATTGGTTCCAAAAATCTTTAATCAACTAGTGTTATAATCCCAAATTGATTCCAAGCCAAACCAAGCCACAAGCCAAAGGTGCCAAGGAGAGATGGAGGTTGTCAAGCTTCCATTGCCAAGGACTTCATGAGCACAAGCTGAACAAGCCACCACAACAAGCATTTTAGAGCATCTAAGGAAGTTAAATGAGTTTTATTTGGTATTTAAGTTGTGTGTTTCATTCATGATTATTAACTAAGTTGTCTCTAGTGTCTAGGCCTAAAGATGTTATGCTATTAGTGTGTTTATTTCATTTTGTTTTCATTTTGAAATAACACAATAATAACCATCCTCTCTTGAGTCAAATTCCTAGATCACAACTTATTCTTCTAGTTTCTTCCCTATGAGTTTCAACAACAGGGTCAACATCCCTTTAGTTTATAGGAGGTGTAGGATCTTAGTCAACTCTTATACTTTAATCTCCTAGTTGTCTTGTCTTCTATATGATCTCGTGGCTTGTGCCTCTAAATCTCTATCTAGCTAGAGTTCACCTTGAAAATTCTATATCATATTAATTTCTTATTCTAAGACATCCTTTTATCATGTAGGGTTAGGACATGGCATAACTTTTGGTTCAAGCCACATTATGCATTTAGTGTGGCTTGACTCGCTATACTCTAAGCATATTTCTTGGGTTGACAAAGTAGGCAACTGAGTGGTAAAACCAATTTAGGTCAGTACCTACACCTTATGTGGATCCTTGAAAGTCTATTATTGCTTAGGAACCCACCTTTATTCTTTGGATTCATACCTAACCATTGCAACACCCTTGTTTGGTCAACCTTGAGTCAGCTTTTTGTAAAAGTTTGGGAATTCTTTGATCAAATGTGGTCCTCTATAATACCTACCTATTGGGTGCATGGGGTAGTCACATGATAATGTTCAATCAACCCACAATTGTAGCATGATCATTGTGGGAATATTCCTTTACCACATCCTCCTTCATGCCTTCATATACCTCACTAGTTATCATAACCCATATTGTGTTGGTTATAACCCTTATTTCCTTAACCCACCTAACTACTGATTGATGTTATCACCTACCTCATGCCTCTTTCTATATTTTGGCATATCTCATCGATGACTCTATATTCTATTATAGAGTGTGTATTGGCATCACATGTTTTGCAGTAAATGGTAGTGTTTACTTGATTGGCACATTGTAGCAGAGGATAGTTTTGAGAGTCATGTGGCCCATGGAAAAATTCATCATCAATAAGATGTATACATTTTTTCACAAGAAATTATTCTTGTTATGCCCATTCATCTCATAGTCGGTGCACCATAACCCACTGTGAGTGTCATGTGGCAAATCAATGATCAAATTCTATAGCTAGGAGGCCATTGATGAAATTTGTGCCTCCATGAATGGGCTCATCCTAGTATCAGCACTACCTACTACCTCAACCCATATCATGGCTTCAATTTCTTCATAAAGTTCCATGAAGGTCTTCATGGACAATGCTCTTTTGAAGGGTACAAATAGGCCTCTAAAAAACCATTACACATGTTAGGAGGGGTGAATGTCATATAAAAGCTTAGAGAGAAGAGTTGTAAACCTTGTGACATATAGGCACATGCCCTTAGATAACCCTTGGCTAATTTACTTGAGGGCCACAATGTTTTACTATTTGAATTTAAGGATATCAAACTCTTTCAAGAAGGCTTCCTTCAGCATATTATAGTCAACCATAGCCTGATTTGGATCAAATTTCTAATACCAAGTATGGGTGAAATCTAATAAGGTGGTCACAAATTAGGTCACATTATACTAGGGTTGGGTGATGCCCCAAGTATACCATTACAACTCATATTTAAGCACATACTCTATGGCATTCTCAATGTCATGATACTTAGGCAAGTGCATTACCATCTCATAGTAGATCTACTAAGGGGGTAGTGTTGGGTTTTGAGGTGCTTGTCCCCCTTACATCTATGTTAGAAGTCACCCTATAATGAATCCAATTATAGGTTGGGGCATTGATCCTATCATTTTTAGCTATGTTGTCAAACTTGTTAGTATAGTACTACTCACCTATAGTACTATGTCACTTCTTATGGGTTATTTCTTAGTCAGCATAGATGACATCCTCTACATGGAAATAATCACACCTATGTTCATGGTTCCTAGATCAGCACTTGTGAGGTTCACCTTATACTTAATTTCTTATAGGGAATCACTTGCTCAATAACAAAATCTTGATCCAAATGGTGAATCTTATCAAAGTCGACATCGATAACATATTTGGTTACCATTCTTCTATCTTCTGATGGAGAATCTAATGCATGAGCTTATACTTTAGGTTTAAAGGGGGTAGGTGATTTTGGCATATCCCCCATTTCCACATCTTGTAGGAACCCACTACATTGTACACCTAACTACTTAGCCAAGTTTTTTGCTTCCTCTTCTCTCTCTTCACACTACTACAATTTAAGGGATCCTTCCCCATGCCCTTATCACTTTTTATAGGTCCTCTCAGCACTTCTAGGTCCTATATCCTCCAATAATCTATGCCTTCACTTACTGTAGTTCAACCTCTAGATCTCTCAGGTGTTAGGTTACTCATTCTCTACCATCATGCCTCACCTACACTTCCCCTTCTTGCCTTTTGTGCTTGCTCATACACGCAAGGATTTTAGCCTTCTATTCATATAGTTTCTATACTATAATCCACTAGAAGATAATTTAGTTTGGTGCTGAGTTTTATTATGAATATACCCCTTGGTTCATTAAGAAACTCACATTTTTCTTCTTCCAAGCATAAGAAGGTCGACACTATAAAATCTAACATGTAGCTATTCAACACGTCACTCCACCACTTTTCTACAACGTACATCCAAACTTCATCTAGGCTCTCAAGCCTTTCTACATGCTCTATTGTCCACTCGATGTGGTAGCCATAGCTTCAACTTCTAAAGGTAGTATAGGCAACCAAACATTGGTACACATGCTTAGGAAACTCATAGAAGAATACCTCATATAGAGCATCATACAAGTTGGCTTACACCCATCTTCTTAGCTCTTGCCCTTTGCATGTAGGATGCTTTTATACAAAACTATCTTCCACTTTCTCTAGCCAGTGCTCAATGTTTTTGAGTGATAACTGAATCATTGCTCTGTTACACCATTACAATAATGAAATTCAATACAATTTATGGAAATAAAACCAAAATGTTTTATAAAATTTCACTAAATTAGATTTAGTGTTTAGTCATGCACTAAACTATCAAACCAAATCATTTCTAGACTTGATGGAGCTAGGTAAAAGCATAGTACAGTCTGGCACACAATATTTAACACACTATTACACTAGCATTAGTTTCACATAAATCATAAGCCTTGTGCACTCAACCAACGTGAAATAACGAAGGGACTGGGCCTATGTTGGGCTAGTTGCAACATGGTACAACTTGGGTTTCAATGGGGTTTAAACATTGGTAGGAGGGGTCCAAGTGTCCTTTCAATGCTAGGTTTTCTAAGGGAATTTCATTAGATGTAAGCCATTGAATAGCTAGTATAGGGTCATTTAGTTACTTAGACAAGTCATAGGGATGGCTTGGGTTCAAATGCTCATCCTCAAAGTAGCACTCTAGGCATGGGTCTTAGAGCTTTGGCACAATCAAGGTCTAACACTTAGTCTATTTTAGGTAGGCCAAAGTTGCTATATGGCATGAGAATGTCATTAGTGACTAGGGACAAACCTTTATATAATAATACATTCAAAATAAGATTATAGAATTATATATATAAAGCGAAGTCACAAACACAACACTACACAAACTATAATGCAAGGATTAATAATTCATTCCTTTAACAATATTCTTCATTGACTATATAGTTTAACATACAAGTTCAAAATATAAACATAGTTGATATGCTCATTCTAAACACTACTCTTGCCCAACGGTTCATAATTGAGCTTGGGATATACATTCGAATGCCTAATCTATCTTATGCAGAATAATAAATACTAATGGTGGCTCTCTATTTTTATAGAGCTTCACTACCTTAGTCACCTTTCTTTGATCTTCAAATGCAATCCTTCTTTCATAGGCAACTGGGCATCTCCTTGCTAGGTCAGATGGGTGCGTGTCAAGTGATGAGCTATTATGAGCCCATCAGATCCACTAGGCTATCCATGTTGGATGAGGGCAAGTCGTATACTGAGTTTTCACTAGGGGAGTCACTATTTCACCTGCTCCACTCTTCTGACATTCGTGCTTCTTGAGCTACCATGTACAAGTTTTTTCAAGGAGGTTATTTAAAATTTGGCACCATGCAACTACCTATCAACTGGAATGGGATCCTTAGGACTCCTATAACTCTACCAAAAGGTACAAAAAGGGAGCAACCACCTCAAAGATCACCTCGTGCCAAGATAGGTCTAGTTGGCACGGTCCACATAGTTACTACAAAATGGGTCCCAACAAATGATGATCAAAAGGTTCTATGGCTATAGGATCATGTTCATAATGTTAAATAGTATAAACTTATTCTTTATGATTTCTATTTGTCTCTTGTTCTTTGAACGAAGAGAAAACTCAATTTTCAAAGCTTCTTCCATCACTTCTATTTCTTATACTAAAATGTCAAGATATTATTTACATCACTCAATGAAAGAAGTCAATTCCTCTATGGGAGTGTTCACCATGGTAGAATTAAATTTGACACTTTCATTACCAACATAAAGAACTTTTTATTTTTATATTTGTTCCCCCTTGTACAAATTTTGGTGTGGGAAAATTTATCTTATTTTCATTTATACAAATCCATAGAAATATTTAAAAAAATGTGGTCTTATGGGATCATTAAAAATTTCAAGAATGATATTTTATTTGAAAACAAAGATAAAGAAGAAAACATGTTTTTAATGTATCATCATTTGAAATAAGCGAATAAAATCTTAGTTTAGTTTTCTCTATGATCATTTTATTGTTTATTTATTCTCTTTTCCACTAACTATCTATGCTACCAATTTTCATAATACAAAATTAGACTTTGGGTAGAGATATGAAAACTCAAAATATAAAAATCATGGGTTGTGTTCCATCAATATTAGTGTTCAATTAAACATATTCACCATTCTTATTTTGAAAGGGGAAGATTCCATTCAATCCCCAATGTTGTTGCCAAATACTATTGGAATTTTTTTGTCACTTGTATTTAATTTGGTTTTATGACTCACCCAATAGGAAGTGATTCAAATTTGACAAAAAATGGATAAATCAAAATTGATATGGTGATTTTAATTTGAATTTGAGAGGGATATATACTTCATATTATTATGGATATTTTCAAAATTATGTGTGCTTTTAATTAGAAATCACAAAATTGAAATAAAATATGAAAATGGTGGAAGCTAAAAATGGGAGAAGAATGGAGGAGGATGGATGTGAACATGAGAAAATCACAATGAAATAAACTCACATAACCATTGGAATAACTAATATTTAAATTAAGTGTCCTCTCAAAATAAAATATAATTAGGAGAATAAGATGTATGGGAACACAATGGATTTCTTAGAATCACAAAGTGTCCTCAAAACTTGGGTTGGGTACACTTGGTACAAAGCATATACATGGGGTTTTTAATACAAAGTTTAGAAACACCTTGAGTTACACACAACTAATAAAAGTGCATAATTTTAATGCCTTCTAGCTATCTATGAACCAAAAATAATAAACAAATAAAAAAATCACAAATAAAGAACATAAAAACCCACAAAGCTAAAGAATGTTTTTTTTAATTTGCTTATGTTTGATTAACAAATTTGAAAAAGTAGATGAAACACACAAAGTTGTAGCCAAAACTTTCCCAAGAGTTGAAATAAATAAGAAACCATTTATAATGGCCATCTCTTATTTTTATAACACATTGGAGGATGGAAATGACCTTTTGTATTCTTGTAACCACTCTTTCCAAGATTTCAATTCCATTTTTACATTCACCTTTCAATTTTCAATAAAATGACTAAAATATTACCAAAATATAATATATTTAAATAAAGCACCAAGTAGGCCCATCAAGATTTATCCTTTGGGATATGCCACACACTAACATATGCAACCGAGTTATGCAGAGGGAAACTTCACCAAAGTCTAAGAAGTGAACCCATCCAGAAAAATCTACGAAGATCAAATATTTCACATCATTAGATTTCCCATTCAAATATATTTTGATCACTTAAAAACAATCCAAAATGAAGTCTGGATGTGAAAGATATGACCAAATAAATATTTCATGCCTATCACACCCATGATGTGCTATTATAACAATAATTATTCCTATTTTTTAGTAGAGAAAAAATTCCTTTAAGGATATATTATTTCACATCTTTAGATTTCTCATTTTAGGATATTTATAAAACTTTAATTGGGAGCCCAAATAGAGTTTGAATGTGAAATATGTGAAAAATAAAAATAATAATATGTATATTTTCCATTGTATTCTAGCATCCCTAGTGTTCCTAGCATAACTACACATCTAACGTGCACTAGTGAGGTCAGGTCAGCGTAGGTCCAAAGTTTTGGATATTCAGTTGGATTTAATGAAAAATATATGAAGTTTTGGAATTTGATCCTTTATAAAAATATTACCCTTGGAATAATATATTTATAATGCACCAAACAAGAACAAAAACCAATATTGGATTTGAAAGATATGACAAAATGGAAGAATCACACTTGTCGCACACTTGTGCAAATGATACATGATTTCTTTAGTTAGATTTTGTATAAAATATATTAAGCTTGGAAATTTTATCCTTTGTATAAATATGTTTCTTGGAACATTATATTTACAACTTATCTAATGAGAACAGAAATAGAGTTTATATATGAAAGATATGACAAAATATAATAATCGTACCTATCGTGCACTTGAGGTGTGAATGGTACCTAATTTATTTAGTTGGATTTTACATAAAATATTTAAATTTTGGGCCTCTAATAATTAATAAAAGACAATCTTTTAGAAAATATATTTCCAACATATCAAATGATAACCAAAATGGTATTTAGATGTGAAAGATATGATAAAATAAAGGCATTACACCTACCATACACTTGAGGTACAAACAATACTTAATTTATTCAATTGGATTTGACATAAAATTATGAGTTTTCAATCTATGAGATTTAAAAATGTATTATCCTTTGTAAAATATAATTTAAACACAAAAAAACCAAAATGGAGCCAAAATGTGAAAGATATGACAAAACATAGAAGAATTGCATCTACTATGCACTTTTGTGAATGGTAATTGATATCTCTAGTTGGATTTTAAATAAAATAAATGAATTATTGGAATTTTATCCTTTTTAAATATAATATCATCTAAAAAATATATTTCCAATGCATTAAATGAGAACCAAAATGGAGTTTGGATGTGAAAGATATAAAAAACCAAAAGAATTCTGCATACCGTATACTTGAGGTGTGAATGGCCCCTAATTTTTGTAGCTAGATTTTACATAAAATATATTAAATTTATGCCTATGATAATTTAATAAATTATTATTATTTAGACAATATATTTTCAATGCATCAAAAAAGAACAAAAAAGGAGTCTGGATGTGAAATATATGACAAAATAAAAGAATTTTGTCACACTTGTGTTATGAGTGGTACCTAATTTATCCAGTTGGATTTTACATAAAATATATGAATTTTAGGACTATTATAATTTAATAAAATAATATCCTTTCAAAAATACCATTCAAATGCATCCAATGAGAACCATAATAAAGTTTGGATGTGAAAGATATGATAAAATGAAAGAATTGCACCTACTGCACACTTAAGGTGCAAATGGAACTTGATTTCTCTAGTTTCTCCAAAATTATTTTTTCTCAAGTGAAAAATTTGTAATACCTAGTGCAACCATGATTCATATGTAACCTAGTGCCAAAATTTAAGTTGTTCATTATGGGAACCAAAAAGTTTTATAAAAGTCATGAATTCAAATTTTGGGTACAACATCAATGGGATTATTTATCCATATCTTTGAGAAAAAATATCTATATATATATATATATTTTATTATTATATATTATTTTTACTTTTATGCTTAATAACATACCATTCAAACATGATTGAATTATTTTTAAGAACCCCACTTCTCTCCTTTGTCATTTTCATTATGTAGTTTATCCATGAAGTGTCATTGGTACATATCAAAAACATATGCTCTTCCTTTAAATCAAACTTGGGATTTAATGATAGTTTGTAGTTTTACCTATAGGTACAATACACTATTCAATTTCATGGGGATTTTTCTCCTCTTCAAGGTCTATAGCTTCTTCCACAAAGATAGTCGCTATATTTCACATGACATTAAAATCTTGTTTAGTTTTTGGCCAAAACTCACTTGTGTAAGTCTTCCTTGTAGGAAACATATCTTATTTTAAAGTATCATGGACATATTTATAATATTTTTCAAGACCATACCAAAATTTAAACCCCTCTACATGTGATTCCTTGAAAATTGAAATGAAAATTTGAGTGCACTGATGTTTGGTTTATTTTTATGATTATTATTAACAAGTAATTTCTCCACTAATTTTTGGTTCTCACTCAAATAGTACTTATTGTTCATAAATTCAATCTTATCCTAACCCTTTTCTTATTTTTTTTATTAAATCCCTATTTGATTCAATCCTTGAAAATAATATAATCCAGAGATATAGGTGGTACATTAAGGTTATCATCTTCTAATGTCATTCATAATTTTAGGGGTGAAGACCAATCATAATAATGAATTGTACAATTGTACCTCAAAATTGGTAAGCCATTCTTTAGTCTTAGTAAGAAATATTGATATTTTTTCAAATCACATATCTCATCTTTATCCTTGATGTGATAGGGTTTTATGAATCATTTTAAAACTACCATATATTTAATAAGATATGATGTAAACATTCTTGTGGTCTCATAGATTCTATAGATGTGCATAATTTATGGAATATTCCACACATTTGTTCCCTTCAAATCTATAGTTAAATAATAAAATGTGCCATCTATATATTCATGAGTATGACCTACTAGCAAGAATCCAATTTTGATCTCTTTGAGAACACTTCTATATGTTAGGAATAAGAGTTATTGGAGCACAAAGTTATTTATAGTTATTGATTGAATATTAAAATTCATTAACATTATTCAAAAATAGAAAAAAAAAACTCAAAAGTAAATCATTTTTTTAATACATAATAGTTTTAAAAAACATTAGCCCCACATAGTCAAATGGGAAATTGATAATGTGGGGCAAAAATTTAGGTAATTCATGGTCTAGGGGATGCTTGACTAACCAAAATTTATCCTTCCCATGGTTGAAAGGGTGCAAAACCCTAAGAAGAATAAAATATTTTGACCTCCCAATGCTCAATATCCCTCCAACCATTAGGAGGTTAAAATTTGGCATTCTCATGATGAAGTGACCTAAAAACCATGGGGAATCCAAATTTGGCCCCTCACTTGACCATGGGGATGATGTTTTTTTACAAATAAGTAATACTAAATACACAATATTCTTAAAAAATAATATGAATGTAATATAAGTCACCACTTTTTACATTTACATTTTTTTGTTTTCCCTTGTGCAATTGCGTAATTGAAGTAACTAAACTTGTGGCAACTTATTGAATTCACTAGGATAAGGAAAATAATTTTGCTACCCTCTACATGGAGGATAATAGAATTTTTAAGGCAAATGTCTTAGATAGGGTACTTAGATCTCCAATGATTATAATGTAGGTTTCCATATTTTTTTCATGTGTAGTATTAAAATATTTTAAACATTTTGAGAGACATTATAGTAAATGTTGACCCACTTAGAACATATGGAAATACATAACATCCAATCCCTCATTTTTTATGTCAATGTGTAAATATTACTAAAAAGGATACCTAGATAGGCCTATTACCAACTATTTTTTTCTTGTTTTCTATTCATGGGTTAAGTGTGTTCCTTATATCAATATTATAATGAATAGTACTTAAAAATTCATAGGGGTAATAAGTGGAAAATCTCATGTGTGTTCGATAAAAAATTATTGAAAGCCCAACATTAACCATGTGGGATTGCACTTCATTATTAATTGCTCTTTCTTGGTCACAAAACAACCTCCCAAATGCCTTATTATTTTTTAAGGTCTAAAACACTCCCCATATTGAATGTCAATATTTTATTATAGATTTCACATCTTAAAATACCATATGGCACATTTTACAAAAAAAAGGTTGTGAAATTATTTTCAACCCCTATAATTGAATTTATTTATTAATATTTTAAATAACCCTTTTCTAGTTTAATGTGGAAGGAAGTAGACACAAATTAACATGTGAACCATATCTTGAAATGTATGTCATGTTCAAAGACACATCTACATGATCTTTGATGAAGTTAAGATTGATTGTTGACAATATATTTGGATGTGGGTTTATAATCATTTTGCCACCACAATGAGTAACCCTTTTTCCATATTTCCAATTATTATTTAATTTATAAAAAATTGATTTTATAAAACAATGTATCTAAAGCAAATATTTAGGTAGATTTCTTTGCTATTAAACCTCATTTTAATGTCCTTTCCAACTTTGTGGTAACATTCATGATCAAATACACTATATAAATTATTGCATCTTATCTTCATATATGACAAAAATATAAATTATTTGAGTAATTATTATATCAGGACTAATAGATGTGTACAATTTATTGTACAACATCAGGTTACTATTTTTTAAGATTTTCTTCTAAAAAATTTATTTTATCAACTGACATAAGTATTTCAACTACCACTATATTTCTATTAACATAGTTATATTTCATTTTTGTGATTATATAATTATTTAAATATTCAAGGTAATCTAAAGACTCTGAAGGGTGCTCACTATCTAAAAATTCAAAAACATTCCCAATATTTATTTTATCGAGGCCTATTTAATGGAGTACTTAGTGTATTTCCATATTTTTTTTCTTATAAAGATGATTTAAATTCATAAAATTGATTTATTCAATAGGTAAAAACTAGAATATTGATGAAACCCTTTCAATGAAATGACATAAATACCAAATTCAGTGTTAATCATTTTAGCTAGTTTTATACCTATTAAAGTGCCACTATCAACAACCTATATTTTTGCCTCTCCCATGATGAATCCTAAATTTTTCCATGAGAATTTATATAATATTTAAAATTATTTACCTACTAAATCCTCTTTAATAATGTTGTAATGATAATAATCATAGACATAAAAATATTTGAATTTATAATTATCCTAGCCATTCTCGATTAATTCAAATTCTATGGGGAATACAAGTTTTGTGTTAGCTATTTCTCTCTCTCTCTCTCTCTCTCTCTTTCTCACACACACACACACACACACACACACACACACACACACACACACACACACACACACACACACACACACACACACACACACACACACAACCAAACACACACAAACACACACACACAGATACACACACACACACACACACACACACACACACACACACACACACACACACACACACACACACACACACACACACACACACACACACACACACACACACACACACACACACACACACACACACACACACACACACACACACACCCACATGCACACGCACACGTACACGCACACGCACACACACACACGCACACGCACACACACATGTGCACACGTGTGTGCACCTGCGCGTGTACACACACACACATTTCTTTATGAAGGTTGCATGAAAAAAATGATAAAATAGAATAATTTTTTTTTGAACAAATGCATTCATATAGAACTGTACAATTTTTTTAAGTGATTGGTGACGAAGCCATACACAATCCTATGAATTAAAAAAACTTCATGTGAAATTTATAAAAATTTGAATTGCTTATTTGGAAAGATATTCTTCCTTATAATTAGTTCTAAATTCCACACTTTCAATGGTAGATATTTACTTATTTGACTTAATTTTTATAACAACCAAATTAAGTATTATTATCTACAATGAAATCAGGGAAACACTAAGAAAAAAATTGTATTTGAAATAAAAAATCATTAATTTTAAAATAATATATTGTGGAACAACAAATTTTTAAATATCATTAACTTTTTTATAAAACATTACCTTTATTTTTTTGTTATCAAGATGTCATTTATATTCTATAAATTTATTTTTTCTCAAGTAATTCTTCCTTTGGATATAAAAATTATATCACAACATTTTTATATTCTTAAAAAATAAAATAATTACTTATTCTTTTTCAAATACGATTTTTTGTAAAATGAAACAAATGTTTAAATTATTTGTTAAACAATTATTTTATAATGATGAAAGCACATATGAATTATCATTGCTATTGGCAAATATATGAAATATTATAAATACATTCATATTTTTATATTTGTTTGTATGAGTTGTCAATAAATATTAATCCTCTTTTATATATTTAAAGGAACAAGAGTTGATTCCATGATAAAGTATCATATCACATTCTTCCCAAGCCATACTTTAACCAAGCTAACTTTTCAATAGAAGCAAAACATATTTTTAAGAATTGATATCAACTTCTATTATATTCATAATTTCAATAAATACCTTTCATTTTATTAAACCAAACATTACCATTCCTCTCCAACATTCCTATGTTTTAAAAGAATATCTAACTTTAGTCCATATGAAAATCCTATCTCTAATCACACTACCTAAAATCAAATTATATTTTAATTAAATCTTAAATAACCAAAACCATAAGTATTCATATTTATAATACACTTTGAACATTAATAAATTTTCTTTCACAATTATGATTTCATGACACTTTTAAAAATAATAATATTCAAATCAATTAAAACTATTTATATTACTTTATATTATTTTTGAAAAATAAACTTTGGACTCCAAATGGTTGGGAGCTCTCCCAATCAAGGAGGAGGAATAAAATTTCAATCCACATGGTTGAGAGGGATCTAGACCATGGGAAGGACAAAAATGTTGGCCTCTAACCATAAAGAGGGAAATATTGTCCTCTTCTATGGTTAGGAGGGATCTCAACCATGAGGAGGCTAAAAAATTTTAGCCTCCTCATTTAGAGGAATAATTTTCTCTCTCTATGGTTGGGAGCGCTCCCAACCATATAGATGAAAAAAACTTTCCCTTACCATGGTTAGGATCCCTCTTGAACATGGAGAGTATTTTTTTTGCCTAACCATATTTAAGATCCTTACCAACCATGGAGAGAGAAAATTTTTCCCTTTCCATTGTTTAGAGGGCTCTTAGTGATGGTGAGGGAAAAAATTATCCTCTCCATGGTTGAGAGCCTTCCAACCATGTTGAAGACAAAATTTTACCTCAAAATGGTTAGGAACCCTTCAAACCATGGAGAGAGAAAATATTTCCTTCACCATGGTTAGAGAAAAAAATTTCCCTTACCATGGTCGGGAGGGAACCATGGTTTTGATGGGCAGGAGCCAACCCAACCATGGAGAGGAAATTTTTTTACTTCATCATGGTTGGGGGCCATAAAAAAAATGGAGATTGAAACATTTTCCCTCTCTATGGTTAAGATGACTAATAATCATAAAGATGATAAAAGTTTCACTCAACATGGTTGGGAGCCCTCCAAATAATAGAGAGGGAAACATTTAGTCATATCTATAGTTGGGATTCCTCCTAAACATGGAGAGGGAAACATTATTTCTCTTAACAGTTTAAAGGGTAAACCCATGGAGAGGTAAAAATTTTCATCTCCATGGCTTAGAGGGATCCCAAACATGGTGAGTGAAACATTTTTCCTTTTCATGGTTAGGAGAAACAATGGGTTTCTCCCAACCACGGTGAGGGAAAATTTTATCCTCTTAACTATTAGAAACCCTTACAACCATTATAATTTTACCTCACCATGGTTAGGCAACCTCCCAACCATGGAGAGGACAAAAATTTCCCTTGCCATGGTTGGGAAGCCTCCCAACCATGGAGAGGATAAAATTTTGTCTCTCCATGTTTTGGAAACCTACCAACTATGGTGAGGTAAATTCTATATAGTTGGTAAGGATCCCACCATAGAGAGGGAAAACATTGCCATCACCATGGTTAAGATGCCTCTAAACTATGGAAAGGACATAATTTTCCCTCTATAGCCCTCCTAACCATGGAAAGGGAAATATTATTCTTCACCATAGATGTGAGCCCTCACAATGGCCTCCTATCCATGCATAAGACAAAATTTTACCTCCATGATTTAGAGTGAAACCCTCCCATCCATGGTGAGGGTAATTTTTTTTCTCACTATTGTTTCCTTATCCATGGTTGAGAGGCATCCCAACCATGAAGCAGTTGATTTTTTCCCTCTATATGGCTTGGATCCCAATCCTCCAAACCATAGTGAGGGAAATTATTTTCCTCATTATGGTTAGGATCCCTCCAAACCATGAATAAATAAACCATGGTGAGGTATTTTTTAAATCAACATGGTTTGGAGGGTAGGGATTTATATCATGGATAGGGAAACATTTATTCTCTCCATGGATATTAGGCCTCCCAAACATAGATATGGTGAAATATGCCCTATCCATGGTTGGGATCCCTCTCAAATATGGGGATGATAACCATGGTGAGGGAAAAGAAATCCCCCACTATGGTTTGGGTAGCTCCCAACCATGGAGGGGTAAAAGTTTGTCCTCTCCATGGTTTGGATCCCTCTCAACCATGGTGATGACATTTACCCCCTAATCATGGTTTCCTTCTCCATGGGTTGGAGGGATCCCAACCATGGTGAGGGAAATTTTTTCTATTTCTATGTTTGGGAAATATTTAAACCATGGAGAGACATTTATTTTCATCTCTATGGTTGGAAGACTTCCAAATGATTGAGAGGGTAAATTTTTCTCTCACCATGGTTAAGAATGCAACCCTCCAAATCATTATTAGGGAAATTTAATCCTTCTCCATGGTAAGAAGGGATCCCAACCATGGTGATGGAACATATTTCCCTTTACATGGTTGGAATTACTTCAAATTATGGAGATACAAACATTTTCCCTCTCTATGGTTATGAAGTCACCCAAGCTTGGTATGGGGGTGGTAATTTTTACCTATCCATGGTTAGAAGCCCTTAAAGCCATGCAAATTTTATCTCACCTTTATTTGGGGCGTCCCAACTATGGAGAGGAAAATTTTTGTACTCTTCATGGTAGGTATACCTCAAAACCATGTTCAGTGAAAATTTTTAGGGTTAGAAGGGTTCCCAACCATGGAGAGGACAAAAATTTCTCTCATTATGGTTGGGAGGGATCCTAGCCATGGAAATGGATTTTTTTTACTAATCATGCTTGATATGACTCCAAACCATGTAGAAATAAAATCATCTCTATGGTTAGGAGGGATCCAAAACATGGGGAAAAAATAAATTTCCCTCTCCATGGTTGAGAGGGATCCAAACCATGAGAATGATAAAATTTTCCCTCTTCATGATTGACAAGTGTCCTAACCATAATTATGGAAACCATTACCCTCACCATAATTGGGAGTCCTTAATCTCATAATAGTTGTCAACCATGGTGAGGGAAACATTTATCATATGTATGGTTGGGAGTCCTCAAAACCATGGAAAGGATAAAATTTTCCCTCACCATGGTTGGGAGCCATCCTAACTATGAAGAACACAAATTTCACCATATCCATGGTTGAGAGCACTCCTAACCATTATAAGGAAAATATTTTACCTCACCATGGATAAGAGCCTTATCATTCCAATAATTTCCAACCATGGAGAGAACAATATTTTCATTCACCATTGTTGGGATACCTACCAAGCATGGAGAGGTAAAATTTTGTCATCTCTTTTGTTGTGAGGGATCTTAATAATTTATAGGGATCCTACCATAGTAAGAGAAAATGTTTCCCTCTTGTATGCATCTAAATTTTCTTGCTTTCCTCTATCTTTAATTTCATCCAATAATCTTCTATCTCACATTATTACGTCTACCTCATCTTATTAATCCACTTCTAAAAATTTGGTCTAATACACTATATTAATTATTCATGTCACATAATAAAATTATAACATCTTATAACCTAATTAATTCACCTAATTTACCATTATCCACTAGCTAACCCCATTTATCTAATATTTGGGAAGTTAAAATTCCTTCCCACCTACCCTAGCCTATGAGTAGCCTCTCCTACTTCCCTATATTCTCTAAAACCCCCTAATCACATGACTAATAATCTATTAATTACCATTATACTTTCAAAGAGACTTTAGAGGCTTCTACCTCTAGAACATTCTCTCCTTTAGAATCATCCAGGTAATTTTTAATTCCTTGGATAATTATCCACCCGTGATTATGGATTATTCCTAGCCATTAATTTATTTCATTATCCTCTATAAAAACCAAAAAAATCCTCCATTGAGGCCAACTAAGAAGTCTAATAAATCCATGTCCAATGTATGAACTTTTAATGATTAAATCTATCATGCTAAATTAGTCTTTTGATAAAGCTAGCATCAATCACATGATGTCCAATAAATCTAAGTATATGGTAATAATCCTAAATCCACAAGCATTAAATATTTTTCTTGTTTAATCTGATTTGGATAATTTAGGGTTATATTATAATAATGATATAAATATTCATCTTGTTTGCATTGTAATACTATTTGGATCTGAATCTTAATGGTAAATTTGTGTTTTGAGTAATTTTGATGTAATTACATATCCAAATATTATTTGATAAAAATTACCATACTACACCTTTAAAACATTTGGAGGTCTCTCAATCATGGAGAGGGGAAAATTTTCCCTCACCACTCATGGATACGATAATATTTTTCTTTGTGGTTGGGAGGGATCTCAACCACAAAGACAATAAATATTTTCCTCTCCATAGTTGGGCAAGGAATTTTTTAAAACTCTCCATGTATAAGATCCATCTAAACCATGGAGAGGGAAAATTTTTACCTCATCATGGTTAGGATCCCTTTAAACCATGGAGAGGACAAAATTTTACATCACTAGGGAGTGAGGAAAATGTTTTTCTTCTCCATGGTTGGGATCCATACTAACCATGAAGAGGATAATTTTTTACCTAACCATGGTTAGGAGGGATCCCAACCATGGTGGGGGTAAATTTTGTCCTTTCTATGGGGAAGCCAGTTTTTTTTGGCCTCTCTATGGTTGATATCCTTATCCACCATGTTGACATCCACATGTTTAGGAGGGATCTTGACAATTTGGAGGATTAAATTTTTTAGCCTACTTATGGTGAGGTAATATTTTTTTTGTGCATGGTCAGGAGTGCTCCAAACCATGGAGGATAAAATTTATACTCACCATGGACATACCAAAACAATTTGGCCTCCCCATGGTATGGATCCCTCCCAAACATAGGGACATTGGGAAGGAAATTTTTTTACCTCCCCATGGTTAGGAGGCCTCCCAACCATCTAAAGGATAAATTTCAACTTCCCCATTATGAGGAACCCTCCCAACCATGGGGAGATAAAAACCATGAAGAGGAAAATTTTTGGCCTCTCAATTTTTTCCCTGTGAAGGATATAATACTACTCATAAATATTGTAAGAGATAAAGGTTGAAAATTAGAAAGGGTTTATTGGGTCCTCATACCCCCAAGATGGATAAAATATAGATGTCAATGATTTGGTCACATTGGAAAATATAATCTACTATGTTATGATTCTTGTGATGAGACCATAAAATGACTCATTATATCTATGAAATAACATTCTTTTTTATTGCATAAGAAGTGGATCTAAATGTAGTTTACAAACATATGGTTTATTTCAAATAAAATATCAAGTATATATCATGGTTATTTCTTTAGAATTTATTATTATCCATTTATCAGTTATTTCTAATGATTATCCAGAAACATATGTTAATATGTGCATACACAGTCCATACCAAGCTAGAATGATTCAAAGTATGAAGAGTAACCATTCAAGAACAATATTGGATTAGTGTTAAAGTCTTTTAAAGTATCTCTAGACTTAACCTGTAACTATATTCAATAGCTACAGATTTCATCAGGCATGCTATAGACTTCATTAGGTTTGTTATGAATTTCATTAAGTTTGTTATAGACTGCATCAGGTATAATATAAATTGCATCAAAATTGCTATGAACTACATCAATATTACTATAGAATTCAATAGAAATGATACAAACTTTTTTGAAAATTATTTTTAAATATATTATAATGATTGCTTGGTCTATCCTAGCTATCACAAGAATGCTTTTCATTTGGAGTCTTTCTATATATAGACTTTCCATTTATAGATTGTATCCAGATATAGATTTATGTAATTTCATTCCAATAAATAGCTCTCTCTATATTTTATGGATATTGAGAATATGTTGTGATAGATTACATTATTATAATAAATATTTCTCTCCATATTTTGTGGAGATTGAGATAGGCTAGAATATCTAGGTTTTTACTCCTAAATAAGATGTTGATTAGAAGCATGAAATTATAAATACAACCTCCCACACCTGAATGAAATCAATATACTTTTCTTTCCATCATTATAAGTAATCTATTCTAAATCTTGTGTTCTAAATAAACCCTCTTCCAAGGAATGAGCTGGCCACTCATTCCAAGAAAGATGGATCAATGTATTTTTATTTATTTCTTTATTTTGTAATTGTCACTTTATTGTAAATTTTTATTTTATTTATTTGTGTTTATAACTATTCCTTTTTACAGTTTGTTATGAACCTACATGTGTTTTATTTATTTATCATTTATTTTCAACAATTTACTTTCTTTCAAGTGTTATTTAATTTTATGCATGTGTGGTTTAATTTTTACATGTGTGGAGTGTGGTAGAAAGGATCATTTTTCAGAGATCTCTTTCTCCTATTGCATATTGTCTTTAGACACCAACCTTGGATTAACATTATTAAATGAAGGGGATTGATGACCCTCATCATTTTTGGTACCATTGCTGAGTAATACAATGTGATTAGGAGATTTAGAATTTTCTAGTGGTAGTAGATAACCAAAGTTCCTAGTGAGAAAGAATGACTCTTTGTAAATTTTGTGATAGGAGGTACTTATTTGGTGGTTTCTTTAGAATTTATTTTTATGAAAAATATATTAAGATTTATTTTCCTGCAACGTAGATTAGAATTTATTTTTTTGCAATTAGGAATTTAGTCTAAAAAACAAAAACAAACCCCCCATAAATCCTAACAATGTTGTGTAGAAAATAATAGATAACATCATGAAAAATAATTTAGATATTGATGCAGGTTGAATATGATGAAAAATATAAATAAAATGGCCAATTGCATAAGTTCCTATATTTTTTCACAATGAGGAATCTAGAATAGATACTCTTGTATCTAACATGCCTATTTGAGGGATGATCTCCATTTTAAAATTAATTAGATTGACCATACATGGTTATGTGGTGATGAAACATGTATAAATATAGTTGAAAATTTTCAATAACTAATAATGGATCACATGTATTTTTGGATTGATTTTGGAAAGGTTCCATGTAATCTCTATTGTTACTGAGAAATACGTAGAAATCTCTACTAAATCAGTCTCTGACTATTTTAAATCATGAATCATGCCTACATGCTTGCAATAAAAAATGGTTGATTTATGATTTTGCATGATTTGAAAACACATTCTCTATTTTTACATTATTTTTATTCAATGTTGTAAATTTTCTATCTATTGCATCAATTTTGTTATTTTTTGTTTGGTCTATTAAAAAAAACAATAGTTTCCTTCAAGATAAGATTGCAATAATCAAATTTTGATAAGCATGTGGAAATTTAGATTGTGTTTGATGAGATATTTTCACTATGCACATTAATATTTTCTTTCAAGTGTGTTGATAGGCAAAACTAATGATTTCCAAGGAAGATTTAGTGGTTGATACAGATTGGGAATGTAATTATGAGATGGTTAAAGTTTACAAAGTGATGGTTGAAGTTTAAAAAGATATGGCATTGCAAGTAAGTCTTATATATCTACTAATTTTATCAAAATTCACTACTTTCTAGCATATGCAATTGATAAGGTTGTTGCGCCTACATTGGAGGATTTAAACATTTCTATTTCTATTATCTCTCTAACTAATTACTAAGTTTGTGCATAATTTTTAGGATTTTTACTAAACTATAGTATGCAATGATGTTTGATAGAAAATAAAAAGATATTTTACTTTCAACCTTAAATACTCAAAAAATTTAATTGATCCGATCTCAATGCTCACTGTTTATTGTGTTTTATGTCTATTTTTAGTTTGAATGGATGTTGAAAATTGTTTGAATTAATAATAATAATAAAATGATGATAATCCAAAAATAAATAGACTTTCATCCCAAGCAATAGTACTATGTAAAATGAAACATCAAATTTTTGAATAGTGAGGAGCTTGCTCAACATGATGAAAACCTAGGCCAAGTTGTTGATAAGGAACATAGAGTTTTTAACTGCAAGAGGAGGCATGTAAAATCTATTTATAGTAAAGAAACCAAGGACCCCCAAAATTTAGTTACACAAGTATGTTTTTTCACTTCTAGATTCCATAAAATAATTTAGAAATGTAGCTTTATCTTCTCTATACAAATAACAATTCATAAATAAAAGAATTGATGGCATTATGCATACACATGATATTTTTAACTTTTATCAAGTACTGACTCTTTACATCTTACAGGGACCCATCAAGACTCAATATCTATAATTTCATGCCCTAATAAGTGCATTGAGAAAGGGGTGGGAAAATATTTGGTACTTCATAGGATTGTTTTCCCTTTTTTCCACATTATTACCAATCCAACTAGTTCCTAAAACCATTCCCTAAGTTGTTTCTCCTCCCTTGCATAGTCATATAGTCTCCTTCCTCTTGTTATCCTTCATTTCCTTACTTGGCACCCTTTTGACTTGTTCAACATACTAGGTTGACCTGGTCAACCTAGTACAATTTTCAAACCTTTTCTCTCTTTTTGTTTGTTAGCCTACCGACTAACCAAGCACAGACCTAGTGAGTTAACCCAAAAACATGCTAGGTCAACTAAGACAACATAACATAGTTGACATTCCCAAATGATTTTAAGGTAAGTTTCATCTATAAATACAATGTCATTTTGGTCATTATTATAATATACTTTCAACAGTTATTATTCACTTGCACTTCTTCATAATCTAGTCTTCCACCACTCTACTTGAGAAGACTTAGCTTAGGTTTATTATTTTGAAGAATCTAGTATTTTGGATAGGTCTTTGATGATTTGGCCTAAAAAAGTGATCCTTATGAACCATAAAAATCTCTTGTGAATCCCCTTTGGCCAAGGGAGAGATTGAGTCTCAATGGGTTCACATCTAGGTAAGTACATTCTAACTTTATTCTCATATTTTTTAGTAGATAAAAGTAACATAAGAGTTGGATTGAATAATATTACTCTTCATCTTCCATGTATTAGGGTGTTACTGATACTTACTTTATTTGAAGTTCCCTATACATGTTTTGATTATTTTTATTTACTAACCCCCACTTTGTGCCACAAGCTTTGGTGTGCACTAGATTAGATTTACTTTTCTTATTATTAGATTAGTGAAATTTTAAATCATAAGACTCTTTTAGGTTTTTTATGAGATTATGTTAGACTATAGGCTTTAGAACCCTATCTTGCACGGTGTGTTGTGACAAGTGATCCCCTACTCGGGTTTAGTAAATCCTCACATTGGTCATGCTCCCACTTAATAATTATATGCCCCCAATCAAAAGTGTAGGTGTGATCTATCCTATCTGATCTAGGATTGATTTATGGACATGATGCATTTCCAATTATATACATTATGGTGAAACTAGTGAATCAAACCCTTGTAGGATTTATTTCACTTATTTCAATTTTGTTCATCATTATTTTTATCAAATATTTACTATGTTGGATTGACCTTCTCAACCTAGTTTATTTATATTTATGCACAAGTTTGAAGGAATAGGTAATTGGCTTGACCAACTCAACCCAATATAGGTTTCAAAACTTGCATAACTCTATTTAGACAACTAGATTGACTAGTTTGACCTAGTGTAATTTTTGCCAATTTTTAGATTTCTTGTTCATTTAACTAGATCAACCAGGTAAACCTAGTACATTTTTATCACTTTTTCAATAGGTTTCTGTATTACTTGGTCAACTAGATCAACCCAATTTATAAGGTTTTGATAGTTTTCTCCAAGGTTCTTGATCAACAATCTTATCTATTTTCATCTCCTCAAGTGAGTTTATATTTCTTTGTATCTTTTATTTTCTATACTTTCCTTTCACAGTTTTTAGTATTTAAAATTTCTCTTGCATAGTCAATTAGGTCAACCCTATGGACTTAGTTTTGTGTTCTAAAATAACTAGGTCAACCTAACTGACCTAGTTCATTTTTAGACTTTGCTTCCATAGTAGAGGTTCGATCCTATTGACCCTATTTTATATGATTATCTATATAGTTTGTCAGCTATACCTTATTTCAAAGTTGGAATAAACCATAAATGTTAATCATATTTTTCTTTTCATTTGCTTTGATGCTTATAATAGCTCACATAGTCTAATTAAGTGGTTTTCAAATAATCATTTAGTTGCACTATTTTTATTTTTTTGCACACATAACCAAACCACATAAACATCAACAAGCATTTAAACATTTGACTACCCAAGCTAACCTACTTGGATTTCATCACCAAGGAGGAAGCTAACTTGATGCTCTGGTCAAGTATAAAACATAGTTAATGGTATATTTTGGATAAGCACCTATTACCCTTATTATTTCAGTGCGTGAAGTGAGGGGGTAGGCCCTAATACCAAGCCTGTATCATTGCCACTACAATCCCTTATTTATTACTATTTATAACTAGATGAAGTGAGAGCTCATTTTTGGCAAGGAAGGACTACCTACAATAAGATCACACTAAAATATATTATTTTTTAGATGAGTATGAAGGGTAGACTACCTAGCAATGCTAGATCAAAGAAGTGAAAGCTCCCTTGAACAGATGTCAATCCACTCCCCTAATGATAATAATGTTCTGATAATGGAAATGAAAGATGATAAATTGATAAGAACATGAATATTTATGTAAAAAAATAAATAATGTACATATTCAATAAAAGGTAGCACAGTGGGTCAATACCATGAAAAAGTGGATCAAGGTCAGGTTTAGAGGATCTGAGCAGGGTCTATAGACAGGCTAGAAATAAAAATGGGGTTTGATTGGGTGTGAAAGGGAAGGAAATAACAATCTATTATTTTCCTTGATAGTGACCATCATTAGTTAGGGTAACCAATGATGGTTAGGTGACTGATGATGGTTGCTATAACTGTCGATGATCATAGTAACCATCTAAGGTTACCTGTAGAAGTGTGGTAGATTATTTGAAGTGGGATTGGTGGGAGGTGGTTGATGAAAATAAGGTAGAGTGTGGATTCTTGGGGTGAGGGGTAATGTGCAGGTGATTTTATCTAAATAGGAAACTTCAATAAAGAAAGGAAATGCTAAAAACAAGATGAGAATACCTATATAATACAAGGTGGAGACTAGTAATAATATGAAGAAAAATGGGTAGCATATTAGTAGTACAACCTTCAATAGTGATGCACATAAAGTTTTAGGGTCTTGGATACATACATAAATAAAATAAGAGAGCCTGGATATAAATTTTTGAGATCCTCATCTCTTCCAAGTTCCCTCAATCTATAGCCCAAACTTGCTAAGTGGGGAGGAAGGAAGTTGCTAAGTTAGTCCAAGATAGACATACTAATTTGGAAGGAAAGCTATAAGGTATGCATGGGAAAGTTTCCATGTTTTTACTTGTGCATGCCTTATTCACAATTGGAAGTTTTGGTGTCAAGGAGGGAGACCTGACCATTGATGGTTAGGCTAACCATCGACCCCTAAATATAAAAAAGTCTAAAAGGGGTCCTAAGTTGAAGCATTAAAATGTTTTAGAAAAATGACTTAGGTTTTCTAACAAATGTTAGAGTAAATAAAGGTGTTTTTAAGTGTAATCTAACTAAGTGAATAGTTAGATAAGGGTTAAGGATAGGTCTAAAGTAGCTTGACATCAAAAACTAATTGAAGGGACATTTTTGAGTGTCTAAATTTTGCCCTTTTTTATTGTGCCACTTTAGGTCAATTAAGCTGTAGAATAAAAATGAAGTGTTGACTGGCCAAGGTTTGGTTACCTTGAGTATGGGAGGAGGGCATTCCCCCTTAAATTGGGAGTCAATGAGGTAACACCAAAATTAGGTCATGGGTTGATAACAGGTAAAATGGAGGTCATGAGGTGGGTGAAAAAACGTTTTGACATTTGAAATGCCAATACATGCATAAAATATGAATAAATGCAAGAGTCAAAATCACGTAAAGACTAAAATTGCCAATGTTGAGAATAATAATTTTGGGTGTTAGGATAAGGTATCTAGTCCTTAACATTAGTTATAGCTGATTGGCCCACACATATCAAGTCTCCTAGAGAAGGTTAGTATTTTACCTAGGTATCTTAGGTAGGAAGTTTTCTTGAAAAAACACAAATGGTTATGTCACGCACAAGATGGTGCATAACGAAAAAGTTTAACATGCTAAAATTGGTCAAAGCGGTCATCATGACTAAAGCAAGGTCATCATAAAGCATGTGAATATGTTGGTTTAAAAGGTGCCAATATTAAGGTGGACATGGATAAATGGGTTGAGTGGTTGGTTAGGTGGGGCATGGCCAAGATGAGTCTTGATGCACTAAGTAAGAGGATGTTGCCTACATAGTCCCATGGAGAGTAGATCCAACTTGGACTTCAGGCATAATGTAGTTCTTACTGGTTGGGGGAGAAGGTGACTCCTGAATAGGTCAAGATGTGGTAAGAAATGGGTTTCTCTATTTAAATGTGATACAAGGTTTAGTTTAGGTAGGAAAGGATGAGAAAGGTGGAGTAAATAAAAGAAAACCCTAACCATCAATGATTAGGGCTAATTGGTGATGGTTAGGTAACTATTGATGGGTAGGATGAACCATTGAGGTATATGGAACCATCAACAATTATGGTCAATCAATGATGGTTAGGAGACCATTGAGGGTTGGGTGAAAACCCCAAAATTATGGTAAATAGGTAAACAATCAAACATTTATCCTCATTTATGAAGGTGGTGATTTGTGGTTTTGTCCTATCTAAGTGTTTTTATATGAAGAGTAATTTCAAGTGCTTATAAGGGTGTTGAGGTGTCAATACTAGATTGGTGGTTGTGATTGAGAGTGTGATCAAGTGGAGTTGAGATGGATGTTGGAGGTGCACACGGTCAGGTAGCAGGACATAGATTGAGATGTTACCCCCAGTCATGAAATGAGGTAGGTTTTACTTTGAATTTGTGAATGTTTATAATTTATAGTGATTAAAAGGTAGTGAATGTTATTAGGAATGGAAAATTAGTTGGGTAAAAACTACCATAGGTTTTAGGTTTGGAGGGTATGGGGTTTAGAATTCTGTGGAAAATGGGGAGAATAATAGGAGAATGATAAGGAGAGTAGGAATAGGAGTTTTATTAAGGGGAACAAGGGTGAGAAGAGGGGATTTGGGGTGAGGGGTGTCTGGGAGGTTAGGGGTTTAAGGTTTACCACTGAAAATTAACCTTAAGGGGGAAAATAGCCCCCAAAAAGACTATTGACGGTCAAGGGAACCGTTAATAGTTGATAAAGGAATGGGTTTGAGTGGGGAAGGGATAGAAGGTAAGTAAATGACATTAATGTTTTAGCATATGGACTAATGTGTTGTTGATGGGTTACAAAGTGAGGAGTATATTGGGTAAAGGGTGGGGTATTAGTGCATATTTTTCATGAAAAGAATCTAATAGTAATGTAGATGGATAAACGTATGAAAGTGTAGGTAACCTATTGGGAGTTGAGATAGTGGACATTCTAAGGGGTAGTGGTATACAAGTTTTGTGAAATAATAGGCATAGGTTTGAAAATGATAGGTAAGAATGAGATGATTTGCTTATGATTGACATGATGGTTTTATAGGTGTGAGATCAGATCTAGCTATGAGATCAAGTGCCTAAGATTTTTGTGAAGGTGAGAGATGCCATGTTCACAAAGGACTGGTGACATATAGAGGTTATTGGGTTTAGAGTGATAAACCACTACTAGTGCCTTCTTAGAGATCCTAAAATGATAGTTGTTCTCATCAAGAGATGAGACTTGAAAACTAATAAATTTTGGTTACCAATGGGAGAGATGAGCATCTTATTAGAGGATGTACACAGGATCACATGCCTACCTATCCATGGAGACCCTACCTACCACATAGAGAGCAAGGAGATTGATGAGTGCATGAAGTTCCTATATGGGGATGATAGAGTGAATGTAGTTCCATTTTAGAGGGTTTAGTATTAGGTCACTGTACTAGAGGGCCTAAGGAGAGAGGCACTTATTAACTATGCTATAGTTAGTGGTGATATGTTATGCTTTACTAGATTTGGTTGGGGTGAAGTTTCCTTATGTTTTTTTAGGGGTTCTCATGGAGTTGATACTTAGAATGACTATTTTTGGATGGGGTTAGGTTATATTGGTTCAAATTTATAAAGAGCTATGGAGCTTCAGATGCATAGGTGATACGACATCAGTGTGGGGTTCATGCTTCACTATTGGGCATATGAGCACATATGAGTACTAAGACCATTGGGTCTACTGATAGAGGGGTACCTAATAATAAACTACATAGTTAGATTTTATTAGTCAAGGAGGAATGGGGTGATGGAAGGGGCTGGTGGTGGGTTGAGGGATACTAATTGGTTTTGAGGTGCCTTGGAGGGATTAGTGCCTAAAGACATAGTTTGGAGGCCATATAGGACTTGGCTTGTATGGGTTGGATACCAATACCACACACTAGCCTTGTAGAGTTGGAGATGGGTATTTGGGAGGCAAAATGGAGAGATTGAGCATATCTCATTTGAGAGGGTACATATATAGTTTAGACTTATTCAGGGCATCCCTTTGGATTTTTTACAATATAGGAGGGAGGATGTAGAGTTTTTGTTACCAAAGCCATATCCATAGGAGGAAGAGTTAGATAATGAGGAGTTGTCCTTTAGAAATGGAGATGATGTAAGAATTATGGTAGACTATCCTGCATGTTATCAAGGTAGGTATGCAGTGGTTAATTTTGGTTGGGGAAATGGGGATTAGGAGTCAATGGATGTTGATCTAGGATAGAGGCTAACATAGGGTGATCCATCAGTAGTGATAACACTGATGATAGCATAGGCTCAAATTACCATGTTATAGGGGTAAATTGCTACTATTCAGGGTTAGCTAGGAGGAGTGACAATGTAGAGAGATCAGGACCAGACACAAGTTACCGCTTTACATGGTCAAGTGGCCATTTTACATAAGTAGGTTACCACAATGATAGGGGAATGGGGTTAGGTGAGGGTCTTGCTTGATTAGTGACACAAGAGAGAGACTCTATGTGGAAGGCCAGTATAGTAGTGGTGGCACCTATAAGTTTTGTTACACAATCTATATATCTAGTAGCCATATAGGAGTTGCATTACTATGAAGGCATTATGCTAACATAATGTCCTAATGAGCCAAGGTGGGGAGAGTATTATATTGGCTTGGCTAGTGAAGTAGTGATTATGGACCTAAGTTAGTGGGTTATGGTAGTGGTTCATCTGATAGGGCCTCTACTTGGGATAGGTATAGGTACTGAGATAAGCATAGGTATAGGTATAAGTGTAGGTGTTGGTGTGGATGGGGCCAGTGGTAGTGGTGCCCCAGGATCTTGACATGAGTTTTCGGTGTAGATGTATTACTTGATTTTGATACCAACCTGCATTCCATGGATGTGAGAGGTATATATGATTGAGAGATATGTACATGTGTAGATACTTATTAATGTGTGTGTGTGTGTGTGTGTGTGTGTGTGTGTGTGTGTGTGTGTGTGTGTCTATATATATATATATATATATGATTCAAATGTTTTTATGATTTCATGTTTTATGAGATGGATGCTTATGTGTTGATGATGTGTTGGGTATGACTGATGTTGATTTTAGATGTTATAGATGATGATCATGTATGATACTTATGACAATGATAATTACCTTGCTTAGTATAGGCATGTGATGATATAGGGTTTAAAGTTTAAATGAAGATTTTATTTTGATTATTATATGATGTTCCTATTTTGATATGAAGGAAATATGTGATCATGATGTTAGAAAATGTTGTATTAGGTGCTACTTTTGATTTTATTGTTCATGATATGTTTTTTTATTATGGATTATGATGTTGTGATATGATTTGATAAGTTTGTAATTTTTGAGAAAGAATGATAAGAGACAACATCCTTGTGAACCAATATAAATAGAAAGAGGCATGTTGGGTTCATTGGCAAGGACCCTGTTAGACCAAGGTTAGATAGGATATTAAATAAAATAAACCTCTAATAGGCTTCACATTAGCTAATATCTAGTGAAAAGGTATCATTATAAACACAATGTTTCCAAGTGAGCTCATAGTCCCTTGATTTGTAGAGGGTATATAGGAAAATCGGATGATAGGTAAATGGAGGGAAAAAGGGATAAGGTAGGAACCTAATGTGGTTTTAATTACCCTTTTTAATAGGTGACCTAAGAACTAGAATAGAAAAGTCCATACCATAACAAGGTGTAGACTGATCAATGTGGGAAGTCTACAATAAATTTTTTTTATGAGAGAGCTGATTATGGCCCTTTTGTGGGATAAATTTATTTTAATGGGAGTCATTAATTTAATGAATTTATGAAAAAAGTTAAGCTGATCAATGTGGGAAGCTTTGAATACTTTGATTGAGCTGATTGTTTCTTGTATGAATAGATTAGTTTTGACATTTTGGCTTAGCCATCCTTCAAGGGAGTGGTCTAAGTCTGATTATGATAGTTGTCCTTCAAGGGATTAGTCTATTTGTTTTTGAATTTATTCGATAGCTGTCCTTCGAGGGAATGATCTCTCTTAGAAGAATTGACACAAATGATATTTTATATCCCATGTAGAATATTTAAATGTTGTTTTAAAGATGGACATATCTATTCCTTATTAGAGGTTGACCTTCAAGCAGGTATGATTTTTACCATAAAAGGTGGTTGCTAGGTAAGAAAAAGTGGTTTTGGAAAACAATTGACTATGGGATTCCATCTAGTTAAAGATGAAAAGTATCCGTGAAAACCATGCCATGAGTAGAGCTATGGTACCCATGTTTAAGATTAGGTTAAAAAATTATGGTAGGTAATCACATGGGTCTATTGTAATCAAATTTCCCCAAGAGGAATAGGGTAATAGTGTAAAAGGGGGAGAAGTTTATAAACCAAGGGATGATCTTAAGTTAGACCATGGGGTTCATTAGATCTCCTTTCACAATAGAAGGGATGTAGATGTGAAGCATTGAGAGGCTCAGGGTCTTGTTTGCCTTCAAGAGAGGACAAATGATAAGCTCTTGATCCATAGTTATGGGTGATGATGTAGGGTCAATCCAATTGAAAGAAAATTTACCCTTTTTTCTCTTCTCCATGTTTTTCATGTGTTAGTTTTATTTAAGGATGAGGTCTCCAATGTTAAATTACCATTATTTTAGATGTTTATTATAGGCATGGGTTATACACTCTTGGTAGACATGAAAATGGTTAAGGGTAGCAAGGCAATGCTTATCGATCAATTCAAGGCATGTGAGGCATTCTTCCTCTTTAAAGATGATGTCTTGTAAGGATATGAAAAGAGAGGGAATATGGAATTTGAGAGATAAGACAAATTTTGCACCAAAGACCAAGGAAAAAGGTGTAGTACCTATTACAGTTTGGATACTAGTGCGGTAGGCCCATAAAGCAAATGGGATGTGTATGTGCCAATCTCATCCTAAAACACTTACAACTTTGGTTAGCATCTTGATGATCGTTTTGTTGGAAGATTCTATGTATCAATTTACCTATGGATGATAAGGTGAGGGATGACTTATCTTGATGCCAAAAGCATCACAGAGGGCTTAAAATTTCTTGTTTTTGAATGATTTTCCATTGTCACTGATGATTTTGTGAGGGACACTAAAATAATAGATAATGTGATGATTGATAAAATTAATCATTTTTTGGCTTTGATCAAGATGAGGGGGATGGCTTCTACCCATTTTGTGAAATATTCAATAGTGGTGATGATAAGTTGGTGTCATTAGGATGAGTGAGGATTGATTTATCCAATGAGATCAAGCCCCCACTATGATAAGGGATAATAATCTTTGGATACCTAAAGTTCATGAAAAAGTGTGTGATGTAAGTTAGCATGTTTTTATCATTTGACACATTTTTTTACATAGTCACAACAATCCTAATTGAGGGCAGTCCAAAAGTAGCCAAGGCACAAGATTTTTTTGGTGACAATGAGGCCATTAAAATGTCCCCCATAAATTCTATCATGAGTTTCTTTAATGGCATGGGAAATATCATGACTACATAGACAACAAAGAAGAAGTCCATCAAATCCATGTTTGTATAGGATTCCCCCTAGTTTGGTATAATGAGAGGCACCTTGCACAAAGGCTTTTCAGGCATTATTTGAGAGGTCAGATGAAATAATGCCAAGTTTAAGGTAAATGAAAGTTTGGTTATACCAAATGTGAGAAGGATACGCCTCCACACTAAAAATGGTAGGAAGGTCTAAACTAATATATGAAGGTTTGATGAAGTGATGGATGGTAACAAGTATTTTAGATTCAACAGGTTGAGAGGGATTTTGAGAGGCAAGGGAGGCCATTGTATCTACAAATATATTAGTAGATTGGGGTACCAACTGAATCTAATATTGTAAGAGTTTATCAATGAGAAGTTTATACTTTAACAAAATATCATTTTTTCATTGATAAGAATCATTGACTTGGTTGATCATGAGTTGGGAATCACCAAAGACAAAAATGATTTTGATTCCCAAGGTGAAAGTGGTTTGGAGGCTGATGACCAAAGCTTCATATTTCACCATGTTGTTAGTACACTCAAAGTTGAGTTTAAAGGAAGTGGGAGAGGTTATCCATGAAGGGGAGTAAGAATTACTCCTGCACCCCCACCATGTTGGCATTTAGAGCCATAAAAAAATATGGTCATTTGGTAGGGGGTTCTTCCTAAGAAAGAGTCATAATAGACTTATCTAGAAAGGTCAATGGAATGGGTTGGTTATTTAGTAGGGGAGCCTTAGACAACTAGTCAATGATGACCTACCCTTTAATGGATTTTTGGTGAAGAAACTCAAGATCAAACTCAGTAAGAAACATAAGCCATTTAGCCATATGTTAATTTTGGTATGGTTTGGAGTGCATATACTTGAGGGGGTTGGTGTTGGTGATAACACAAGTTTTATGGTTAAGAAGGTAATGACAGAGCTTAGAGGTGATGAAATGAGAGTAAGACAAAGTTTTTTAGGGTGGGTAGACTATGTCTCATTTCCTATAAGCATGCAGCTAATATAATAGATGGCTTGTTTTTTATTTTGTTCATCCTGATGAGCAAGCATCGCACCTAAAGAGTGATCAGTGGTATATATGTAAAGGTAAAAAGGTTGGTCATACTTAGGTGGGATATGAACTAGTAGAGAAACTATGTACTTCTTAAGTGAGTCAAAGGCTTATTGACAATCTTTGGTCCATTTAAAGGAGACATCTTTTTTTAGGAGATGGTGAAAGTGTTGGCACCTAACTGATAGCTAGGAGATGGAGTGATGGATAGATTGAAGTTTTTACTATAGGCTATGAAGTTGTTTAAGGTTTGTTGGAGGAGGTATCTCTAGGATAGCCTTGACCTTAGTAAGATCAATTTTAATTCCACATAGGGAAATGATAAAGCTAAATAAATTCCAAGAGAGGACCCCAAAAATGTATTTCCTAGGATTGAGCCAGACATGGAATTGTATTAGTCAATTGAAGATGATAGCAAGAACAACTAGGTGATCCTTGCCGTGTTTGTATTCTCAAGGATATCCTTCACATAATATTCTACAATATTAAGGATAATATTATGGAAGATATAGGTCATGGTTCATTGATAAGTCACTTTTGTGATTTTTAAACCAAAAGGAATGACCCCACAGCAGAAGGTTCCCCAAGGAGTAATGAAGGTAATTTTATGTTGATCAAAAGGGGTGATCAAAATCTGTTTATATCCTAAAAATCCATCCATGAGGGATAACATCTCATGGCCCATGGTAAGATCAAATAGCTAGTTGATGTTGGGTAAAGGAAAGTCATCTTTGGGGAATGCAAGGTTAAGGTCACATAAATATACACAAAGATAGAGTACCCTAGTGGGTTTGGTAACGGGAACAATATTAGAGACCCATTATCAATAGTCAATTGGTTGAATAAAGTTTATAGATAGAAGATATTGAAGTTCTTCTTTGATGAGAAGAGCTATGAAAGGGTGCATTTACGAAGCTTTTATCATACTGACTTAGCCTCAAGATGGGTAATAATGTTATGGAGAGCAATGGAGGGGTCAATCCTAGGCATATCTTGATAAGACCATGCAAATGAAATGTTATGATTTTGAAGGAAGGTGGGATAATCATGTTTCTCTTCTGAGTTTAAGTATTATCCAAGTTTAATGATATGAGGATCCTCTTGGGTCCCCAAGTTAATGTCAATAGTTGATTCATTGAGCATGGTTTGGTTTTTAGGAGGGAGAGATTTATGGATATAAGAATCTCTTACATCAAGGTAGGTGAGGATGGAATCATCATTTTGATGTTGAATGGTATGAATTGTGGGTGAATCATGGTTGATCATTTTGAGATAGATGAGGGGAAAGGTTTTGGCTTAGCCACCTTGCTGATAGGTCAATAGGCCTAAAATAATGGTACTGATAAAAAAATTGGATGGAATGATGTTAGAGTCTTCATATTGGGAAGATGAACTAGGTGAGGATGGAGTTTCTTCCATGGGGGTAGCAGTAGGTTTTGGTGAGGTGCACTCTTCTGGTGGTTCAAACCTGAGCCCAAAAAGCTCATGAGATTTTTGAGTTTTGATAATGGGCAATTTGTGAGGTCCTTAATCATAAAGGCCCATACCAAATCCTTTCTAATCATAGTGATGAAGATAGGTTTTGTCAATGGCTAGATTGGTTAGATAGGAGAAATTGGAAGTGAAAGGTTGAATATATGGAGTGGTGATAGGAGTGAGGAGTGGTCGATCAAGTCCCCCATAGACAAAATATGTTTGATTGGTAGGGAGTCTAAAGGGGAAGGTTCCTATGTTAGGGTCATAATAAGGGTCATTATAAAGGTTTCCATATTCTTGGGGAGTGGGAAAGGTATCTAAGGCTAAAAGTCAATATTCCCCAAGGGAGAGATGTTGGAAAGTTTGTGCCAAGGAGTCCTCAATAGGGATCTAGGAAGAAGAGATAGATGCACTTGTTGAGGCTTCATCATTATTGATAGTAGAAGCACTATGGGTCAAGGTTGATGGTGCAGTTGTGTTAATAGGGTTAGTTGATTGTGTAGGAGATGAAGGTGGAAGAAAGACATCATTAGGCCTATAGGTCATATTTTAAGATGTAAAAGGACTGGGATTAATCTTGATAGTTATAACCTATCCTTCATATTCAAATTTGACACAATGGTGTAAAGTAGAGGGGATACACATCATAGCCCATATCCAAGTTCATCCAAGTAGAATGTTATATTGAAACTCACCCTCTACAACATAAAATATCTCAAGGATAGTGTGATTCCTCAAGCATATTAGAAGAATAATAGTCCCCAAGGTAGTGTCTGTTATGTCATTAAAGTAGCAAATAACCATTGTGATTTCAACCATGATGTTATTTGGTAAATGCAGCTAATCGAAAGCATGAGAGGAGATTATGTTGATGCTAGATCCTCCATTAATCATCACTCTTTTGATGTGGATGTGATTAATGTATGTGGTGACAAAGAGAGGTGGGTTAGACTCTTCAAAATGGGTTTGGGGTATCTTAGAATCTTGAAAGGTAATGACAAAAGAATGTTGGAGGGTCCCAACAAAGGATGTTAGAGGTTAAGGGTCATCTGGTTAAACCTCTATAGGTTATAAAGCATCTAATAATGCTTGATGATGATGGGGTGAGGTGTTGATCAAGTTGTAAAGGCTCATCTTTACCGAGGCTTGGTGAATTTACTTCAACATGATTTGTCGAATGGATATAGGAGAATTGGTGGGGACTGCACCCAAGATATATACTTTGGGTCTAGGTGAGGGCATAGGTGGAAGTATTGGTGCTTGAGCTTGGTTGGAAGGCTGAGATTCTAAAGGATATGTCAATAGAATAGATGCATGGGCTCTTCTCTTACCTTGTTATTGTGCTTGAGATTGGGTAATCATGTGAATGGTGTGGATAATAGGATTGGTTAGAGTAGGTGATTGCTTTGGTTCCTCCCCTTCACTTTGAAATGAAAAATGAAGAGAAAGTATAGGCAAGGTTTATAGTTGGATTGGTTGGGTTGATGGTTGGGTTGGCTGGGCTAGTAGTCAGATTGGTTGAGTTGGTGAAGGTGGTTCATCAAATATGAAATCATCCTCAACATATAGGCTAAGGACAAGGGCTTGGAGAGATTTGTAGTTCTCTGTATCATGTCCTAGTGTCTATGTTATGCACAAATAAAAGTATCATTGAACTAGGAGGGTTTGCTATTAGAAGGGGTAAATGGCTTGATGGGTGGTAGTTTAATAGAAGACGTTTGTAACAACCTCTATAAAATAATTACATAGGGTTCATTTAGAGTTATTGGGGGTGTCACATTGCTCATTAAAGAAATGGGGATCTTCTTAGGCATGGTATTAACTTTAGAAGGGATAGGTGGCTGAATCACCTTGGTACATGGTTTAGTTTGAGTTGGCATAACTATGATGGGGTTATCGGTGGGTGGTTTCAAAGTAGAGGATAAGGGGTTGATAATAAGTGGAAAGGTGGAGGGGGATAGACTAGCTAAAAATGATTAAAAATTTGATGTCTTGGGTGATGGAGGGGTAGGAATAGAAAAGGGAATTGGTTTGATTGAAGTGGAATAGGTGATTGGGATGGTAGAAGGGTGGGGTCCCAAAATAGATGGTAAATGAGAAAGAGGAAACATAGGTTGAGCTCAAGGATAAGGCTTAGGTAACTGCACCCTTCGATCTATCTTGGTTAGTAGTTTTATTAGGTGGACTACAGGGGTTAAGATCTAATTTGATGGGCAGATGGGTGATTCTAGGTATGGGAAAGATACTCATATTCTTGGTTGGTCTAGTGAGAAAATTATGAGATGATCTAGGTGGAGGTGGGTGATATGGTTCTCTCATGTCTTGGGAGTAAGGAATGTTTGATGATGGGGTGTTAATAGGTTTAAGGGTGGATGCTAATGAAGTCGAGGATTCAAATTTATTTTGGTATGGGAGCCCTAGATGGTGCTAAAAGGTGGCTTTATCCAAGTTAGGTTGTGAGGCAAAATTTAGACTTTGCACTAGCTAAGAAAAGGGCTTGTAAATGGGTTTGGTTCCTTGATTAGTCTCTTCAAATGTTATGCCCTTAGGTGAGGAATAATGTATGGTTCCTTCTTCTTGTCTTGAGCTAAAAGGTATTTCTAGTTGGGTGAAGGATGTAATGGTCACTTGTGGGGTGATTTACAAAAGGGGAATGGATGATTCTTTGATCAAGGATGTAGGTATGGTCATGGTTTATTCTTTTGATTGGGTATTCAAAGGAGAGGAGGAGGGTTGTATCATTTCAATTGGTAGGGTAGAAGAGGAGATGTTTAAATCAATGGTTTCTTTTATGGAAGGAGAATTAGGTGGGGTATGGTTTGGTCCAGTGAAGACATGGGGTCTATAGCTTATTTTATTTGGGTCTCCAAAGGGATAAGAGGTAAACTTGTTTCTTTCATGGGTGAGGTTGGTGAGGAGGTGATAGAAGTGTGGGGCTCATCCCCCATGGGTTCATTTATGATGACATTTATTGTGTGTGCCTCATGGGATGATGATGGTTCAAAGTTGTTGTTATGGGGTTGGGCTAATGGAGTATGATTAAAAAAAGGTTTGTGAAAAATATCAAGAGACTGATTAGGAGGTGTGTTTGGGTTGTCAAATGACAATTCACCATTGTCAATGAAGTTTTGGACAAGTATTTTAAAAGTGTTACATCAATTTATGTCATGTATAATAACCCAATGAAAAGCATAATGGTCATTTTCATTGTACCACTCAAGCACAAGGCGAGAGGGGTCAAATGATTGGGGTGGATTGATTCATGGCAGTTGGATAAGGTTAGCTTTGAGAAATTTACCCAACATAGAGGCATAAGATTCCCCTATAGGTTTGAATTGTTTAGGCAGAACCCAATTTTGGTTTTGGTTTAGTGGGTAAGAAGGGTTGGAAGGCGTGGTTTGATGTGGTTGGTTAATAGATAGAGGTGGGGTAGTTTTTAAGAAAACCACATTTGTGGATGTTTTGGCTTTGGTATTAGTTGGGTTTGATGTTTTGGTGGAAGAGTGGTCATTGGGTTTAATAGTGGAATTCTTATTTTGAAATTTCAACTTACCCTCATCTATGGCTCAATTTTCAAGTTTGTGTGCCATTGTGAATGCTTCATCAAAGGTTTTAAATATTTGTACATGAAGGGTGAAAGCGATGTGTTTTGTGCAACCCCTAGAGAAAAGTTAAATGAGTTCTATTTGGGGTAGTGAAAAGGATAGTTGATTAATGAGACCTCCCCACCATACAACAAAGTCATTAATTGATTCATCATCAAATTGCTTGATAGAATAAAGATTATGGAGACCTTCTTGGATATGTTCATCAAAATATTTTCTAAGAAGATTTGGGTGAGTTGGGAGAACAAAAAGATAGAGTGCCTAGGAAGTTCATTGTACCAATCCAAGGTAGGTTGTGATAGAGACATAGTGAAATTTTGGAGGAGGAGGGCATCATCATACATGATCAAGTAACAATAATGGTAGAACACCCTCAAATGTTGTTGAAGATCCTCCTTACCCTAAAACTTAGAGAGTTTTAGAATCTCCCACTGAGGAGGATAAACATGAATTGGGACATATGGGTTGATAGGTTTTTTGTAGATTTGGTCATAGGATAAAAGGTTATGTGACCTAGAGATAAATGACTTGAGTTGGGTAATCTTATCTACGAGCATCCTAATCAGGTTGGGTAGATACATAATTTAGTCATAAGTTCTATTAAGGTTGGGTTGTAACTATGAATTGGTATGTGATAGGAGGTATAAATGTGGGCACATATTGGTATGTGGTGACCTAAGGTTAGGATAGTACCCCAGTAAGACTGATAGGCATGAAAGGTTGAGTGAAAGGTGTCATATATCCTTACAGGTTGGGAATATATTAATATAGTGTTATGGGGGCTTGTAGGTGTTAAGTTGTGGAGCTAAAAGCTTCACTGATGCAAATGGTAGAGGTTGCTGAGTGTTAAAGTAACTGACGTCGATCTTATCAATCTATTTCTACGCTAAATCACTTTCTACATTCAAAGAAGAAATTAAGAAACTAAAAGAAATGGTCAAGGCTAGAAGATACCTGGATATGGTCGTGCACACCGAAATCAGACGTTGGAAGGTACTCCTCTTTGGCTGTGGAGGAATGACACCTGCAAAGAAAAATAGACTAAACACGAAAAAATGTTAGACGAAGAGATGGTGGGCTGTCAAGTAAACGCTTGATCCATGAAGTACAAAGACTTCCTTAAGGGATATCAACCCACTGATTAAAAACAAAATATTTGACTGGTAGAAATGAGAGACAAAATGAAAGAAAATAAAAGATGAAAAATAAAATGCGTACCTGATATGCAGAAAAATGCTCTGCACAGTCGCCGATGTCGGTCTCTGTGCCGGCGTCGGTCAAGAAGAGTGCCGACATCGGTTGAAATGCCAGCGTCGGTCGGGGTAATGATCGGCGTCGGTCGGGGCAACAGTTTTGGACAGGGTCTGGTCAGGTTTGGATAGAGTTTTGGATAGGTTTTAGTGTTGCAAAATGGTGTCTGAGGGTTAAGGAGTCAGTTTAGGAGTTAGAAGGATTGTTTGGGGGTTTTTACAGGGATCTGGGTAGAGTGACTGTATATTTAGGAATGGTAGATAGAGTTGATACGAGAAGAAATAAGGTCTCAGGGCTGTAGTCTAAGTCTAAATAGGAGTTGATGACAGTAAATAAAAAACAATAACCAGAGAATAAAACAAAAACACAGAGCAAGATACTTACCTGTTACACACTGAAGACATGATAAGAGACATGATTGAAGTTGTCGTTGTGCTGCCAGATGACCGAAGCAGAGTTCCTGTACTGGAGAGAGAGAGACATGAGAGATTGATTGGATGCCAAAAAAATGGTGATCGTTCGGTTGGATGCAAGAAAATTGGTTGATCATTCGGTTGGATGCAAGAAAACTGGTTGATCATTGCTGTGGGGTTCAGATCAAAGAAAATGTTTTGATGCCGCAGGTCCGATAACCAGTTTGCCAAACCGATTGGCAACTGAATAACAGATAACAGATTGAGAAACAAATTAACAGATGCAGTTTAAAGCTAACTGACACTGGCAGGAATGCTGATGTCAGCCAAAAAGGTGACCGACGTCGGCGACGTCGATCGAGTAGTGACCGGTATCAGCAGATGCATAATGGAGACAGAGGTTAATTTTAGCTTTCTACTCACTCTTACATGCTGCCAGGGGTAAGGCTTGTGGGAAAATGGTCGACAGGGGTTAAGGGGAGGATGACAAGGGTTAGACACAATTCTGGTGTCTACATTTGCCCCTTTTTGTCTTGTTGGTTATTCTTGACGAACTGCAAGACAAAAACAGGAGGTGGTTGCCCCAGGTGTGGGATAAGGTCGATTTTGTCTTGTTGGTTGTTCGAATGAACTGTAAGACAAAAAACAAGAGGATTGCCCTGATTATGGATGAGGTATTCCCCCTCAAAGCAGGAGTCAAAGGAAGGGAACTGGGAATCGGGTGCTAATTTGACAAAGAGTGAATGAAAAAGAGGTGAGAATGAACGTTGCAAAAGTCGTGATTGCGCGCATACCACTTCACGAGATGATCAGGTCAAAGTGTCATAGGTCAAGGGTCGAGGAGTGCCAAAATTGAAGTAACCGGGCCCCAGCATTTAGTCATCTGCTGATTGGGTTATTCAATCTAAGCTGAAGCTCCAAATGGTCATCGTGTTCCAGGTATCCTGGGCTCAGGAAGTGCTCCTTGAAACACGAAAAAGTCACAAATAGTGTGGATCAACCGGCTTGCGATCCTATACTTTTGAGGGTCCAAAAATAGTCTACGCACAATTTTGCTAACCAGTCATGGGGTAGCATGCATGCAAAAACAACCAAGGCAAAATTGTCCTGGAAGTAGTCAAAGTCGGAGGAGATAGGCATGATCTCCAATGGTCATTGGTTGAGGTGGAGGAATGGATGAAGGAATGGCCAAGCTAACCTCAGAAGACCCCATGTCAACTGAGTGCTACCTACATAGCCCCTATGGAAGGGCCTCTGGCCAATGTAGTTCTCCCTAAAAGGGAGGAAGGGTCAAAGGGATGGAATTGGTCTTGGTCGAGGGCAAGGTCATGGGCAAAAGGAGGAAAGAAGGTTTGTACATCAGAGAGATGAAAAAATGAGGGTGGTCGAGCTAACCCCAGATGATGTCATATCAGCTGAGTGCTACTTACATAGCCCCGGTCATAGGGCCTCAGACCAATGTAGTTCAGAAAAAGAGTCCGAGTGGTAGACATGTGGTCAAAATGGTCGATAGATTGGTCTTGGTCATGATGAGATGATGAAGGAGAAGAGATGATGTTGCAGCCTTTTCCATATTGTGTAATGGTGTATTCTGCAACATTCGTCAAGAGGTCTTTCATCCCTAGCAATTTTCCATAGTCGTGATGGATGTATGCCAAAAATGAATTGAGGTCTATTTATGCTTCAGCAAGTATTGGTTTATGCTTAACATAAATTGTGTTGGGTTGATAGTTTTCATGTGTATTGGTGTCCATAGAAACTAGTGTGAAGAGGCTATGGGAGTGGCCTGAAAAAGAGAGTTGAGTTGATTAGGATTGACAAGTGATGAAGGTGAATGTGACCAAAGTGCAGAAGAAGTGAAAAGCATATTTCTCTTTCATTGACAAGGACCAGAATGACAGCATAGATAGGGGTTATTAGAACCAAGAGCCCCATTCATGCATGACGTCGTTGACCAGATGTTGTGTTAGAATGGTAATTGAATCACTTTGACATTAAAGTGAGCTCGAAGTCCCTTGAGTAGGTGATAGGAGGAGAAAAATAGGGTAACCCGTTTTAAGAGTAGAGATAACTTTGCCCCTTTTTATAGGAGACCCTGAGACAACTATAAGTCAAGTCCATGACTCAGTTTTTTTTTTTTTAAGGTGCAGATTGATCAATGCGGGAAGTCTGTATAGAGATGTCATTTGCTTGGTGGTTAGTTGTGAAGCTGATCAATGCGAGAAGCTTCTAAGATAGTGCTATTTATTGCTAGAGTAGTCATAGCCATCCTTCGAGGGAGTGGTCTAGAATTTTGTTTAATATAAGGGCTTGTGAATAGCTGTCCTTCGAGGGAGCAGTCTATTTAATTACAGCAAATGATAGTACAACTATCCTTCGAGGGAGCAGTCTGCCTTTTGATTTTGATATTGATATGGATATTTTGACATCTTGATTTGTTTTTACAGAAATGTGAGTCATGGACAAGATTATAGAAGGTCAAGGGCTCCCTTTTATTAGGACAAAGCATCCATACATCATAAAAGGGTTATAGAGGAATTGTTAAGAGAAATAAGGATGAAAAGAATTAAGACTAAGAGGATGGGGAATTCTCAAGGGATGAGCTCAAGTTAAGTGTCAAGTGGACAAGTACTTGACTAGCAGTAGAACGGTCACAGATGCAATGCATTAAGAGGCTCAGGTTTTGGTCGTCCATCAAGAGAGGACAAACGATAAGTCCCTGATCCATACTTGTGCGTGATAATGAAAGGTCTGAGCCAATTAGGAGCAAACTTGCCTCATTTACTTTGCTCCATATTGGTCACGTGTTGATTCTCTTTGAGGATGAGGTCTCCGATGTTGAAATCTCATTCTCGCAGATTTTTGTCATAGGCGCACTTGATGCGATGTTGATAGACATGGAGATGATTAAGGGCAGCAAGACGGTGCTCGTCAAGTAACTCAAGTTGAGCTAAGCGATCTTGACAAAAGTCATCATTGGAAAGGATGTCATGTAGAGAAATGCGGAGAGACAGGATTTGTACTTTGAGAGGTAAGACAGTCTCTGTTTCATACATGAGAGAAAAAGGGGTAGCACCCGTAGAGGTTCAGATGCTAGTGCGGTAGGCCCACAAAGCAAAGGGAATGTGAATGTGCCAATCCCTTCCTGTGTCGCTGACCACTTTCATGAGAATTTTAGTGAGAATTTTGTTGGAATCCTCGGCCTACCCATTTGCTTGTGGGTAGTAAGGTGAAGAGAAACTGAGCTTGATGCCAAATGAGTCGCATAGCTTTTGGACAGTCTTGTTTTTGAAGGACTTGCCGTTGTCGGTGATGATTTTATGAGGGACACCGAAATGACAGATGATGTGGGTGCTGATGAATTCGATGATCTTGTCAGCTTTTGTGGAGACGAGAGGAATGGCTTCCACCCACTTGGTGAAATATTCAGTGGCTGTGATGATGGATTGATGATGAAGAGACGAATGAGGGTTAATCTCACCGATGAGATCTAAACCCCACTGAGAAAAAGGCCAGAAATCCTGAGCAATTTGTAAGGCATGACTAGGAAGATGAAGCAAGTTAGAGTGCTGCTGACACTTGATGCAACACCGAACATAGTCGCTACAGTCTTGATGAAGGGTAGGCCAATAATAGCCCAAACAAAGGATGCGCTTGGCAACCAAATTCCCACTGAAATGTCCACCACAAATCCCGTCGTGGACTTGCTTAATGGCCTGAGATGCTTCAGTGGAGGTGAGACAGTGAATAAGGAGGCCGTTGAAGCCTCGCTTATAGAGAATACCCCTTAACATGGTATAGCGAGTGCTACGCTTGATAAAAGCTCACCGTGCATTGTTAGAGAGGTTGGGAGGAATGACAGAAAAAGATAAGAAGTCCACAAGTTGCTTATACCAAGCATCTCATGGGCTAGGGTCTATAGTGTTGACATGATTAATGTGAAGAGAGATATAGGAAGGCAACGACACACGGTGCACCGTGGCAAAAAGTTTGGATGCAGATGAGGAAGATGGGATATGCGAAGCGAGAGAAGCCATGGTGTCAACAAAATTATTCATGGATCGAGGAACAGTCTGTAGGAGGTAATGATTGAAAGATGCAAGGAGAATGTCAGCACGGTTTTTGTACCTTTGCAAAATTTCATTTTTATAGAGGTATGAACCATCGATCTGATTGATGACGAGTTGCGAGTCGCTGAAGATGTTGATGGACTTGATGTTGAGAGAGAGGGTGGTCTGAAGTCCCAAAATTAAGGCCTCGTACTCAGCCATATTATTGGTACAATCAAAGTCAAGATTAAAAGATAGAGGCATGGGTTCCCCTTCGAGTGGGATGAGAATGACCCCAGCACCCCCACCTAGTTGACATTTGGAGCCGTCAAAGAACATAGTCATCTAATAGATGGTGTCATCAGTGGAAAGCGTAGCGATAAATTCGTCAAGAAACTCACACTGCGAAGGTTGATTGTTAGGAAGAGGGGCATCTGCTAGTTGGTCAGTGATGGTTTGCCCCTTGATAGATTTCTGCTGGATGAATTCGAGATCAAACTCAGCAAGCAGCATGAGCCACCGAGCCATATGTTGATTCTGATATGGCTTGGAGTGCATATACTTGAGAGGGTCGGTGTGGGTGATGACAAAGGTCTTGTGATTAAGAAGATAGTGGTAGAGCTTGGTAGCGGCAAAGACTAATGCCAAATAGAGTTTCTCAGTATGGGTATATCGAGTTTCATAGTCGACCAGTGTTCGGCTGATATAATAGACTGCTTGCTCATGGTGATGCTCATCTCGGTGTGCGATCATGGCACCTAACAAATGATTAGTGGCTAAGATATAAAGGTAGAAGGGTTGGTCATCTTTAGGTGGAATGAGGATTGGTGGAGAGACCAGATAGCGTTTAAGGGCTTCAAAAGCCTCTTGACAGTCTTTATCCCATGTAAAGGAGATGTCCTTCATAAGGAGATGATGAAAAGGTTGGCAGCGGTCAGAAAGCTACGAGATGAAATGACGAATGGACTAGAGCTTCCCTTATAAACTGCGAAGCTGCTTGAGATTGGTCAGGGGTGGCATTTCAAGGATAGCATGAATCTTGGCAGGATCTATCTCGATGCCACGGAAAGAAATGATGAAGCCGAGAAGCTTGCCAGAGAGGACCCCAAAGACACATTTCTTGGGGTTAAGATGAACATTGTATTGAAGAAGATGAGAGAAGATGATCTTGAGAATGGTCAGATGGTCACAGCGAAGCTTGGACTTGCCGAGCAGGTCATCCACATAATCCTCCATGATTTTGTGGAGGAGATCATGGAAAATGTAGGTCATGGCATGTTGATAAGTGGCGCCTACATTCTTCAAGCCGAAATACATGACTCGATAGCAAAAAGTCCCCCATGGGGTAATGAAAGTAGTCTTGTGCTGATCTTCTGAAGCGATCAAGATTTGATTGTATCCTGAAAACCTATCCATGAGAGATAGCATCTCATGGCCGGCCGTAAGATCAACAAGTTGGTCAATGTTGGGAAGAGGAAAGTCATCTTTGGGACAAGCTAGGTTAAGGTCACGATAGTCCATGCAGATCTGGATCCCCCCAGTTGCCTTGGTGACTGGGATGATGTTAGAGACCCACTGTGGATAATCGATGGGCTGGATGAAGGAGATAGAAAGGACATGCTAAAGCTCCTCTTTGACAAGGAGGGCAATGCGAGGATGCATATTTCAAAGCTTTTTCCTGACAGGCTTAGCCTCTGGTTTGGTGACAATGTTATGGGTAGCGATGGTGGGGTCGATGCTAGGCATGTCACTGTAAGTCCAGGCAAAGGCCTTGCTATGGTCGGAGAGGAACTGGGTATAGTCAAGATGCTCCTGAGCGTCTAAAGATTGGCCAATCTTTAAGACATAAGGAACATCGGTAGAAGGAAGGTTGATGTCAATGGTTGATTCATTTAACATAACCTGGGTCTCAGAAGGGAGGGAGTGCTGGATGAAAGAATCATCGGTGCCCATGTAAGAAAGAATAGCGTCGTCGTCAATGTAGTGGACAGTGTGAATGGTTGTCGACTCATCTTTGATCATGCTAGGAAAAATGAGAGGGAGAGACTTGGACACCCCATTGAGCTGATAAGTTAAGGGTTCCAGGCGAATGGTGTTTATGTAAAAAAAAACTAGGAGGAATGGAAACCACTGACTCCATAGGTGAAGGGGGAAGAATAGGTGAGTGTGGAGGAGATTGGTCAATGGTTGGTTCGGGACAAAGGTCTACAGGGTCTTGAGTGGGGTCATGATATCCCAGGCCATACCATTTCTTGGCATCATCATCGTTGAGCAGCTCAATGGGCTGATGGGAGCCCTGCTCATAGCGTCTGAAACCAAAACCCTTCCATGCACACCTATAAAGGTAAGTGTGTGCAAAGGCGGGGTTGCCAAGAAACGAGAAGTCTGATGTGAAAGATTGAGGTGAAGAAAGAGGATTACCATCATTAGGAGCTTGATTGAGCCCCCCATAGACGAGGTTGGTTCGGAGGTGAGGAGGACCATAAGGTACGATCATCCCGATCCAATGGTCGTAATTGGGGCTGTGATGAAGGCATCCATACTCTTGTGGAGTTTGGAACATGTCTAAGGTCAGCAAGTGATACTCCCCCAATGAAAGTCTTTGGAAGATGTCTTCCATGGGGTCTGTGGTTGTTGCTTGAAGGGGAGGTGTGAGGGCGACCACCTGTTGCAAACTGGTTAAAGCTTTCGCAGATGGAGGCAGTGCTGGGATTGATGGCTTGATAGGAATGAGGACGTCATTTAGACGGTAGGTGGTGTTGCAAGTTTTGAAGGGTGAAGGGTCAGCAGGAATGGTGTGGACTTGTCTATCGTGCTCAAATTTCACACAACGGTGCAGGGTGGAGGGGACACAGGCCATGGCACGGATCCAGGGTCGGCCCAGTAACATGTTGTATTGAAACTCTCTTTTGATGATGTAGAAGAGCTCTGGGACTGTGCGTGGACCAACGCAAATGTGAAGGACGATTGTGCCAATGGTTGTGGTAGTGGTGTCATTAAAGGAGTGCAAGATTGCGCCAGTTTTGGAGATGCAATTCTTGGGAAGAGCCAACTGATCAAAGGCATGGGTGGAGATAATGTTGATGATGGCACCTCCATCGATCATAACACATTTAATGCATGTCTGATCAACATAGGTAGTGATGAAGAGGGCGGCGTCTTGACCTTCCATGTTGGATGTGGGAATCTCAGAATCGCTGAATGTGATGGAGGCAACAGGGGCTAAAGAGTGGACAAGGGCAGCAAGTGGCTGGGGGTCCTCGGGTTGGACCTCCGCTGCCTAAAGGGCTTGGATGAGGGCTTGACGATGTTGAGGCGAGGTTTTGATGAGGTCATAAAGGGACATCTTCATAGGCATTTGGTGAAGCTGTTTCAACATGGAGTCATGGATTGGTCTGAAAGAAGAAGAAGAAGAGGGTTGAGGCGCACCAAGGATATAAATCTTAGGCTTGGGCTGTTGAAGTGGATTGATGAAAGGGTAGGTCCAAGGAATGGTGGATTTTTCTTTTGCATTGTCCTTTTGTGACCTAGTGGTTATGTGAATGGCATTGATTTCAAAGATAGGAGGTGAAGGAGATAACGGGGTTGTAACCTGTTGATGAGATGTTGATGGGTTTAAAGAGGTTGGAGGGTTATGAGAAGGAGTCAGGGGTCGGTCGAGAGCATCCTCAAAGAGAAGAGTGTCTTTCTCCAGATAGCGGCGAATGACAGCCTTGAGGGCACAACAAGTCTCGGTATCGTGTCCTCGCGTACGATGGTATAAGCAAATCTTTGTGTCGTCGAACCAGGAGGGCTTAGACCTGAGAGGTTGGAAGGGCCTGATGGGTGGAAGAGTTATGCTGGAAGTCTGCAAAAGTTTATGAAAGATCAAAGAGTATGAGCCCACTAAAGGTTTCGTGCTCGTCGATGTATGCGATGCCGGTGACTTTTGCTTGGGCGAAGTTGGAGGAGGTTTTCGTACCACCTTCTGAGTTGGTGCGGTGATAGGTGGAGATGGTACATTCTTCATGAGAGGTACCACCCTTTTGGGAGAGGGTAGGCTAGCAGTAGGCAAAGGAAGCAAGGGAGGCAACCGGCTTTGATTAGAGGTCAAAGTGGGAAGGACTCTGGTTAGGGTTGAAGGATGAGGGCCCAAAATGGAGGGCAATGGTGACGGGAGAGGAGGCATTTGCCTCTATGGTTTGGCAGTCTTCTGTGATTTGGGTTGAAGACTACTATTGGTCAAAGTCTGGTCTAAGTCCACCTTCACTTGTGGATGAGTGAGGTTGGAGACAAGGCAAACGCCAAGTGACTTGATAGGTTTAGATGGGGTAGATGCGGGTTTTGGTTTTGATGAGGTCGGTTGAGATATAGACAGTCTAGAAGTGGAAGTCTGGTTTTTGTTGAGAGTCTTGGGAGGTTCTGCCATGGGAGGATTAGCAGCATGAGATGAGAGGGCACGGGCATGTTGAAGAGCTGTGAGACGTTCCCACAATCCCTGATGCTCCACTTTCCTTGAAGGGAAAAGTTTGAGTTTCTCCACTAGTCGGGAAAATGGCTGAGAAGATGTGGGATGAGGTTTGGGTTCTTGAGAAGACGTTGACGATTGTGGGACTAAAGGTGTGGTAGTTTTGGCCCCAAGGCATGATGAAGTCGTGATGGGTTCGTCCTTGGTTGGAGACAAAGGAGAGGCAGGTTCTTCCCTGGGTGGAGAAGAAACCAGAGAATGAAGCTACTCAAGCGGGTAAAGGGCAGGGATGATTGTGCCCTCCACTTGCGGTCGAGGAGTAGGAAAGGTTGGGTCCTCCATGGGCAGCAAGAAGGAAGATGGTGAAATTGGCGGTGCTGGTAAGGTCGAGGCATCCTCCAAGATGAGAGAGGTTGATGGAGAACTAACCGAAGAAAGAGGTTCGTCCACATGTGATGGACTGATGGATGGACTCACCTCTTGAGGTTGGTTGGAAATGAAGGGCGAGACCGTATTGACTGTTTGAATGTTGTGTTCATGAGTGTTGTCAATCAAGGTCTGGACATTTTTTTGAGCTGGTGGATGATTGGGGAATGGTTATTTGAAGATGTTAATACCCTGATTAGGGGGCGCATTGGGATTTTCTAGAATGAGGTCACCCTTTTCAAGCATGTCTTGGATTATGTTTTTAAGGGTTTTACAGTTGCCCGTGTCATGACCTTTAACACGGTGGTAGTTACAGAAGTCATTTTCCCTATACCACACAGGGATGGTGCGTGAGGGATCAAATTGTGGAGGTGGTCAGATCTGGGGGAGATTGAGGACCCCTTTTTTGACAAGTTTTTCCAGCACAGATGCGTATGATTCTCCGAGTGGAGTAAACTATCACTGTATGTATCTCTGCTGAAATTGGCGGGTGGCACTCTGAGATGTGGATGGCTCAAGCTGATTAGTTGAAGGTGAAGAGGAGGAAGATCTAATAACCAAAGTGTTTGTTGAAGCTTTAGATTTAGGATTGGATGAGGAAGGCTTAGAAGAGGGGTCATTGGTCTTGGAGTTGGGATTCTTGCTCTACAACTTGACTTTATTCTCCTCGATGGCACGTAACTCAAGTTTACGGTCCATCGTGAAGGCTTAGTCAAAAGTGCAGAAGATCTGAACCCTCAAGGTGGAAGAAATATGTTTGGCGCAGGCTTGGGAGAAAAGTTCAATAAGTTCGGGTTGGGGTAAGGAAAAGGAGAGTTGATTGATGAGGCCCCTCCATCGAGTAATGAAATCAGCAATGGATTCATCCTCGAATTGGCAGATAGAATAGAGGTCTGTGATGGAGACCTTCTTGGTGATGTTGATAGAGAAATGATCGAGGAAGAGCTGGGCCAGCTGAGTGAATGTGAAGAGGGAATGGCTGGCAAGGGAGCTGTACTAGTCAAGTGCAGCACCCGAGAGAGACATAGGAAACGTGCGTAAAAGCAACGCATCGTCATGGGTGATAAGGTAACAGGCATGTTTGAATGCCTGTAAGTGCTGTTGTGGGTCTTCCTTGCTTTGAAAATGAGAAAACTTAGGAAGTTCCCACTGGCTGGGATATGGTCTGATCGGGACAGAAGGATGAATGGGCTCATTGCAAATTTGTTCGTATGAGAGAGTATTGCGTGAGCCAGAAATGGAGGTCTTTAGGCTGGACATCTTGTCCATCAACATTTTGATGATGTCTACTGACGGATTGGTAGGTGGAGCACCTCCTAGATTGTAAGGTGCTTGAAAGAGGCTAGAAGAGGTATACGACGTAGTCGATTGTACCAGTAAGGGTGCAACATACAGATGACTAGTCGTAGGGATAGAGGAGGAGACTAAGGATGGTTAGGTAGAAGGCATGGCTAGGTTCGATGTTGTTACGGGAGGTTGGTTAGAGGTAAAATGGGCCAATGGATAGGTAGCCACCCTAGTGTTGATAGGAGCAAGGGTAGGTGGAATAGAGACGACCAGATTTTGAAAGGGGTAGAAAGTGGTTGAGTGGGTTGAGGTTGATAGGGGGCCGAAACCCTGGTGGAAGTGGGCCTAATGATGGAGGGAGAGGCCACACTTGGATGGTTGGTCAAAGGCTGGTCATTGGTCGAAGCAATAGCCTAGGTGTCTAAGGGTTGAACTACGGATGCCGTTGATACAGCCACTATTTCAAGAAGAGAGGTCGGCATTCCGTACATTGGATTGCCCAAGGAGTCTCACGTTTGGCTATTCGCGAGATAGTGTTGCAAGGCTTTAACGTTGATGTCAAAGAATCATGTAAAATCTTGGTCCCCTTTTAGGACAATAGGCATTTGGGTCGGGGATGGTCTAGTAGGAGTTCTTTTAGTCTCTGAGTTGAACTCCATTATAGGGCTGGTTATGGACGGGGTAGACGGAAGCGGATGATGCCTCACGTGATCGACTAGAGCCTTGGCTTGGCTATGAGTCAGAACCATTCAAGGCAAGGAAGAACATCCTCACAAGCTCAAACAAGTAGATAAGAACTAAAAAGATGAAGAACACAAGCAGATCCTAAAACCCTAGGAGTAAATTATTAGGATTATAGTGGCTTATGCCTTAAAATGTGTGTAGAGGAAGATTGGCTTTTGAGTCGGGTCCTAGAAGAAGTAGTCTATGGATGGTTTCAGGTTAGTTATGGTGCTCAAGAAGTCTGTGTTAGGTTTCGTACAAGGCCTAGTGCTAAGGAGCAAGCTCCCCTCACTTCACGAGTCTGGTGATAAACTGGGCCCGCTTAGCCAAAATATACTTCCCCTAGAGATTAGACAATGCCAGAGAACGAAGTGGGCTTTCCCCTTGGTGATGAAATCCAAGTAAGATCACTGGGATGGGTAAGGTATCCGCTGGGGGATGAAATCCCAGTCGGGCCTTGTCTCAGGTAAGTTAAGATGTTTGTTTTGTGCAAGTGGTTTGGTCGTGTAACATCAAGTGGACTAGATTAATTCAATATGTGTTTATTAATTACTAAGTGTGGTATAAGAAATGCAAGCAAACAAAAATGAAAGTGCGATGTGTTTTAAGTCCAAGTCAAAATGTTTTATTTGTATGAAGATGAATGGAGAAAGAGTCGAAAAATATGAGTTTTGACTAGTCTAAAAGTGCAAGAAAGAAAAGTTCTTTTTAGTCCTGCTTATGATGTCATTTAGAAGAGATGAAAGAGGCGAAAAAGGAAGGAACCTAATGCACCTATATGAACAAAAGAAAGAAAGAACCCAAGGAAGGCCCTAGGGTCCCGCTGGGCATGCCAGAATGTTTCTACGCTAAATCACTTTCTACATTCAAAGAAGAAATTAAGAAACTAAAAGAAATGGTCAAGGCTAGAAGATACCTGGATATGGTCGTGCACACCGAAATCAGACGTTGGAAGGTACTCCTCTTAGGCTGTGGAGGAATGACACCTGCAAAGAAAAATAGACTAAACATGAAAAAATGTTAGACGAAGAGACGGTGGGCTATCAAGCAAACGCTTGATCCCTGAAGTACAAAGACTTCCTTAAGGGATATCAACCCACTGATTAAAAACAAAATATTTGACTGGTAGAAATGAGAGACAGAATGAAAGCAAATAAAAGACAAAAAATAAAATGCGTACCTGATATGCAGCAAAATGCTCTGCACAGTCACCGGTGTCGGTCTCTGTGCCGGCGTCGGTCAAGAAGAGTGCCGACGTCGGTTGAAATGTCGACATCGGTCGGGGTAATGACCGGCGTCGGTCGGGGCAACAATTTTGGACAGGGTCTGGTTGGGTCTGGATAGAGTTCTGGACAGGTTTTAGTGTTGCAAAATGGTGTCTAAGGGTTAAGGAGTCAGTTTAGGAGTTAGAAGGATTGTTTGGGGGTTTTTATAGGGATCTGGGTAGAGTGACTATATATTTTGGAATGGTAGACAGAGTTGATACGGGAAGAAATAAGGTCTTAGGGCTGTAGTCTAAGTCTAAATAGGAGTTGATGACAGTAAATAAAAAACAATAACCAGAGAATAAAACAAAAACACAGAGCAAGATACTTACCTGTTACACACTGAAGACATGATAAGAGACATGATTGAAGTTGTCATTGTGCTGCAAGATGACCGAAGCAGAGTTCCTGTACTGGAGAGAGAGAGACATGAGAGATTGATCATAGATTGATTGGATGCCAGAAAAAATGGTGATCGTTTGGTTAGATGCAAGAAAACTGGTTGATCGTTGCTGCGGGGTTCGGATCAAAGAAAACGTTTTGATGTCGCAGGTCCAATAACCAGTTTGCCAAAATGATTGGAAACTAAATAATGGATAACGGATTGAGAAACGAATTAACGGATGCAGTTTAAGGCTGACCGACGCCGACAGGAATGCCGACGTTGGTCGAAAAGGTGATCGACGTCGGCGACGTCGATCGAGTAGTGACCAGTGTCGACAGATGCAAAATGGAGATAGAGGTTAATTTTAGCCTTCTACTCACTCTTACATGCTGCCAGGGGTAAGGCTTGTGGGAAAATGGTCGACAGGGGTTAAGGGGAGGACGACAAGGGTTAGACATAATTCTGGTGTCTACACAATCGATGTCGGTCATATTCAGTTACATATTAACTGACATCAGTTAGGGGTCGATTGGCATCAGTCAGACAGAAACCGATGTTGGCAACCTCTGTGTGTGTGTGCATTTTCATGCATTTCCAAAATTGGTCTAATTTTAGATGGATAGTTAGTTTACATGTAAAGACTAATTTTAGTCTTGAGTCTATGTTTCTAATTATTATTTGTTTTGGGATCTATTTAATAGACCCATGGGGCTATATTGTAATCAAGGACTAAAGGATTAGATCCTTCACTTGAAGGAAAGAACACCAATTGGGTTGGTTGTCTCAAGGTGTGTAAGATCAGTTGATTTACAGGTAGCAAGATCAAGGAGATCTACATGGTAAGCAAGGTCAGTTGATCTGCGGTGTAGCAAGATCAAGGAAATTTGTGGGTGTGTGTGCAAGGTCAGTTAGATTTGTGGGGTAGTAAGATCAAGGAGATTTGCAACACAAGGAGTAAGATCAAGGAGATCTACTTGGAGTACTTGGTGGACTGACAGTAGGCAACAACAACCATTGGGTTGATTATCACTGACTAGTGGAGGGAACAACTCAGCGTTGAGTTGTGTTTGTAATTGATTGAGAGAGAGAACTCTTAAGGGAGAATTAATGTACACCCAAGAGGTGTGGAAAGAGTGTGGTTTCTTCATTGTATTTCCTTCTGGAAGATTTTTAATACAATATTGTATTGTCTCTCATATTCTGTGTTGTTTCTGAATTCTAGTTACATATTACTTCTAGTTAAATTCTATGTTTAGTTGCTTATACAAAGGTAATCAATTGTGCTCTTAAGGAGTAGGATCCTAACAAGTGGTATCAGAGCTTTCTATTCTAGATCTTGAGAAGTGGTATCAGAGCCTGGTTCGGAGCAGGTTAGTGTTTGTTGATTACAGGTCACTCTCAGGGGTTTCTAATTGAGTGGGAATAAAGCAATGGCAGAAGAAAGTACACTAAGAATGGAGAAATTCAATGGCAAGAATTATCAATTAGGTAATTGTGGAAAGAAAGGGCATGTAAAGAAAGATTGTTGGTTGGTAGAAGATTGGCATGAAGGAAATAAAGAAGCAAATAATGTAGGTATTGTTGCACGAGATGCTCTTATATGTTCCTTGGATAAAGTAGAATCTTGGGTTTTAGATTCTGTTGCCTCTTTCCATGCAACCCCAAATAGAGTATTTTTCCATGATTATGTCCATGGAGACTTTGGAAAGATTTATTTAGGGGTTGGTGAGCCTTGTCAAATTGTTGGCAAAGGGGAAGTGTAGCTGAAATTACAAACGGGCAACACATGGGTGTTGAAGGATGTCATGCATGTTCCCATCCTGAAGAGGAGTCTAATTTCTATAGGAAAGTTGGGTGATGAGGGTTGCATAGTAACTCTCATAGTGGAATCTTGGAAAGTTTCCAAGGGTGCACTTGTATTAGTAAGGGGTAAGAAAGTAGGTACATTTTATCTATCTACTTGTATTACTGATTCTCCTTCTATTTTATCTACTTCAGATGTAGATGCAAAGATGTGGCACTGTAGGCTTGGTCACATGAGTGAGAAGGGAATGGATGTTCTTCAATCAAATGGTAAGCTTTCGGGTTTGAAAAACATAGATCGAGATTTCTATAAGCAACAAAAGAAAGTGAGGTTTCTTTTAATTGGGTCAACAAAGAAGGGAGCTTCTATTGGAGGATCACAGTGTTATGCTACAAGAAAGGATTGGGTCTATTGCATAAAGAGGAAATCTAATGTTTTTGACAAAGTTAAGAACTAGAAAGACTTGGTTTTTAAGGAGAAGATGATGGATAGAGATCAGCTCAAGAGGCTGAATAATTCTAAGTAGGGCAGTGTTGATTTGGACAAGGTTATGATCCAAAATGAGCTCGTGGGTAAAAATCATCACTCACAAGAAAACATAGTTACCGACGTCAGTCAGGTAAAAATTGACATGGATCAAGCAGAAATCGACGTCGGTCATGTGCAGACCAAAGTCAGTGATGTCAAGTAGGTGGACACCGATGTCAGTCAGGGAATCGACATCAGCAATCAGGAGGAATCGACATCAGTCAGGTGTAGACCGAGGCCGGCCAGAGGTGACCAAGATCAGTCACTATCAGAATGAATTTTGGGTGGACAACAAGTTGTCAAGGAGTCTCAAACGCCCATGTGGAGGACTGAAAGGGTAAGTAAGCCTCAAATTCATTATTCCCCTTATTTACACTACTTGTTGCTCACTGATGGTCAAGAACCAGGAAGCTTTGAAGAGGCAATGTAGGTAGAATCTAGAAAATAGTGGGAGCATGGCATGAATGAGGAAATTGATTCCTTGGGAGAAAACCAAATGGGAGATTTGGTAGAGTTGCCAGTCGGGAAGCACTGAAAGACGAATGGATTTATAGGTTAAATAAAGGAGAGAATGGATAGGTGAGACAGAAGGCCAGGTTATATGGTCTTGAGCAAGCTGCAGGACAATGGTGTTTAAGGTTTGACAGGTGTATGACAAAGCATGGATTTAGTCAATGTCAATATAACCATTGTGTTTATTTTACCAGGTTGGATAATATTAGCTACATTATCTTGTTACTGTATGTAGTGTATATGCTTGTTGCAGGGTCACACATGCAGGAGATTGCTGAGCTAAAGGTAAAATTAGTTTAGAGGTTTGCCATGAAGGATTTGGAAGCAACAAAGAAAATCCTTGGCATGAGTATTTCTAGAGATAGGGAAAGTCACAAGTTGATTTTGTCTCTAGAGGATTATGTGAATAAGGTAGTGGAGAGGTTCAATATGTAGGATGCAAAACTGGTTAGCACACCTATGGTTAGACAGTTCATAGAATAGTATCCTAAATCACATGATGAGGTTGAGTACATGAGTACTAGACCTGATATTACCCACGCAGTGGGAGTTGTCAGCAAGTTAATGGCCAATCTAGGAAAGGAGCACTGGAAAGTAGTTTAGTGGATTCTCAAGTATCTGAGAGGGACCAGCAGTAGGTATTTATGCTATGTAGGGTCAAGAATTTCTCTACATGGGTATGTAAATTCAGATATGGTAGGTGACTTGGATGACAAGAGAAGCACCACAGGATATGTGTTCACTATTGGTGGTACGGCAGTTAGCTGGATTTCAAAGATGTAGAAGGTTATTGCAGTCACAGAGGCTAACAAGGATAAGAACCTTGTAGAAATGTTAACAAAGCCAAGAACAAAGGAGAAGTTGAATCTTCATTCAAATTCTATTGGTATTCAAGATTAAACTTGAAGAGGGATACAAGCTAGGAAACAAAATTAGAAGATGTACAGGTACAAGTACAGGTGCAACTGTTTATCTCCAAGTGGGAGATTGTTAAGTTGTGGAGCTAAAAGCTTCACTAATGCAAATGGTCAAGGTTACTGAGTGTTAAAGTAACTGATGTCAGTCTTATCAACTGACATCAGTCATATTCAGTTACATAGTAACTGACATCGGTTAGGGGTTGGTCGACACTAATCAGATAGGGATCGATGTCGGCAACCTGTGTGTGTGTGTGTGTGTGTGTGTGTGTGTGTGTGCGCGCGCGTTTGCATGCATTTCTAGAACTGGTCTAATTTTAGACAGACAGTTAGTTTGCATGTAAAGACTAATTTTAGTCTTGAGTCTGCATTTCTAATAATTGTTTGTTTTGGGATCTAATTAATAGACCCATGGGACTATATTGTAATCAAGGACTAAATGATTATATCTTTCACTTGAAGGCAAGAACAACAATTGGGTTAGTTGTCTCAAGGTGTGTAAGATTAGTTGATCTACAGGTAGCAAGATCCGGGAGATCTGCATGGTAAGCAAGGTCAGTCGATCTGTAGTGTAGCAAGATCAAGGAGATCTGCGGGTGTGTGTGTAAGGTCAGTTAGTTCTACGGGGTAGCAAGATCAAGGAGATTTTCAACACAAGGAGTAAGATCAAGGAGATCTACTTGGAGTACTTGGAGTACTTGGTGGACTAGTAGTAGGCAACAACAACCATTGGGTTGATTGTCACTGACTGGTGGAGGAACAACTCAGTGTTGAGTTGTGTTTGTAATTGATTGAGAGAGAGAACTCTTGAGGGAGAATTACTGTATGCCCAAGAGGTGTGGGAAGAGTGTGATTTATTCATTGTATTTCTTTTTGGAAGAGTGTTAATACAAGATTGTATTGTCTCTCATATTCTGTGTTGTTTTTGAATTCTAGTTACATATTACTTCTGGTTAAATTCTGTGTTTAGTTGCTTATACAAAGGTAATCAATTATGCTCTTAAGGAGTAGGATCCTAACAGTAGGGGAAATAATAATGGTTGGTTTAGGGGTACATTTGGGTTGGTTAATGGAGGCAAGGTTTGGGTTGGTAATGCTAAAGTGATTTCAGGTTGTTGATGGGTAGTCGCCCTAATGCTAATGGGAGTGTTTGTGGTATGGATAGCACTAAGATCTGAAAGGGGGTTGAGGTTGGTATATTGGTTAAGCTAGAGGTAGTGAGAGACATGGGTGTGGAAGACACCACACTATTAAAAGGGGTATAAGTGACAAGGGGTAAAGTTGAGAAAACATTAGAAGTATTTGTTGGGGTAACAAGTGTCTGAGTGGTAGTAGTAGATGAACCACTAGTAGGAAAAGAAGCTTGGCTGACAAAAGGTTCAGTTGATGTAACACCAACCATGAGGTGGTATGGCATACCATAGGGTGGATCCCTAAGAGGAATTGAAGGCATTGAAGTAGGTAGGCTAAGGTATTTGTAGAGTAAAAAATTACTCTATGTTTCATTCTATTTTTCAGTTGCACGCTGCAAAATTTTGTTCCCGCATACTTTGGTCTGAGATGGCGAAGTTTTGAAACAGAGTGCAGGTGCTAATTTTCCTTTTGATTCATTTTGTCTAAGTGTCGAAGTCAAGTGAAAGCTACCAAGTGTCGATGTTCGAGGCACCTTTCATATTTTTTATAAGTTGGTTGGGACGTGCCACATATCTCATCGCAACTCAGTGGAACATGACAAGTGTTGGCATCCGCGTTTCATTTCAGCATTCACATTTCAAATCTCTTTTGAGTGAAAGGTTTCAAGCTAAGTATCAGGATCAGGTGGAAAGCACCAATGGGCAATAGCATAAGGCTTTAATTTGCTTTTTTAAAGTATTCTAGGCTGTGTTGTCAAGAGTTCTAGACTTTCTAGAGCTGTGATTAGGAATGTCATTTGCCTTTGTTCCATTTTCTTGAGTTAGAAAGTTTATATAATTGTGCATGTTTCTATGCCTCTTATGTGACTAGAGAATTCAAATAAGAAGATTGAACCCTGTACCTTTTTTGATATTTTTTGTATCACTGCAAAAGCAGTCTATGTTGTGAGCCTCGATTTCTATTGTTTCCATCTTTTACATTGGTCATGCACTTGTTTGCTCTTAAATGTAATTGGATCTTACATATAGTCTCACTGTGCTCAGGATTAAGGTTGAATTACATTTAGGTGAATCACCATAGTTATATTTTCTTTCTTGCATTTGTGTTTCTGTTAAAATTCCTATCCCTTTTTCCAGTATACACTTGATATAAAGAAGATACCAGCTTCTTAAAAATTTGGAGGTTGTTTCAAGCAAGTCCCACATCTTGAAACTTCCCATTGTTGGTGTTAGAAACAAGCATAATTTTAATCATCAATAGTTTTTGGCATGCCTGGTGGGACAAATCTTGAAGTTTCTTTCAAGATCGTATGAACCAGAGAGCTACGAGGAGTCATAGCTGTGGACCAGTAACCAGATCACAATCTGCTATAAATCTAGGTATTCTTTTGCCACCTTTGGTAACTAGTCCAAGAAGAAGAGTCAACTAGTTTATACCAATACCAAGAGCAAATATGGGAGCTCCTATACCCCCAAGAAACTATGCAAGTTGGAACACTGGTAGTCCATTGATTCTCCCAATACCACCAGCCACTTAGGATCCTTATCCCAATGAATGCCCTAAAATATCTACCCAAATTCAGTGGGCAAGACTTTAAAACACCTGAAGAACATCTGCAAGATGTATCAGATGTTTGTGCTATACATGTTGTCACACAGCAAAGTATGGCCATAAGATTATTAGTAGCTTCTTTTAAAGGGAAGGATCTAGAATGGTACCGGTCCCTGACCCCAAATACCATCTCTACATGGGATCAGCTCAGAGATATTTTCTTTGAAAGATTTGAAGAGAAGGGTGATAAGTCCTCTTTGTTACAATAATTGATTACCATCCAAAGGGCACCACAAGAAGCGATGACTGACTTCAATTCCACATTTCAAAAGACTTAGGAAAGAATCCCTACTATAGCTAGACCATTACCAGGTACGACCATAGTCTTTTATCTTAAGGCTTTGAATTCAGATATATCTGTTATGATTCAGTCACTTGGAGGACACACTTTGCCAAAGGCTTATGACTATGTGGTTAGAGCTGAGAATAATTTAATAGATGCTGGAATTTGCCCCCAAGGCCTCCCATGCCCATGTTCTTAGAAATTTCCTTACCATTACCTCAAGAAGCCCCTAAATCTATAACCCCACCTATGTCTATGTACACATATCCCCAACCACCTGCTAAAAAAATTGTTCCCGCTCAGTCATCTGAGCTTGATGATATCAAGAATATCTTGAGGACATTTTCTAATGAGTTGATTAATATAAAAAGACAACAAAATACTTTCCCTAGGCCTCCATATCAAGGCTATCAAGGAAATATATTTTCATCTCAACCAAACCAATATCAGGATCCTCTGAGGCACAAAATAACCCTCAACCAATAAACCAATTAGTTGCAGTCCCTACACCCTCACAAACTATTCCTCCCAATTCAAATAGGGAGATTGTTCTAGGGAAAAATAACTATGTAGATAGCACTAATGCCTGGTGTTTTCCTTGAAATAATGCTCATATGCCTAGAGATTGTCCCATGGGTAATCTATAACAAAAGGTGGTAGAGCAAAGAAGAATGGATGGTCAGTTTGCAAGTTTCAGTGACAATCAAGCCTACCAGTCTTTTGGTATGCAAAATTTAGTCTTAATGGCTCAGATGCAAGGGATGTCTTTGTAACAAGAGGAAGAAATAGCCCCAAAACATGCTTTGTTCTCATGGGCTGAAGATGAAGAATTAATTTTCTTAAATGAAGCTTCCACTTCTAAGAAACTAGTGGTACAATCTGATTATTATACTAGATCAAAGAGATGGATGGTGGAACAACCTGAGGTTATAAATATTCAAGTCATGGAGAATCCTGCATTTCAAGGACAAAGAAACACAACTATTAGACAAGAAGTGCCTCAGCCAGTGTAGAATCAAGGGATTCCTGCACAAATTCAAGAAAAAACAAGATATCCTTATTTTCAAAGAACTCAGACTCTGGGACCAATAAATGTGGTGGATCAATTGAAGAAGACTCCAACACAAGTATCAATATGGGATATATTGGCTATTCCTGAATAGAAGACACTACTACAAGAATTTCTACAAGGCTAAGCAGTGCCCAAAGGTACTGCTATCAAAGAAGGACCTGCTGAAAAAGAAAAGCCCAAAGACACAGTTCATCTATAGACAATAGCCCTAGTGAATAATGCAGCAAAAGTAAGCAAATTCAAACTAGATCCCTTCTATTTAACTTTGATAGTGGGTAAGAAACTAATGCATAATTCAATGATTGATTTAGGGGTTAGTACTACGGTTATGCCTAAGTAAATAGCTGATGTTTTAATGATAAAATATGAGCCACTCACTAAAGGAGTCATGCAGCTAGATGGTAAACTAGTAAAAACAATAGGGAGACTTAAACAACTCCCATTACAATTATATACTTGTCCCAATATAATTGTAAATCAAGATGTAGTGGTCATATATATACCTCCTATTTTTGGCTTATGTTTATCGAGAGACTTTACAGCCAAGATAGGAGGATATATGTCCCTTGATTGGTCTCACCTCATCCTAAGAACCAAGTATGGTTCAAAGATGAAGATATTATCTGAGCCATTATATAAGAATCACATCACCAATGAACCAACTGCAAAGTTAGAGGCAGCTCATGCTATGATGAATAAAGAAGAAAGGGTTTTTGTTGAGGAGTTAGGTGAATGGACTGGACATGATCAAGAAGAGGAAAATGATCATTTATTAGCTATGATGTAAAGTGACCCATATGGAAATTATGATTCTATTGGTCTGGGTACTTACATTATACTTGATGAAGATCATAAAATCCCAAATGTTTTAGAGGAAGAAAAGTCAAAAGATACTTCTTCTATTAATCCTTGGGTCTCTCAACATGAATTCCAGATTCTAAGTGAGAAGTCACAAGCATATGCCTTAATCTCTGATGAAGAAGAAATAATTTATGACTTTCTTCTTACTTTGCAATATGATGTGGAGGAGTATGGACATTTCCTTGATCATGATTTAAATGAATTGTTTGAAATCATTGGATCAGGTTATACTATTTTTTAGGGAAGTTGTGAGCCAGTTACAAATGAATAAGATAACATTGAGACTCAATTACATATGCAAAATTATTGCAAACTTTTAGAATTATCCTTTCAATAGGTTGGTAATTTTGAAGTCATTAAAGAGGATGATCATGCAATGGAACCTAAGTTTGAGGTGGAAGGAGTTAAGTTAATAAATGATATATGTCAACGGGCTTCTGTTGATGAGCAAATAGTCATTAATTTCTTGATAAGATATACCAATATCAAGAGCCGACATTCGATGAGCTTTTAAGAACAAGAAGAGTCTATATATGTTGGAAGCAAGTTTGACTCAGACTCACCCAAATGCAGGCCAGACACCATGGCATACAAAGAAAGCAAGTCATCAGAGCTATATCCAATTAAAACACTTGTCCAGCAATATAAGTTGGCTTGTCATGAAGGAGACTTTAGAAATTCTTCTTTTGACCCAGGAGGGAGATAAAGATACTTGGTTAATGTAGTTAGATAGTTTACTCTTTCCGTATTGCCTTGTTTTCCCATTTTTGTTTTCCCACTTTTCTTTTAAATAAGTGTTCTTTGAACACGTAGTCGGCAGCTTAGAATTTTTCAAAATTTTCAAAACTCTCCAATACATTGAATGTCTCCCAAATCTTTAGAAATCCCCAAGGTACCTTGCGATGCCACTTACATAACGTGTCTACCTCACTGTCCCATAAAGATTGAATAAGATTTGCTAACGATTATCTGATTTTAATGCCATTTTGAGACTTGATAGGTCAATAAATACCTCTTAGCAAGAGTTGAATCTTACAAATTCTCAAACATTCTTGCATCTGTGAAAAATATCTTGCTACTTGCATTTTCAGTGCTTAGTAAACTTGCTTCAGTGAAAGTGTTTCTATTTTGCAAAAGTTCATACCAGTTATCACAAAAAAGATACAGAAGATGGAGGGAGCACAGTCTTCACAACAAGGAGCTGGGATGTATGAATCCCTTGACATGTTTCTTGTGAGCAAGTCATATGCTTCAGCTCCCATGCAACCATTGAAGACCTATCCATGGACCATAATCCCTAAGGTTAGTTAAGCAAGTGACCCAGTAAAAATAAAAGATTATGCAGATGGCATCATGGACCCAATTCTTTAGAGTGCTAGTAGCAAAACTCTTAGAGAAGGGGCACATCAAAGGTGTCTATAGAGGGCTAGAGTAGGGAAATATGAAACATTTCCCATGAAGATATGGACTTCACAACTGACACAATTCATTTTCCCAGCTATACATCCATGTCCTAAATTGATCGAATTATGTGTAGATTTATTCCATGCACCCTCATGCACCATTCAACAGGGTCCATTTATAGTACAAATTACATCACAGGCTATTAGGGATATGTTAGCCCTGTATCACAATAGTATAGTTACATTTCCCACTATTGCTAAAATGCAAAGAATGTGGGAAAACATCAATACTTAGTCAAGGTTCTTGAGATCTGAATTATAAATGGGTGATGATGACACTACGGTACCTACACTCCCTACATCAAGAGCCCAATTCGCACAAGCTAGCCAAGACACACTGTCTATGATGGCTTTCATCTTTGGCATGAAAGATGATATGGTAGTTTATGTAGAATAAATGGCTATCCTTTTTAGGCTGAAGACCATTGACAAAACTCAAGAGTATAGGCTTGACTTTTCTAAACAAATTGCTTTCTCAATGGTGAAACAACTAGCCCATTTCAAATCAAAAGGAGTGTTCAGTTACTCTTCTTATTTGTTTCACCTCATGTTGTATCAGGATGCTAACCTCTTTGCCCAAAATATGCATCTTGATATGTATGACCCAAGTTTTGATCTCCAAAGGACCATTCTTGTGTCTGCATGGACACATATTTTGTCAAAGACTAGTGACCCATCTGAATTTTGGGAATTATTTGTTGCCCCTACTTTTTGTCACCTTAGCCCTGAACCAGTTATGAATAGATTTTTTCCAAGCATTTCAAACCTTCTGGCCAGTTGCCCAATTCCTTATGATTTCTATTTTGGGTCTCACCATGTAATTATAAGAGTCCATGGTTTTTATGGGGAACCAATATTGCTACCTAAGATTTTGACTCTTAGGTTAGCATTCTTAGAGGTCACCAGGCAGGTATCTATAGTTGACAATGAATATGGCTTTGGGAAGAGGAAAAAAAGAATGTATGACCTCCCATGGATGACAACTAGCATGGTTTTGGAAACTAGAGTCGCTGAAGTTGTGTTGCTCATAAAGCTAGCCTTTCTAGGTTTCCTTCTAATAGAAGACAAATGGGTTTATGACCCAAATGGTTTCATAGCTTCTTGGATAAGGAATAACAGGGTTGTAACCAAAATTGCACATGAAGGCCACCCTTTTTGGGAAACTAGGAAAAATCCTAGAGAAGATGCTCCTGGATTTTATGTTGAGTTAACAGACTTGCCCCTTCCACAAAATAGACCTTGGGAAACATTCTATGTTAAGTAGAGGGATTATGATCCTAAAGTCAGAATGACTTTTGGCTTAAGGACACTAAAGAATAAAGATTGGGATGCTGAGAAAATACAACCCTATTGGAAATATAGGTAGGAAATTTGTCAAACAACCCATTCTTTTAGGAATGAAGACACAGATGAGAGATGGGAAGAACTATGGGATGAGTGCCATCTCTCCCTTGTATCTAGCCCAGAGACAAGTAATTTTTTGACACCGAGTGTACGGCCGGAAGATAGAGCGGGACCAAGCCAAAAACCACAGGCCTCAGGGCAAACTATAGTTGTGGTAACTATATCAATTTGGCCCCAATCTCTTAGCCTCATGGAAAAGCAAGAGTGTGGTGCCTACACCACCACAAGATTTCCCATCATCATCAGTTATAGATATTCCCAGTTTTCCACAAGCATCATTGAAAGGAAAATAAATGAATCCAAAATAAGAGACACCCAAGAAGCGAAAGAGGGTGTATTTTTAGTTTGATTCAGAAGAGGAGATGGACACCCCATAGCGCCAATTATAGAGTACTGTAATTGCTCCTCAGGTAAGTATTACTCCTTCTCCTTCTCAGTATATTTCTTCTCTTGTTGGCATGATGATTTCATCTAGCCAGATGACATCCCCTGCCACTTCTACCATTCCCATTTCTCACTTCACCCCCTTGGTACCACCTCAGGCTTTAACATTACCTCATTTTCCCCCTCTGTTCCCAAGAAACTTCCCCCTCAAATTACCCATAGCCAACAATTGGCTATTCAATATGGTTTACCATAGGGACATCCTTTTGCGGGTGGGCACATTACCTCTCCTTCTACCTTCCAGACCCAAGCAGATGCTGCTAAGAAGGCAAGGGAAGCCTGAAGAGATAAAAAGATCAAGGAAAATAAAGCATTGGCTACACCCCATCTATGGTCACAATTTGACCCCATTCAATAGCAATTGACGGTGACTCATTTGTCACTCAATGTAATCAAGCCAAGTGAGCAGATGTAGTCGGAAGACTACACGATGAATGCATTGGCCATCGACATGTCCCTCTTTAAGCCACAAGACAAAATTGAGCTACTAATCGAATCCACTTTTATAGTTACTGAAGACTACTTGAAGACATCAAGGAGGCTACAAAAGATGGAGGCTAATTTAGCCAAGGAGAAGGCAAATTGTAACAGTTTGACCACAAAGATCAATATAAAAGATAATGAAATAGAGAATCTAAATAAACAATTACAAGATACTATTTCTCTTTAGACTCACTGGGTAGTCCAGGCCCAAAATGAGTCCTTAAAGGCAGGGCTAACGCAGGTAAAGGATGCGGTGATGACCCTAAGGCAAGAAAAAGTAGCATTGCAAGAAAAATGTGAGGAACACCTATTGTAGGTTACTCAATTACAACAGAAGCTATTGGTCAAACATAATAATATTGTGGCTATACAAGCCCAATTTCAAGCTGAGCAATAGAGAGCAGCATAATTAACATTGGAGCTGGCCAATAGGCCAAGGAATGTCAGAGTGATAAGTCTGGTGAAGGAGCTATATGAATCCATGTGGAAGAGAATCTCTTCAAAGATTATTCAGCTCAGGACTTCTCTCACCTTCCTGCTAAATGCATAGAAATTGTTTGAAAAGGTGGAGGATTCAGTTACAAACACTCTGGCTATAGTTTTTAGGAGAGTAATGGACTCAAAAATGTTGCTGCAAAAGCTTTATGATGTAATGGATGCAACATTGTCAGTAACAGGAATCAACGATAGAATGGTCACTGCTAAGCGAGTAAATGAGGTTCTTAGTTATAATTTTATAGCCATCAGTTATAGAGAGCTCTTAGATGTCATGAAAGAAGGAATCAGTGAAATGAAACATCACATTGAAGATCTAGTGTAATTAGGTCTTCCTTCTCCATTTCTTGATGACAACACCATGCTGATGGTAGATGAAATTGAACCTTTGTTGTTGGCCAAACAAAATGATCAGATAGTTTTCTAGGATCTAAGGGATGATTCATCAGTCCTTGAAGTAGAAGTTGTCTTGGTTCTTGTTTCCCAACTCAAATTCAAATTGAAGGCTACGGTTCAAATTTTACAAAATTTTTCACACAACGATATTATTCAACTTGATTTAGCTTTCAATGAATTGTAGAATAAGTAAGGGTTATCTGATGATGAGTGGTTTGCCTACCAAACAACATTGTTGAAGCTGTAATTTTGAAATTTTGATCTAGCAGGAGTTGTGGTTTCTTTTTTAGTAGGCTCAAAAGTCCTTAGGGTTGCCAATAACTGTAGAGATATTAAATTCATCATTCTCCTAAAGTTGGCGTAGAGATCTTCATGGTCTTTCTTTGAAACTACCTTGATGATGAGGAGTTCACTTGATTATTTAAAATTGATATAGAAGTATTTGACACATGTTTCATTATATTTTTCAGTTTCACGCTACAAAATTTTGTTCTCACATACTTTGGTCCAAGATGGCAAAGTTTTGAAACAGAGCGTAGGCACTAATTTTCCTTTTGATTCATTTTGTCTAAGTGTCGAAGTCAAGCGAAAGCTACCAAGTGTCAATGTCTGAGGCACCTTTAATATTTTCTATAAGTTGGTCGGGATGTGCCACATATCTCATAAAAACTTAGCGGAACGTGATAAGTGTCAGCATCCATGTTTCATTTCGGCATTTGCATTTCAAATCTCTTTTGAGTGAAAGATTTCAAGCTAAGTATCAGGATCAGGTAGAAAGTGCCAAGTGGCAATTGCAGAAGGCTTCAATTTTATTTTATAAAAAGTGATGAAAGATGCCACATATCCCAGCTAAAGAGAGTGGAAGCCACCATGAGTCGAGATTTGAATTATCTTCATTTTGCTTCATCAATATAACAAAGACTATGGTAGGTATCAGGTTTTTTTTTTAAAAACAAGCAGAAGCCTCCATGTGTCGCTATCCATGTAAATATGAAATGAGGCCCGATTGTTTCTATAATATAAATAGAGTAAAGTGGAGACCAACATGTGTCACCTTCCACAGGTTCCTCAAAAGGTAGTTCAAAGCAACAGAGATTGCCACATATTCCCAGTTAAGTAAAGCAGAGATCGTCACGTGTCCTTTGATGAAGCAGTAGAGATTGCCACCTATCCCTATGCCCCTTTTAAAGTTACTCAGGTAAGAAATTTTGTGGGTCTTTTTTCTATTAAGTTGTTAAGGTTTCAAAGAAGTAGATTGTGACAAGTGTCAAAGGCAGAACGCTCTTGAGTAAAGACATAGTAAGAGTATAGGTAAAGCGAAAAGTGCCGTGTGTCTTTGGTAAGTATTGTGGAACACGCCAAGTGTCATTATTCAGTGTCTCCTAAGTAGTAAGAAGGTTTTCAAGGAATTGGATAAGTGTCCTCTTCTGTTTAATAGAAGGAATCATCCTGCGATCTATTTCAGCTAATGAACTGCTGAAAGATAGAGCATTTCAGAATTTGAGAAATATCTTCTGTTAGACACTTCCAGTTTAATTAGATTTTAGTTGGGCCGTTAGATTGGGAACAAGAAGACAATCTGGAGTGATCCAAGGCTATAAATAAGGGTGCAGAGATCACCAGAATCATAATCAGAGACTAGAGAGAATTTTTTGAGAGAACTATTGTCAAGAGTTTAGACTTTCTAGAGTTGTGACTAGGAATATCATTTGCCTTTGTTCTATTTTCCTAAGTTGGAAAGTTTATGTAACTGTGCATGTTTTTGTGCCTCTTATGTGACTATAGAATTAATAAGAAGATTAAATCTTGTGCCTTTGTTGATACTTCTTGTGTCATTGCAAAAGTATTCTAGGCTGTGTTGTCAAGAGTTCTAGACTTTCTAGAGCTGTGATTAGGAATGTCATTTGCCTTTGTTCCATTTTCTTGAGTTGGAAAGTTTATATAACTGTGCGTGTTTCTATGCCTCTTATGTGACTAGAGAATTCAAATAACAAGATTGAACCCTGTGCCTTTGTTAATATTTTTTGTATCACTGCAAAAGCAGTCTATGCTGTGAGCCTCTATTTTTATTGTTTCCATCTTTTACATTGATCATGCACTTGTTTGCTCTTAAATTTAATTGAATTTTACATATAGTCTCATTGTGCTTAGGATTAAGGTCGAATTAAATTTAGGCGCATCACCATAGTTAGACTTTCTTTCTTGCATTTGTGTTTCTATTAAATTTCCTATCCCTTTTCCCAATAGACACTTGATATAAAGAAGAGACCAACTTCTTAAAAATTTGGAGGTTGTTTCAAGTCGCAAGTCCCACATCTTGAAACTTCCCATTGTTGGTGTTAGAAACAAGGACAATTTTAATCATCAACGGTATTAATATAGTGTTATAAAGCCACTAGATTGTTATTTAAAATGGTATAAAAATTTAGATCACCCTCAAGAATCATTAGAGGCATGGTAGGTGGGGGAGAATGGTGCAGTGAAGAATGGGGTGATCTATCAACATTTGAGGTGTAATCCTTAGATATGGTGGTTGGTTGTTTTGATTTCTTAGCTGTTATCTGGTTAATACCATATGATAAATTAGAAATGGATAACAAACCTTTCACCTCAAATAATGAGCAAACAAATAAAATCCCAAAGTAAACAAAGTAAACACTAAAAGCGTAATTAATCCTAGGATTCATTTTAAATCACTTTTGGCTTATGCCTTAAAGAGTGTGAAAAGGGGAATTAGCTTGCAAGTTAGGTACTATAAGAGACATCTAAGGATGGTTTCAAGTTAACTTTTAGTTCTCAAATAATCTACACTAGACCGAGTATGTGGCTTGGTACTGGGGGCTTGTTCCCCACACTTCACAAACCTGAAGCTGAGCTGGGTTGCTTAGCCAATAGATACCAGTTATCTAGAGTTTTTAATCTACTAGAGAATGGATTAGGTCTTCCCCTTGGTAATTAAATCTAAGTGGGATCACCAGGTAGGGTAAGGTGATCCAAAGGGTGATGAAATCCCAATGGGCCTTGTCTCAATTAAGTTTTGATGTTTATTTTGTGTAAGTGGTTTGGTAGTGTAACATAAGTTTGCTATGCTTAATTCATAATGAGTTTAATTAATCTAAGTGAGCTAAGCATTAAGCAAAAAAAATAATGAATGTACTCAATTTTAACCTAGTATTTTTTTGGTGTCTTTGCATGCAAATAAGGAACAACTAAAAATGCACTTAATGCAAGATGAAAATGCAACCTATCCCTAAGATGAAAATTTTTTTATTTATTTTTGATTTTTAGGAAGGAAAAGAGATGAAATTTCTATCTTTTGAAATTTAGAAATAACAAAAATGTAAAAGCATGAATTTTCACTAAAACAACTATATGCCTAAAAATAACTACGAACCTAAAAGGGGTCCCACTGAGTATACCAGAATGTTTCCTCTTATTTCTAAATTTCAAGAAAAATAAGAAAAATAATAGATGAGGGGTGTGTCCCTGGTAAACATTGCGCTCATTAATGCCTAGATGAAGTGAGATCTCCTTTTTGGTGAGGAAAGACTAATTATAATAGACCGCACTAAAATAGCTTGTTTACTAGACAAGTATGAAGGGTGGATTGCCTAGCACCACTAGATCCAAGAGTGAAAGATCCCTTGGAAAGTTATCAATCCACTCCTCTAATGATAAAAATGTTCTGATAATGGAAATGAAAGATGATAAATTGATAAGAACATGAACATTTATGCAAGAAAATAAATAATGTACCTATTCAATAAAAGGTAATAGGTGGGTCAATACCATGCACAAGTGCATCAAAGTCAAGGTTAAAGGATCTAAGTAGGGTCTAAAAATAGGCCAAAAATAGAAATAAGGTTTGATTAGGTGTGAAAGGGGAGGAAATAATAATATATTATTTTCAAGGTGACCAGTGATGGTTTCCCAAACCATCGATAGTTAGGTGACAGACAATGGATGCTATAACCATCGATGGCTATAGTAACCAACTATGGTTACCTATAGAAGTATGATAGAGTATTTGAAGTAGATTGGTTGGAGGTGGATGATGAGTAGAAGGCAGAATGCGAATTTTTGGGGTGAGGGGTAATGTGCAGGTTGTCTGATCTAAACAATAAACTTCAATAAAGAAATGAAATGCTAAAAACAAGATGAGAATACCTGTATAATGTAGGCTAGAGACTAGTAAGAAGCTAAATAAAAATGGGTAACATTACTCTAACCTTTAATAGTGATGTAGATAGAGTTTTGGGGTCTTAGATGCCTACACAAAGAAAATAAGAGAGTCTGGATATAATTTTTTGGGATCCTCATCTCTTCCAAGAGCCCTCAATTTATATCCCAAACTTGCTAAGTGGGGAGGAAGGAAGTTGCTAAGTTAGTCTAGGATAAACATGCTAATTCAAAAGGAAGGAAAGATGTAAGGTACGTATGGGAAAGTTTTCATTTTTTTGCTCATGCATGCCTTGTTCACAATTGGAAGTTTTAGCGGCAAGGTGAGAGACCTAACCATCAATGGTTAGGTTAACCATTGATGATTAGGTTGACCATCGATGATCGACCCCTAAATATAAAAATGGCTAAAAGGGGTTTTAAGTTGATGCTTTAAAATGTTTTAGTAAAATGACTTAGGTTTGTTAACAAATGTCAGAGTAAAGAAAGGTGTTTTTAAGGGTAAGCTAACTAAGTGAATAGTTAGCTAAGGGTCGAGGATAGGTCCAAAGTAACTTGACATAAAAAAATGGTCGAGGGGATGTTTTTGATTGTTTACATACCTTTCATCCTAAACTTACCTGAAACTATCCATAGATTGTTATCTAGTACCTTACGTATAGCCAATCTCCATTTACACTTAAAATAATTCTTAATAATCTAATAAACATTCTAGGTTGAGCAAGTAGATATCTTTAATTTCAATTTGTTTTCTTGCTCTTTAATCAATTATGTGTGTAAATTATTACATTAGCTAGTGTTAGTGCATGATTTTGCTTTATGTTCATCAATTGAATTGGCTGGTGTCAATTCAGTTGACTATGTGTTTCCTTTCTATACTTACTTTCTTAGATCAGATGAAAATTATATTTTTTCATTTCCAAACTTATTAACAATCTTTTACTCTTCTTTGTGTATTGTACTTGGTCACCCTAGTCTACCTTGTACTTTTTTTGGCTTTTGTGCACTATACTAGATCGACATGGTCAACCTAGTATAGTTTGTAAACCCTGTCTCCTATACTAGGTTGATTTGATTGACCTAGTTATGTTTCGTAATTTTCTTGTTTTTCAATCTAATTTCCCATTTCTCTATTTTTTCATCATGTTCATCTCTATTCAGCCAAAATGAGGTCTCTTATCAAAATATTTTTGTATATCCTAAATCCATTTAGATACTATATGGGGTGTTCATTCCTTCCTCTCTTTTCCTCCAAATAGAACCATCACTTTTGGGGCACTTCTTCTCCTCCTTCATCTATGAACGGTAACATGGTGCAAATAATACCTCAAGATGAAGTTGATGGATCCAATCCTTTCCATACTTATCAAGATGCTTCTCAATCTCTCCAAACCAATGTGGGAGTGATTGATACAAATCTCTTTAACAATCCCACTAATAATCCTTCCTCTAATAACCCTTCCCCTGACACTAATTTGGGGAGTGATCCAACCAAAACTACTCACCTCCTGATACAACCCAACTCTTAGATCAAGTCATTAAAAAAATGAACATCATGAAAAACTGTAATACCAACCAAATGATGCAACTTCAATAAAATTTAATCAATGTGACTAATCAACCTCTAACTATTCATCCTCAAGTTAGTCCTAATTATATTCCTCCACCTCTTAGGGATGCCTTAGGCAATATTATTCCTCAATCCATAATGAATAGAAAGATGATTCAAACCATTCAAAAAGAGCCTTTATCTCCCTTCATTGTATCCATTAATATTGGTAACATAACTCCAACTATTACATATAATGGGACTAAAGACCCTGCATCATTTTTCAAAACCTTTGGTAACCTTTACAAAGATTAGATCAAAACTAATACATTTGCCACAAATAGACTATTAGTCAAAAATTTCACTAGTGATGTATTATAATGGTATAATCAACTTCCTCAACATTATATTTGATAACTTGAAGATTTGGTTAATCCTTTGGTTAAAGAGTTTCAACATAATGACCTTCCTAAAAATTGTCTTAGTCACTTCATGAATGATAAGCTATATCCTAATGAATCGGCTCATAACTTTATTAAAAGATGAAAATATTTAGCTCATAAAGTTGATCATAATATGATTGATGAATATTTATTCAAGCTCTTTATAACCACTCTTAATTCCACTCTTCAATACAAGGTTCAAACCTTTTCTCCTCAAACTCTTAATGAAGCTCTTGACCAAGCTAAGCGTCAAGACTTTCTACAAAGTGATTTGAACCCAATCATAAACTTCTTAAAGGATATTTTCAAACATCCAATACTATCACTAGTAATACTTCCCAAACCAAACCTAGAGTTTCCAAATCTAATGTTCCTTTACCATCTCATACACCTCTTTCAGTTCAATAAATGCAATAATTTTTACCACCTTCAAAACCTTTCATTTATTCCAATGTTCCTCCTAAGTGGTATGATCCCAATATATTCTACTAGTTCTATGCTGACATTGGGCATTCTCATGAATATTGTAGAGGTATCACTAAGTGTGCCATTTATTATATTCTTGGTGACTCATTCAACCATGAGGCTATGATCAAACTTCATCATCAAGAGTATGCTTCCATATCTAAAAAATGACAAAACTTTAAAGCCTCTACCTCTAATAATCCAAAATCTTCTTCAAACAATAATCAATCAAATGTCAAGGATGTTTGTGTCATCAATGCTGACTATGACATATATTATAACAAATTTCAATATTTCAATGATGATAAGGTTAATTATCATTGTAAACTAGCTCACAAAGATCCTGTTACGAAACCTAAGAAACCATCTTTAGAAAAATAATTGCTTAAAGATACCACTACCACTCATGATGATTCAGAAGAACTTGAGGAATAACTTACTCCTTTCAATCCTCCCACCACATATATACCTCATAAATATAATTTTCCTTATTAACCTCATGCTGGTTCTTCTAAATTACATTGCAATTTTCTTGAAGAACTCAACTCTATGCCTTATAAGATTCCTCTTATAGAGTTGGTTCATACTTCACCTTATCATCATAAATTTCTTATGAATCAAATTCAAAAAATTGAAGATCCATCTTACATAGATGAATAACCACATTCTATTGATTCTCAACCAACTAATGTCAATACCATTGAGACTATGTGTCCTTCTTCCAAGCCTTCCATTAAAATTCTTGAATAGGACATGATCAATGAAAAAATTCCTTTTCACACCGATGACCCACCTCTCTTTATCAAGTTAGGAATTAATAACACTTATTGTCACTTGGATACACCCTATGAGAGGATGTTTTTTAGGACTCTAATCCAAGTGGAAAAATGGGGACATCTCACTTGCTGTGGGTGAGTAAAATTGTGAGATAAACCTCTAGATTAGGGGCTAGTTCCCCTTGATGCATCATTTAAGCTCATGTTCCTAATACTAAAATTTTTGGGGTAGAAAAAGGGTGAGATTAAAATAAAACAAAACTAATACATAGAGATGATATACCATATCATTTTTATGACTTCCAACCACTTGCATTTCACACTTAAAACTAGGAAATCAACTAACGTACACTTTCCCAAATCCATGTTTTCTTACATCAATACTACATTATGGGGTCCTAGATGATGTGAAAGATTAGGAAGAATAAAAAGGAGGTATTAAATCACTCTAATGAAAATAATAATCAATTCAACCATGAATATCTCTTGAACACTTCATATGCCCTGTAAGAAGAGGCTGCAAATAGGTAAGAGAATGAAGGACAATGCTAAGGGATCCATAGTTTTCACTAAGTAAATTCAACATTCAAGTAGTGAACAATATGAAAAATAATGAGAGAGATAAAAAAATTAGTCATTTAATTGATAAAAAGGTACCAAATTAATCAGGTCTTCACCATACTCAGGTGGAGCATACCAACAAGGCCAAAATGGCCAACTCTTATAGAGCTTGAGAGAAAGAGAGAGAGAGATAAATCCAAGGGTCACTTGGACATGTGTCAAGATAAAAATTGTAGTTATAAATTAATGAGAATAGTATATGGGTTTAAACATGCAAGGAAAGGAGCAACAAGTGTCAATCCAAGTCATAAATTTGAAGAAAAGTGGCAAGAAACTCCTCCTTTTGCATAGAAAAATTGCCTTCATGATTGGGCCTATTTGAATGTCTTGTAACTGATCTAGAGAAATTATAATGATTGTAATGAAATTTATGGACATAATACATGCCTCTCCATTAATATTTTTTATGCTTGGTCCTTTGAAAGCAACCAAAAATGAGCCATCATCATCTGTTGTCTTGAAAACTACCCTTCCATGCACCCTACACACTTGGCCTTGAAAAATACTAATTTTCTAATTAAAATCCATGAGAAAGTGATTAATGACACATTTAAATATTATAAATGACTCTATAATATTAAAATATTCCTTAAAAGGACATCTAATGGATGTTTTCACACTTTTTACCCTTGTGTGCATGATGCCAACTTTGATTGGTTGAAAGTGAGGCCTTGTTTCTGAAACTTATAAGTTTATACATAGGATAAAATGATTATATTGGGTTATTATAAGTCTATATATTTCCATAAAACTTTATTTCATCCTCTAGAACCTCATATACCCTGCATAATACAATAAAGGTGAAGAAAACCCCATTTTGAATGCTTTTCCTAAAAATACGTACATATTTCTCACATGTGTGAAATACATAGAGATTTTTATACATAATATATGTGGTTTAATGGTAATTACCTAACATATGGATGCTTAAAACCCTTTGTCTCTCCAATCGGGTCACTATGAGGGTTTTGTAAGGGTTTAGAGTGATTTGTACTCTTAACCTTTGTTCATAAAGGTGTGCGATTGTAACCTATTAAAAATGACACTAATGTCTCTCTATGGACCATATAAAAATCCTAAAAACATTTATATATCCCATGAAAATGTTCATAAAGTTTTTGAGCTCTTCAAGTTGCCCTTTGAGATTCATTTCTTGCATTTGAGAAGTATGTGCATGCTTTCAAGACTATAATGGATTATTGAAACTATATAAATAAGGTTAAAACATATTTTTATATTCCCAAATAACACTATCCAATAATTTTAATGGCTTTCCAAGAGGTAGGAATGAAGATTGACCCCTATTTGGCACTAGGCTTAGCTTTTGCTAGGTCTACCTATACCTTTAGACTCCATCTAAACTTTTAAAGGTTTACTTTGCACTTTTATGGATTAAAAACTTATAATAAACCCATGAAAACATTAATCTAACAATTAGGAATCATATATTACTCCAAAACACAAATTGACCCTCAATTTGGACTCTTGCTCTTGAGTCCGCCTATGGGGTTTGACTGCAACCCTCCTTGTATAGAATGTTTTATCTACCTAAAAAATTTATAGAAGGGTTTTATAGATTTTTATATATTTAGTGAAGCTTATTAAACCTTATATTTAGTTCCCTTTTATTTTTTGGTCTTCAAAACCACTCCTTCTCTCCAAGTTGACTATGCTTTATATGAAGAGACTGCCCCTATTCTGAGACAAAATATTACCATGTTGCCTTATTTCATTATTTAAACCAATCCTTGTAAATGGTTATATGAAACATATGGACATTACATACCAAAATTAATCTCTTAAACCCAAGTTTAGGTCGTCCAAAATCACAAAACAACAAGACTGGGCTTTAAAGAAGGACTGACTGCCTGTAGGTGTTAGTTTCTAGGACCTTATAGGTCTTGATAAAGGTCTCTTTAGGGAAGAATTTTGATAAAAATTTATGGTTTCATGAATACAACATATCCTTTCATGTCACTCCACTCATCCTTAAAATCCCACATACAAACTCTTACCTAATCTCTTGCCCATTGTCTTGTCCACTGTGATAGTCACCTTGAATACCCTGCCTGTAGATGAATTTGCAATTTTGGCTAGAGAACCAATGAGGAAAAGAGTTGGAAAAATGTATTAAATGTATTTAAACCTATATATTATCATGACATCACCTTGGATAAGTATTTATGTACTCATGAAGACAAATCAAAACTTTAGACCCCTTTATGCCATCTTACTACCTGTGTCCTATTGGTAGGACTAAGACAACCTTAATGAGCACACTTGGATAGGTTAGGGATCATGGGAATTAAGTTTATAAATTAAATTTGAAACATTTTATTGGTCATAAACCATCAATCCTCCTTATTTTCTCTAAAATCCTCTTATATACTCCCATGACTTGACTGTGACCAATTTGCCAATACCTCTAGTTGTAGGTACATAATTCAAGCTTATAGATGGGTTTATTCATTTGAAGCATGTTTAATAAAATATAAAATTTATTGAGACTATTTTTAGATTTTTATAATTCCTAATAGGACCTATTTACTTCCTATAAACCCTAAATATAATCTCCTTATGCCAATCATCAAACACTACTTCCAATGCATGATTTGCCCTATGTACGGATAGGGGATAGGTCCAAAAGGTCATTCCATGCAACACAACTCCCCTTCATGGCCTAAGTGCTCAATAATGATGGTTGAGTTGTTTTTAATTGTTCCATTTTTTCATAAATAGGTCTAGGAATTGTCAAATTCATGTAGGACAAGTACTCATTGAGAATCTTGTAGATATCGCTGATGTAATTCAGTGATTTCTTACAATTTTAGGAGGTCAAAAAACCTAATTTCCACTTACTCTTATAAGATCCAAATTGTCATAGATTATTCTTGTACCATAAGTAACCAAATAAGCCTAATGGGATATTCAAGAATACTTTTCTCTTCTACCTATGCAATTGCTTAGAACCTCTAGGATCACTGTTTAGCCATTTTAGAGCATCTAGGCCTGATTTCAATTATTCATTTCTTTTTGATGTTTTGGCACCCTTCCTTGTCAACTAGGTTCATAATAGGATTTTATAGCAATTATATATGTAAATGAACCATAAAAATGAATGGATCATCTTATTAGAACATCTCTAGAAGAGCTATCAATGGCCTCAGTTATAGATGACAAGCTCCTTTCACAGGTGTAACTGAGATCTTTTTCCAAATCAGCTAGTTGGTAGCATGAATGTGCCTTTTCTCAAAATCTCAATGCACATGAGTAGTCCAAAAATGTGGAGGAATATTTCAAACCTTCAAACCTATATTAATGACATTATTATATCCTTGTAGATGAAGTTTTGATTATTACACATAGGCAGAAACATGGAAGAGTAAATAAATGTGAGGTAAGGTTTTTTCAAGCACCAAAAAGACATTTTACAATCCTTCCAACCTCAAAAAAACTATTAGAGTAATAATAAAAACATAAAAACACACTTCCCAACGTGAACAAAACATTTTCAAGCAACTGAGCGAATTGTGAACACAAACTAGGCATTTTGTTCCCCTAAAAGAGGTTTTCTCATACCACTGAACTCTCCAAAATAATAAAAAAACATGAGATAATGTTTAAAACCATTTATAAACACCTAAATTAGATAAAACCATCAATCCAAGTCAATAAAATATGAAACAGGTTCAAAAAGAGACCCCCTCTTTAATGCAAACTCTCAAAAGGCTGCCTGGGGTGTTAACGATTGTTCATATATAATAATAAACCAATTTGAGACTTATTTCCATGAAAGTAGAGTGGAATAAGATTAATACATACCCCCAAGACCATTCCTCTTGATTCCACATGTATGGCCCATGGTGAGCACTTGAAGTTAGACCTTCTTTATGTGCCAATGGAGAAAATGGGAAAATGAGTTGTAGAAGATATTTTTTGCATTATCCTTCAATTAAAAATGTGAAAATGAGTGTGGGGAGGTGAAGAGTTTCTCTTACCACGTTTTTAGCTAATGGTGGACTTGGGAAGTCCATACAAGTGCCCAATAACTCCTCTTTTTTAGGGAAAACTGCTCTTTCTTGATCAACTTATAAATTTTAGTTAGGTATAGATATTATAGACCCTTAGGAAACATGGAATGTGATGTGACATTTTGACACTTTCACACTTCCCAAAAAATCTATACAAAGCATTAAATACACCTAAAATGACCTCTAAATGACTCAAAAATGATAAATAAACTTACGGGACTAATAACCAAAGGTGGTATAACATGAAATGATATTAATTGACCCTTTATAAACATTATAACATATATTCAAACCCCCTATATACCTCAAAAATATATTTTTTCATATAGGTGCCTTAGTTTGACTAGAAAGTCAAACTTGGTCAACACCACTCTTATCCAAAAAGTTCTAGTTGATGAAGGTTATGATATTAATGACACATACTTATGGATCATTCAAAAACTTAGTTATAAAAAATATCATCTTAAACAAACCCATCTTACTTGCCATGACTTTGACAAGACTAATCAAAAGCCACTTGGTTACATTTGGCTTCCATTGACGATTGGACCTAAGGCTGTTAGAACCAAGCTTATTGTCCTTGATCTTCCTTTATCCTATAACATTATTCTTGGTCATCCATGAACTCATCAAATGAGGGACATCACCTCTTCTAGTAGTCAATGTATTAAATTATTACATAATAGAAAATGTTACAAACATGAAGCTGATCCTAACCCATGGAGCATCCAACTTCCCAATCCTAATCCTCAATATCAAATTCCTACAATTTCTAAAATTATAGTGCTCCTTTACATGAGTTCATCAACATGACTCCTAATATTCAAGTTACTCTTACGTATTTTGATGATGATGAGCCATATGAGTTGTACCACACTTGCAATACTAGGAAGCTACCTCCATATATTGTGGATTGGCTTCCTCCTTTTCTCTTACCCCAAAATCATATTGTTCCTATCATGGATGAGATTACCGATTTTCCCCCTTTATGCAATGATCAAGAGCCATCTTTACCTAAATATTCCTTCACTTGTAATGACTTTGGAATAGATAAATTATTCCAAGATCATCTCACCATGTCCCCTCATATATTTAGCAACATTTGGATTTCACTTTCTAAAACTCCCCCTAATTCTCAATCTTGAACGATTTCTCCAACATATGATGACAACTATATCATGGCCCAAGATCAATCTAGAGACTTGGATGTCTAGTGCTATCAAGATATTTTAGCCCAAATTCATGCCTTCAATTGGTATGTACATACTATATCTACACATCATGACTTAGATCTTTAGGGTCATGTACCTCTTGTTAATCCTTCTCTTCACGATACTCCTTTGGCAGTAGAACAACTTACACATTTCAAACCTATAGATGTTCCTAAATCTTCTCTACCTCCTATGGATCCTATCATTTCTTTTGATCCTTCTCCCATCATTTAATCTATCCACATTCCCATATCTTCAAATCAATCATGTTCATCTACTTTTAAAATTACACTAAATGTCAAGGAAATTGATGTCTGTCAAATTCATTCTAAATATGGTCACCATGGCCATCAAATTCTAGATATTGAAGTAGATGTTGAATATTATGGTCCTCTTCCTACTTTACCTAGTGACTAATCTATTCTTTAGTCACTTCATGCCTAGGAACCTCAACATCCTCAATAGCATCACAAACTTGGAAATTTCAAGAACAAAACTCCTTGCTTCAATAACTTTGTCACTAGCATAAATTCTAAAACAAATCCAATTTCCACCATGCCTAATGCACCTTACCATTTTCAAGATGAAAATGCCATGCTTATCAAAGAAAAAACTCATATCGAATATGGCACCCCATCTTCTCGTTGACCAATCATAATTTCTTGAGAACTCTCACCATCTGAACATGACAACTTTAGCCTATTCTTTGATAAATATCAAGAGGCATTCACTTGGTCCTACCAAAACATGCCTAGTATTGGCCCTAGTATTGTGGTTCATAACATTATCACTTATCCTAATGCTAAGCTAGTGCATCAAAATCAATGCCAATTCCCACTCAAAGTTACTAATCTATGTCATAAGGAAATGATTAAACTACTAGATGCTAAGTTCATTAAACCAATGGATTATTCTGAATGGATTTCTAACAAAATCCCCATTCAGAAGAAGGTCACTATGGTCATTTGAATTTGTATTTATTTTTTAAACCTTAATCTTGCCTATACTAAGGACAACTTCCCCTTACTTTCAATAGATGCCATCATTGATTCCAAAACTAGTTATGAAATGTTGTCTCTTATGGATGGATTTTTGGGTCACAATCAGATTCACATCACTCTCAAAAACCAACATAAGACTAAGTTCACCATAGAATGGGACACCTAATGTTACATCAAAATGACCTTTAGACTTAAAAATTCTAGAGCCACTTACTAATATGCTATGACCCACATCTTTCACTATCTCATCCATAAAATTGTTGAAATTTATGTGGATGATCTTATTGCTATATCCAAACATCATAAGAATCATCTTCCTGATCTTGCTATCATCTTTGATCATCTCCTTAAATACAATGTTAGACTTAATCCTTTCAAATATGTTTTTGGAGTCACATTTGGCAAATTTTTAGGATTCTTAGTCTCTCTCCATGACATTGATGTTGACCTAGCCAAAATTAGTGCTATTATTAACATGCCCATTCCTAGATCTATTCCTGATATTCGTAATTATTTAGGAAATCTTGGGGAAATTAGATGATTTGTCCCTAAAATGGCTTATCACATTCACTCCATTAATTCCCTTCTCAAGAAAGGTATAAATTTAGAATGGATGGATTTGTGTCAAAAAGCCTTTGATATTATGAAAGTCATTACTTCATCCACTTACACTTCATCCACCTTCCAATGATAAACCACTAATTCTCTATACTTCTTCCAAACCTATTTTGATTGGGGTAATGCTTGTCCAAAAAGATGATATAGGAAGAAAGTATGCTATTTAATACATTAGTTAAGGCCTCCTTGATTATGAGACACATTATACCAAAGTTGAACATGATTTCCTCACTATCTATTTTATGATTGAAAAGCTTCATCATTATATGTTATACTAAACTACTTATGTCTTCATTCATTCTAGCCCCATTTCATTATTTATTCTCCTAATCCTTTCTTCCTAGAGATAGAATTAGTAAATGGATGGTATTACTTATGTAATTCGATCTCTGCATCATCACACAAAAATCTATTAAAGGGCAAGCCATAGATGACCAAATTTCCATAGCTTCTATTCCAACCAATTCTATACTTCAAGATGATCTTCCCAATAACAATATCCTTTTCATAAAAGGTATTAATTAAGATATATCCCTTAAAGACTATTTTTAGAGCTTTACTGCTGATCTTGAAGCCAATAATCTTGACAAATCTTCCCCTCCCTCTGATACTACTAAATCAAAGGTAGTTATCGAGGAGCTCCCTAAAATTAATGTTGACTTGTATGAGGATACTTGGATCCTCCACTTTGATGGTGCTAAATGCATTCAAGGAGATGGGGTAGGTTTCATTCTCACTAGTCCTCTTGGTAAGATCATTCCTTTAACTTTTTGCTTTACCTTTGATGTCACCAACAATATAGATGAATATGAAGCTCTTATCTAAGGCATGAGAACTGCTCTTGATCTTGACATCCAATATCTTCATGCTTTAATGAGATTCTTAGTGCATTTGTCATCAAGTTAATGGTGATTATCAATGTAAAAGTGAGAACCTCATTACCTATCATCAAATTTCAACCACTCTTGCTAAGGACTTTATCTCTTTCACTATCGAGCCTATTCCTCGAGACCAAAATTCCATTGTTGATTCTCTTGCCTCTTCAGCTTCTCTCTTTCATCCTCATCAAGTTCTTTTTGATCTTTCCTTTATTATATAAATAAAAAATCTCCTTAATCTATCCAACCACCTGATTCATTTATATGTCACATCAAGGCTATGACTATTAGACACAGAGCTTGGTATCAAGATATCATTCAATACTTAGAACATCAAACATATCCTCTTGATCTAGATTCTCATGGAAAGACACACATTCATAAACAAGCTTTCAAGTATGTATTTTTATATAACATACTTTAATATCATAATGTCAAAGGTACCTTGCTCCATTATGTTATGCAAGATAAGTTTCCTCTTCTTCTCGAGCAAACACGTGGGGAAATTTATGATGGTCACTGTAATGGACATGCTATAACACATAAATGCCTAAATATGGGTTACTTTTGGCCTACTCTTAAAAAACATGCAATTAAATTTGATAAAAATTATAATCCTTGTCAGCTTCACAATAATCTTATCCATTCACCTCCTATCGATCTTGAAACTATTGAATCTCCTTGGTGTTAGGATTAGGAGCACAATTGATTACCTTTGTATAAGCAACTAAACACATAATTTAACCAGAATCAACAAGTAACTAGAAATCATAAACAACACAAAATTTGAGAAACAATACCCAATTATATTAATACTCTTCTAGAAATAAAATACAATAAAGAAGATGCCACACTCTTCTCACACCTCTGAGGCTTCCCACACCTCTAGGATTTCCAGTAATTCTTGATCAAGAGTTCTCTCTCTCAATTACGGTCACAACAAACAACTCAAACACAGAGTTGTTGTTCACCTCCAACCAGTCAGTAACAATACTGCCAATACCAAGTACTCCACATACTCCAAGTAGATCTCCCTGATCTTGCAACAAACTGCAAATCAATGACCTTACTTACCATGTAGATCTTTTCCCTGATCTTGCACAACTTGCAGATCAACCTGATCTTACAATTAGAAGGATCTCTTCCTTGTCCTTAATTACAATATAGCCCCATGGGTCTCTTAAGTAGACCTCATGCAAACAATAATTAGACTTCCTAATTACAATAATTAGACTTCCTAATTACAATAATTAGACACACAACTCAAGACTAAAATTAGCCTTTAACATGCAAACAACTGGTTCGTTAACAAATTGTTCATGAAACTCGCAGTTCGGGAACCACACAGGTGATTGACGTCAATCACTGTCTGTTTGGAGATGACCGACATCGGCCGATCCCTGACTGATGTCGGTAGCTTCCTATCTACCCCTGACCGATGTCGGTTGGCCTGACTGACACTGGTGACTGTGACATTTAACAACCCTCCATGTTTGCATTTGGGTGAAGCTTTTAGCTCCACAACCTAACAATCTCCCACTTGGAGATAAATAGTTGCACCTGTACTTGTACCTATACATCATCTAATTTGTTTCCTGGCTTGTATCCCTCTTCAAGATCAATCCTAAAGACCAACCACCACACATCTTGTGGTGCACCACATGTCATCCAAGTAGCCTGCCACATCCGAATCTACATACCCATGTAGAGAAGTGCCTGACCCTGCATAACATGTTAACCTGCTACTGGTCCCTCTCAAATACTTGAGAATCCACTAAACTGCTTTCCAGTGCTTCTTTCTTGAATTGACCACAAACCTGCTGATAACTCCCACTGATGGGGTAAACTCAGGTCTAGTACACATGTACTCAACCTCATCATGTGATTGGGGACACTGTTCTGTTAACCATCCATCCATAGGTGTGCTAACTAGTTCTGCATCTTGCATCTTGAACCTTGCCACTACCTTATTCACACAATCATCCTGAGACAACATCAACCTGTGATCTTCCCTATCTCTAGGAATACTCATGCCAACGAATCTTGCTGCCACACCTCTGAACTAACTTTACCTTTAGCTCAGCAACTCCCTGCATGTGTGACCTTGCAACAAGCATACATACTACATACAGTAACATGATAATATAGCTAATATTATCCAACCTGGTAAAGAAAACACAATGGTTACACTGACATTGACTAAAGCCTTGCTTTGTCATACACCTGTCAAACCTCCATTGTCCTATAGTTTTCTCAAGACCATATACCCTGGCCTTTCATCTCACGTATCCATTCTCTCTCTTCTTTAACTCAGCTGGAAACTCTACCAAACCTCTCATTTGGTTCTCTCCCAAGGAATCAACTTCCTCATCCATGCCATGCTCCCACTGTTTCCTAGATTCTACCTGCTCTGCTTCTTTAAAACTTCCTAGTTTTTGACCATCGGTGAGCAATAATTAGTGTAAATAAGGGGAATAATGAATTTGAGGCTTAATTACCCTTTCATTCTTCCTTATGGGCATTTGAGACCCCTTGACAGCTTGCTATCCACCCAAAATTTGTTTTTTGGTCGACCCTGGTCTGCACATGACCGATGTTGAAACCTCTTGATCACCGATGTCGATTCCCTGACCGACGCTGGTGTCCTATCCATTGACATTAGTTCTCTAACTGACACTAGTGTCCACCTATCTGCCAATGTCAGTTCTACCTGACTGATGCCGGTACCTGTGTTTTTCTATGAGTGATTACTTTTTACCCACAAGCTTACTTTAAATCATAACCTTGTTCAAACAACCCTGCTCAGAATTATTTAGCCCCTATGACTGATCTCTATCCATCATCTTCTCCTTAAACACCAAGGCTTTCCTATTCTTGTCAAAAACATTAGATTTCCTCTTTGTGCAATAAACCTGATCCTTTCTTGTAGCATTAGTTTCAAGAAACCTCACTTTCTTTTGTTGCTTACAAAAATCTCGATCTATGCTTTCCGAATCTGAACTCTTACCTTTTGACTCAAGAACATGCATCCCCTTCTTATTCATGTGACCAAGCCTACGAAGCCACATCTTTGAATCTACAGCTAAAGTAGATAAACCAAAAGGAGAATCAATAATACAAGTAGATAGATAAAGACTACCTACTTTCTTACCTCTTGCTAAAACAAGTGCACCCTTGGTAACTTTCTAAGAGTCTGTTGCGAGAGTTACTGTGCATCTCTCATCACCCAACTTTCCTACAAAAATCAAATTCTGCTTCAGGACTGGGACATGCATGACATCTTTCAACATCCATGTGTTCCCTGTCTACAATTTCAGCTGCACTTCCCCTTTGCCAACCATTTGACAAGGCTTACCATCCCCTAAATAAATCTCTCCAAAGTCTCCCTGGACATAATCATGAAAAGATACTCTATTTGGGGTTGCATGGAAAGAGGCACTAGAATCTAAAACTCAAGATTCCACTTTATCCAAGGAACATACAAGAGCATCTTGTGCAACAATATCTGCAACATCTGCTTCTTCATTTCCTTCATGCTGATCTTCAACCAACCAACACTCTTTCTTTACATGCCCTTTCTTTCCACAATTCCAATAGATTTTCCTGCCGTGACTGGATCTAGGTCTCCTACCTTTCTTTGACTTTCCTTGCTTGATCTTCTCTCTTTGCTTTCTTCTGCTTTCAACACTCAAAGCATTCCCTGATGATTCACCTGTGCTTTTCCTGAGAATTTCTTCATTCAAGATTACACTAACAACATCATCCACTTTTAAGATATTTGAAGCAGACACAGTATTACTAACTACCATTACCAAACTATCCCAACTTTTAGGTAAGGAGCACAAGATTAAGAGAGCCTTAATTTCATCATCAAAAACAATATTGACTTAAACTAACTAATTTACTAATCCATGGAAATCACTAAGATGACTATGTACCGATCCACCTTCCTGCATTTGCAAATTAAATAATTGCTTCATAAGAAATACCTTATTCAAAGCTGAGGGTTTTTCATATAAATTTGCCAAAGATTCCATTAACTCCATCGTTGTCTTAGCCTGTGATAAGTTGGAAATCATAGATGATTCTGGGCTCAACCTTATAGTTCCCAGAGCCTTTCGATCAAGAACCTTCCATTCTTCATCTTTCATATCCGTGGGTTTGCTTGCAACCCCACCCAACGGTAAGTACATATCTTTCTGATACAGATAATCTTCTATCTGCATCCTCCATAATTGATAATTTTTGCCATTGAATTTCTCCATTCTTAGCTTACTTTCTTCTGCCATTGCTATACTCCCACTCGAACAGAAACCTTTGTGAGTGACCTGTAATAAAAAAACACTAACCTACTCTGAACCAGACTTTGATACTACTTGTCAAGATTAGGAGCACAATTGATTACCTTTGTATAAGCAACTAAACATGTAAATTTAACCAGAATCAACAAGTAACTAGAAATCAGAAACAACACAGAATTTGAGAGACAATACCCAATTGTATTAATACTCTTCCAAAAATAAAATACAATAAAGAAGATGCCACACTCTTCTCACCCCTCTGAGGCTTCCCACACCTTTAGGACTTCCAGTAATTCTTGATCAAGAGTTCTCTCTCTCAATTACGGTCACAACAAACAACTCAAACACAAAGTTGTTCACCTCCAACCAGTCAATAACAATACTGCCAGTACCAAGTACTCCACGTACTCCAAGTAGATCTCCCTGATCTTACAACAACCTACAAATCAATGAACTTACCATGTAGATCTTCTCCATGATCTTGCACAACCTACAGATCAACTTGATCTTATAATTGGAAGGATCTCTTCCTTGTCCTTAATTACAATATAGCCCCATGGGTCTCTTAAATAGACCTCATGCAAAAAATAATTAGACTTCCTAATTACAATAATTAGACACGTAACTCAAGACTAAAATTATCCTTTAACATGAAAACAATTGGTTCATTAACAAACTATCTGTGAAACTCACAGTTCAGGAACCGCACAAGTGACCGACGTTGGTCGCTGTATGTCTGGAGATGACCGATGTCGACAGCTTCTTGTTTACCCCTGACCGACGTCGATTGGCGTAATCGATGCTGGTGACTGTGACATTCAACAACCCTCCATGTTTGCATCTAGGTGAAGCTTTTAGCTCCACAACCTAACACTTGGTCATTTTCCACATGGGGACTTGATCTCATTGGTAAACTTCCTCATTCCTAAGATGGGCATGTCTTTATCATCACCACTATCAAGTACTTTACCAAGTGGGTAGAAGCCATACCCCTTGTTAATATTAGGAATTTTACCATATCCAATTTCATTCTTAACCAAATTATTTTCCATTTTGGCATTCCCCATACCATCATTTCAGATAATGGTGGTAATTTCAAAAATAAACATGTTAAACAACTTTGTATCAAATTTAAGATAAATCATAAGTTTTCCATGCCTTATCATCCACAATACAATGGTCAAGTTGAGGCCACCAATAAAATTCTCAACAAAATTATCCTAAATATAAATCATGAAACCCATATGGATTAACATATTCATCTCTGCCGTACACTTTGGTCTTATTAGACTAGCATTCGTACTACCACTAGGGAAAATCTATTTTTGTTAGTCTATGGTTCTGAGTCAGTCCTTCCATTAAAATTTGAGCTTCCCTCTCTACGTATATATCTTCATGGCATTATTATTGATGAATAATTTCATGAAGCTCACCTTCATGCCCTTGATCTTCTTGATGAATTTTTTCTTTCTGTAGTACAACATAACTGCCAATATAAGTCTCGCATCACCAAACAAAATAAAAAAATGTTAAAGTTTACACTTTTAATATTGGTGATCTTGTCCTTAAATTATATTAAACCCATGATAAAGAAGGAAAATATGTCCAAACATGGTGGGGCCCATATTTAGTCAAAGACATTCTTGGTCCAAGCACTTATCATCTTCAAACTAATAAAGACCATGTTTTACAAGATTCCATCAATGCCCAATTCCTTAAAAATTACTTTGCCTAAACATTTAATTCTTGTCATGTTTTTTATCTACATTTATCTAACACTTTTTGTAGGTTACTTAAGCATGGGTCTCTCCCTCTATAGCAATTTCCTTCCTTTCAAAAACCTTTAGTCCTCCCTTTTTGGTCTTTTGGTTTTTTGATGTACCATAGTCTTCTTTATCTTCTTGCATTTTTCCTAATTTTTTTCACCCCTTCAATTTTATTTTTTAAGTTGATTTGTAAGACCATAGATAGGACCCAACATCCTTAAGAAAACCTCCATATTTTACTTATTTTCCTTCCCTTGTTACTGTTTGTTAATGTTGTTTTGGCATCCTTTGGGTTTTTCTTTTTGAGGTGCTTTGTACAAAGGCTCCCTCACTTTTGCTTTTCTCTTTCTTATTAACACCCTCTTGGGTCTCTCTTTTATGAGTTGCTTTATAAGACCATGGATAAGACCCAACCCTCCTCATAAAATTACCATTATTTTCATATTATTGATCCTTATTCTTAAACTTTAGTTTTTGCTTCTTTTGCTAGATGGAATTTGCAAACAATCTATGTTAGCATGTTTTCATCCATCTCCTTCTTTTTTATGATAGGGAATCACACTTTTCTATCATTGTATCCCTCTTTTTTCCCTTTGTCACATTTTTTTTCAATTCAAAGCAATTTAAATTGTTCCATGTGTCATTCCTCTTGATTTCCCCTTTCTCTCATCTCCTCATTGAATAAAACAAGGCCGAAGTCAAGATAAAACTTTTATTTCACCTTGATTTATGAGACTCTTAGACCCCATGCTCTTTGAAGTTATCTTTTCTAGAAACCTTGTCCCAAGTTTTCAAATGAAAGTCATCTTTAGCACCCATATTTAGTTTTCCAAATCCGTATGGAGGAGGAATAGAAAAATCCATTAAAAGAAAGTTAAAATCCAAATCATTTAAATAAAAGGAATGATATCTAAAAGGCAACATAAAAATCTCAAAAGTCAAATTCACACCAAAATATGTGATTAAAATAAAATCTCCTATCTGCAATCAAAGCTCAAACTCCACAATCAGCTTCACATAGAGATAAAGTACTTTGGGGTGTGGTAGGCTAGTAAATTGGAATAGGGGAATTCAAAAAACTCTATGGTGCTACCTATTTTCTCATGCAAGTACCTAATCTTTGTAGTAGACTAATGACTCTATAAGGGGTCCTAAAGAGTGGGGAACATGTCATAGGGAGGTAGGTCCATTTTAATTTTCATGCATATAACCTTCATGGGATGATCAATATACTCCATTTGTTTACCCAAGACTTGTGTCACTAAGAGAAGTTCTTCATATTCATTAAGGTCAAAAGTCCTCTTGTTTTGAAAAACTAAATTTTAGTGTCTTGACTTAGATAAAGAGTTCTCTCTACCTTGGTTTTCTCTTCATTCTCCACTCCACCCATTTAAATTTACCCCCTTCATAGACAAATTGTGATTCTAAATCTATTTTCCCTCTTCTTTAAATTCCTTCTTCTTCACCTCTTAAAAACCATGCTAGCACTACTTTGTTTCAGTTTTATCTATCCTTATATCAGAACAACATATTTGAGAAATTTTGGATCATTTTATTTATATCAATTTATATTTACTAAAATTAATTTACTTTCCTTTGACAATTTATCATGATTTTTCTATCTTTCTATCATAGACACTTGAGTATGTACCCTTTTTTCATTGTTGAGTGAGATGCAATTTGTTACTGCTCACTCGATAATGTTGTTTTCCCTTTCATGCATCTTTTTTCCATTGATGATTGAGATGTGGATTGTTACTCCTCACTCATAAATTTTATTTTATTATTTTGTCTTTTTAGTTAGCATTTTTACCATTTATTTTCATTTTATTTTACCATCCTGTTTGACATGTATCCTTGGTTTGATTTGGTGAGTTTGCCTTTCTTACTTTAGGATAGCTTGTTTGAGGTTTTAGGTATTTAATAACCTTGGATTTTTGGTTACCCAATTTTATTTATTTGTTTGACTTGGTCATTTAGTATAACATAGCACTTGTCACCCTAGCTTGCCAAATTTCTTAAGTATGTCCCATCCTCATAGAACCAGTTATCTTAGCTTTTATTGTATTTGTTTGTTTTTTCTCTTTAGTTTTACATTCTTGGGTTTGTCAAAAGCAGTGTCTGTGCCCTACACAATCAAAAATAATAACATAATAGACAATCATCCCACAATAAAAGGTAAGTTAAGGTATGCATTGCATTTACTTTTTATTTATTTACTTTTTTTATATTAGTTTCCTTTTCAGTCATTTACTTTCAGTTATTTTTGCTTTAAAATATTACAACTTTTTTTTAGAATCAATGTTATGTGTGTCCTTATGTTATTTATCAAAGCACCATCCCCTATTACACCTTAGTGATAGGTAATAAGTTTGAAGTGGGGCATATGTATACACATAATATTTTTAACTTTTATCGATTACTGATGCTTTACATCTTGAAATAACCTATCATTAGGGTGCACTGAGAAATGGGTGGGCAAACCATTGGTACTTCACAATATTTTTGTCCCTTTTTGCCACTTTATTAACAATCTAACTAGTTCCTAAAACCTTTACCTCAGTTGTTTCTCCTCCCTTGCATAGTCTTCTAGTCTTTTCCCTCTTTTATCCTTCATTTCCTTGCTTGGCACCCTTTTAACCTATTTAGCATACTAGGTCTACTTGGTCAACCTATTACAATTTTTAAACCTTTTCTCTCTTTTTGTTTATTATCCTCTCACCCAACCTAGCACATACATAGTGAGTTAGCCTAAAAAATGCTAAGTCAATCGAGTCAACCTAGCATAGTTGACATTCTTGAATGATTTTAGTGTAAGTTATACCTATAAATACAAGGTAATTTTGGTAATTATTATAATATGCAATTAAGGTTTATTATTCACTCACACTACTTCACAATATGCTCTTCCACCATTCTACTTGAGGAGACTTAGCTTAGGTTTCTTATTTTGGAGAATCTAGTCTTGTGGATAGGTCTTGGATGCTTTGGCCTAACAAAGTGATCCTTATGAACCACAACAACCTCTTGAAAAGCCCCTTTGTTCAAGGGAGAGATTGAGTCTCGATAGGTTCACATTCAGGTAAGTATATTTTAACTTTGTTCTCCTCTCTTGTAGTAGATAGAAGTAGCATAAGTGTTGGCTCGAATAATATCACTCTTCATATTCCATGTATTAGGGTGTTACTCATAGTTACTTTATTTGAAGTTCCTATTGACAAAATTTGACCCCAAGTCAAATTTGAGTCAACCCCTACTATTTTGAACTTTTAATAAGATTCCCATGTGTCGTATAGTGTGTTATGTTGGTCTATTGTCTCACTCATCCTCTCCATAGTCCTTGTTGAAGTCCACCCTCTTTGTTCTAGGCTAGTCAACTAAAGTCAAAGGTTGGTTAACCCTAATCAAAGGTAGTCAAAGGGTCAAATTGTGTTGAAATATCCTAAGGTGGTCCTTAATATGTTTTAATATGTTTACAAGTCATAAATTGGCTATAGGTTATGTCTCATGTGGAAAAAGGGGCCTTTTGGTCATTTTTAGCCTATTTAACGACTTGTATAGATTTTTAAGCAAGAAAACTTGACACAAAAGTGAGTTTCAATGTGGATCATGTTAGGAATAGTTATTTTCTAGGAAAAAAGTAGTTATGTTCATTGGATGGTAGTTTTCCCTAAAAAATAGGAGCTATTGGGCACTTATACAGAATTTTCAAGTCCACCATCAGTTAAAATTGTGGGAATAGTAACTCTTCACCTCCCATCATCCATTTAAATGCATGGTTTTCAAGAATATGCAAAAAAATTCATCTACAACTTATTTTCTTCCATTTTCACTTAGCAAGCAAAGAAGGAGCAACTTCATGCACTTGACATGGGCCGTATAGGTGGAATTGAGAGAGTGATTCTAAGGGTGGATAGTAATATGAGTTTACTTCATTTTCATAATAATAACTTAATATTTGGTTCATTCTCCTTTATGAACCATCAGTTTGATCCTGGGTATCTTTTTGTCCATGTTTAACCATGAGGGGGTCACTATTTGATCTTGTTTTGACATGTGTTTATGATTGAGAGGGGTGCAAATGATATTTAGAGCTGTTTCAACATCTAGAATTGTGGTGTGTGGTTTTCTAGTAGTAATCTCATACACTCACTCTTCTTTAGAACTTCAATAGAACTTTGGAGATACTTATATATCTTCAAAGATCTATTGATATCTTTGTAGCATCTTTGGAGATGCATATACATATCTTCATAACTGACCTTTAAATCAATTGTAAGGTCCCCAATACCTCATGTACAGCCTCAAATAATCTCTTTGATGCTCAAACAATGTCAAGTGTTCTTTAGAGAATTTTTATCTTCATAGATCATTCAGATCATCTTTAGAACTACTTAGACAAATCTTCAAATCACACTACTTCATATCTCACTCATATAATCATGCCATTTTAAAATACCATGTCACAAGGTCTAGACAAAACATTACAAGATGATTTATACTTGTTGTACTGACCTCAAGGCTTACTTGACCAAGAACCTTTGACATCAACGATATTAGATTGACATCAATGAAATAACCATGCATATTCATAAGAACCTTTGACATCAATGACAACATTAAATATCAAAGCTCAACATTCAATGACAATGTTCAACACACTTAAGTGACATCATGGTAGCCATTCAAAGGTTGTGGGGGTATCCTTATAGTTGAAGATAACCTCTAGATAGGGATAGCTCCCTTGATGCATCACTTAAGAGTCACTACTAAACTACTACTTACAAGGGAAAAAAGATAAATAATTGAAAGCAAACTAAACTAGGGAGGTGATGCATCAAATTTATCTCCTCCACCTACTTATTATGTACTAATAATATGAACGATGATTGAATCTATTTACAAAACACAAATGGGATCTCCAACCATGAATGTTTCATATAGAGGCTATAACATGATGCATAGACTAAGGGGATGATCAAGATGTCTAGCAGACACTAATGAATGTTTCCACTTTTGATCCATACAAGACTATTGGAATCAGTCTATGTAACTTGAAAGGATGACTAACACCTACAAGTAGGTAATAAGATAGGACAAATGAGATAAGGTTGTATACACCATCACTAGCATTCATAAACTAACATGAAGTATACACTATTTGCAATCATAAGATAAGGCTAGAAAATTATTTTTTTCATTTCAGAGGTAAATAAAAAGTTTTTAAATGGATGGGGCTATGCCATATCCAACAAAAGGATTCTTTTCAATGCCAAAATTAGGCATACATATAGGATAAGGAAGAAGAGAGAGAGGGAAGAGAGGTGTCAAGAGCTAATGATGGCTATGAATTAATCATGGAACAATTTAAAAGCAAGATAAATTTACAAAAGACAATTATGAGGTCAATATTCAACATGTTTGCCCTCTATTTTATGAAAATCCTCTCAAGGTAGTGTAGGAGTTATGTTTGGATTGATGACTCACCTTTGAGATTTTGAAACTACCTCTTAGAGTGACTAGGAAATGACCAATCATATTATTGGATTTTAACTACTTTTGAAACTTTTTGAGGACCCAAAATCTATCATCACTTCACCTTTGTTCTATAATTTTCTTCATCATTCTCACATTTGCTCTTTTGGAGGCTTATTCCTTGTAGCCTTGTTTTGGTATAAATATCCTTAGCTTAATTGATATATAAGGATTATAGGGAGAATAAAAGCATATTTTATTAACCTTTACCCCATTTTACCTTCACCCAAAGTTTTAGGTATCAAATCTCAATCTAGTCAGACCCATCTTTCATAATTAGGTATAATATAAGCCTAAAGTATTATAGGCCATACAACACCATAAATTAATACCCAAAAACATCAAAAATATTGACATCAAATTAGGTCATATGTACAATTTTCATGCCATTCCACGTGTTAGAACTCAAGTTATGCAAATTTTAAGTTTTTAACCTTGGGCAAGGTCATGCACATGCCTGAGAGGTCAAGAGCAAAGAAAAATGGGTTGGAAAATTTTTATGGAAATTATAAGAAAAAAATACCTTTTTTATGTCTAACACAACTCCCCTAAACTCCTCTAACCATTGGTTATACATGATCAATCTCCATGAACCTCCACTAAGCAAAAAGAGTATAATTTTATGTATAAAAGAGGGTTGTGTCATGGTTGTAGGTGTTCTTGGAATTTTAAATAATTATAAAAGCATTATAAAAAAACTTCAAGTCTCCTCATATCTCCATAAAAAATCACCACTTCATTCCAACTCCAAAACTTGTTGGTGTAGGTTTTATGCACACCACAACTATAACGAGGTAGCCTCTAACATTTTAGGATCTGAATGGAGGTAAACTCCACCCCATGGCATGATTTTTAGGTATGTAGTTTATTTCAACCTATTTATGGAATATCAGGTAGGGAATGCAAGTTTTTGACAAGGTTTTTGGATGTAGGTATGGTTCTAGTAGGGGTAGTGAATCTCTAAGTGAGTTGGATGGGTGGCTGGTTGCTAATATAGAGTGGGTAGATCTCAAAAAAACTTAAAAAAGGAGAAAAAGGTAAGGTAAATAAGAAATATTCTATGATTTTCAAGAAATAATCCTCTATCTAATTTCTAAAAAGACAAGTGCTCTCAGAACCTATGCCTGTTGCTAGCAACAATTTCACAAACATAGTTAGACACAACTAAGAAGTTTAAGGAGATAATGATGAAGAAAATTCACAAGCCTAAACAAAGGTTTCTCTTTTTAGGGCAGATATTACACACCCTTAATAAGGAGATTATGACTCAGTCTATTGAAGTATCTGAGGCAACTATTACACACACATAGAAAATTAAAACCAAGAAAGTATGCATGCACCATCAAAATTATGAATCAATTTGAACTTGACTATCTTAACCAATATATTTAACAACCTATCAATAGTTTTTTCACACCTAAAAATTATTAAATTAATCAAAATAATTAAGAATCTATTCATCACTTTTGCATACTAAAGATTATTGAAATATACAACCAAAGAAAGTAACAACTAATTACATAAAAATTGGAAAGAAAATACATAAAAACATTCACTAATGATCAAAATTAATGCTACTCTTATACTCAAAAATTCTTTGACAAAAATCTAAGTTGGATTATAATTGTTTATATAGACTTTGGGAAGGGGTCTCCTCATCCTCCAAGTTCATGCAAGGTCACTACATGTGATAGTTAGAACATGTAGTTCTAACTATGGTCTAAAATAGTATAAGAGTTTACTTGTAGTTATCAGTTTAAAATAACCTTTGAAAAAGCTATGCAACATGTGCATGTGTATATAAATAGAGATAATTTTCAACAATCATAACTTGAACTATATGCAAACTACAAATAGATGTACCATTTACCAAAACTACACATGCCTCTTTTTATAGGTTATGAGAACAACCTATCTATCTTCCAGATTAGCTATCTTGAAATGAAATTCTGATATATACATGAATGACAAAAATCACTTTACTAATGTTTTAGAACTAGTGGTACTATTTTTAGTTGTAACTAATCTAAATTGTGCATTGCATGCTCATCTGTGCCTTTTATAGAGTCAAAATATTCACTTTTATATTTGTCATTCAGATTAAGACATGCATGTTCATATTCATGGTCTTTAACTATGAGTCCTAATGTTTGTCCATAAATATAACACAGTCCAAAGATCTATGTATTCTTCCCATAATGCCCTACTAGCTTTCAAAATATGGCATGTGTCAACACCTAATTAAATCTAGTATATTTGAAATGTCCTCCCAAGACTCACACCATCAATCATTTATATGATGGAATACAAGCGTGGCACTTGGCAACTTTTTGCTAGTTTGGGGACCTTTAAAAATTCCATGTTGATATCACATATCAATCTATTTATACTAGTTTAATGTAGCTCATTGGATATGTGTATTGGGTTCCCATGATGATGACACTTATCACTCTCATGGACATTTGACATTTCAACTTACTCTTGCATCATTCAATCAAATGAGCTTGACCAGATGTGTGTCATAGGATCTTGATTTGAATCCAAATGAGTAATTTATGAGGTTAAATTTAACATTTATGTGATCATAAAATAATGTCCTTATGATTTTCAAATGACATCAGTGTGACTGTCAAATTTAATTTCATAAATTAGCAATTTTTAAGGTTAAAATTAACATTCACACAACCATCAAATGATATCCTTGTGACCATTAAATGATGCCTACATGACTGCCAAATTTAATCTTGTATATTTGACACATTGTCGATCTTATATTTGACATTCTCATGATCATCAAATGACATCATCACAACCATAAAATGATGTCCACACAAATTTCAAATTTAATATCATCCACTTAACATACGTCATTTCCTTGGGACTCCCTACTTCTACAAACATAAATGAAAAATAACTTATCATAATAATTTGGGAAACATATATAAAGAATATTGCATGGATGTTTTAGCCAAAGGTCTTAGTATTAATAAAATACAATTTGGGCCTAGGATAAAATATTAAATAATGCTGAAAACATAATGAAATGATCTCTAATCAATTCTACTTGGTAGTCTGGTATTTGTTTCAGGGTAATTGTTATGGGAGAATTTTTGTGGGCTTCTATGTGGGAGAAATGTTTCAAGGAAATTATTTCAAACAAAGTGTCTGAAGGAATTGGCTGAAGGGCTGAAAACTCTAGAAAAAAGTTCTAAAGGGCAAATCTTAGAGGGAACATGGTCTAGACAAAGTACTGAAGGGTAAGTGGTCACTTTAAAAATCCTGAAGGGTCTTTTTAAAAATGTCTGAAGGGTAAGTGACCATATAAAAAATGCCAAAAATTCACTTTCAAAATGTTCAAAGGGTTGGTTTAGAAAGTTCAAAGGGCATGTGTCCTTGAGGGTAATTATTTCAAAAAAAATTCATTGGACAAAATGTTCAAAACAAAAAGTCTGAAGGAATTGGTCTGGGATAAAAAGTCTCAAAAGATAAGCTCAGAGGGGAAAATAATCTAGACAAAAGTCCTGAAGGGCATGGTTAAATGGGCCAAAGGGTTTACTTCATGGTAAAAGTGCTCAAAGGGTTTACTTCATAGGGTACATTTTGGTGGGAAAGGGCCTTTACAAAAGTCTCGAAGGGAACTTTCAAAAGGTCAAAGGGTATGTTTAGAAAGTCTGAAGGAAAATGTGTCCTTACCAAAACTTTTGAAGGGTAAGTCGAAGGTAAAGGGTCCTTTCAAAAAGTCCTGAAGAAATTCCATCAGGGGATTTGTTTCTGGCAAAATATCTATATAACTCTCTTGAAGACCCAATTCTCTTAGATAAAATGTCTGAAGGAATGCAATTGGCTCAAAAAAAGTGTCTCAAACAAAATATTCGAAGGAAAAGGCAAAGGTGCAAGATAAAAGTCCCAAAGGAAAAGTGTGGAGGGGCCAAAGGGTAGTTAAAAAAGGTCTTGAAGGAATTATGTCTAGAAAAATGACTACAACAAAAAGCCAAAAGATATATTTCTCAAACCCTGAAGGGTAGGTTGGTAAGGCAAAAAGGGGTTATTTAAAAATACTGAAGGGAAATTCCAAAATGTCGAAGGGTACTTTATATCTATAAATAATCCAAAGGGTCTACTTCATAGGGTATTAATCCATGACAAAAGTCTCAAAGGATATACTTTGTAAAGGCCGAAGGGTAAATTCATTTCCTTGGGGAAAATGTCTGGACAAGATTGTCTATAAGAATAAGTCTAATTTAGAGAAAATGCTACAAAGAGCAAATTTTATCATATAAAATGTTTGAGATATAATAAACCCAAATACCAATTTATGAAAAACAAAAATCTTGAAGAGAAAATACCAAAAACATAATCCTGAAAACATAAAGCCCGATAAAGACTCTTGAAGAAGGTTAGTCCATAAAAACATAAGTCCACAATAATTAACTAAAAATAACAATCCTGATAGAATAGAAGATTTAGTCTATGAAAACAAATATCAATAACACCTTGCCAAAGTATAAATGGCCAAGTCATGATCTTTTCCTAGAATTTGCATAAACACATATAAGAGGAGGCTCAAAATCAAGACAATAATATGAAAAGAGTGGGTCCCCATTTCCTTGTAGAAAAGGGGGTGTTGGGTATAATAGATGGTGACTTATAGGGGGAATACTCCTGAGTATTCAATAACTCAGAACTCTGATTTGTAATCTTAAATCAATCATGAAGTGTACCATAAAAGAATAATTAAATCAAAAACATGAAAGAGACTCCTAAGTTAATTCACACAACATACTTATTTTCTAATTCATTGGATCTGTGTGTGTCAAAACATGTAATTTATTTAACCCCTACTGTGATGAGTTTTTAAAAAGATTTGATGGGGCTGTAGGTTTTGTTCAAGTGTCTATTAAATCTCAAAAAATAAGGTAATCTTAGGCATTGCTTTTCTGCTAGCTAGGAATCTATAGCCTTTCTAGAGATACCTTGGGCTCCTTCTCTTCTCTTTCCATCATTTTTTTTTATCATGATGTGTGGTACATTGACCTTATTTCATCATGTGAGCCTTTTGATTTTCTATAAATTTTTCTTTACTATTTTGAACTCATTGGTTATTTCTTCTTTTGTTTGTATTTGAAAGAGAAGAGCTAGAACCCCAGTGAGATTGTATAATTATAAAACAAATCATTGTTAGAACATCCTTGCTAGCCACATCTATTCCTAGAATTATGATTTCCAACAAGTATTCAATGTGATAAGTGCATTTGATCTAATAAAACAAGAAAACTTTATAAATTTATATGAAGTATTCTGAGATCAACTTACACATGCCTAGTAAAAGTATTTAATTGTGACACCATTTAGAACAATCTATGATTACCTACTATCATCCTAAAGACTCAAAAACACAAATACACCTAATCTGTAAACTAGTCCCAAAGAGTCAAGATTTTAATTTTCCTCTTTTTTACAAGTCATAAGATTAGTTGGTTTGGATTTTAAATTGGTTATAGTGAGATCAAACACAATTATGATGGTCGGATAAAATAAAGAACAACTTATCTAAGAAATCAATGAAATCTAATCTAGAAAACATGAGATCTAATCTATGAAAGCAAAATACTAAAAGCAAGAAAGATTACTCTAGAAAGTAAGAAACTAGTCTATGAAAGCAAAAAATATAATATATGAAAGTATAGAACTACTCTAAGAAAGTAGGATATGTAATCCAATCCTACAGCTACATTCATCTGTCCCTCATTACTTAGTAACATCAACTGATGGTACAACCCTAAATTAGTTCTTTGCAAATTGTTCATTGATGGGATATGTAAGCCCATTGCCTTGGAGGTCCTTTAGACAAAATGAGTTATTGACCATTATATTTGAAATATGGTATGGTCCAGTCCATAGTGTTGTCATGTTATCCTTTCTTCTCATGGGCTTTATTCCAAAGTAGCACTAGATCTAAAATCCTAAATGCTTTAACTTTTGCTCTCTTATCAAACCACCTCTTGACCACACCCTTATGTTTACTAAATGTTGATAAGGCTTCAATCCTTTAATATTCCATTTTTATTATATCCAATAGTCATGTTTTTGCTTTGTCACTCAGTTTCATGTAGTCCTACATAAATTGATAAGTGGGTAGCTTCAATATAATTTGGAATATGAGCTTGCATCCATATAACAATAGATAGGGTACACCTTTAAGGGCTTGCTTATGTCTAGTCCAATCTACCCAAAGAGCATACTTTAATAAATTATGCTAGTCCCCAGGCTTGTCTCTAATTAACTTCTTAATTACATCGATCAAATTCTTATTTGTTGATTCGGCCAGTCCATTTCCTTGAGGGTAATGATTAGAAGTTGACCTGATGATGATCTTGTTGTCATGTGCCCATTTAGTAAATTATGTTGATATAAAATCTATTCCATTGTCACAAAATAGATAAATAAGTGTGCCAAATCTAGTTGTTATGTGTTTCTTCAAAAATCAAATCACGTCTTTTGCTTTGTAATTCGTTATGGCTATGGCTTTAGTCCATCTAGTGAAATAATTTGTAGCAATAAGCAAAAATTTATAGCTTGCTAAAAAATTTGGTTTGATGATACCAATGAAGTCTAAACCTCAATGGGCAAATGGCCTTCCTTCAACAAATGACTATAAAGGCATTATTGTGTGTACTTCTCTCTTAGCTAGAGCTTGGCATTCATTGCATGTCCTCAAATGAGCATGAACATATTTAAAAAAATTTGGCTAATAGTAACCCATTATTAAGTTCTTATGGGCTATGGTATTACCAAAAGAATGACCATTACCTATCTTCTAATGTAATTTATCTAATATTTCTTTATCTTCCTCTGCAAATATACACTTGAGATAAATACCTTCATAATTTCTTCTATAGAGGACTCCATTCTTGATCATGTAATGAGTAGTTTTGAGCCTCAAATCTCTTCTTCTCTCTTTTATTAAACTTAGGGAAATAGGTTCCTATAAGTAAATACTATATTATACTACTATACCATTCTCCTTTAGATACTTAAGCTTTACATACCTCTTTAACTATGATGCACATATCTAGTTTAGTTATAAGATAAACAATGCCTTGCCGTCAAATGATCTTTGCAATCTTGATCTCTATGTTGAATTCTTGTAGCTTGGCCATCTATTTGCCTCATCTTTCTCCTATCTCATTCTGTTATAGGGTGAAATGGACCACAAGATCAAGCATGATGGTAATGACTTTATTCCTCAAGATGTAATGTCAAAACTTCTTCACTACTTTGATAAGAGCAAAAAATTGTTTGTCAATCATAGAGTACCTAAGATTTGTATCTTTTAGGTTCATACTGATAAAATTAATTAGATGATTGATCTCATCCTTCTTCTACATGATTTTAGTATTAATCAAATACTCTAAAACAAATGAGTATAGGTATAAATCTTTATTAAAATCTAGACTAATCAACACTACAACCTATGATATTATGCCTTTAATGTCCTAAAAGGACTTTCAAGATTCATCTATCCATTCTATCTTAGTGTCCTACTTGAGAATATCATTCAAAGGTCTGATGACCTCTATAAACCCTAAGATGAACTTCATTATGAAGTTAATATTTTTGAAGAATGGTTTGATCTCCATCTTGTTGTTTGGTGGCTAAATTTTTGAAATCACCTAAATTTTATCTGGTTTAATGGTGATCCCATCCTTAGTGATGATGTGCCTCAAAATCTTACCTTTAGTCACTCTGAATATACTCTTCTTTAGATTTAATGAAGTATCAAACCTTTTGCATCTCTCAAATATGGAATATAGGTGACTTATGTGGTCCTTTTGATTGTTTAAAAACATTGTAAGATCATCCATATAGATGATTATGCATTTTTATATTAGTCCCTTAAAAGCATGATCCATGGCATGTTGAAAGGTCACTCCTAAATTTATTAGGCTAAATGACATCCTCTTATATGCATAAGTTCCCCACTTCATACTGAGCATCATATTTATTCTATCCTCAGATCACACCAATATCTAAATGTAGCCTAAAAATCGATCCAGGAAGGACATCATTTTAGAACCACTTACTATTTGTATCACTTCATCTAGAGAAGGTAAAGGATAATTATCCTTTTTATAAGCCTTATTTAGATTTTTGAAGTCCACACATAATTTAATCTCTCCATTCTTCTTTCTTACTAGGATAAAATTGACCGCCCAAGTATAATGTTGGATTGGAAAGATGAGTTTTGCATTCAAAAGCTTCTTCACTTCTCTTTGAACGAGAGGCTATAGAATATGGTTGACTAGTCTTTGCCTTTGTCTGAATGGTTTGTGATTTGGTTTCAAGAGAATCATATGAGTAAATACCTAAGGATCATAAACTTTTAGATCTTACTATCTCCAGGTAATGATGTCCCTATATCAAACAATTAAATCCTTTACTTACTACCTCTCTTCTGGGGTACAACTGAGACCAATATTGACATAATGTGGGTTATGTTCATCTCCTATATTTTCCTTTTTAAAGTCTGATTCATTGACCTATGGCTATATTAGATATTGTGACTAAGTATCTATGTTGAATGGTTTCTCCAAGGAGACCAAGTCTGCTAGAATTTGATTCTCTTTGAGCTGAAGAATGTCTTCTTTGTCTGATTCCTCTTAACAAAGGTGATTAATGTCCTTATCATCAATGATTTAGGATTTTAATTCCCCTAAATTGGTTAAAAATGAAATAATCTATTGGTCATCATCAAAGACCTATAAATTTTATATCTTATTTAAAATGGAAGGACATGGTACCAATTCAATTGAGATTTTTTTACCTTAGATTCTTGTAGTGGCTCTAGATTAGCAGTAGCAGTAGATAATGAATCAACAGTATAATTTTTCTCTCTAGAAAGTGATAATATGTTAAAAACTTCAAAGATTTCAATTAGATCCCATGCTTTGTGCTTATATCTCTTCAAATAAGATAACTTACATTGGTACTTATTTCTAACTTAATTGACCACCAACTCTGAGTTACCAAATATGGACATTTTCTTCACATTATTTTTGAGTACAAACTATAGTCTCATAACTAAAGCCTCATACATAGATCTATTTTTAGTACATGGAAATTACAACTTGTACGCTGTTAAAAAATTTTTACCTTGTGGATCAATCAACTCAATTCCCACACCTAATCCTTGTTTGGGTCTAGCACCATTAAAGTGTAGAGTCCATAGATGATTTGAACCTTCAAGTTTTGGATCTTATACTTGATTTTGTGTAGTAAAAGTACAAATACCAAGTCTAGGTGAGTCATACTTTACCTCTTCATTCTTGATGTTGTAATTTATAATGAGATACTTCATTCTTGGCTCTCTATCAATTCTGATTTGATTCACAACTCCTCTTTAGGGCAGCCATAAATGAGAGAAGTCCATAGAGAGATACCCATTGAGTGTTTTGGACTAATCCCTACTCAGTAATAAATCATATCCTTAAAGTATGTACACCACTAGAATATCAATAGTCATTTGGACTCTTGGATCATATGATACTTGAATGCATACATTATTCAATTCTCTGACTATAGGGACCATTGTCTTATCTAGTTGAGAAATTATCTTCTTTGAAGGGCTTGTTTTCAAACCAAAATTTTGACATATGAATGTAGGCATGGCAGTTGTAGATGCTCTAGAATTAACTAAATAGTTATGAATGTTCTTATCAAAATCTTAGATAGTCAAAAGGAAGGGTGTAAATTTTAGCTTGCTCTTGTAGATGATGTTGGTGTTAGATGCTTTCACTTTATCTATAGATAATTTCTCTTTCTCCATAGGCATCTTCCCAGTAATGGAATTATAGATATTTTTTTTTGTTTGATAATTTGAGCTAACTCATGAAGAGTTATATTCACCTTAATCTTCTTTATATCCTCAACAATATTATATTTTCCTTTACTTGGTTCTTCCTTACTCTGTTGTTGATTGTTCCCCTTTGGAAGGGGTGGATTATTGTATACTTTAGGATTAGGAGGAATCACCATGGTATTTATGGGAGTTGATGTTGTGAGTGGATGCTTATTCCTTAGATTGTATATTCCTCTCTAGAACTGTTGTAAAGTGTGAACTTCATCCATGTTGTCCTCCAACTCATTGTCATCTTTGCCTAGGAAGGGAAACTCATGAGTTTAAATGAACATGGTAGTGCTAGAAGAGCCAGGATCTGGATGATGGTCAGGAAGATTATGTATCTGATCTTGTATAACCACCTCTCTTTGAAAGATTTTGAATGCTATGTAAAATTCAATGCAGTTGAGCTCACCATGCTCAGAAGTATTATGAATCTTGCACCAATTGGGAAGAGTAGTCTATGCTATATTAATATTTATAATATTGTTAGGTTGTTCAAGCCTATTAAATAGTATATTGTATCTATAAAGTCTAGTATTTTGATTGTTAGTTGGGCCATTTTCATTACCCATCTTACTTTACATATTTAGGAAATCATTGCTCAACTTCTGAACCATCTTTTGAATAGAATATAGTTTTAACTTTATGGAATTTGTACCATATAAAATAGTAGTAGGGAGTGCAGCCACTTGTTGGTTCTACTGATAACCATTATTCATCACATGATTTTTTAAATAGCCAATATTCAACTATGTTATCTATGCCATAAGAGGCAATGTATATAACTGATTCTGGTTGAATGCTGGGATGCTCTACTTTGCATGTAGAACTAGATTTAGTGTTGGAAAACCATAATTAACATTAGGAACTACTAGAATATAAGCATTAATTTGATTATATATGGTGATAGCCTCTTCAAATGTTAATGCCAAAGCATTAGCCATAATTGCTCTTCTTAAGAACATGATAGTGATAAGGTTCAATGCATTTTTGTATATTTCCAATGGTAATGCCACCTCTAGTTTATATATTGGGGTTAACCAGTTGTATATATTCTAACATCTTGCATTGAAAGTACATATGGGATCATTAAGCTCCCTCTCCATGCTAGTGAAGTGCTAGTATAACAAACTGGGATTGGTGACCTATCTAAACTATGCAAGAAAAGTTGCTTGACATTCTTCCCAAGAAGTGATGGAATTTTTTGTTAGATTTAAATACTGATCATAAGTAGCATCCATCAAAGTAAAAAAGAATAATCTACATGTAACATCCTCATCCATGACATTCACTATCCTTAAAACAACTTTAACTGACTTGATATGTTCCTAACATCCTTATCCATGACATTCATTAGCCTTAAAGAAAATTTAACTAACTTGATATGTTCCTTTGCTATCCTCACTCCTAAAGGAGAAAAGTATGGGAAGCAATTTTTAGGATTTTGAGGAAAATCATGCATGTCTTTTGGGATGAAAATGGAAGATCCAACTAACCAAGGCTATTGATGAGCCATTGGTTGATTAACAGGTAAAGGGTTCCTTACAAGTAAGGGGTTCCCTATTTGAGGAGGATTGTTCTGAGCTATGGCTATTGGCATAGTTCTAGGTCTCCTATGATTTGTCAAGGGTGAGATTAATAAACTAGCTTGGGAAATAGATCTGGTCACTCTTCTAGGTGACTCTAGTGTAACTCTATACAAATGATAACTACTACTATTAGAGGTGTTATCCCTCCTAGTTCCAACTAACTAGTGGTGAGGGTTTTATGCACACCAAAACTATAACAAGTAACATCTAACATCATAAGATCTCAATGGAGGTAAACTCCAATCTAGGTCATGAGTTACAAGTATGTAGTTTATTTCAACCTATTGATGTAATAATAGGTTGGGCATACAGGTTGTTGATAAAGTTTTTGGATGGAGGTATGGTTCTAATAGGGGTAATGAGTCTCTATGTGAGTTGGATGGGTGACTATTTTTTAATCTAGAGTGGGTAGATATTAAAAAAAAACTCAAAAAAGGAGAGAAAGGTATGGCATAATAGATAGCTTCTATGATTTTTAGGAACTACTCCCTTGGTTAGTTTATAAAAATACAAGTGCTCTTATAATCTATGCATGTTGCTAGCATCAATTTCACACACAAAGTTAAACATGACTAATTCACAAGCCTTAGATAAAGGTTTCTCCCTTTAGGGAATCTATTGCACACCTTTAATAAACATATTATGGCTTAGGCTAGTGAAGTATCTGATGTAGTTGTTGCAAACACACATAAAACTACATCAAAGAAATCACTCATATACAATAAAAATTATGAATCAATTTGAGCTTGATTATCTTAACTAATATATTCACCAACCTTTTAGTAGTTGTTGCACACCTAAATATTAGTACATTAATCAAAATAATCAAGAATTTTTTGCACTCTAAAGATTATTGAAACATACAACCAAAGAAAGTAACAACTAATTATATAGAAATTGGAAATAAAATACATAAACACATTTGATGATGATCAAAATTGATGGTGCTCTTGTATTCAAAAATTCTCTGACAAAAATCCAAGTTAGACTATAACTATTGATATAGACTTGGGGAAGGGGTCACCTCATCCTCCAAGTTCATGCAAGGTTGTTACATGTGATAGTTAAAACATGTATTTCTAACTGTGGTCTAAAACCATATAAGAGTTTATTTTTAGTTATCAGCTTAAGATAGCCTTTGCCAAAGCAATGTAACATGTGCATGTGTATAAAGACAGAGGCAATTTTCAACAATTATAGGTCAAATTGTATGTAAACTAAAAATAGATGCACCATTTACCAAAATTACACATGCCTCTTTTTATAGGTTGTGAGAACAACTTGTTGATCTTCCAAATTAGCCACCTTCAAATGGAACTCTGATATATGCATGAAGGATGAACATCACTTTACCAATATTTTAGAACCAGTGATACTATTATTAGCCATAACTAATCTAAACCATGCATTACATGCTCACTTGTACCTTTTATAGAATCTAGATCTTCAATTTTATATTCACCATTTAGATTAATACATGCATGTTCATATTCCTAGTCTTTAACTATGAGTCCTAATGTTTGTCTATAAATATAGCAGATTTCAAAGATATATGTATTCTTCCCATAACACCTTGCTAGCTTTCAAAATGTGGCATGTGTCAACACCTGATTGAGTCCAAGATCTTTGAAAAGTCCTCCCAGGACTTACACCATCAATCCTTTTCAATATGGAATGTGAGCATGCCACTTGGTAGCTCTTTGTTGGTTTTAGGACCTTTAAAAATTCCATGTTGATATCACACCATCAATTTTTTTGTACTAGTTTAATGTGATTCATTAGATCTATGTATTGGGTTCTCGCTATGGTGACACTTGTCACTCTCATAGAGCTTTGACATTTTAACTTACTCTTGCATCATTTGATCAAATGGTCCTGAGTAGACTTGCATCATAGGATCTTGATTTGATTCCAAATAGGTAATTTATGAGGTTAAATTTGACATTCGTGTGACTATCAAATGACATCCTTGCAACTATCAAATGACATCTATGCAATTTCAAATTTAATTTTATAAATTAGCCATTATCAAGGTTAAATTTATCATTCGTATGACCATCGAATGACGTTTGTGTGACTGTCAAATTTAATCTTGTATGTTTAAAATGTTACCAATGTTAAATTTGATGTTCACATGATCATCAAATGATGTCCTTATGATCATCTAATGACATTTATGAGACTGTCAAATTTAATCTCATCAACTTAACACATGTCATTTCCTTAGAACTCCCTTCTACAAATATAAATGAAAAATAACTTAGCATAATACATTAGGAAACATATATAAAGACCCTTGCATGGATGTTTTAGCCTAAGGTCTTATTATTAATAAAATATGATTTGGGCTTGGGATAAAATATTGAATTAAGCTCAAAATATAATGAAATACTTTCTAAGCAAATGTGTCACTTGGTAGTCTAGTATTTATCTCAAGGTAATTGTTTTAGGAGAATTGTTGTGGGTTTCTGTGTGGGGGAAATGTTTTGACAGAATTATTTTGGACAAATTTTTTGAAACAATTCTATCAAAGGGTGTTTTATCTCGGACAAAATATCTAAAGGAATGGTTGAAGGGAAAATGTTTTAGACAAAATGTTTGAAGGAATTAGTAGAAGGGAAAAAAGCCTAGGATAAATGTGCTAAATGGAAAGTCTTAGAGGGAAAAGGGTCCAAGACAAAGTATTGAAGGGTAAGACAAAGAACTGAAGGGTAAGTGGTCACTTAAAAAATTCCAAAGGGTCTTTTTAAAAATATTTGAAGGGTAAGTGGCCACTTCAAAAATGCTAAAATGTCACTTTCAAAATGTTTGAAGGGTCAGTTTAGAAATTTTGAAGGGCATGTGTCCTTTAGGGGATTTGTTTCATGACTTTTACATCTGATAAAATGTCCAAAACAAAATTTTTGAAGGAATTAGTCTAAGATAAAAAGTCTCAAAGGATAGGCTCATAGGGCAAAATGATCAAGACAAAATCCCTAAAGGGCATGGTCAAAAGGGTAAAAGGGTCTACTTCATGGTAAAAGTGCCTGAAGGGTCCACTTTGTAGGGTACATTTTTATGGGAAAGGGCCTTTATAAAATTCCTGAAGGGTGACCATAAAAGTTTTGAAGGGCACTTTCCTAAGGCTAAAGGGCATGTTCCAAAAGTTTGAAGGAATATGTGTCCTTGAAAAAACTTTCAAAGGGTAAGTCGAAAACAAAGGGTCCTTTCAAAAGTCCGAAATAAATTCTATCAAGGGATTTTTTTAGGCAAAATTTTTGCAATAATTCTCCTAAAGACCCAATTCTATCAGACAAAATGTCTGAAGGAATGCAATTGGCTTAGAGAAAGTGTCTTAGACAAAATGTCTAAAGTAAAAGGAAAAGGAAAAGGAAAAGATGTGGGATAAAAATCATAAAAGAAAAGTATAGAGGGGTTGAAGGGTAGTTACAAAAGGTCCCAAAAGAATTCTTTTAGGCAAAATGATCGCAAAAAAAGGTTGAAGGAAATATTGCTCAAAGCCTGAAGGGTATGTTGACAAGGCAAAAAGGGGTAATTTAAAAATTATAAAAGGTAATTTCTATCTGGAAATAATCTAAAGGGTCTAACTTATAGGGCATTCATCCATGACAAAAGTCTTGAAGGATCTACTTTGTTAAGGCTCAAGGTTAAATTCATTTCCTTAGGGAAAATGTCTTGACAAGATTGTCCACAAGAATAAGTCTAATTCAGGGAAATTGTTTTGGTAGAATTGTTGTGGGGAAAATGATGCAAAAAGAAAATTTTTTTGGACAAAAATGTTTGAGACATAATAAACCTGAAGACCAATTTATGCAGAACAAAGTCTCGAAGAGAAAATTCCAAAAACATAAGCTCGAAAACATAAAGCCTAACAAAGACTCACAAAGAAGGTTAGTCCATGAAAACAAAAGTCCGTAACAATTATTTAGAAGTAAAAAACTTTATATAAAAAATATTTAGTCTATGAAAACAAAATATCAATGCCACCTTGCCAAAGTATAAAAGGCTAAATCATGATCTTTTTCTAAAATTTGCATAAACACATAGAAGAGGGGGCTCAAAATCAAGACAATAATATGAAAAAGTGGGTCCCCATTTCCTTGTGAAAAATGGGGGTGTTTGGTTAAAAAAACCTCAATAAAAATCATTTCATACTCTCATGAATCTTGAAAACAAGGTTGCAAAAGGAGTTCTTAAGCATGCTTGAAAATACTTCTTTTATTTGATGCCTGTTAAGGATTCAAAAAAGATTTTTCCTAAACTATATTATTTTTTATAGATTATAATACTCTTTAAACATCTCATTAAGGCTCTATCACCTAATTTAATCTTCAAAACATCATACTTTATGTAAAGTATATCTCTTAGGTTGAAAATGTGGACCTACAGGTCTGCAGACCTGTAGGTCTACATTCAACTTATCTTATGCCATGATGGTAAGTTTTCATGGTTATTAAAATCCTTACATCTTATTTATTGAAATTATATAATAATTTTTATGACCAATAATATTCTTGAAACATCTCACATTATTTCTATACACCTGATTTACTTGTTAACACTAGGTTGATGGTCTTTAGGTCTGTAGATGCAAATTCACCTCAAGGATATTATTGAGAGTTTAGGTTCATTATTAAATGTTATCTGATATCCTTATATCTCTACCATGCACTATATCCATTCATATTTTACCTAAACTACCAATCCAAACCTCAAAATTATTACTCATAAGACCTTCTTTATTGTCTTTGAAGGCTATAGATACTCTTTGGGATGTATATGCACTGAATGTCTATTTGTAACTCCTGGGTGACCCTTGTATATGATTTAAAAAGTTATTTTAACATTCACTAAGATTTTATAATTGTTATTCTATTTTATAAACACATAACTATTCTTGCTTTAATGCTTAGCAAACACCTAGACTCCATCCATTCACCATTGACCTGATAAAATTGGATCTCAAATATTATAGAGATATTTGGAAAGGAATGAGACATAATATCATGTCTTCAAAATCCATATATATTTCACATAATTTTCTAATCATGAATCATATCCAAGGCTCTCTTTTGGCCCTGTATAGTAAGTTAGTAGGATGTTTGTGTAGGTCTGCAGTCTACACTTCAAGCCTAAATTATCATTGCAATATTCATTATTGAAAAGGATAATTTGCATAAGATGAATTTGGATGGAATTGAGGACATCTAAAGAAACAATTATGTTAGATGAACCTCCTTTCAAATGACAAAACCTGTAATGCATTAAAAACTTTCTCTTCCTACATTTGTTGAATGTACACAGTCACTTTGTATGTATATTAGCACAAAATCTTTGTATTTTGGGCCCTAATGGTTTTTTGATAAGGTATTAGATATTTTATAGATTTTTTCACAAATATTTTTCATTTTAAACACACCTATCTCATTGTTCAAGAATGCCATAGCTTGAAAATCCCTGCCTACCACCTTTAAGCACATCTAAAACACAACATTTTTGTTAATTAAGTGCCCACACATGCAAAATGATGATGGAAAAGGTTTTTAGATGGATATTTAGACCCTTTAGTATCTCTAAAAATCATTAATTTTAATCCATTAATCTAAAAACTCACTGTAATAAGAAAAACCTTACTCGTGGGGTTTTAGGAGGGTTTTGGGCTACTTAACTTGTTAATGATTGTTAATAAAAATTAACACTTAAATAATAAAATATTTACTATAATTTAAATGGAATAATGGCCCATATCAAACCAAAAAATCACTGGATCCAAATCTCTTTCCTCTTCATGAACTGAGCACTTGAAAATAGCCTTCATTAGCATGTAAAGGGGTCGATGGAGGATATGAAATATTTTTTGCATTATTTTGACCTAAAAAAAATTAAATAAGCCTTATTTTACCCTAAAAACATTATAGGGACCTGAATCCATCCATTTATGACATCAACTAATTATCTCCACATTAAAAATTGCTTTACAATCCCTTGGCAAGTGTTTTTCTATATTATACTTAATTTTATTGATATTTGGAGGGTCCCACCACTCCTTTCACATTGAAATGACTTGGGTAAACATTTTTAAAGGATAAATATCCTTGATATATATTAGAAACATGTTAAAAGTCTTCAAAATTCACTTGACCCTTCAAATTAACAAAGGTAAACATTACCTTAATTTCTCCAAATTTACCTTAACCTTTGCTAAACATGAAATAACAATGTTTCATCTTTCCATACATTGTATATATAATTTATCATTCCACATAATACATTATATCACCTTAGAAGTCTTAAAATACCAATATTTCATCATGGGTCAATATATCTTAATCTTTGTAAAGTAACCTTGAACTTTTCTAAGATACCTTAACTTTTCCAAACACCTAATCAAGACCTTCATGAAGGGATGAATGAAAATATTAGGGGTATGACTCACTCTTATAAACCATTAAATATACCTTAAGATGATCCAACACTTGACAAGACACCTATTTATGATCAAGTTTGACCAATAGACCAAGACCAACCTATCAAAACACCACCAACAAGGTTAAGGAAGTCTGGAAACAAAGTTTTGAATTATCCTTATTCATGGTGGTTAATTTTTGCTAAAATTTAGATGTTAGGTGATTATAAAATTAAATTTTGACTAGAGGTGACATCCATGGGTTGGGTCTAATAAAAAATGTTGGGCTCAGTCTTTAAAATATAATGGTTTTATAGTTGGAGAAGCAAATGATAATTGGAATGGAGACACAATGAGGTGGGAAATAAAACTTATAATTTTTCAAAATCCCACATGTTGGTTTATTATAGTAATGGTTTTTATTAATTTCAAAACTTTTAAAATGAAATTTCAATGAATTAGGTTTAGTTTTATGAAAATCCATTTAGAGGATATTTTTGAAACATAACTATATTGATAAAAATTGAAATTATTTATTAAAGGTTCCCCTATAAACTAATTTATTATCCATGTTTATACTTAACTCAAATAAAATATTTTATGTTCACACTATAACTACCATAATATGAGAGCTGAAAGATATTGTGCCTATTTCAATTTTTAGTATTTAAAATGGAGGGTATTAAAAATTCAAATCCCAACTTAAACTATGCCCTGCTCTGCAATAACTTCCAATAGTCATTTTACATTACCTTTTTTATTCTCTGATAAGTATTTTCTTGTCTTGTTAGCCTCTCAATATTTGGAGATTTTTTTTTGTATTTTTGATAAAATACAAAATCCATTTATTGAAATATCATAAATGATTAAAAAATTAGGATCGAAATTACATTCTTATTGTCCTAAAAACAAGCTAGAAAAATGACCAGTAGAAGTAAAAAAATCAACATATATAGTTTGTCTAATCATGTAAAATCCTAAATGTTTATTCCATGGAAATAATTTAAAAAATTATAAGCTTTTGATAATGAAAACATATTATTATTATTAATTATGAAAATTAAAAAAACATGTTACTTCCTTTAATTCCTTCTAGTAGATTAAGCTTCTGGGATCATAATGAAGATGCCCTAGTTGAATATTCCTTAGACAAATTGATGTACACTCCTTTACATGGCTACATTGACAGTTTATCATGTGGTAAGTTTACACTATATCTATAATTGTTTTCAATTTTAATATATTATGAATTTTATTATATTTTACAAATTCTCAATCATATTGAAGTCTTTATGACATACGAAGTGAACAAGAAGTCATTCTCCTTAAAATAATCAATGGTTTCAAACCTATTGTGGTCTACATAAAAAATATATATTCACTTGGTAATTATAATTAATGCTCATTTGGGCCCTAACACCTTGTTATACAAACCATGTGAATAAATAAGGTGACCCATAAATTATAAGTCACTTCAATGGATGCCAATACCTATATTTATTCATAAAGTTCTTTGAGGTAAAGATCTTTTTCTTAAAACCATTGATGTTACACTCTTTTTGTGAACTGTTATTGTAGAACCCTAGCTAATAAAACTTGTCTTGATAATGATGTTGTTATATATTTGAGCTTGTTTATCTTGTAAGTATGATATCCACTCTTTAATTACATTGCATGTGATTATTTCTCAATGTTGTACTATGTTAATGGAACAAAAACTGAAATCTAGTTTTTACATTATGGGGAATAATGCATATTCTAAGTACTGAGTGTGCATATTAGGAATTAGTAATATGATAACTGATATTAGGATATGACATTTAGTCATAATTATTTTTATTTGGATTTTCTCTAATTAAAAATGGATGTAAATATCATAAAAGGGATAATTCAGATAAATCTATTAATAAAATTTCATATGAAAATATGGTAAATACTACCCCTTAGAAAAAAAATGTTTTTAGATGTAACAAAAGACTTTTAATAAATAATATAAAAGGATAAAATTCTAAATCAAAATTTAAAGTTTATACTAGAAAATATGGTCATTCTTATTATATATAATATAACCATTTTTTTTAGTTTTCCTTTCTTATTTTGAACCAAATACAATATATATTTTTTGAAATGTAAGACTAATGAAAATGATGAAGGACAAAAATGAAAAATGATAAATATGACCTTTTCATTCCAAATTTAAATATAACTATATCACCACTAACATTCAACCCCATAAGCCACCCTTCACTACTTGAAAATATGGGTGCTTTATAATAAGTTGAGGACATCCATCTTAGCGTAATCAAAACCCTATTTTTGTAAGATTATGTAACTAAAAAGGTGTTGATAGACATGTATGCAAAATTTTGAATCCCATAGCTTATGAACATTTTGACATAGTGCCTTGATGAAATGTGATTTCATGGACCACAAATGAAACATGTGATGGGGAAAGTCCCACAAATAGTTTACTTACCAACAACAATTGAGCACCCCTATCTAAAGCTTTGTTTCCTAGACTTCCAAATAAATCCCCTAACCCTCTAATATATCAGTGGAAAAAATAGGGGATATTAAGGAATGAAGAAGGTCACTTTTGAAAAATGTTCTTACTGCTAAATTTTTTCTTTTTTCTTTTTTACAAACATGTTCAGTTTATCTTCAATTTAGATTTATGTGGATTTTTTTTAAATTTATCCTTTTTTTCACACTCAATTACAATCAATAATGAATCTTAAGGATGACTATGAAAATATAAGGAATAAATCATAAAATATCCCTCGATCATTTTTTATTTATGTTGTGTAAAGTGTTTATTGTAATGTAAAATAAACGTGTTATAGTAAGGATTTGAAAGGACCTAGGTATTCATATAAAAATAATTTGATTCTATTATTATTTTATTGAGTTGGAAATGCATTTTTTTCTTGTATATATCTTATGGGTTGAAAAAGATATATATTTAATATTAGTAATGAATTTTGTTTTGTCTAATTATTTTCAAAAATATTCAAGTTTGTGCTATGAAGTATACTTGACTTCTAATAGTGAATATGAAAGCAAAGGAGCCTCGATAATCACTAGAATTTATTTTAAAACTTATTATGGTTCACATAATCCTTAAAAAATTCTTCATATACTTAAATTTGAAGTTATTTACCCAGTAAGGTTTGAAACAATTTTTAAAATTATGGTTTATTAATTATTTAAATTATGGATTAATACATAATTAAAGATTATAAAATAAGAGTTTTCCTCAAAATTAACACTTGTAAAATTAGGGTTTATTTGTTAGTAAAATTATAGATTATGAAATTAAGATTCAATATATAATTAAGGTTTACAAAAATAAGGGTTGTTACATAATTACGTATGAAAATATTAGGTTTTTATACATAACTAAGGATTAAAATATTATGATTCACAGAATTAGAGTTTTCCAAATTAGGGATTACAGATGTATAATCTACTATATAATTAAGGAATCATAATTTTGAAATTAGGATTTAGTAATTATATTTTCATAATCATGAAATCAAGCATTTCATTAAGGGCATAAAAGCGTACCATTTGCCTCAAAAGTAGAAAATCACAAACATAATTTTACCTCGAACTATTGTTTATTAAATTAGTTTTTATTAATTAGTAAACTTACAACTTATAAAATTCTATGGTTTGTTGAATGATTGAGGATTATGAAATTAGTATAATTAGGGAACATAACATATAATTTTTTCCATTATTAAATTTTTTAAAATTATGTAACTTATTAATTAGTGAAATTAATTTCTTTTTAATATTTGGGGTTTTAAAAATTAGGGGTTACTATATTACTTAGCTAAAAACCTATAAGCAAGCATCAAGATTTAAAAAATAAAATATATTGAATAATTTCATTTTAACCTTTCCAATTTGACTTTTAAGAAATAATAAATTTCACATGCCACATACATAACTAAATTTCAAAGACCCAATATAATAAATAAACTGAGAGTGTTGGATTACTATTTTAGATTATAGTTCCGCATGCATACTCACAAAATGTCATATGATCTTGCGGAGTACCAACACTAGTATATGGTGGGATATTTCCATTAATTTTATATTGATGAAACTCAAAAAAATAATCCCATTAATATTTTCACATCTCTTCAAGTATTTATTGTGGGTAGCTCACCACATAGCTAAAATTATATATGGAACATATGTGAAACAATTCATTATTTCACATTCATGTGATTAATAATTATTTATTTGTCTATAAAATGTGGGGGTGATTCTCAATCCATCATATTGTATAATATTTTAAAGCCTACCTTTATTAACTCAAAATACCTGTTATCAGTTTAGATTACACCCTTGAGGTAGGGGTTTCAAACTTGCCTCATCTAGATGATATAATGGAATCACCTCTAGGTGTGGGTATCCTAATGAATGAGGTGAGTCTCTAGGTTTGGGGCTAGCTCCATTGATGCATCATCTATGCTCAAATCATTAATCCTATTTGTCTTACCAAGTAAAAGGGATAGAAAAGACTTTCAAACAAACTATAAACTATAGGAGGTGATGCACCAATATATTAGGTCTCCTGTACTTGATCTTTCAACATAGCTTATGGATAGAATAACATCTAATCACTAATACACTCTCTCCATAAGGACTCATATGCATTATTACTTCACATGGAGGCCATGCCAAATGCCCATAACTTGAGGATGATGAATGAAAATTATTATAGAAGACACTACCAATTAGTTTCCACTATAAGCATAATCATGATCACTTTCACACACTATGTGACCTGCATAAGACTAATCCACTAACTTCTAGGTGAGAGACAAGGACCTAAAAAGGGAGAAAGAGTTCAACCACTAATGCAACTAAATAAGTATAGAACACACTACAAATTAGTATGGAGAAGGTTGAATCAATCCTTGTATTAATTAATAGGCTTCAAGATACAAATGGGTAGAGTTATTTCATACCTAGCAGAGGGATCCTTTTAATGGTCCTTTAAAAAATACATATAAAATAAAAAACAAGAGAGAGGATAGGGAGAGATCACTAAGGCTCATCAATTCTAAAATACAACTCAACTTTTTAGTTTCTAATAAAAAAATAGTGCATTAGACACCACCTTCTATCCCTCTCCAATGCATGAGGCATGCTTGATTGATGGCCTTCATGGAAGTATGGTCTATAAATAATGTAGTGGAAGTTATTTCAGTCTTTTTTTAACCTTATTAGGGTATGATAATGATAAACTTGGCCAACCATCTCCTTCTTATCAGTTACAATGGTAGAATTGTGGTATAATTGACCTCTATAAAGCATTAAATAGCCTACCTCTCCCTTTTTGCATGTTGACTAGGCCTAAAACTACCTCATACTCTATGATGATCATGAAATAGGCAAAAATTCCATAGTATATCATTTAAAATAATATTTATGGTCCTCTATTCAACCTCTTATCAGCCTTCTACACTAAGAGACATCTTCTTTAGCTAGCTAAATAGGCCTACTAGACAACTAGGCCTAGTCACTTGGTACTAGTTACTTAGATGGATATGAAACTTACATAAAACCCTAAAAAATGTTAATTATAATGATCTAGGACTTAATAATAATATTATAACATGATTTATGCCTTTAAGTTAATTACATCTATCATTCTTATTCATCTAGGTGATTAGGTCATCGTTCTACTGGCACCTCTATACTACCTTTTTACTCCATGCATACAAGAGTATTTACATGGGAAATTGAGTGTATTTTATGTAATTATATATTATAATAAATCTCACATAACCCTCCTTAATTATTTTCAATTTTTCACCTATCTCTACACCTTGAATTCACCATGAAATCCTATAAAAATAAGGTATTTTTTGCATACGTATAGGTGTCTGTACAAACCAATTTCATGATAATAACCTTATAAGAGTGTTAAAAGTGTTTTAAAAGCCAAAATAAAGAATTTTAACCCATAAATATCACTTTATTTACCCATTGAGTCCTTACTAGGGTTTAATAAGGGTTTTAAGTGTCTTCATTTCTTTAAGATTATTCATATAAAACAAATCATATCTCTCCTTCTTAATACAAAAATGTGTTAGTGGGGAGACCTATCCATCATACCTAAACACCACCTGATCCCATTAAAATATTCATTTAACTAACAAGCAAAAGACTATGCTCTTTTGAGCTCTTTCACAATGCAAACAATGCTTCTAAGGTGGTTGGTCTCTTAGTGATGATTCATAGAGTTGGAAGGTTTAATGAGGGAATAAATACCATGAGAATAAATTCAAAAACACTTTGTACCTTCTAAAAACTCCTTAAGATCCCATGAAAAATCTTCATGAAGTTTTGAACATGAGAATGTATCTTTTCGGGTTAGTAGACTTGATGTATTGAGTCGAGAGAGAGGTTTTAGGCTTAAAAGCATCCAAAATGTTTCCCATTGGTTAGAATGACCTTAAATATGTCTTAGAAAACTTGGAACATGTTTATAAAATATAAATAATTGGAAATGGAATAAAAAATGATTGTGCAACTTGCTCAATTCACCATGAGGGTTTATTGGCTATATAATCTTCTTGACCCTAGAGGTCTATTTCTTAGGTTCTTTCTTCATAACACTAAATAAAAATATCATGAAATCCTTTAAACAAGTCCTATTCACCTATAAAAATCCCTCACTCCTCATATTCACCACAAAATATACTTTTCCCCCTCATACTTAATGCAATACCCTGTAGAAGCTTCCTAGACCTCTTAGACTGCAACCTTGAGGTCTAAACCTCCTCAACATGATTCTTGACTTTTGATAATATTCAACAAGTGTTGGAGAGTTTATATATGTATTTATTGACATCAAAAAAACCTCTTGAAACACTTTCATTCCACCATAAAATGACACTTATCATTCTGATAATCACCTCACCTTCATGAAGGCTTTACAACTCCCAAGTATCAAATATTTGACACTCTCTTCCATCTAATTCAGGGCTTAGTATGCTTCTAGAGGAAGTTGAACACTTGAATCCTCCTTGGGAATGATTTAAAACCTAGGTGAACCTCATTATGTAAGACTTAAAGCATTTTTAACTTCTTATCATCTTCTATAGCCTTTTACCAGACTATGAAATGCTCTTGAAGGATTGATATTGGTGTGACCTTTTGAACTCAGCCCCTTCTCTTTAGATTTGTACATGACCTCAAGGTCCCCTATCTTGACTTGAGAAAATTTTTGATAGATATTATGGTGCATGGATGATTTCATGATTGATTTAGTCCTCTTTATATTGTAATACTTTTCTAACCAAGCCTCACATCTTCTGCGAGTTTTCTAAAAACTTTCAAATTATCTTTAAAAATGCTAGACCTCCTTAACCATTGCTAAGAAAAATTAAATGGTGATAAAATATCCTAAACAATGCCAAGTCATTCTAAATATTGGTTGAGTGGTTTTGGGCCCTTTAAAAACTTATGAGATAGTTTTTCCACCTAAAGAATGATCACTAAGGGTCATATTAGCACTTCTTTTGGTTAGCTTGGAGCTCATTTCCAATGAAGAACAACATAAACCTTGAAATAACCTTTAATTATTATCTTTAGACTTTCATAAACCATTATAAAACTTTAAATATGCATACTTATTTGTCCGAGTGGCATGATGAATATGAAAATAGGGTTTTATGCTTAGTTTGAATTTTTGCCCTCAAGGAATCACCTCCATATCCTTGTAAGTTGTCATTATAATTATAGGTTGATATCCAAGATTCATATTTCTAGGACCTTATAAATCAGAATTCTTGTGAATCAATGTACTTTTCAATTGTTTAAGGGCATGAGGGGTTAGAGGAGAGACTATTAGACTTGTCCAAGATCATCTTCATGATGAAGGCCACCTTAAGATGTATAAAAACCTCACCTTTAAGTGTGCAAGCCAGTACCCTATTATCCAAGCCTCAAACCATTGAAAAATGAGGGTCAATTATTTGGAACCATTCACATACTCAAAACCCTGATTTTCTATTTTAAATCTCTAAAAAACCTAGAATTTCTCACATTCGTATAGGTGATTGTACCATCCAACTATGTGTAGATACCCTTCATGCAGTGTGAAACAAGATCTAAGTGTTTCCATGGAAACTTAATGCATTTGGAGCCATTTACTTCACTTTTACACCCATTGAGTTGGTACTAGGGTTTAAGGAGGGTTTTTAGTGACTACGATTCTTAATGATTGTTCATAGAGATTATCCCCTACATCTAGAAATGAATGTCACTATCAATAAGTGAACTCATCCCATCACATATATAAAGAGGATTTTACCCCATGCATCCTATCCATATACGAGTGAGAAAATTAAGATGCCATTTGAATTATTTGTAGATTATATGGGAACTTGAGAGAAGTTTGGATACATTTATTGACTTGGAAGGTCCTGCACAAGCTTGATTTTAACCATGATGGAATCAAGTGAGTTGAATGAATTAGGTGTGGTTATTTATGACCACATTACACTTGTTATTTATGTTTTCAAGACTATATGCAAGAAAAATTCCCATTGGAAAAGTGTACTTCAATGCCCTCACCATCCATTTGACTTTCATCTTGACTTCACAAGCTCAAGAATACATTAGCTTTGTAATATGCCTTTCAAAATTCCTAATTCAATGTGAATCACAAGATATACCCTTTTCAAAGGATTCTAGAATACAAGTTAAACTATGTGGCATGTTTGAAAGGCATTTGATGACCTTAGGGGTTTATTGGGGCTTGAAACATTAATTAAAAAGTAGATTATAGAAGATGACCTTAGATGTGTTATTAGTCTTCATTTCAAGACTCAAAATGACCTAGATTTCCCCTACATATTGCTAACAAAGCCCATCCCACAAGAATTATCTAGGACAAGAAGTAATACAATGAGAACAAAAAACCTTAATTTTTCCAAAAACCTCAATTTCTACTAAAATACCTTAACTTCATAAAATAAGATATAAGACACTTTTTAGGCTTCAAAATACACTTTAAACCCTTTCTAGATTGCCATGACATCCCACATAAAGGTGACAAGGACAATGTTCAAGTGATTACAAGCAGAAGTTGATTATTTTTTAAGTCCAAGGGGAAAAAGACATAAAAAATACCCACTTTCTAATTATAATTTTGGAACCCATCTATATCTTACTGTATCCACTTTCTTTAGTGTGTAACATGATATTAATTTTAATGTAAATACTTTACATTTTGACAATAATCCTTATTAAAATGAGGTAGTGTAACCTTATTATGTTATAATATATACATATTCATACTTTTAGTCACCTTTCCTTTCTATATGTCTTAATATGGCACAATGTATTCCTAATAGGTCATATTCTACCATCACATATCACTCCAAGGCAATATTAGAAATTGAGTCACTCATACTTCTCAAAATTAACATGGTGTTTTATTATTTTTGGAAAAACTAGTGTTTAGTTCCTAAATAATAAAGGGTCTAGAATAAGTAAAAAAACTAGATTTAATATGATAAGATACAAATTTTGTAGAATTAATTACATAAGAGAAGGAAATAACTTATCTAGAAAAATAGGTTGATACGACTATTGTAAAAGTTGAAAGTTGAGGTTCAGGGATAAGAAGATGTCTAAAACCTAAATATGGCCTTCATTTTTTGATTGGATAAGAGCACCAGAAATAGGACACCCTAATGTTTGGTGCTATAGTCTAGTTCCTATTGTTATTATCTAAATTGGTCAAAAAGGTATGATCTTTTTGGGTTTTGTTCACTATCCTTGTATTGGTCTGCTTATGAAATTTTGGATCTTGGCTATCAACATAGCTCCTTATAGAGTTGATTCAATATTAAAAACCCTGCATCTATCTACACACATGAATCACCAAATACATTAAAAGAAAAAGGGGGAAAAATGGGTTAGGAGAAGAATGATCGCATGATCTAAAACCCTTATTATCCTGATCACTACCTACATTAACCCTCAATCTAGGGTCTTAGATCAAATGTAGTTCTCCCTTAGGGAACATGCATAATCAACGTGCATAATATATGCAAGAATTAACTTTCACCTAGGCATTTCCTTGATCAAACATGCAAGTCTGTGTGATGCAGAACACTGAGCTATACTATTGACTAATTTTTATTATGTAATATGCCAAAGTAATAAGTGCTAGATATAAAATGCCTTGTGTAGTCCTTTATATAGGAGACTCTTTATTTTGAATTTGGGATATTTAATCATATTTGGTTGACATTAAAAAACTTAAGTATGAAGCAAAGAAAGGGGTTATGACTCTTTAAGTAAGGCAAACTAACCGTTAGAGCTCAAAATGACCTTGGATAGGAGTGCTAGAAATAAGACACCCTAAGGTCTAGCATTATAGTCCAATCCCAACAGTCCTATCCTACAAGATAGGGACATGGGGGGATTGAATATGCATGGGAAGTTTAACTTGGCTGAGGTGGAATGACTATTTAATGGGTAAGTTTAACTTGGTTGAGGTGGAATGACTATTTAATGGGCTCATGATGATTGGGAATAATAAAAAAGGTGATTCAAGCATGAAACAAGATCAAGATGAGTAAAACAAAAGACATGGCTAAATGTGAACAAAGCTCATATTCTCCAGTTAGAGCCTCTTATGAAAGGACTATGGAAATACATGATATGTGTGGTTTCTTGACTAGTTTAGGGTGTATACATTTTCCCCCTTTTAATCTAGTGATGTAATGAAATGAAATACTTGAGTAAAATAAATAATAAGAAAATGCATACCTAAACCTACCTACATGGAGATAAGTGTGCTGAAAAGGAGTCCAACTCACTTCCCAACTAGGGAAGTGGATGGAGAGATGAATAGTTCCTAGAGAAAGAAGGAATCCCTGAAATAGATGTCGCCTATATTGAATCTGAATGTGGAATCTACATAACATGGAGAAGAAGGGAAATGCTTTCCCCTTGTGTTGATTCTAACTAAAAATGATAAATGCTCAGAGGCCCAAAACTAATGTCTATCCTCTATCCCACATAAACTAATGTAATATAGAATGTGTGTATAGAATCTATATGTTGTGAAGAGAAAAATATATCATGCCCCCACTTTAAATAATCTAAACTGGAACTGAGAAGTGCTTAGAGGCCCAAAACCAATTTTTCCCTTTATCCTTCATAGACTCATGTAGTCTAGGTCTAGGTAATGCTATGGAACAAACACTACAGATGATTGTATGATCTATCTTGGTGACAACTTGGGTACAACTGGGTGTAATCTAAAACTCTAGTAAATGTGTAAGAAGATAATGAGATGTATTTCCATTCTAATTTGTATAATCCTAGATGGTGAAGAACATGAACATCTATTCCATACCCCTAAATATGGTATGTGAGTGATGCATATGTATAATCTGGTAATATATATAACCACATGTGATATGACCTATCATTTCATGTCCCATGTGTAAAATTGGAGATCAAAATAATGTACTCTATATTATGCTTATAATCTACTATCTGGTCTTGTAACTATGTCATATTATATGAAGTTGTATGTGTGAGACACGTACTATGCACATGCCCCTAAATCTAGTATCTGAGTCTAAATTTGTGTCAAATTAATTATTAATCCATATAATTTGAACCACTGTATCTAGCTAGTCTCTGTATCTGTAAGCTGAAATCACTATGGAGCCATATGATCTAAACCATTGTATCTAAATAGTCTATGTATCTATAAAGTAAAGGTATATCCATCTGAATGTCCTGAGTAATGTTGAGTAACCCATGCAATCTTAATTACTATATATTTTGATTGATCTAAGCTGAATCTAATAATCTAAATATTGGAGGTGTATGAATCGTGGTGTATCCACTTATGAGAGTGGATGGGCATGCTGGGCATATGTAGGAATAAAAATAATAGGAATGATGCCACCTTTTAGGGATAAGGACAAAATTTGTGATAGAGGAGTTCAAGCCAAAAGTGATGACTAATGGCATAATGATAGAAATAAATTTGGCATAGTTTGAATTAATTGATAAATTATTTTATTGATTAGACTGAGTTGTTAAAATTGGAACAAGTTTTGATTAGTGAGGATGAAGTTGTTTGTCTGAGTATAAATGAGGTATATAGATGTGTGTGCCATAGTAGGTGAATGAGGTAGTATTAAAGTGAGTCTCATGTGGTTTCAAAGGTATCATTTTTATGATTATATGAAACAAAATGGTTTGCAAAATGGAGTTACAGGGTTGAATTTATGTGTAAAATGGTATTTTGCTTTGAATAAAAAAGTTGTTTGATTCTTGATTCATTTAGGCATTGACTAGGTTGAGATTTAAAGCTCTAGGATAGGAGATATGATGAGGAAATGAGTATCTATCATGACTCAATTTGAGAAATTGGTAGCCTAGGTTGAGTCTAATGGGGAGATTACCTTGGTAAGTAGCTGAAATGCATGATTTTTTCTTGTTTAAAAGCATGTTTTTTATATTTTTTGGCATTTTTGAGTAGTCTAAGATAATTTCCACTAGTTCCAATGCTCCTATCCAAGAGTCAACACTCATTTCTATTGTTTAGTGTTATTGTCTAGGTTCTAATGCTCTTATCTAGTGTTGGTGTCCTTTCTATAATGTTGTTGTCTACTGGGGCTAGTTTTTTCACTTTTTGATTTGTAACCTATTTGTTGTATAGCTAGGTTTTTGATTTGGCATGGTTGACTGATATATGTGCTATTTGTTGGTATTTTTTAGGGAAAGATATTGGTGAGGGAGTTTCATAGAAGCCAAGTGATGGAGACACTGAGATTTTTACCTTTGTCAACTGATGAGAGAGTTGTGATGGATAGGGTAGGGTTGGGTCATCCATTCAACCTAGGCACTATGTGGTAGGATAGATATCTGATTACCACCTTATGTTAGAGGTGGAATGTAAACACTTATTATTTTTGGATTCCTATAAGGGAGATTACTATTAATCTACAAGATGTGTACCATATTTTACATTTCCAATTAGTGGATGACATGTGACATTGCAGGATGACATAGGTACTGATGTTATTGATCATGCATCCTTTATTTTGCTACTGTGTCCTTAAGAATACATCAAAGACATAGTGATAGTGATTTATTATTATCTATTATTGTGTATTCAAGTGTTCTACATTTGTGTAAGTGGTTGGGCATGCTATTACTTCATTCATTCCTATAGATGGGAGTAGGGTGTTGATTGCATATAGGATGCATAAGATTATGCATAGCATAGAGGTGTATGTCATTATGTTATCATGGGGTAGGAATATGCTTGCCCACTTATATAGGGATATTTATTAAATTACTCAGGAGGCATTTAGTGGTGATGTGAGTGTAACTACCTTAGTGTATTATTGGGCTTATGAGCATATAATGGTTGTGCGACCAATAAGATTTCTGAGGCATGGGTAACTTCACATTCATATGGGGAGTGGTGGATGAGTTAATTGGATATATATTATCTTAAGATAGATCACTATAGATGAGTTTTAGAAAGATTAGTGCTCAAGATATCATGTAGAGACCCTATAGAGGATTCCCTAGGTAGCTTGAGGATGGAGTGCAATTGTAGTATATTAGGGTCAGTTGTTTGTTACATGATCATTGGGTTGGAATCTATGAGAATTTTTAGTATGAGTGTGTGAATAGACAATTTGGGGTACCATAGGATGTGCCCTTGGTAGCATGGGTATGGGTGAGGAGTGCATGGGAACTAGTGAGGGTAAGAGCTCATGGAAGGCCTACTAAGGCTAAGTTAGAACCATTACCCTTGGATACATGGAATGTGGCTATAGATATTCCTAATGTAGATGATGTTGGATGAATAGAGGCATATAATGCATGGTGGGTAAGACATCATTGGGCTCCATTATATCCTATTGATAGTGTGGGTGTTCTTGAGTATGAGGATCCTACACTGATCTAGATGATGGGAGGTAAATAGAAATTATATTTGAGTTGTGTATAAGTTTATGCTTATTTTAGTGTAACTTGAGAATTTATATCTAATATAGTTTTGTATTTTGTATGCAGGTGGAGTGGGAGGTGCCTGTAATGAAGCACAGGCTAGCGTAGGGAGTGGAGATTATGAGTATTGGGAGACCATCATTGAGTCGACACTCTAAGAGCTTACATGGCATATTCTTGATGATGTTGTGGAGGAGCATTTGATAGAGCATGTGATAGTCATATCTAGTGTTTATGCTCATTTATTTGATAGAGATATGATATCTATAGCTACATATGCTAGGGCAGCGGGAGATAGATAAGCTAAAGGCTGAGCTAGATAAGCATAAGATGCCTCCACTTGATTATGGTTCTATTATCATGAGGATCATGGATGAGTACACTGATATTAAGTGGATATATGCAAACTTACATGAGGATCATTTTTGGCTATTGGAATGAGAGAGTCATTATAAGAGGCATTCAAGATCTTGAGGAGGTGCAGGGCCATCGAGCACTAGAGTGGACATGGGACTAGTACTAGAGGAGAGAGCAAGACTGAGAGTGAGGACATGACACCCATTCATGATTGATTGTATTTGATATAGTGTATATGTATTTAAAAACTTGGTTATATATATATATATATATATATATATATATATATATATATATATATATATATATATATGGATGTTGGTTTGATTTTGGATTCATGCATATTGTGTTATGGATTTTGGAATGGATTGGTATATTTCTTGTAATTTATTGATTTAGGAGTAATTGATTTGGTATTGATGTTGAGGATTTTGCATATATTTGGTAAAATGGTACTTAGGATATGTGATTTAAATTTCATTGATAAGTTTAGGTGTGATATAATTTATTTGTAATCATATGTAAGCAAAAATTTGTTGGTTTTGTAATTGGTAAATTATTTGGATAAACTGAGTTGGTTTAGTGTTGTTAAAATAAGATTTGGTAAGATTTGGATTTTAATAAGTTGGTTTTGGCTATGGATAGATATGGAGAATATTGAATGTTAGTTGTTGGTATACGGGGATGTCAGATAGCACATTATGTGTATTACCTCCCCAAGAGTGGCTCAAGAATACAAAGGCTAGCTAGACCTTTGGCTCCATCATTGCCTTGCTAAGTGAATCTATGAACTGATACTAGTATGAATGTGTGTCGTATCACTATCTAAACCCTGATGGCCAATTAAACAAGTACCCATACTATTCATGTTATGTAGGAATGCACTTTGTATTTGATACTATCTACTATGTACTAATTATAGATATACATAGAGACTCTGCAAAATGTAATTTTATTAGATGTGACATGGAATCTGAGTGCTATGAATAAAGCTCATCTATTCATAATTATATACCCTATGGCCTCTATTGTGATGTGTATGATTGAACAATAGATCAAGATGGAACTGAATACTATGATGAGGGCTCATTTAATCTCACTCATAGTGGGTTGCTATGTGAGATAGGTCCCTAAAAATTTGGTCAAAGTGAATATATTTTTGGAGTAGTACTCTATGATGTGGGTTCATTTAATCTTAATCGTAATGGATTTCTTTGTGAGATAAGACCTATAAAATTTGGCCATATTGAATATTTCTCTTGAGAAGTATTGTATTATGATGCTTGTGACTCTATTGGATATGTATATAGAAATACACTATATACTCCTTAGACTATAGTACTATATGTAGGTTTTTATCATTATATGAGTTTACAAACCTTTTGAGTAGGTAGAATAGGAAATCTCCTATGAAGATCTATCCTAGAACCCACATTTCTCTCATGATGAGTGATCGATGATTCTTGTAAAGGAATGTCTTGAGATGACTCAGTCATGGATGAATGAGGTATATGGTTCTTGTTGATGTAGAAGATGGCACCCTTGGCAGGAGGCTGAGCTCCTACCTTCCTCATGTAATAATGGAAACTCTCCTCTTGCCTGTGGGACCGTCGAAGCTGGAGGGGAGAGTCTCTAGATAAGGGTTAGCTCCCTCTGATGTATCTTTCAGGTCCTAGTTTCTCCTATTGCTAAAAAATAAAATGAAGAAAAAGGGGGGGATGAAAAGAGAGAGAGAGAGATATGTTGAAAATAGAACCTAAGCCTAAAAAGTAAAAGGTGATACATTAGAAAAGTGTGACCCACTCAGGCCTGAACATACACTTTCCAATGAAAACCAGCTCCCATACACTTCATCTAACATGAGGAAACAACTACTAGAGGCATTCTGAGACACACTACAATAGCTTATCCAATTCACCTATACTCCTCTAGGGACACTTCTGACAGACCTGTAAAAGGAAACTCAAAAATGTACCAGACATGTTGAAATCATTTTGTAAAAGCATTAAGAAAATGACTTAACACAGAATCAAGGCATAGACACATACTAAAGATGCAAAACTTAGAATGGAGGTAAAAATGCTATGTTTCGATTCAAGGTAAAATTTTGGCAGCTCTGCCTTACAAGCCTGAGAGATTTTTGGGTAGAGTTTTGCCTTAAGGTTGAGAGTCGATTCCTTCTCAAATGATAATTTTTACAATATATAGAAAGAGGAATAAAACTTGGCACCTCCTAGGAAAGATTTTGGTGCCCTTTTCTCCCAGTGGCCCATGTGCGTTCTGAACCTTGGGAAGAGGAAACCACTGTTACTAATGTCATTCTTCTAGAAGAGGCCTACTAGAACCGTGCTGCACAATCACCCAAATTGACTTTGGCATTCAAACATTAATGTAAGAACATGGCCGTGCCTCTTTTTTACAAATAGACTGTAGTTTGTCCCCTCATAAATGCCAACTGGAGAAAATAGGCTACTCCACTCGTCTGGCAATAACTCACCTTCCCTTTGCCACTTGGATGCTTTGTCTTTTTTTCTCCTTGTCTTCTTCCTGCTCTTTCAGTCCTCAGGGGTGATCTTCTGGTAGGTCATTGCATTCCTTGGGCTATTTCCATGATTTGGTGCTCAGACAGTTCAAAACAAATAGCTACTTCACTATGTTAAAATTGACGTTCATGCGGTCTTCATCCAATGGCTAGTCTGTTTCCTTAAATTTGATGGTTTTTAGGAAGTCACTATCCTTGGCAAAATCATCAGGTCTTTTGTTTTAGGCCCTTTTCTTGTGGGTTTTTTGCTTCAGGCTTTTCTTGCAGACAAAAAGTCTACAGGAATTGCCCACTTTGAATTGCTTTGTTTATCCTTCCCAGAGGGAAAAGACCCTTTAGCTTCTTGAGAAATGGCCCATTATCTTCAGTGAGATCCCTTCACAAGGGAACATACCCTTCAGGTGGGATTCTTCCTTTGGTCCCTTTGGTTGTGGCCTTTCGGTGAAAATCTTTAGACTTTTGTCTGAAGGAAATCCTTCGAACAAAAAGTTTGAAATAATTCTGACTTTAAAAGAAAACCGCAAAAAATGACCCCTTCAGTTGCCTTTGAAACTCTACTTTCCCTTTGTAAGGGCTTTTAGATCTTGAATTTCCCTCTGCAAGGGCATTTGAACCCAGCACTGCCCTTTAGTTGTAGGACACACCCTTGAACCAAGCAGTTGAACCAACCCATTGAACCAAAATTGGTTCAATGGTTCAATCGATTCAATGGTTCAATCACTACGTGCTGAGCCCATTGAACCAAGCCTTTGAACCGATTCATTGAACCAAAAATGGTTTAACATTATGTGCTGAGCCCTTCTAAACTATTCACTAAATCTCTTTGTTGAACTATCCATTAAACCGAAGTGATTAAACCAAAGTGTTGAACCAAATGATTGAACCAATCCGTTGAATCGGTTCAACGCTGTGCGCTAAGCCTATTAAACCAAGCCAACGAACCTCCTGATGAACTTAAACATTAAACCAAGTGAAATGAACCCGAGCATTGAACCAATGCATTAAACTAAGCTGATTGAACTAGTCGAAGCATTGAACTAGTGCATTGAACCAAAACCGAATGAACCAAGTGGTTGAACTTGAAGCTGCTTGAACTCATGCAACTTGAGATTGACTAGCTTTGAATAGCAAGGGAAAAGGGGACTGATTTTGGCCTATTGGGCAAAAATGGTCAATAGTTCCATAATGGAGGAGATATCAGTGCTTTTATGTGAATGTTATCATGCCATTATCAACACATCTAGTAATACAATCTTTGGGTCCATAATAGTCATTATCTCTATGTTCATGAATATGATGATAGTTATAAAAGGGTTGATGTGGTTGTCTAGATGTAGATCTCAACGATGAATATAAGGTAATTTGATTAATATCCTATCTATTAGTTATGAAAATATGACACATGGGAAATCTTGCTCTGAATCAAACTATTCTCTGTAGTGCATATTGTAGGTTATGATCTAGAGACTAGTTCTCTATTCTTAACCAATTTCTTTTCTAGTTATGGTCTCCTATTTTGTTTAGGACATGGTGGATGTTGTGTGATAGGATTTCTATATGTAGGTACTACTATGAAATCTAGTGTAATCTAATGAACTGAATCTGCCTCAATCAATCCTAATTTATTTTCCAAAGCTAGAACTGTATAACATAAGTGTCTAAAAGAGGACTCTTTTTGATATAATAGATGTTTAAGGAGATGTTGATGAATCCAATTAATAAAGATATGTTGAATATCTAAATCTACTAGTTTATAGATCAATATTAACATGTGCATCTTGAATTGTAAGATATAATCACTAACTGGCTCTAAAGTATTTTGATGCAATGTGGCAAGTTTCTCATAGGTAACATGAGGGCCTGTGTTTTACTATGTAATATATGATAAATGCCTCCTCTAAGTCATCATATGTGTGCAAGGAACCAATGAAGAGTAGATGAAATAACCAATTCTATGCTTCCCCCACTAATGTATGTTGGAACAATTTTAGTAGAATCAAAGGACTTGTATGAGATTGCAAAGCCTTTTGAAAGGCTTGAAGGTGTATGAATGGATCTCCAAATTGGATCATAGAGAGGAGGTGTGCTCACTTGAACCTTGGGAGTAACAGTAACTTGGACCTTACTAGAGGGATGTGGGCTACCATTCTCTTTAGGTGAAGAGTGAGAATTGGGTTCTACTGTAGTGAGGGGTGGCTTGGGAGATTCATTGGTATAATTATATTTTAGTGAATCATATTTTAATTGGGTATAATATGTGTATTATTTGAAATAGAGTCATGCATAGAAGAAGAAACAACATTTGGTAGTGCATTATGTTTTAAGAGGAGTGAGAGAAGAGTTAGAAACATAAGATGCATTTTCTTATTCACTATGTGCATAATAGTCATCATTGTTCCATGCATTATCATAATTGGAATATTGTTCATAATCATTCTCATTTTCATATTCATTGGCATGTTCACTATCATACTCATTAGCACTTCTATCACTGCTAGGGAGAGGTGTAAGAGAAGAATTTAATTCTTTTCGAATGTGCAATAGATTATCATTTAAAATTGGAATATCATGTGCATCTATGCTATCCATGGGTGGAATACATGCATTATTTTCATGAGAAGTAAGAGAAATAGAGTTATCATTTAGACCTTATTTTGACAAAGTAGAGTTAAGAACATGAGATGTATGAATTGAACTATGTATTGATAATTTGATTCTATTACATTTATATTATTGTAATTTTAACATTGAAGTATATATATATATATATATATATATATATATATATATATATATATATATAGAGAGAGAGAGAGAGAGAGTATTAATAAGATTATCACCAATTAGAGGTTCACTTGGAAGTGCATGATTAAGTTGTTCATTTGGTGCATTGTGCATAGGAGAATGAGGTGAAAAGTATCTTTCCCATTTATCAAAATTATTTTCTTTTGAAGAAGGCATAAAAGAGATAGGTTTGAGAGAAGAAGATGCATATACTTGTACTTTAATATCACTATCATGTATATCATCATATTCCTCATTACAAAAATAGAAATTATCTTTATTATAAATGAAATCATTTTCCACATTTGTAGCTAATGTGCAATTTTGCAATTTTGTCCATTTAATGTCATAATTATGAGAAAATTTTAGAAATTGATCTATGGGATGAGAGGGAAGAAGTGACTTAGTGGCCATTTTATTTCTTTCACCAAAGAGAATATTGAAAAGTACTATCAAGAAAATAAAAGAAAAAATAACTATTAACATAGATATTTTGAAAATATTTTTAACACTCCAAACAATTTAAAACAATTCTAGAATATTTTAAAAAAAAATGTAAGGGATGAAAACTTGGGGTTTGAGGACCTAGTTTGGAAATCTAGGGTTTTATAATTTTTGAAAAACATTGCAATAATTTGAATTTTAAAAATAGTTTTGAATAGGATAAATGCATAAAAAATTATTAAAACAATAAAAATTTTGAAATTTAATTTTTGCACAAACTAAATACTAATATTGATATTTTGAAAATATTTTTGACACTCAAAATAATTTGAAAAAAATTCCAAAGTATTTTTATAAAAATTGTAAGGGAGGGAGGCTTAGGGTTGGAGGACCTAGTTTAGAAATCTAGGGTTTTGGGTTATGGTTTTAGAATTTTTGAAAATTATTAAAATAATTTGAATTATAAAAAACTATTTGAATAGAATTAATGCATAAAAATTTATAAAAAAATTAGAAATTAGAAATTGAATTTTTGCACAAAATATGAAGGAAAAACCCTAAGGGTACATAGGGTTTTAGATTTGTTTGAAGTAAGTTAGGTTCACCAAATGTTTTATTATTTTTAGGAAAACTAGTCTTTAGTTCATAAACAATAAAGGGTCTGGGATAAGTAAAAAAGTTAGATTTAATATGACTAAATACAATTTTTTTAGAATTAATTACATAGGAGAAAGAAGTAATGTATCTAGAAAAATAGACTGATACAACTATTATAAAAGCTAAAAACTAAGGTGTAGGGCTAGGAAGATGTCTAAAACCTAAATTTGGCCTTCATTTTATGATTGAATAGGAGCACTAAAAATAGGAAACCTTGGTGTCTGCTGCTATAGTCTAGTTCCTATTGCTATTGTCTAAACTGGTCACAAAGGTTTGAGCTTTCTAGGTATTGTTTATTATCCCTATATTGGTCCATTTGTCAAATTTTAGATCTTGACTATTGATGGGTCTCCTTGTAGAGATGATTCAATATTCAAAACCTTGAGTCTATCTACACACATGAAGCAAAAAATACATTAAAAGCAAAAGGGGGAAAAACTAGGTTAAAAGAAGAATGATCGCATGATCTAAAACCCCTGCTATCCTAATCACTACCTACGTTAACCCTCAAGATAGGGTCTCAAAACAGATGTAGTTTTCCCTTAGGTAACATGCATAATTATTGCACATGATAGATGCAATAATTAACATTCACCTAGGATCTTCCTTGATCAAGCATGCAAGTCTATGTGTGATCCAAAATGCTGAGCTATACTATTGACTAATTTTTATTATGTAGTGTGCTAAAGTAGTGAATGCTAGATATATAATGCCTTATGTAGTCCTTTATATAGGAGACTCTTTATTTTGAATTTGGAAGATTTAATCATATTTGATCAACATTTTAAAACTTAAGGATGAAGCAAAGAAAGGGGATGAGACTCATTAAGTGAGGGAAACTAACCATTAGAGCTCAAAATAACCTTGGATAGAAGCGTTTTAAATGGGACACCCTTGGGTCCAATGTTTTAGTCCAATCCCAATGCTTTTATCTTATAGGCTAGGGACTTGGGGGGATGGAATAAGCATGGGAAGTTTGACCTAGCTGAGGTGGAATAACCATTTAAAGGGATCAAGATGACTAATAATAAGCAAAAAGGTGACTTAAGCATTGAACAAGACCAAGACAAGTAAAATGAAAGACATGGCTAAATGTGAACAAAGCTCATATTCTCTGGTCAGAGTCTCCTATGAAAAGACATGATATGTATGGTTACTTGACCAATTTAGGGTGTATACACATGGCATCATTGGTAGGGTCATTTTAATCCTTTTTTTGAAATTTCCATAGGAATATTATTGATTATTTCTATAACCATATATATAGAATACACATAGATTCTTTGCTTAGAATAATCAAGTGGGATTATCACCTATTTTATGTTATTTCATAATTCATGATCTAATGCTTGAACCTACCATCATATCCTATTGAAAAAAATGGTATTTTATGGAAAGTTAGGTAGTTATCTAATTTATCCATTTATAATAATTTGAAGTTAGTATATAACATAACCCCCAAAAGTTATATTTCCACATCACATAGAATAACATAAAGCTACTCTCAAGTCTTGTTAAAAATGAATATGATATGCATCAATAGTTTCAATGAATGACTTCCCATGGCCACACATGCCTCTTTATTCAACACATTGATTTCATTCCATTTATATATTATGAAATCCTTCACATAATAAGCATTCATAGACATTTAAAAATGAGTTCAACATCATACCTATCATTCATGGCTATCAATAATTAGTGCAATTTTTTGTAATGTAGTTGGTGGTAGTTTCTAAATAAGAATTTATAACCATATATTTAACTTTATTAGAATCATACCTATCTCAAATACTTAAAAAATCATATCATAAAGTTCTAGGACATCTTTTTTATTTTATACATATTATATTTTTATAAAAATAAACTTGAAATATATCTTACAAATAATGTGACACTGCTGGATAAACATAGGATTTTTAGGAATGGTCTAATCCTTTTATTTACCTTATTTTGGGTATCACTGGATCAAAAATAGTCTTAATAGTTCCTACATATATATGAGTATGAAAACCACCAAGCATTATAGAATTCATTAGGTGTATATGTTTAGAAGGTGTATTTACCTTATCTTAAAACTTGGATCAAATCATATTGGTATTCATTTTATGTAATTTTCATTTCTTTAATAATTCCTAGCATTCCTCTATCTTATGTTGAATTTGATACTTTATACATATTGATAACTTTGGTAATCTTCCATTGTAGTGATCCACTTCCACATAAATATAACAAGTGATAGGAATGCATACACCACCATAACCTCCTCTTCCAAGACCCAATATTTCATGTCCTCCACGTCCACTACCAATCTTGGTGACTTTTCATGGATTGTAATATATGTTTATTACATTTTGCATGTTATGATTCAAAAAACTAACACTAAAATGTATAATGGGTAGTTGACTCACATACCTGACACCAATAATTCCTTCCCTATTCTCATACTAAATTAAGTTTACAAAATTAGGGGTTATTGTATATTTTTTATTTTTGGAATTATGATTTACTTAATCATATTTTATGATAATATTTTTTAACAAAATTAGGTTTGATAAAGTTTTATGGTTTATGACATTTGGGATTAAAAAATGAGAGTTTGGTATATAGCTATGGCTTACAATATCTATATATCTATATATCTATATATATATATATATATATATATATATATATATATATATATATATATATATATATATATATATATATATATATATATATATATATATATATTACATAATTATGACTCTCACAATTAGGATTTTTATTTTATCATTAAGGTTCAAAATATTAAATTTTAATCATAATTATGATATCATAAATTTTAATTCAATTTTTAATAATTAGTAGAACTATCATACATGTCTTAGATAAATATATTTAAAAGACACCAAGAGATATTATTCTTGAGGCACCCATAGTATATTAGATTTCTGACATAAGTGGAATGACCACCTCAATAACTATATCTCTTGGCTTCTTTTACATAGGTTTATCTAAGATATGTGTGCTATTTTTAATATGTTGGTAAACATATTAAAATAGTATTAATGTCCCTTGACCGATCTCTTGTAGTTTGTATTTCAATATTTAAGAATCTGTCTCAAAAATAAACACTCCATTCTAGACCAAGCTACTAGTTCTTAAGGAAAACCCTCATGATTGTGTCCCCTTGGACCCACAACTCAAATTGTCTGAGTATATTTCCTTAAATTTAATTTTTGATTTAAGTTTCTATGGCTTCTACTTCCTCTATGGGCATTCATTGATGAGATTGTCAAACCCATAAGGTAGGTGCTTTGTCATGAGGTTGAAAAATTATACTTCACATGCCTTAATAAGCATGTTTATGTCGGGGATGATTTTAAAAAGGATTTTAAGGAGTGCATTGATATTAAACCCCTTATGGTTCAATTAAATCTATGCAAGAGTTTAGAAAATAAACCCTTTTGAATCACACTTGTGATCTGTGGTTACTTCTCTCAAAAAAAAGATGAAAATTTATGATATCCATCTAGCTAAAGGGGAAAATTTTAGGCCCCATTTGCATTAGATCTAAGATAAATAACCTAAAATATGAGGTCAAGATGAAGGAGGGCAAGGCCAACCACTCAACTAAATAAATAATTTATTACTTATATATTATGAAGGCACAACTTAAAGGATCATGGCATACATTTTATTCAAGGCATTAAACAAGACTTATATTCAACTATAAAAATAATAATATTGCATTAGTGACTCTATATAATGATAAATGATATAGATAAACCTGAAGAACATGAATATCACTATATTTATGTTAGGGCATGCCACCTTTTTTAATAGGTAAAACTAAAAATCTAGGACAAGGGTCGAGGATTTCAGGATAAGTAAAACTTGCATGAAAATAAAATTTTAGATAACTTTAACTGGTTTAATCCCCAATTCAATGTGATCCTGAATTATTTAACCAAAAAAATGAGTAACAATAAATTTTATTCAAATAAATAACCTTATAGCAAATACATAATGGAATATAGATATTTAAAGAGAAGATTGAGAAAATAAAGAAATATCAAGCCTAAGTTTTTCTAGTTAGCAATACAAATTGTATTCACTTTTAAAATATCAATTAGCCTAATAATCCCTTAAGTCCCATAACCTTTAAATAAAAAATATCAAAACAAATAACCTATAATATGAGGAAAATCCAAAAGAGGGCATAGTCATCCATTAAACTAAATATGATGTCCTTATTTGCATAATTTGAAGTTCAATAATCTAATAAAGTCAAAAGATTAGGGCATAAATGGTATTCAAGGCATTAAAAAACTCTTATTTTCAGATTCTATTAAAAATTTTCTTGGATTAATGACTGTATATAATTAAAAAGGATGTAGAGAATCCCAAAGAACATGAATATGACTAAGTATCTATTTGGGCATGAGACCCTTTTTAACAGGATAAACCAATAGTCATAGAACAAGGTTTAAGGTTAAGTACAACATGCATGAAATAAAATTTTAGATAGCTTTAACTCATTTGATCCCCAAATGAATGTGACTTTTAATTGTGAAACCAAAACAACTAGTATCACTAAATTTTATTTAAAACATTTATTATTCCTTTACTTTCAATCCCCTCTCCAAAGTTACAATGTTTTTTCCCTTTCACAATAATATAAAAAGCAATATTCTCATTCCACCTAATTATAAAATACCTCACAGTCTATATTGCTACATGAAAATAATAAGAGCCATGACAAATACAAATAAGGTTTATATTATGTAGAAAAATGAATATAATCAAAATCACCTAACAAAAAAGGGATTTTTACCCTTGGAAAATACTAGAGTCCAACTACTTAGCTATTCCAAACCCTACACAAACCTTTCAAGACCACTTGTAGGATGTTGAAGGAGCATACTGAGTCTTGTAACTCTATAAAATATATGTCATTACTTCTTTCAATCCATGTTAGAAGCACTTATGGGTTTCCCCATTTAGTGACCTTGTTCTAGGAACCACTTGATATTGGAACTAAGTATCACAAACCACTGGAATTATTTTCATAAATGTCTAAGACAAAGACGAACCACAAGCTTCAATATAGTTATTTTATACTTTGACCTCTTTGAATCAAATGTCTAATTATCAAATTTCAATGCCATGTAGGAAGTAAATGTGGTAAATTATGTGGGAATGGTGTTTGTGTCTTAGTGTTTTTGAAAAATTTGGAATCATACAACATGCACGTGAATTATTTATTTAATATTTAGTGTGATTTCATATTATTTATATGATGAGGATGAACCAAAAGCTTCAATATAGGGTAATTTCAATCTTAAAATTTCCATCCATTTGGCAGTCTTGCATATTTTTTTTCTTGGAGAGGTCAATCAAAAAATAATAATATCTTGGTCATATGGTGGATTTATTTTAACATGACATAGTGTTATAGCTAAATTAATTCCATTTTCACCACTTAATAGTAAATTAACATATTGCATCTATATTTTATTTAAAGATATCTAAAATAGTAAGATATAAATTTAAAAGGAATAAAAAATAAGTTATATTTGACCTATGCAATATTTACTATTGTAATCTAAAACACACATGAACAACATATAAAGTGACCTTTATTGGTTTTTAGATACATTTATTTAGTATATCTACAAAATTATATAATTATAAAAAATAATAAATAAATTATTAAAATAAAGAACTTAACATAAAATAAAAACTAACATTAAATTAGAATTTATATTAAAAAATAATATAATAAAAAATAAAAATACATAATATAATAAACAAATAAATATTAAATTAAAAATAAATAGGGATAACCTATAATTAAATCCTAAAAAAGGAAATAAATATTTCATTACTTCCAAAAACACATCAACACATAAAAAATTGTAGAGAGCTTTTTGAGATTTGGAAGAAAAAATAAATAACAAATATAGATTATGTTAGAGGTTTGTCTATGATTTATCCAAGGTGACCAAGGTTGTTGATGAGGTGTCATGTATGTTAGATTGACAATGACAAAGTGTGCTTCAATGTGATTCAATGTTCCTACATGGTTCTTTAGTGTTTGACTTTGTAAGGTAATTAATGGATGATATTGATGGTAAGGACATGTTTCAAAGAACCTATTGGATTTTATGAGTGCTTATATTTCTTATTTAAGTGAATGGAATTCATTAGAACAATCATATGAATGTCTAAACTCAAGTAGTCATCTTGACAAATAAGGCTGAGAAAGCAGATTGATGACATCATATTTCATATGTGTGAATGATTCAAGATAATATTGATACATGGACATATTCCCCTATGTGAAGAGATAACATGGTTCAAATTTTAGGTCATGAGGTTGAGCGTAGAAAACGTTATTAAGTTGAAAAGTTGCCTTCTTTGCAGAAGTTTACTTAGTTCCCATAGCCAAATTTGCAAGAAGATATCTATGCTGAGAATTTAATTAGATCATAGATATAATGAAAATAATTTTATATAAATAGATAAATATCTAACATTGTGGTTCAAATTTAAATATTCAAGATGGCATGCACTGGTGATAAGTGTCACAATCTCAGAAGCTTTAACAGAAGATCAATAATGAGCAGGTGCTCATACAAATAGAGATCAATAGTGAGAATTTGATCATGCAGTAAGAGATCAAAAATGAAAATTAATTAAATAATTCAAATTATTCTTATATTTCATGTAGAATTATAAGTGTCATAAGCTCATTTATTTAATGATACAGGGTGTACAAAAGGCACATAGAGTTGCCAAGTGGCACAATCATGGGACCTCAAATCGAAGATCAATGTCAATCATTTCAAGTTTGACTCTAGGATAATAATGAAGATATAAATTTTTCATATTTTATATCATTACTAGGAATCATGAGATGAGGTTAAAGTTATCAATTTTTAGTGTCTGGACAATGACCATTGGAATTTGAATATTCAAATTAGCGAGGGAAAACCAAACTGTAGTTTTTGAGCTATATCTTTTGATCTAGGATGAATTTATCGATGAAGTAAAAATAAAATTTGTAAATTAATTTAAGTAACATCCAAATAAGTTGATTATAGTATTTTAATATTTTTAAAATCAAATATATTTATATCTAAATTTGATTATTTGTTTGAGCATGTTATACAAGTGACCTGAGAAGGATAATTGAGTTATTCTTGATAGTATTTAATGTTTCAAGATGAAATAACTATTAGAGAGTGTTTTAGACTATATGAGGACCATCTATGTGGATTTTTTAGTTTTACCAATCCATATTTAGTGTGAATAATTACTTCAAAGTTGACTATTTGTTCATTCATAATGTTATTGTGTACAAAATATTGTTTAAGCAATTTGTGCTTTAGTAGAAGAGTGTTTTGTAGGAGTATTAATTTGAAGATTTATTAGAGGTTATATAGAGTGGACCTACCTATTTTAAAGTGATATTTTTTTCTTTTCTTTCTTGATGGAGTATTATAAGGGTAATAGGTCTCCATGTGACCAATAAGGGCTACTAAGGCCTAATTGAAAGGTGTAGCTACTTAAGTGTGACCCATGGATACTATGGATGACCTATAAAGATGGTATTGAGCTATGTGTTATAATTTTATATTTCTTAAGGATTAAGGAAAGAATCTTGGCTGACTAATATGGGTTAAAGGGGGAGAGTGGTATAAGTGCAAGGTCTAATCAGACTAATTATGCTGGTTGTTATAGTATGAATTCAAGAGAAGAAGAGAACCTTTGAAAGATAAGGTAAAAGTAAGTTAGGACATCATAGTGTGAAAAATATCAGACATATTTATCTAATCAATTTGATATAGGAGGACACATAGGTTATTAGAACTAATGAGCCTAGAAGAGGCAGTTTGAGCGAGTTAGCCCTAGAGGCAATTTGAAGGTGAAGAGTGCAAACTAAGGTGATAATAATCAATTAAAGAGTAACAACAAGTGTTCAAGGTTATCTATTTAGGTATATAAGTGGGTGATTTCTTTCCTAAGGGGTTGGTTCCTCTTTGTAAGGTAAAACTTACTAAAGGTCTAGTTGTAGTGGGTGTTCAACTAGATAGAGGCAGTAGCTCCTTATGTGATTAGTGTCTCACTAATTTAAGGGATGAGTGTTCCTTGATAAGTTGGTTCCGGTCTAAATGTTGGATCTTGTTTTATAGGATTGTAGTTCATCTTGTAGGCTTTAATGGGTTTTATCCCCCAAGAGGGTTTCCCACATGTTTATTATGTTCATGTGATGCATGATCTTATATATGCTTTGGATGTATGTGCTTTCAAGTTTATGTTGCTTGATCAAGTTGATGTACACTGAATGAATAAGAGTTTAAAATTATAATTGGATTATCTAGCATAATTTATTCACCCCACTCTCTCAGTGAGTGTACTTCTAATGATTGGTATCAAAGTAGGACCTTTTTTGCAAGTTTAACCACTTGAAGGTGATCCAAGGTATAAAGATGGCTAAGTAGTTGAGCAAATAAAATATTGAGTTGAGATCAATGGTCAAAAATCTTGAAGAATATATTAGTCATATTGAGACTAGAAAGAGTAATTCTAATTTCAAGGATGATTAACATGAGATGAGGCTTGAGGAGTTTAATGAATAGTTCATGGAACATAAAGAAACGATAAGCATTTTCAAACCAAGTTTGAGAGATTAAGTGAAATTGTCAATGAAGATAAGTTGACCATGCAAGATCTTGAGAATCAATTAAGTATTACAAAGACTAATCTAAGTTCGATAGAATAAGAATGAAAAAATTTTAAGACTCAGTTAGAAGAAGCAAATGCTAAGTTAAGTTCAAAGCAAGGAGAGTATTATGAGTTGAAATCTAATCTTGATTCTATAAATATTACTGAAGAGCAAACATGTATATTGAAGGATGACATGGCTAAAAAAGATAAGAGGGATAAGGAGACTATCCAAGATCTCAAAATTTAGTTAGAGGTTGCAAGTTGAAGTATGAGAGCTAAAGAGGATGAGAGAGCTAAATTAAAGACCAAGATAGATTCATTGAATGATGAGCATGATAAAAAAAATTCAAGGTAAACAAGACTGACAAAGAGCAAGAGAGGTCAGTTCAAGATAAGAAGGATGAAATCACCATGAAAGAAAACAAGTCAAAACAAGGCAAAATAAATATAAAGAAACTAATCAGACATCAAAATGCTTCAAGGTATGCAACATATTTTATGAGCCATTATTTTTTTTGTCATCTTGTTGGTCATAGGGAAAATGACTATGCAATAAGAATCAATCATTATAAATGAGATCACTAACATATTCAATCAAAAGGTATAGAAGATATTATTTTCTACAATTGTCATGACATGGGACATATTGCTAGATTCTACCCTAGAATGCATAAGAAAAGACTAACCCAGGTATGAAGAACTAAGACAATCAAGCTTGAGCATAATGAACCTAAGAGATAAGATGGTATGTTTGTTGAGATTCATAATATTCATCATGCATAAGGTATGATTAATCTTGTGTTTTTTAGATGTCACAGAGATGGTCACATTTCTAGGTATTTCAAGAACAAGTTGAATGTGTTCTCAAAGGAAAATAAGGTATATGGAGCTCCCAGTGTGTAAAGAAGAGGTCAAAAATGGTTGTGGAAACCTAAACCTATTATAAGAGATCAGATTGAGACCAAAGATGGTTTGTTTTCCATGATAGACGTGAAAGAAAGTCAAAATTTTCTATTATCTACATTACTTGACAAGTTTGAGGCAAATAATGAAGTCAAGGATCCATTTAAAGTCAATCTGGTAATAAGGTAGGACTGAAATTCAAATAAGAGTATGGAGATATGGGAGTATCTTGAGTTTTGGGACTATTAGTCTCATTATGTAAAAGGGGTGTCTCTCTCTAAGCTTCAAGGAGACACTTTACAGAAAGAGAAAGCATAGTGGATGCTAGTTAAATTTTGGTTGATATTGCAAGAAAATAATATCATTTGAAGATATGCTCAGCAAAGGGAGAGCAATGATTTTCTATGTAACTACTCTAAATTATTTTTATGGATTGATTAAAAATATATATTTATGTACAGTGATCTTAAAGTCAGAGTTTTGGTCAATCTTTGATGGATGGTCTAGTTGGTCAATATGGTGAAGAATGAAGTTGTGTATGAAAGGTTTGCATGTAGAGAATGGAAGTTTCCAAATGTTTGATAAATAATGGTGAGTTATCAGGATATTATATTACATAGAAAGGTATGTTGATCTTGTTCAATTGTGTTCAAGGTGTGTTCAGGGTTTTTGGTCCTGAGGGTAAGAACTTATTAATTACATAAATTGATTGATCAAATAAATGAAGACTGAAGACATGGTTGATATGGAGTATGAGAAGCATGTGTTGTCACATTTTTTGATATCATTATATAAGGTATCATAGTTATATAGATGCCAAGTTAAGTATGCCATGGAGTTAGGGGGAGCTAACTCAGATAGTTTGAATAGCTTGAAGAGTTGTGCATGATGTGAGGGGGAGCATATGCGAGATATTCTAGTCATGGTAGAGATTTAAAATAGTTTTATATAAATTTTAAATCAAGCATGTTGATATGATGACTTAATAAGTTATGTGATTTGACAATATGCATGAACAAAGGGGGATCTTTGTAAATGGTTAGGTCCTAGGATTAGAGGACTGTGTAGTTGAATCTAAGAAAGAAGGTATGGAAGCAATTATGTTGTTTTTTAATAGTTTGAGATGGTTTGAAGATGTTAAAAAGGGTACATAATCTTAGGTGACTTAGGGTGAGTCCCTCTTAATGTTTTCAAGGTAAGTTCATGCAGTTTATGATGTTCATGTATATTTTGTCTTCATAGAAGCTATGTATGATCAAAGAAGAATGTAGTCATGGAACATGTTTGAATAAGCTCAAGTTAAGAATAGATATGTATAATGATATGGGGAGTATGTATCATCTCTCAAAGGTGTTTATTTCCTATTTTTGGTCCTTTAAGTCTTTTTAGGTCTATAGAATAAGGAGTTGAGCCCACTTTATCATTGTGTTAAAGGGGCAGAAATTGCTTGAAGAAAGAGATAGAGTCTATGCATAAGCTTTGTGTTGGTGTTGACATAAATGAAAAAGGGGGATATTATTAGAGGTTTTTATATGATGTATCCAAGTTGACCAAGGTTGTTGATGAGGTGTCATGTATGTTAGATTGATAATGACAAAGTGTGATTCAATGTGCTTCAGTGTTCCTATATGGTTCTACAGTGTTTAATTTTTTAATAAAATTAGTGGATGATATTAATGGTATGTACATGTTTTAGAGACACTATGGTATGTTATTAGTGCTTATATTTCTTATGGAAGTGAATGGAATTCATTAGAATAGTCATATGACTGTCTAAGCTCAAGTAGTCATCTTGATAGATAAGGCTAACTAAACAGATTAATGATGTCATATTTCATACATGTGAAGGTTTAAAGAGAAGATTGATACATGGATATATTACCATATGTGAGGAGATCATGTGGTTAAAATTTTAGGTCATGATGTTGAGCCTAACAAAAGTTATTAAGGTACAAAGTTAGCCTTCTAGGTAGAAGTTTACTTAGTTCCCATACTTAGCCAAATTTGTAAGAAGAGATCTAATACGAGCATTTAATAGGATCAAAAATCTAATGGATATAATTTAATATGATTGAATAAATATCCAATGGTTTATTTAAAATTTAAATAGTCAAGATGGCATGTGTTGGTGATAAGTGTCACAATCTCAGAAGCTTTGACAGAAGATCAATGACAAGCAAGTGCTCTTACAGATAGAGATCAATGATGAGCATTTGATCATGAAATAAGACATAAATGGAACACATTAAGTCAATAAGTTAAAGGATGCACATATTTTATGTATAATTACCAAGTGGCACAAGCTTGTTGACTGAATGGTATAGGGTGTGCAAAAGGCACATAGAGCTGTCGAGTGGCATAATCATGGGAGCTCAGATCAAAGATCAATTGTGAACATTGTAGGTTAAAGTACAAGATAATTATAAAGAGATATATGGTGTGTATTCAAATCTACCAAGAATCATGAGATGAGGCTAAAATTCTTGATATTTAGTGTCTGAACAGTGATCATTGGAATTTGAATATTCAAATTAATGAGGGAAAACTAGACTGTAGTTTTTGAGCTATATCTTTTGATCCAGGATGAATTTATTGATGTAGTAAAAAGAAAAGTTGTGAAAGAATTCAATGTGAATATATATAAGTTTATTATAGGATATTAATGTTTTTAAAATCAAATATATTGAGCTTAAAATTTGATATGTGTTCGATCATGTTCTGCACGTGACCCAAGAAGGATAATTGAGTTGTTCTTAATAGTATTTTGATGTTTCAAGATGAAATAAATATTAGAGAGAGTTGTAGATTATATTAGGACAATTTTTATGGATTATGGAGGTTTTAATAATTCATATTCATTATGAATAATTTATTCAAAGTTTATTATTTGTTTATTCATAACGTTACTATGTATAGAATATTGTTTAAGCAATTTGTGCTTTAGCAGAAGTGTGTTTTGGTGGGACCTTTCATTTGAAGATGTATTAGAGGTTATATAGAGTGGATCCATGTATTTTAAAGTGATATTGTGTTATTTTATTGTTTTATGGAGTGATAAAAGGGTAATAAGTCTCTATGTGACCTATAAGGGCTACTAAGGCCTAATTGAGAGGTGTAGGTGCTTAAGTGTGACCCATGGATGCTATGGCCAACTTGTGAACATGGTATTGAGATATGTGTTATAATGTTATATGTATTAAGTTTTGGAAAGTTATCAGTGATGACATGAAGGTTCCCTAGTGAGTGGATGAAGTGCTTTGATAGCCTAAGTGACAATGATAAAGTGTGTAATGTGCTTGTCCTAGTGTGCGTAAAGTATGCTTAGTTGATATCCATATTTTGACTTTTTAGAAAGGTTAAGGGATGAGTATGGTGTTTTGACCATGTGCAAGGGGTCATATCAAAATTCAAAAATTCTTTGAATGCTTATGTGCATGAGTGGAATTCACCAGTTCATCATTGTTTTCATCTAGACACTTTAGGTCCAATGGTAGAAAATCTAAGTAGGCAATTTGATGACATCACCATTTCCATATGTGAACGAGTCAATAGGAGTTGGTCATATTGTTGTGATCAAATTAGTTCCTAATTTTTATGTACCAGATCTCAAGTCATGTATTGAAGTATGGTTAAAGATATGAGCGTAAAAATTTGGCTTTTGAGTCAAAATTCATTGTTTTGCCATACTTAGCCAAATTTGTAATATGGCTAGAAAGAGCTAAGTAAGCATGTTGATGAGGTCAAAATTTATACACATGAAAGTGTCAAGACAAAATGATTATATGGTTTTGTTTATTTTTTTGCCTAGTTTATTTTCACTAATTTTTAGATCATGTGATGTAGCACATCAAAAGATATGCATATGCAAAGTTGGGCTCCCAAGCATTTTAATTGTGTTTTCCCATACATAGCCAATTCTGCAATGTGGCAAGAAGAGTCGAGTGAGCATTTTTATGGTGTTATATTTTACACATGTCAAAGTGTCAAGAGAAAATGATCATATGGGTTTGTTTAGTTTTAAGCATAGATGGTTTGCACTAAATTTGATATCATGTGCTGAAGCATGACAAAAGTTATGTAGGAGAAAAGTTGGTCTCCTAGATAAATTCTATGCATAGTTGGCTTTGTAATAATTTTTTTTGAGGATGTATTTTAATGGTGTTATATCTCAAATGCGTGAGGGTTTTAAGATCCATTTGTTATATAGTTAGATTCATCTTTGAAAGGAGAAAATATGGTGTAATTTATGGGACATGAGATTGATTACAACAAAATATATATCTATCCAAAGTTGGCCTTTCAGGCATATTTAAAGGGTCCCCATACTTAGTCATTTTTACATAAGTTAGAGCTCAAGCAAGATCAATGGTGTGCTTCGCTCGAAGGAGTTAGGAAGCAATGAAATGAGGATAGGCTCATGATGTTTAAAAACTAAGTAAAGGTACATGATAAGGATCTAATGATGAGCAGACATTCGTATAGATTGATCAAATGGTGAGTGTTGATTGCTAAAACACCTCACTGATCTAGAAAGATCGATGGAGCATGTTGAGTCAAAGTTTCAAGGCTACACGAATTGAGGTCAAAATGATATAGGTTTAATGTTTAAGAATTGGCACTTGTGTTAAATGTAAAATGATATCGATGGTGTGTATTTGATTTGAGCTGAGAGGACATGAGATTCGAGCATTGTGTTCAAAGGTTAACTATGACCATTTGAATTTAACACAAGGAAAAACTAGAGATCTATATTTTGTCTATATATTTTGATATAAGTTGAATTTTTTGGTGTTGTAAAAATAAAATATGAAGAGGAATCCATGACACATCTAATGAACCTGATTTGAAGATTTTTAAGTGATTACACTCAAACATATTAATCCTAGAAGTTGACTATGTGTTTATGTTTGTTTTAGAAGTGACCTGAGAAGGATGTTTAAGCTTGTGTTGTTGATGTTTCAATGTCTCATGATGAATTATCTATTATATCATGTTGTAGACTCTATGAAAATGCTTTGTGTGGATTTTTTAGGTGTTTTCAATATATCTTGAGTATGAACAATACTTAAGAAGTTGACTGTATGTTTGATAATGGTGTTCTTATATATAAGGTTTGTGTTTGAGTTATTTGAGCATATACAGAGGCAAAATAAGATGACTATGATCATTTTATGATGTCAAATGGGATATAAGGAGTGGACCCAAGTATTTTAAAGTGGTCATGTGTTCTTATTTTTCTCAAGGGTTTGCTAAAATGAGTGAATAGGTCTCCATGAGACCTATAATAACTACAAGGGCCTTATTAAAAGGTGTAATTACTTAAGAGTGACCCATAGATGCTATGGCTGACCTATGAAGATTTTTTTGAGCCATGTATTTGTATGATATATGTCTTAAGGGTTAATATATTCCTAATGGATGACCAAGGTGTTGATTATCAATATTGCTCTATAAATAGTGAAACCAAAGACGATGGATTCCAGATTTTTGAATTAGAGACTTGGAGAGATTGGAGAGAGGCTTGTGTGTGTGTTTTGTAGATAAAAAGAGGGGTAAAGTTCCTTGAGGATTATTTATATGACTAGTTCATCATAATTCTGTTGGCAAAAAAGTGCACTTGTTATTTGAGTGTGAGTGAAGGTGAAGAGTCATAAATCGAGGTCCATCATCAGGTGTTGAAGACATTAATTCAAAGGTGGATATGTTTATAGGTGTTGTTATGTTATCTCAACATCTAAGGTGGTTTCATCCTCCTTGAAAGGTGAAAGTTGATAAAAGGTTTGGTTATTATTGCAACTCAACTAAATAGGTGTGGCAACACCTTGTGGGATTGTAGTATCACTAAATAGGGATTATAGTTCCTTGATCATTTGTAGATGGTCTAAATTGGTTCTTGTTATTATAGGATAGTAGTCCAATTTCAAGTTCCAATGGGTTTTATTCCACAAGAAGGTTTCCCAGGTATGTCATGTGTTATGTGATTGATCTTGCATTGTCTCACTTGCTTGTTGCGATGATTGATGTGTATGCTTCATAAATGCTTGTGATAACTATTTAAGTGTTTGTAAATATTAGAATTGAATTTATATTATTTGGGATTACTAATTCATCCCCCTCTCAGTAATTATACCTCTAACAATTGGTATCAAAGTAGGTCCTTCGTGAAAAGTTTAACCACTTGAAGGCGATCAAAGGTATAATGGTTGACAAAGAAGTTATGTATTATTTTCAAGACAATATAGTTTCTTCTTTATCAAAATTTAATAATGTGAAGACACAAGTACACAATCTAGAAGCAATAGTCAAGAATTTGTAGGTTATGGTAAATAAAGGTCTCAATCAAAGGATGGAACAATTTGAAAATAAGGTCTTGACTTACTCAAATGTGCTCTTATCTAAGGACAAAAAATATTTTAGCTCCACCAAAAGGATCAAGAATGAAAAAAATTTAAGAGGTAATGGTTAAGAGAAAAGAGGGTCAAACATGAATAAAGACTTCAATGGGTATTACTTATCCTACAATCAAGTTGGTCATAGATATACGGATTATGCTCTCTCTTCAGAGATTAGAAGGGATGTCATATGTTACAATTGTAACCAACAAGGTCACATAGCCAAGAACTAAAACAAATCCTTTTCAAAAAAATATCTACAATTCATTAACACTATCAAATGGTTTAAGGAGACCAAGTCTAAAGAAGAAAAATCCAAGCAGATCACAAAAGGAAGAGTCATTATTTGTTCAAGTAGCTTTGCATACTCAAGAAGATGAGAAAAAGAGATGATTTGTAGATGGTGGATGATCAAATAATATTAGATGAGACAAGAGCAATTGTATCTCTCTATAAGAAACCCACCTAGGTGTACTTAGATTCAATGACAATAAGTCTGCTAACATAGTCAACAAAGGTACTATGAGTTTGGAAAATGGTCATACTAGGACTAAAAGTTTCTTATAAGTAGGAGGTTTGAAACATAAACTTTTAAGTGTGAGCCAAATGTGTAAGCAAGGAAATGTTGTAACTTTTCATGATGATGTATGTGAAATAAGAAAGGCAAAATTTGTCAGATTAATTATAAATGTTCATAAAATAGATAACAACATGTATGTATTCCATGAATCCAAGAAGGAAGAGTGCTTCATAAGTTAGTTAGAAGAAAGATAGCTTTGGCATAGAAGGCTTGGACATATACATTTTGATAATATGATAAAAATCAGTTCAAAGGGGTTGGTAAGGCATATGCCTAAGATTTTTAAGATTCCTCATTCTCTTTGCAAGGCATGTCTTTAGGTGAAGCAAACAAAGAGAAGATACCAAACCAAGGAATTATCCACTATAGAGACATTGGATTTGCTCTACACTGATCTTTGTGGACCTATGAGAACTCAAATTATTAAAGGTAATAACTACTTCATGCTTCTCATTGATGATTTTACTAGGATGAGTTGGATATTATTTCTTAAACAAAAATTAGAAGATTTTTCAAAAAAATTGGCATTCAAAGATCTTGTTGAAAATGATAAAGGTTAAAAGATCAATTTTGTGAGAGTAGACAGAGGAGGTGAGTTTTTGTCTCATAAGTTTGATGATTTTTGTGATGAACATGGGATAAGAAGACAATGCTCTATTGATAAAACACCATAACATAGTGGTGTGGTTGAAAGGAAGAATAGGAGTATTTTTGATATGGGTAGAACCATGATTCAATATGTAAAAATATCAAATGGCTATTGGGAAGATGCAACCAAGACTTCTATGTACATCTTAAACATGTGTCAAATCAGAGTAAATGGTAATAAAACTTTTTATGAGTTATGGAAGAATAGATAAGCTAATGCCAAATATTTTATAGTGTTTGGGAGCAAGTGCTTCACCAAATTAAATGAAGATAATCTTGGAAAATTTGATTCAAGATCTGATGAGGGAATCTTTTTAGGATATTCTTCTATCAGTACTGCCTATAGATTCTTCAACAAGAGACTTCACAAAATTATTGAAATTTTAAATATAAGGGTAGATGAGACAAGTAGAGTCAAGAAGCTAAAATTGTAGGTAAGTGATTCAATTCAAAATGTTGTCATAAATAATGATGAGTTATCTATTCAAACAAATGATGAAGATGAAGAGGAGGAAGAAAGAAAAGATACTAAATCTCTATATAGAAGAATTTAGAAAGATCATCCAACCTCTCAAATTATTAGAAAAATTGGTATAAGGTGTTAGAATATAATGAGAATGTTGATAAATCAAAATCAACAAGACTCAGCTCTATTATCCATGACTAAAACCAAAACATTTATGGAATTTAGCAAAGATGAAAGTTGGAATGATGTAATGGATGAAGAAATTGATCAAATAGAAAGGAATGAAACATGGGACTTAGTTCTTATACCAAAGGATAAAAATGTGATAGGCACCAAATGGGTTTTAAAAAACAAGATGAATGAAAAAGGATAAGTCGCAAGAAACAAGGCTAGATTGGTGTGTAAAGGATATGCTCAAGTTGAAGGAATAGATTTTGATGAGACTTTTAATCTTGTGGTAAGGATGGAGGAAATTAGACTCTTTTTGGTATATACATGTTTCAAAGGTTGTAAGGTATATCAAATGGATGTGAAATATGCATTCTTGAATGAAAAATTATAATAAAAAGTCTACATTGAGTTACCTAGAGGATACTTCATGACAAGTAATCAAGATTTTGGGTGTAAATTGAAGAAGGCTCTGGTCTTAAACAAGTTCCTAGAGATTGGTATCATAGGATAGATAAATATATTTTTAGTCAAGGCTTTAAAAGGGGGGTAGTTGATAGTAATTTGTACATTAAGATAGAAGGTAATCATCAATTGATAGTTATTGTATATGTTAATGGCATAGTTTTTGGATCTAACAATGATAAAATGAATAGAAAAATTATAAATACTATGAAGATTGAGTTTGAAATGTCAATGTTGGGAGAACTATCTTACTTCTTAGGATTAAAAATTAATCAAGTTGATGTAGGGATTTTCATTTCTTAGCCTAAATACATCAAGGATATGCTAATGAAGTTTGACGTGATAGAGTGTAAACCAATGGGTACTCCAATGATCACAAGATGCAAGTTAAGTAAACTAGATGACTCACCAAAAGTTGATCAAAATTTGTATAGATCCATGATTGGAAGTCTTTTATACTCTACTACATCTAGGCTTGACATCATACAAGTAGTAGGTCTTGTATGAAGGTTTCAAGCTAATCTTAGAGTATATCACTTGAAATTAGTCAAAAGGATCTTGAGATATGTTAAAGGCACCCTAGACTATGGTTTATGGTATCTTAGGAATAAATAATTCTCTTTAAAATCATATATTGATGTTGATTAGGTAGGATGTGTGGATGATAGGAGGAGTACCAGTGGTGAGGTCTTATTCATGGGAGAATGTTTGGTGTCTTAGCTAAGCAAGAAGTAAGCTTCAATGTCTCTATCAACTACATAAGCTGAGTATATATTAGTTTCCTCTTATTGCACACAAGTGATGTGGATGAAACAAACTTTGGAGGATTACAAGGTAAGACAAAATAGACCTTGTCTTATTTATTGTGACAATACTAGTGCAATTAGTATCTCAATGAATTCTATTATGCACTTAAAAACTAAACACATTCCTATTAGATATCATTTATTGAGAGAATAAGTAATTAATCATTATGTTAAGTTGGAGCATGTGCCTACAAAAGAGCATCTTGTAGATATTATAACCAAACCATTGTCAAAAGCTACTTTTGAGTATCTAATATAGAGCTTGGGTGTCATTTCTTTCTCTATGAATCAATAAAAGGTATTTGGTTAACGGGGAGAAACATGTTCATGAGATTTATCTAGAGGTTTGTGAAAGGGATATAATACAAGGTCAAAATGGGTGTTTTTCATGTTGATTAAGATAATTTTCCTATTTGGTGAGTGGCATGAAGTTTTGATTGGTGGTTCTTGTAGTAGCTTGAGAGAAGAGGCTAGTAAGCATATGAGGTGATTCTTCATGGTATGTGGAGATCTAAAGATGCTCATAAGGTTCAATTACTTAGAGTTCCTAGGGGTAGTCCCTCTCAGATGATTCTTATTATGTTCTATTAGATTTTTATGCTTTTTGTGTATTCTTTCTTCATATGTTGCAGAGCCTTATTGAAGAGAGTTGTGGCATGGAAAAAGAAGATGTTGCCAAGGTAAGAAGAGGTAGGCTCAAGGTAATGGGGAGTTTTTATCATCTTTATAATATAGTAATTTATTATTTTTATATTCTTTTTATGTCCTTAGGATTATTTGGTGCTCACTTTGTCATTATGTTAAAGAGGGAGAAATTTGTGGAAAGTTCCTATTGTGGGAGTGATATGAAGAGAGAGATGGTGAGCTATATATTGTTATACATGATGGTTGTTGACATAAATGAAAAAAGGGGAGATTGATGGAGAGTTTTCAATGATGTCATAAAGGTTACCTGGTGAGTGGATGAAGTGATTTGATAGCCTAAGTGACAATGACAAAGTGTGAAATGTGTTTGTCCTAGTGTGCTTGAAGTATATTTGGTTGATCTCTAGAGTTGGATTGGTTAGAAAGGTTTAGGGATGAGTATGGTATTCTGATCATGTGCAAGGGGTCTTACCAGAAGTGAAAAATGCTTTGAATTATTATGTGTATGAGTGGAATTCACTTGGTTCATCACTATTCTCATCTAGACACTTTGGGTCAAATAGCAAAAAAATGTAAGTAGGTAGTTTGATGACATCACCATTGCCACATGTGAATAAGTCAAGGGGAGTTGGTAATATGGTTATGATCACATTAGTCATTAGTTATTATGAGCCAAATATAAATTCATGTGTTGAATCACAGTTAAATATATTAGGGTGAAAATTTGGCTTCTCAGTCATAATTCATTATTTTCCCATAGCCAAATTTACAATATGGCTAGAAAGAGCTGAGTAAACATGTTGATGAAGTAAAAATTCACACACGTTGAGGTGTCAGGATAAAATTATCATATGGTTTTATTTGTTTTTGTGCTTAATTCATTTGTGCTAATCTTTAGATCATGTGATGTATCTCATCAAAAGATATGCATATGCAAAGTTGGGTTCCCAAGTAGTTTGACTATGTTTTCCCATACTTAGCCAATTTTGTAATGTGGCAAGAAGAGTCAAGTGAGTATTTTGATGGTGTTATATTTTACACATGTGAAGGTGTCAATATAAAATAATCATATGGGTTTATTTTGTTTTGAGCATAGATGGTTTGCACTAAAATTGAGATCATGCACTGAAGCATGGCAAAATTTATGCAAAGGCAAAGTTGGTCTCCTAGACATATTCTAAGCATAGTTGGCTCTATAACAAAAGTTTTTGAGAAGACATTTTAATTTAATTATATCTCACACATGTGAAGGTTTAAGGAGCCATTTTTTATATGGTTGGATTTCTCTTTAAAAGGACAACATATGATACAATTTATAGGACATGAGATTGATTACAAGCAAAATATATATCTATCCAAAGTTGGCCTTCCAAGCATATTGAAAGGGTCCCCATACTTAGTCATTTATGCACAAGTTAAATCTTGAGCAAGATTGATGGTGAACATTACTCCAAGGAGTTAGGACATAGTGAGATGAAATATCTTCATGATGTTTAATGATTGAGCAAAGGCATAGGATAAGGATCTAATGGTGAGCGGGCATTTGTATAGATTGATCTAATGATGAGCATTGATTTTTAAAAGCCCTGACTGATCCATAGATATTGATAAAGCACATTGAGTCAAGGTTTTGAGGTTACATGAGATGAGTTCAAAGTGGTAGAGGTTTAACATTTGAGCATTGGCACTTATGTGTTAAAGATCAAATGAGATCAATGGTGATTATTCAATCTAAGCTGAGAGGATACAAGGTTTGAGCATTGTGTTTGAAGGTTAATTATGACCATTTGAATTCAAATATTTGAGTTTAACACAAAGAAAAACTATAGCTCTAGATTTTATCATAAGATATAAGTCAACTTTGCTAGTGATGTAAAAATAAAAGATGAAGAGGAATTTGTGGTGTATATAATGAACCTGATTTGAATATTTGGAAGTGAGGATATGCAATGATATTAAGCCTAGAAGTTAACTATGTGTTTGTGTTTGTGTTTGTTTTGTAAATGACTCGAGAAGGATGTTTGAGCTTGTGTTGTTAATCTTTTTATGTCTCATAATGAACTATCTATTAGATCATGTTTTAAACTCCATGAGAATGTTCTATGTGGATTTTGGAGGTGTTTTTATTCTATCTTGAGTATGAACAATACTTAATAAGTTGATTATATGTTTGATAATGGTGTTCTTATGTATAAGGTCTATGTTTGAGTTGTTTGATCATATGTAGAGGTGAAATACTATGATTGTGATCATTTTAGGATGTTCAAGGGGACATAAGGAGTGGACCTAAGTATTTTAAAGTGGTCTTGTGTTCTTGTTTTGCTCTAGTGTGTGCTAAATGGGTGAATAGGTCTCCATGAGACCTATAAGAGCTACAAGGGCCTTATTAAAAGGTGTAGCTACTTAAGGGTGACCTATAAATGATACGGCCAACCTATGAATATTTTTTTAATCCATGTATTTATATGATATATGTCTTAAGGGTTAAGACATGCCTAATGGCTGACCAAGGTGTTGATTATTAAGATTTCTCTATAAATAGTGGAACCAAAGATGCTGGGTTCTAGATTTTTTAGTAAGATACTTGGAGAGAGGTTTGTGTGTGTATTTTGTGGAGCAAAGGAGGGGTAGATTACCCTGAGGATGAGTTGAAGATCTGAATAGATTAAGTATTATTTATATGACTTTTTGGTCAAAAGTTTATTGGTAGAAAAGTGTGATTATTATTTGAGTGTGAGTGAAGGTGAAGAGTGATAAAAAGAGGTCCATCATTAGGTGTTGAATACATCATTTTAGAGGTGGGTGTGTTTATAGGTGTTGTTATGAAATCTTATCATCTAAGATAGTTGCAACCTCCTTGCAAGGTGAAACTTACTAAAAGGTCTAGTTGTTTTTACAGCTTCGCTAGACTATTGTGGCAACACCTTATGGGATTGTAGTCTCACTAAATAGGGATTGTAGTTCCTTGATCATTTGTAAATGGTCTAAATTGGTTATTATTATTATTATTATTATTATTATTATTGTTGTTGTTGTTGTTGTTGTTATTATAGGACAATTGTCCAATTGCATGTTCTAGTGGGTTTTCTTCCCAAATAGGGTTTCCAACATATGTCATGTGTTATGTGTTTGATCTTGCATTTTTCCACTTGCTTATTATTATGATTGATATTTATGCTTAATGAATGTTTTTGATAACTAGTTAAGTGTTTGTAAAGATCAGAATTGAAGTTGGATCACTTGGGCTCACTGATTCACCCCCCTTATTAATTAAACCTCTAACATTAAGGATTAAGTCAAACATCTTGGCCGACTAAGATGGGTTAAAATAAGAGTGGTATAAGTATAAGCTCTAATTGGATTAATAATGCTAGTTGTTATAGCAAGGATTCAAGTGAAGAAGAGAACCTTTGAAAGAGAAGGTACAATTCAATTAGGACCATTAGAGTGTGAAGAAGATTAGACATGTTTATTTGATCAAGTTGATACAAGAGGACACATAGGTCATGGGACCTAATGAGCCTAGAAGAGGTAGTTTGAGTGAGTTAGCCCTAGAGGTAGTTTGAAGGTGAAGAGTGTAAACAAAGGTGATCATCATCAGTTGAAGAGTATGAATAGGTGTTCAAAGTGACTTGTTAAGGTAGTTGAGTGGGTGCTTGTTTGCCTAGGGGGTCAGTTATTCCTTACAAGGTAAATCTTGCTAAAGGTCTAGTTGTAGTGGGTGCTCAACGAGACAGGGGAAGTAACTCCTTGTAGGATTTATGTGTCACTAAAATAAGGGATGGGTGTTCTTTGATCATTTGGTGCTATTCTAAATGTTGGATCTTGTTTTATAGGACTATAGTCCATCTTACAGGGTTTAGTGGGTTTTATCCCCCAAGAGTGTTTCCCACATATTTGTTGTGTTCATGTGATGTATTTTATAGGACTACGGACTCATATGGATCACTAAAATTGAAAATATATTTTATCTACACTAGACTGTATGCTCATAAAAGGTGGTCATGACCTCTCTATATCTAGAACCTAATAAGTTCATTTGGTATCGATGGTTGTGTGCTCAAAATAAAAATAAAGGTCTCTTAGTTTCATGATTTGTATTTTTGTAAGAACTACATCTCCACTATCACAATAATGTATTATAAACTACTTCATCCAACTAGTAAAATGTGCACTGAACAAGAGCTATTAAAGATTATATTCATCAATTTCATAATCTCTACTCACATTTGGTGGACATCACTAAGGAAAATATGATTGGCCTATTTTTGGATGGCCTCAAAGATAACATCAAATTAGACATTCACATGTTTATTCTTAGTTTAGTATTTGAAGCCATCCTAAGATCATGCATGGCAGAGGAAAAAGAGATGATCAAATGAATACCTTTCACTAATGTCTATGAATTTACTTTCTTAGCACCGTCACTTCCTACCTCTACTAGATTGACCCCTCACTAAATTAAGGAAAAGTGTGCAAAAGGTTTATGTTTTGGTTGTGATAGAAAATGAAGCAAAGGAAATCATTGTGATAAAAAAAAAATTAGATTGAAGGTGCCAATGAGGAGGAAAAATATGATAAGGCCTTAAGAGTAGGTTTAGACAAAAATGAAGTGAATCTAATGATTCTCAACTTATTAGTTCCTATCATGCACATTCAGGTATTAATACTCCTCAAAATATTAAGTTGATAGGTTTTCTCAATAAATAAAAGGTGATTGAGTTAATTGACTCTAGGAATACACATAACTTCATCAATAACAAGTTGGATACTCATTTAAAAAATTTCATTTACCCAACTCTATAATTGTAAGTCATAATTGTAGATGGTGGTACTATCAACTATTCTAGGAAATTCCATAGTATTAAGATTGTTATGGGAGACTACTTGTAAGATTATCATATGTTTTCTATTCCCATGAGGGGATGACATTATTCTTAGAGTGAAATGGCCCACCACTTTGGGATCTATTAATATTAATCTATAAAAACTATTCATGTATTTCTATTTAGAAGGTAAGAAATTTAAACTACATAAATTATAATATAAATTTACAAAAATGGCTAGTTTCTATTAGATGATGAAGATTATTATAAAAGGTGTTGAAGGATTTATGGCACACTTATTTTCCATAGAGTTTAAACCACTAAGGAATCTACCCATCCTCATTTATAAATAGTGTTGGATAACTATTCTATTGTTTTTGGTGAGATACCAAAAGGACTCTCACCAAGCTAAATGCATGATCATGCCATCAGATTACTCCTTGGAATTACACCACCCAATATTAGACCCTATAGATATCCATATGCAAAATAGAGTGAAATTAAAAATATGGTACAAGAGATGTTGGAGGTAGGAATCATTTAACACATGCAAAGTGAATATTCCTCCCCAGTGGTCATATAATGGAAGAAGGATGACACTTGGAGGATGTGCCTAGACTATAGATAAATAAACAATTACACCATCAAATATAAGTTTCATATTCTAATAATTTATGATTTTGTAGATGAATTTCATGGTGTTGTTTATTTTACCAAGTAGATCTTTTATTTGGATGTCATTAGTTTCAAATCCATGAAAAAGCTAGCTAAAATAACTTTTAGAGCTCATGATAACCATTATGAGTTTATGGTCATGCATTTTGGACTCAAAAATCCACCATATACATTTTAGGGTTTGATGAATACTATTTTTAGGACATCATTGATAAAATTTATGTTGGTGTTTTTTAATGAAATCATCATTTCTATAAAAATTGTGAAAACCATTTGCAACATGTAAAATAGGTAGTCTTGGCTGTGGAAAAACATAAACTTTATGCCACACCTACAAAATATAATTTTGGAATATAGGATGTGGATTACTTGGGTCATATTGTTTCACATGAAGGATTTAAAGTTGATCCTAAAAATATTCAAGTGATGATGGAATGATAGGTTCCTGAGACCCTCAATAACCTCAAGGGATTTTTGGGGCTAACTAGTTATTATCATAGGTTTGTCAAAAAATATGGTATAATTATAACCCTACTCACATATTTGTTGAAGAAAAAATATTTAAAATTTATTAATATATATATATATATATATATATATATATATATATACCAAGGCATTTTAATATTTGAAAATGGCTATGTACACCACTTCAATTTTGGTTTTTCCTAATTTTTCTAAAACTTTTTGTTGTAGAATGTGATGCATCAAGATATGACATGGGGGTTGTACTCAAACAAGAAGGTATACCACTTGCATTTGAGATTCACCAATAGAAGGGAAATAATAGGCTCAAGCCAATCTATAAGAAAGATATGATGGCTATTTTTCATGAAATCAAGAAATAGAGACCTTATCTGATGGGTTGTCACTTTTAGAACTGATCATGATAACCTCAAATATTTTTTGGATTAATGATTATCTTTTGAAGAATAAAAAATATGGGTGACTAAAATTTTAGGCTATGATTTTGAAATATTATATAATAAATTAAAATAGAATGTGATGGCATATACACTATCCTAAAGGGATGAATTAATTGAGGCATTATTATGTGCAATGACCATTTGGTAGGTAGATTGGCTAGTGGAAGCACAATCAGAATGGGAGAATGATAGTGATACCCATGATTTGATTCAAAACCTTTAGTAAGGTTCTAGGGGATTTGAAAATTTTACATGGAATGGGTACACATTATGGCATAAAGATTTATTGTAGCACTATAACAATTATCTCCTTAAACATAAAATCATTTAGGAACTTCATACATCTCCAATAGGAGGTCATGCAATATTTTTAAAAACATATCATATAATCAAGTAATATTTCTCTTAGGAAGGACTCAAGGGGGATGTCCAAAAACATATGGCTGAATGCATGGTATGTAAATATAACAAAGATGAAACCATTAATGCCCTAGGTATTTTTTAGCCTTTATCCATCCCTAGCCAGTGTTGGGAGAGGGTTACCATGGTCTAAAGGTAATTAATGTTATCTTGGTAGTTTTGGATTAACTCACCAATTATGCTAATTTTTGTTCCTTATCACATCCATTTATTGCTAATATAATAAATTCTAATTTTATCAATACAATATAGAAATCACATGGTACTCCATAGATAATTGTGAGTTATTGAGATCACATATTTAATATTAATTTTTGGACTAAATTATTTTTATGTTTTGGCACCTAGTTCAATCATAGATCATCCTATCATCCTCAATATGAAGGACAAATAGAGTCAGTCAACAAATGTATATAAATGTATTTACATTATTTTATTTCCAACATATATGATAAATGGGTTCATTGGCTACCACTTATTGAATGGTTGTATAATAATCCTATTCATAGTTTGTCTAAAATGTTTCACTTTGTGTCCTTGTATTTATATCACCCCTACATTAATTCAACCTTGAAGGTCTATACTAAGCTTTAAGCTCTTGAATAAAAAATTCACCATCAACAAGAGGTACTCACTAGTTTGTAATAAAATTTGATAGCACAAAATTGAATGAAGCAGCAAGTGGATCAACACCATAACAAGCAAAATTTTGACATAGGTGATTGGGTCTTTGTATAATTATAGCCATATAATAATATGTCTCTAAATCAATAAAAAAGGGATATTAGGTTGTATCCTAAGTATTATGTCCCTTACCAGATATTATAGAAAATTGGTAGTGTGGCATACAAGCTAGAATTTTCCCATTCCACTCACATACATTCAGTATTCCATGTATATTGACTAAATAAGGTAATTGGACATAGAGTTTCTACTAAAATTGAGTTACTTGAATTGTATGATAAATTTAAGGTTATTCTAGAGCCTAAATAGATCATTCAAATGCACACTAAGCAACTAAGAACTAACTTAATTAAGGAGTATTTGATCAAATGGAAGAACTTACATTGAAAATATGCAACATGGGAGGATGAAACATTTCTATAGAAACATACCTTATTGATTCAACATTGAAGAAAATGTTGGTTTGAATGGGAGGGGATGTTATTACCTTAACCTATGGAATGTCTAGGGGATAAATGTGGTTGACTTGTGGATTACATACCTCTTATATTATCTTGTCACATTTTTATATGTTCTTAGTAAGGTTATCCTATGAAATAAATATGGCTGAGTAGAGTAAAGATATGAGCTAGTGGTTAGTATTTGATCATCATAATAGATTATTTTCTTATTATATTATTTTGGAGATTTACCCATCAAATTGGATCAGTTATATTTATCAATAATTATGATATTATGTCAAACATTTGTGTAAATCTATATATTTTTCTCTTATTTCTATGATATGATGGTCAATTATGCAAATATCTAAGTAATTTTATTACATAGATGGAAGGGAAGGGAAGATCCAAAGTAGTGAAAGCATTGAGATTGTTAAAAATAAGGGAAATAAGAGGAAAACCATTGATGATAAAAATAACTAGATCATGTAAGTGAGGATTAAAAATATGACAAATAATAAATATATAAATGATAGTGATAGGTATGTTATGCTCTGAAATCTGACCTCTAACGTTGGGGGAAGCATAAGAGGAAAAATAATAAAAATAGTTTTTTGTTTGGCTTAATTTTTTTTTTGGGGATGATAGAACATGTGGTCTTGAGTTTTGACTTTACCATTACACATGGTAATTTAAAAAATAGACAAAAAAGTGTTTTATAGTAGGTATGGGTACCAACTTAGTAAAATTGCACATGAAGCACCAATAAAAACCCCAGTTACCTATTAGATAAATTCTTGGAGTGATCGTAAAAAACACTAAGAGTGGATTTTTAAGAACTTTTTAAGAATATTTATGTCCCACCTTTATAATTTTTTAGTCTATAAATTAAGGTTTTATATTCTTATTCCATACATCTTAAATCGATATACCTAGAAGGGACTAGATTATTCATACAAGAAATACAATTTTAGATTGTGTACAATAATTTTGGGTGAAATATTTTATTTAATGTTGTATATGCTTATTATATGCATTTATAATAAGTACACCTTTAAAATTTAACTAAATTTTAGTGGTACTACATTTGGATTTAACTTTGGAACAAAAAAGGTCAGATTTTTCATTTTGTAAATTTTATGTGCAATCACTTTTGTTAGTAATATATTTCATAAAAAAATTATTGCATTTGGTTCAAATTAAGAAAGAAAAAATGAATAAGAAAGAAAAAATGAACAAAACAATTCATTTTTAGGTAGATTATATTATAACCTCGATTATATCTTCCATATTCTCAATCATATTCAAGTATTTTTGGAATGTTTAGGTGAATAAGAAACAATTCTCTTTCAACTAGAAAATAGGTTATAAACTATAGTGGCATGCATTAGAACCATATATTCACTTGGTAATTACATTTGATGTTTCATTGAGACCTACTACATTTGTATTGATATTCACATTCACGATACTTCCATATAAGAATTATCTAAACTTGACACTCTTGATGTAGATGGTAATAATTTTTATTTGGAATTCATTGAAATAATTTCTAAAGGTAAGTAATTATTTTTATTAGGAAAAAAAACCTTGAGCAAATAAGGTGAAATACAACTTGGAAAGTGGTGATATTTATAAGTACTAAGTGTATTTATTGGGAATTATAAAATGATAACTGACATTGGTAGACCCACATGTGTAAAATGTAGAAGTTTGTAGAAGGCACACAAAATGTTTCAATAAAATTTGGCACCTTGGACTATATTATATGATCATATTTTAGCTTGGGTAGGTAGATTTATGGAAAGGTTTATGGAATATTATATCTATAAAGGATATATATAAATATATATGACATAACTCTTACAATAAATATCCTTACTTTATCTAAAACGTGAGCATACAAGATAGACCAATGTCATAAAATTCATTGAAACATTTTTATCAAATAGTTCATGATTGAAATGGGACGTTTTATTGAGTCCTAAATGAATATAAGATGAAATATATATAATATTCACTCATCTTTACTAGAGATTAAAAGTTTTAAAATAAAAAACAAGGTTCTAAATATCTTAATACTTTTGAAGTCCATGAGATCACATTTATTTGAGGTATTTTATCACACTGTTCATGAGCTACGTGTTTCCACATTTTATATATATGTCTATCAGTGCAGTTGTAAATAAAATAGATTACAAAAATAGGCCTTAATTTATGCTAATATGGATGTTCATTTCCTATTCTAAATATCATTTATTTATTATATTCATAGACCTTCTTCTTCTACCAGTTTTTGCCTTGTTAGATCCACCTTTCCATCTTCTAAATCCTTCTATAATATTATTTTGGTTCCCTCTCCATGTGTATAATTGGGATTGATCCTTGATTATACATATTATTAATTTTTTATTATTAAAACACCTAACACCATATTCAACTATGTATTCAATAGGGATCCTATATAGGGATATAAAAAAATGATACTATTTTATTCATTATTAGATATGAAGAAAGATTTTTCACATATCATATGCACTTTATTAGACTTAATAAATATTCATCAAAGTAGCCTCATGCATATATTATAGGGTTAATAATTAAGCAACTAAATTTAATATTATATTTATTGAATCATTGATGATTTTTTGTGTGCATGGTAATTAAATATCTTAATTTGTTTGGTTGGATTTTATCGGTTCAACTTTTACAATTACTAAATTAAAACTCGATGATTTATTTTTTATTATGTATAAATTATGGTTGATTTACTTTAGAAACCACATGTTATTATTTTATTTTGATTATTTCATGGTTAGATTTTGTTGATTAGTTTTGTTATTTTCATCATGTTTAATTAATTCATAAGATGTTATTGGGTAAAATTTGTGTTCATAGAATGACTTTTGATCACAAATTTTTGGGTTAAGGTTTTGAATGGTTTTATAAATACCTTTAGATTTGTGGATCATATTGGATATGGTTTGCATGGTTAATAATTTTGGGTGATTCTTGGCTTAGATTTTGTTGATTAGTTTTGGATGGTTATTTTCATCATGTTTAATTAATTCATAAGATGTTATTGGGTAAAATTTGTGTTCATAGAATGACTTTTGATCACAAATTTTTGGGTTAAGGTTTTGAATGGTTTTATAAATACCTTTAGGTTTGTGGATCATATTGGATATGGTTTGCATGGTTAATAATTTTGGGTGATTCTTGGCTTATAAAGGATCATAATAGGATTTAGAAGTTTCTAGATTTCACTAAATTGTGATTACATAGTTGGTTAAAGTTTTGGTTCATTATTTCAAACACATGATTTGAAACCTATTTTTAAAGGTTAAATTGGTTTATGATATATTTAATATGACTCAATTGAAACATCACACTTGGTTAGTGTTTTATCTACTTTAAATGATTCATATAACAAAATGAGTTTCAATTTAATGGGGTTATATTAGAGATGCTTTTTTAATGGTTTATTGGTCCTAGATTCGACTGTCCTTGTTTGGTTTATGAATTTGTTTACTTGTTTCATGATTTTGGATGGAATTTTTAGTATTTTAAACATAAAAACTAGTTTTGATTATTGTACATCTAGGATGTAGCTTCAAAAATTGGTGATTGTATTATTAACTTTCAACATCACTTAGTTGTATTGTAAAATAATCCCAATGTGATAGAGATTAATATCAATTTCTCTAATGGATTTACTAAAAGTCTGTTATCCTTGTTATGTGCATAGTGAATGCTCTATTTTTCTAATTTTATTTAATCATGTAAAGTAATAATGTATGTTTTGTTTTGGTTAAGATTGTAATTTATTTAATAAATATAACATATTTAAGTAAAGAATTATTTTATTCCATATGTGACTATGCCTACACATAAATTTATATTCTTACTTCACACAATTATCCCTATAATAACGTGTTTTGATAGGTTTTTTAGGAATCTCTTCTAAAAATAGTGTGGTGAGTGTGGAGTGTTAAAATATGTTGAAATAGATACCAGGACAAAGAGATTTGGATATATGGATCGATGAATGAATTTTTAATTTCACAAAGGAAGAATCAAGAATAATAGTGAGTTCTATGTAAGAAGTTATTCATGAGCACATTTACAACAAAATATATGATATTTTCTAGTGTGAATTTCTTGGACTATTAGCTATGTGGTTATCAAGATTGGAGTACTATTATTTTTCAATCAAAGAGGACATAGTTTATAGCTTGGATAGAGGAAAGACTAGAAAATTAGAGAATATTAGACATTGTCTAGACTTGTGTGATAAATCACTAGATAAAAACTACTATCGATAGATATATTAAAGAATATTTTGTACATGGATATCTAGATTGTGAGGCTACATAGGATTAATTTGTGATAGCATCCAAGGAAATTTTCTCTAGAAACTACCTAATCTTATCAAGATGTTGGTTATCAAAAAGTCCATGATGCCTATCCCTACCAACATGGAATAGTCTCTTCAAATGTTATGGGGGTATATGCAATGTATGAGTGAATGATGATGAGTTGAGTAGATGAACTTGAACCTAAACCTAAAATATGAAAGATACAAAGAAGCAGAGTGAGAATAAAATTATGGGATTTGAAAGAGAACAAAGAATATGGAATAAACAAAATAACTAAAATGTAATTGTCAATAGGATTAAGATTAAAATATATGATGTCTAAGGGAGGGTATCCTAGATAGATTCTACATAATTTACAAAAATTGGATAATTTGGAGATTATGTAGATCAAGTAAAGAAAGGGATCAAGAAATAAGAAGATAGAGATTGGGAAATAAAAGATATGAAACAAAGCAAGGAGAAAAAGGAAAGTAGAGTAGGAGTAGAGAAATTAGAGAATAATGGTAGATCATAGTTAAAAGAAAGGATATTATTTGGGTCAGGGAAATAATATTTTCTAGATGAAGCTATGAAAAATCATAATATTATCATATGTTCAAGGTCATAGATAGAAGAAGTTGAAAACAAAGATAATTCATTTTATGAGTATGTATCCCCCAAGCCCATTTTATCATCAAAAACGTGAAATCATATTACAGAGGCTAGGATAGGTGGAAATTGGTTTGATTCATTTATAGATAAATTTTATAAAATTAGTGTAGAGAGTCAAAAAAATAGACAAGAAGAATTTAAAAGAGAATGGGTTTTATTTTACAAGTTGTAAGACACTAGTAAAGACTAGTTTACAAAATTCAATAGTAGTTACAAGTGTATCAAGCATGTCTTTGAATGTAGGAATTTTCATTACTTTGACACCATATGATGGGTCATTTGACCCTAAATAATATTTTTTTAACTTGTTACATTAAATTATAGGTTAAGGGAGTGACCACCAAGGATGTGAAAAAGTGGGAGCTCATCGAGGCCTTAACAGGCTAAACCCTAGAATTCATATACAAAATGAATTTTTCTTCCTTAAGTCTTCAACATGTCAAATAAAAATTAGTAACATAATTTAAAATGAAAAAGATCACTAGCTAGACTATTTAGGCTCTTAAAGAGATTCGACAAAAAAGTGGAGAATTAGTATGGGAGTACAATTATAGACTATTAGATGTAATTAAAAAAGTTAAATTAATTTTATAAGATAAAGATAAAGCTATTTTATTTGTATAAGCATTGAAATCAAGGATTAGGTTTATCATTATGTAGTGTAGTCATATAAAATCTCAAAATTGGTAACTTGAGTGTGGTTAATGACACCCAACCCATAGGTCCATCCTACTTACTTTCATGACCCTCATAGGCATCTTTTCACTTATTCTCAATCATTCATATCCTTTTAAATATAATCCTAGCTTAGTTAGACTACTATTTTCATGAAAAATCCATCTTCCTAGGCCCTATTAGCTCAGGACAATAGTGTCTAACTTGGACTACAACACCAGTGCCACTAGTGTCGTATTCTAACACTCCTGTCTAAGTGTATTTTTATCCCTAATGGTCAATTCCTTCTAGTTCCTCATCCTTCTCCATATCATCTTAATGTGAGAACATTCAACCCATGATCAATAGATCCCTATAAAATCCCATTCAAATATCATTTAGAAAGGGTTGGTAAATATCACTAAGCAAGTAAAAATACAAGACTACTTAGGCAATCTTCCCTATTCTTTACATATAGCTAGTCAATACTATTAAAATCTTATTTAAATCCTTACACCAGTCCCTATCCACCTCAATCACACCCAAATTTAGCATTTTCATATTCATACACACTATTGCATAAAGCACATAAAGTGGGAAAACTACATATGGCTTTATCCCTCTTCAGAGTATTGGTATATAGGTAGTATACCCATATAAGGGGTATGGACACACATTCAATGCATCTTACACACATTAACTCCCCTCCTCTTTCCCAAATTTTTTCAAATCATAATGGATTCTAGGGTTTGAATACTTAATTATCTCTATAGGGAGTTCTGTGGACATTTGACAGTCAAAACTTCATAAGAAGGGTCACATAGACACAATGAACAAAACCCAAAAAACTCAGCTCTCTTGGATAATAGTGGTAGAAGTAGACTACAATGTTGATGCCACTAGTGTCCTATTTCATAACTCTTATCCACTCATAAAACAAAGTCCAGATCTTGAATTATGATAATGTCCTAGTCCTACATAGTGAGTTCTAGACTTTGTCTTGGCCATCTCAGATAGTTTCTAGCTAAGTCTTATTTTCTATCTCTCATTACTATTTTTAGAAATGTTAAAATCATAATCAAATTTATACAAATCAGTGGCTTAATTATTGCATATTTATTCATTGATTTTACTACTCAAACACTTTAACTAAATTAAGACTAATACACTAATATTTCCAATATTATTAAATCATTTGGTGAACCCGAGTTACTTTGTTTATGCATAAAACCCTAGAAACCCTAGGGTAAATTTTCTACTAATTTTTCATATATTTTTCTAATTTTTTACCTGCATAATAAAATCAAAAATTATAATTAAATTATAAAATTTTATAGTAATTTTTAAAATAATTTTCTTTCAAACCCTAATTGTCCATTACTAGGTCCCAGTATTTTCCTAGTAATTTTCTAATTTTTTACTAGCATATTAAAATCATAAATTCACCTCAAATTTCAAAATTCAATAGTAATTTTCAAAAATATTTATTTTTCAAAACCCTAGTTGCATATTCTAGGTCTCTTTAAATCACCAATTTTCTGATAAATTCCTAATTCCTTGTATATTTCACTCAAAAATTCACTTTAAATTTCAAAATTTCATAATAATTTTCAAAATAATCATCTTTCAAACCCTAGCTGCATATACTAGGTCCCATTACTTCTTGAGGTATCACCTTACATGTTTTTGAGCTTTGTATCCTTTTTATGCATATTCTAGTTCATTATTTAGATTATATTTGTTTAATCTTTTCTACTATTATCCAAGTTGTTTTCCTTATGCCACCTAAGATCCTTGCATCTCTTCCTTTGAGATGAAGTGCAAGACTTAGTGGAAACCCTCTTGAATTCAACTAGATTCCTTTAACTTAACCATATACCATGGATAAACAACTAGCTCAAACTCCTACTATAGATCTTACACATCCAAATTACACCAATTTCAATAAGGATAATAATGATGATACAAACACTGATGTTCATGATCCACTATATTAGACTCTTGATCAACTTCCATGAATTATTAATAATGAAGTTTTCCTCAATAGAGATTTGATCCTAAAAGTTTTTGAGAAAGACTTAGGGACTAGCCCTGAGATCTTACTCTTATTTTACAATCTATCATGGAAATCAAAAAGGCTAAACAAGTTTAGTTTTCCATTCCTTCAGAGTAACTAGTTATAAATGACATTATGGGGGCAATTATGTCTCAACAACCCACTATATCAGCCCAACCCACCTTTATGGCACTAGCTACAACTAGTACATATTTATCTTCTATTGTGGTAGCACTTGTGTAAGAGATAATATCTCTTTAATCTAAGGTGCTACATCTTGAGCAAGGTGCCTCTAGACCTATGCAGGATTTGGATTATTTTAATTTAATGCATACATTATTAGCACATCACATTTATTCTACACCCTTGCCACAATGTTTTCTTCAACCCAAGCTTAATCTATATGATGGCATGAGTGATCTAAAGACATATTTGAGATATTTTCATGCAGTATGCTTGGGTTATGTACCAAATGACTAGCTACTTACCAAGATATTTCCATATATTCTAAATGAATATGCTTTACAATGGTTCTATAGTCTACCAAATCAATTGGCTAATGCATTCAATCCTTTAGTTGACATGTTCCTAGATCATTTTAGCATCAACATTGGTGATACGATTTTATATGCTCAAGTTGCACAATATAAACAAAAGTCAAATGAACATCTCATAGATTATGTCCTTCGATATAAGACTATTTTGGCTAAGATGACTAGCCCCATGGCTGATCAAGAGTTACAATATATCTTCAAATAAAGTCTTCTACCAGCTTTGCATGAATCAATTATGTTCAAAATATTCTTTTCCTTCATTGAATTGTGTCACACACTAAAGGAAACAGAAGTCAAACTAATTTCAATGGGAAAACTCAAGTACACAAGTATCTCAAAAATAACGAACAAGAGTAACAAAAAAATTCCATACAAAGTCAAAGTCAATGATTGAAAGAGTTAGAATTAATTGATATTTAATGAAACTTTTTAGCCCCTTCAACATGTGGTTTTATTATCACCTCCTCGATGAACCTTTACCAATCTACCAGTTTCTCTAGCCAGAGTTTTATAGTATATATTAGAATGTAGCATCATATCTCTCCCTCCTATTCAAGAAGTTGACCCAATAAAGTATCTTCCATGAGGATATGATCAACATGCATTTTATGAGTTTCATAGGGTATCATGCCATATAATAAATAGATGCATCAATTTTAGACACAAGATATAAGATTTGATAGATGGAAATCATATTGATCTTAGCACTTTAGATGAGCCTCCTCAAGAAAATAAAACATAGGATAAAGCTTTGAAAATCTTATTAGATCCCTTTTTATAGCATTATAAACAAGAGATAGGGGACACATCAGGGTTTCACCATGCATATCATGCACATATACCACCATATACATATAGGTCACCTTTAGTTGAGACACATCCTTTGAGTAACATGATTGGTGTATAAAATTCCAAAGTTTCATCTAGACCTTCCATCTCCTTCTCCAAGTAGGAGATCATCGAGGATGATTTAGATTATCATGCACTCTTTATTAGAGCTTACATTCATAATCATCTTATTCATAGTGTCCTCATAGATAATTGATCTAATGTAAGCATGTACACTATCACATTATTATAGTATTTAGGATATTCAGAGTAGGATATTACCCCAATGGACATAGTTATTAGTGGATTCAATAGGTATATATAGAGTTCATTGGGTGAGATTGTACTTCCTCTACAGGTTGGTCCAACACACATGGCCACAACATTTACTATAGTTCTCAGTGTAGGAGTGTTTGATATGTTACTTGGTTGACCATGGATTCAAAAACTTTGAGCAGTACCTTCTATAGTTCAAAGATGCATCAAATTCATTCACATTAATTAGGTTGTTACAATTGGTGGAGTTTCATATGAGGTACCACTCCCCACTTTAGAGCCATCTACTATTTCCTAGACACCATATTAGTTTTGCCACTAGTTATAGTTCCTCCTCTAGTTATAATTCAGACACTTTTGAGGCATCCATAGACAGCATAGAGAGTTCATATACCTCCATAGCTCTAATATTTTAGACAAATTCTAGCTATAGTGTTCACACCCAGGGAAGTATCATTGAAATCCCATACATTTACTCATAAAGCACATGTACAAAAATATTCTCCTACTACCAGATGGGTCCTTAAGAACTCTACAATTGCATCCACTTATTAGAGTTACAAGCAGACCCCACACTCAATTTTTTACTTCAGATATTTTAGAGCATTTAAAACATATACAACTTTGAGATCCCCATTCTAATCCCTTTTATTGTGCTTTATGATCATGCATGATCCCTTTCTTTGATACATGACACCATGATAGGAAGTCTCCCATGAAACTCATTAGTTAGTATCATCCCTTCTTAGCTTATTTGTACATATATTATCTTTAATTTATTATACATAGTCTCCTAATAATTGATTTTACATAGCTCAAAATACCAAAAATTCAAAAATAGTACAAAATATCAAAAATCCAAAAATATTCAAATATTTAAAAATATAAAAACATGAAAATAATATAAAAACACCAAAAACATTTTGATTTTATGTATTATCCATGCTTTATATTTATTTTACAATGCTAGACTTACATTTTTTGTTCTATGCTATTGTTTGTCCAATTATCTACATTACCATGCTTCACTTGATCTTCTTTGAGTGTGTGCAGTGACATCTAGATCCTTGATTACTTCACTCTACCCATTGAGGGGGCATCTTACTTCTACATTTGAGATACACAATGATATACATACCAACTAGGGTCATCTTCTACATAACTACACCATCCAAGTTATGTCATTCTTACACCACACACTCTAGTTATCATGTTGATGTACATTACTTACTTGATTACATAGATTACTCTATCAACATTCCACTACTATATAGTATTTATTTATTTCTTAAAGATATACCTCATATTTTACTACATGTCTTGCATACTTTTAAATTATTGCTTTGATTAGTTAGATACGATTGTATTTCCAGTTATTACATGCTTGACTTTCTTGCTTAGCATCGTTAGATTATTTGCATTTCTCAATTCTTATTTGTCTTTTGAATGTGCCTTAAGACATTTTCCAATATCCTTTGATTCTATGTAATATGTGTGACTTAGGATATTTTCTAATGTCCTTTACCTATACTCTTTTATGTGATTGTGGATTTCATGCCAACCTTGCTTATTTCAATTATATTTGTATGTGGTATTTGAACATTCCTTGTATGCCTGAATTCTAGTTTGAGTGGCATGTGCCCATGTCCCTTGTTTGCTTAGCCCCTTGGCCACCCTTGTATGCTTCTTATTTCTTACCTTGTGTTATTGTTGCTTATTTGATTCTTAATTTTTTATAATACCATGATCCACATCATGCATTATCTTGCTTTCTTGGATGCCATGATGGACATCATGCTCCATCCCTCCTTGACAGCTAACAACTAACAACTAAAAAAAACCAAACTTCCAGTTCTAGTTTAGTATGTTGCACATGTTATTAAATTTTTATATCTATCTAAGCATACCCATACTAATCTAACAATATCTCATTATGCACCATGCTATATCTTGAGATATCTTATCAATTATCATTGTTATACCATGTATCTTTATAACATAACACACTTACAGGGCTCTTCTTCTAAGGGTAGTCATTTTAGGGTCTTAATTCATACCCTTAGAAGAGGGGGGAAAAAATATGGGTTTTGTCATAGAGATTATAGCTCCTAATAGTTAAAAATTTAGCTTTTAGAATACCTAGAACAACAACTAGACATCAAACTAGATAGAATAGATGAGGTAGACAGTGAAAATGTCAAAATAGTCATTATATTTAGCCCAAGACACATTGCCAACATTGGAATACAATACTAGACCCTCTAGTGTCTATTTTAATCACTCCTATCCAAATAATAGAAAAACCAAACTTTTTAGAAGTAGGTGAAAAAGTAGGTTCAGCTATAGTTTTGCATAGCCAGACTAGTTCAGAATCAACATGTTTTAGTACACTTTTACTCAAAGAATATAGATATAGGGGGAATCATGCATAGAATGATGGCTCTCACTTACAATTTCAAATACAATAGTTGATACTTCCAAATTAGAATCCATGTTTCAAACACCAGTGATTAGGGGCAATGTGTGTGGCACATTTGATTTCTTTTCTTTATGAGTTCAGTATTACCTAGGAATTCTCAATAGTTGTGGGCCTTATTCCATATTTACATGGTTAGAATCATTTTGAATTGGATTTCATATAAGCTCAGTGCACTAATTTTGGAGTGGATTTCATACAAACCTAATCTCCATCTTTTAAAGTGGCCAAGAGTGGCCTAGTTTCTAGCATTGATTTGGATATCCATACCAACATTGTTAGATCACAATACATTCATGGGATTTATGAACCATACCATATGACACACATCCATATCGATATCAGTTCATAGCTTCACTTCATGGGGAAATGATGGAGCTAAAGGACTATCTAGCCTTTGTATTCTTGAGCCACCTATTCAAAAGGATTAGACACATAGTCCAAATATTAATCAACACATGTATGACCACTTAGCTTCACTTGGGAAATGATGGAGCCAAAGTACTAGCTATATTTTTTATTATTTATCCACCTATTTAGAGGATTAAACACATAGTCCAAACATCGATCAACACACATATGGCCACCTAGCTTCATTTGGTGGGCAATGATGGAGCCAAAGAGCCAGCCTTTGCATTCTTGAACCACTTCTAAAGAATCAAACACTCAAGTTCATTCGTAATATTAATTTTGGTTTAACACACATCCAACATTAGTAAACATTACTCAGCATCACAATAATTTTTGTATTGGTCTACGTACCTGATGAGGTGTATTCATTCCTTTCTCTTCCTATCTCTCTTACCTAGCTTTATATGTTCTTATTTTAGTTATAACGTATCTAGTAAGAAATGATCTACTCTCTATTTTTTATTATAAATTCATAATTCATAACATGCTCTCTCTATGCACACCCAACATCACATAGCTTCATGAGCTTCACCCTTTTAGGTAAGTTCATGTACGCTTTCTATTTTTCCTTTATCCTAGTATTTCACTTTGTTGCATCAGTAAAATAAAAGGGGGGGAAATATAGTCATATAAAATGTGAAAATTGGTAACTTGAGTGTGGATAATGACATCCAACCCGTAGGTCCCTCCTCCTTTCTTTCATGATCATCATAAGCATCTTTTCATTGATTCCCAGTCATATGTATCCTTCCAAACCTAATCATAGCTTATTTAGACTACTCTTTTCATGACAAATCTATCACCCTAGGCCCTATTAGTTGAGGACAATAGCACCCAACTTGTAATACAATGGTAGTGTCACTAGTGTCCTATTTCAGTGATCTTGTCTAAGTGTATTTTTAGCTCCAATGGTTAGTACTTTTTGGTTCCTCATCCTTCTCCTTGTCGATCTAATGCAAGCACATTCAAACCATGACCAATATATCCATATAAAATCCCATTCAAAGATCATTTATAAAGGGTTGGAAAATATCACTAATCAAGTAAGAATACAAGTAAGATTACTTAGGCAATCTTCCCTATTCTCTACATATAACTAGATAATACCATTATAAGTTTATTTAAATCCTTATACTAGTCCCTAGCCACCTCAAGCACACCCAGTGATCCGGACAACAATCCAGTGACAAAGAAGGTCAAACACAAGGCCAAAATTGGAAGCAAAAGGAAGGAAAGACTGGGAAGTGGTGTGATTATCACAAATCTAGAACTCACTCCAAAGAAGAATGTCAAGCTATCAAATCACTACTTTCTAAGTCATAATCCTCTACTCTACCTCATATAGACCCTGCAGTCGAAGAGGTTGAAGAAGAAATTATAGATGCTGATCCTGAAGCCATTGTTGCTTCATCACAGACACATGACAAGATGCTAGATGACAAGGAAAGGTTGTTTCACTCTAAGTTATGGGTGAAAGGTAAGCCTCTACATTTCATTCTTGATAGTGGAAGTCAAAATAATTTAATCTCTACTAATGTTGTGAAAATCCTAAATCTATCTATGAAGCCTCAGCCAAAACCATACAGTATTGGATGGTTGAGTCCAGGGAGAAACCTCTGTGTCACCCACCAATGTCTTCTCTCATATGCAATACAACCTTTCCAAGATGAGGTCTTATGTGATGTACTCTTTGGTCAGCCATTCATGTATGATCGACATGGTATATATGAATTAAGAACTAGAAGGATCACTCTCACTCTTGGAACATGACGCTACAAGGTACCAGAAGTACCACCTTCTACATCTGTCTCTTTGATTAGTGCTAAGAAATTTATTCTCATGGTGGTCAAGCCACATTAATAAAAAAGGGCTGATGTTATAGCCTTGAATACACAAACAACACAAAAATATAAGCAAATAGATGCCAAGCTGAAGAAGTTCATGGCCTTCCATCCACAGACTGATGGTTAGACAGAAATGGTGCACAATTAGGCCCTGCACAGTTCCATAAATCACAGTCCCTTCCAAGTATGCATCAAGAATCAAGTCAAAGTAAAACTACCACACTTAGTGAAAAGTATTGATGCAATGGGGACCATTACTTCTCAAGGAGGGAGGAATAATCCGGACAACAATCCAGATGACAATTCGGGTGATGGGTTTACCCCAATTGATGGCAAAACTTCTAGGAGACATAACTTTTGCACCGTAGCTCTAATTCACTCACCATTTGAACCATTTGAAAGATAATAATGAGGGGAACATCATGAGATGGCATGGAGATCTTCTTGATGAATTTTGTCCCCATAAAACCGAATGGAAGTGTCCCAAATTTCAATTTTAGTTGTGCAGTCTAAAAATAGTAAGTTTCTAAAAATAGTAATTCCTCAAATTCTGTATTGTTGTATATCATGGAAGTTGAACCAATTAATCTCCCTCAAGATTGGTGACCTTCCACATCCTCCCCACACCTTCAAAACATGTATAAATGAAGAGGTAACCTGAAAGGGAAATGGGACATCTCTTCTCAGAGATAAGCATATATGTTTGGGTCTGCAATTTTGATAAATAAAACATCTCTTTTCAGAGATAGCATTATTTGAATTGTGTTGTTCTTATTTCTAAATTATATTTCAACCAAAGCTTTTCAAGTTTTGGATCACCTAGTTTTATTAATTTCATCTTCATACACATTATTTCACAAAGCACATCAAGTGGGAGAACTACATATGGATTGATCCCTCTTCAAAGTATTGGTATGTAGGCAACATGCTGACACAAGGGGTGTGGATACATGTTCAGTGTATCTTACACACATTAACCCCCATCCTCTTTCCCAAATTTTGTCAAATCATAATGGAGTCTAGGGTTTTAAGATTAAATTAGATCTATAGGAGGTTTTTTGGATATCTTATAGTAAAAACTTCATAGGTAGGGTCACACAGACATAACAAACAAAACCCAAAAAGATTAGGTCTCCTGAACAATAGTAGTAGAAGTGGAATACAAAACCATGTCACTAGTGTCCTATTTTGGTGCTCCTATCCAATCATAAAATGAAGGCCAAATCTTGAATTGTGATAGTGTCCCAATTCTACATAATGCATTCCAGACTCTATCTCAATCATCTCAAACAATTTCTACCTAAGTTTTATTTTCTATCCCTTATTACTATTTTTAAAAAGGTTAAAATTACAATCAAATTTATACAAATTAGTGACTTAATTATTTCATATTTATTAACTAATTTTAGTACTTAGACCCTTTAACTAAATTAGGAATAATACACAAATATTACCAAAATTGTTAAATCATGTAGTCACAACTCCTTACTAAGGATGATACATGAGAAACTATGATTTAGGTAGAATAAATTGAGGATTATGGAGATGTTCCATTGAATAGATATAAAATGGAGATGAAAAATATGATTTTTTGAGAAAATTGGATGAGCTCCATGAAATCAAAAAATCCAAGTTGGGTCTATGGTGTATAATGTGCAATAATTAAGGGCATCATAAAAATGACTGACGTAAACTAAAAATAAATATCTAAGATATATCCAGGGTAGTAGGGAATGCAACATCAAAAGGTCATATTATACAATAATACATTTAAAAAACTATAGAATATGTACTATTATTTTTCTAAGTCACCAAATCCTAACAAGAAGAGTTATTGTGCTTTGTAGAAGCTAAAAGAATACATGACTAAAAATTTCTTTGCAATCATAGAACAATAAATACCAAATTTTAAGCACATAATTCTAGGCCTAGAGGTAGAAATTATTAGCAAGACACAAGGTGTTCTTGGGTGGATTCCTTCATTACCACAATATCAACCCTAGGGTCTAGTAGGATGGACACCATCAACACCACAATATCAATACTAGTCATCATGGAATACTATGATTGCATAATCACAACAATTGGTGAATGCACAAGGAGGGGAGACCAATTCATTTCTTAAATTAACTATGATGTTTTATGAGTTCATCGCAATCCATGAAACATAACACATTTCATTAGACACTTTTACAACAAAGTACAAAGATTCTATTCATCCATCTAATCACAATGAATTTTACCTCTAAATTTTTACACTATAAGCCTTGTTGAAAAATCCATTATATGAAGGAAATAATACAAAACACTCTTTGGTTTTACAAATATCTTTTCCCATAAATTTGTAGCATAACATTACTGAGACCAAAAAATACAGGGCATTACATTTCTAGTCTATATCTTTAATTCCAACTAAAGAAGAATCTCAAATGAATGTCATTACTTATATTGGAGAGAATTCATAATATTTGATACTCCCCTTATGTCCTATCAACTTATCCAAATGCTTGATGTTAAATATCTAACATTCTCAACAAAGTTAAACAAGATAAATTGAAGAAGTTAGACTCTGCATAAAACTACCAATGACAAATGAATGTGTCAGTGACCAAAATAGGAAAGAGGTAACCAAGTACAACTATGAATTATTACAACCCTATTCTAAGACATGGTCAGAAGTTTGAAATCCAATTATAACTATAAGGCCTTTAAATTTGCATGAATACCAAATTAGAATTTTGGATTCCAAACATAGTTACACAACTTCATAATGTAAATTTATAACCCAAAGCCTAATCAAGCCTAGGTAAACTCTAATTAGAACTACAACTTGGCTAATATTTGGAAGATGAAATATTTATCTTCAAATAACAAGGTAATTGATATTTCAATATGAATTTTTGAGCACAAGATGAACTCACCAGCATAATCATGCCAAGTAAAATATGGATTGACATGGAAACCCAAACAACCTTCCTCTAAAATAAACACACCACACAAAGGAGAAAGCAAAATAAACAAGGGAAATAATAATGAAATGTCTTGTTGGTGATGCAAGATTTATCATGACATTGGATGATCCTACATCAATTATCAAAATTGAATCCATCATATCCTCAAAAGCAATAGAAATGCATATTTTATGGCCAAAAAAAGGTTGGTATTTTTTAAAAAATAGTTGAGGATACAAAGGATGGTACTATGGAGGACACTGTGGAGGTCACAATAATGATAATTAACAAGATCATCAACTAATTTAATGCTTTCTATGTGGTGAATATAATCACTTTGCATTAAACTACCTAACTAACCCTTAAAGGTAGATGTACCACATCTATTATAGGTTTTAGGATGCCACCATATTGGAAATTGACTAGTTTTAGAAAATCATATTAAATATAAATGTATTTAATATGTAAACATGATAAATTCACACCCTAAAGAGAATGTGTTCATACAAATAATTATAAGGAAATAATACATATAATATGGATTGCCTCCTTTATAAATTCCATAGGATTAGATAATTAGAAAGGTTTAGTAGGATAAGTATCCTAACCTTGTGATGGAAAATGGCTTGATGTACCAAGTAGTCCAAGTCATTCACAACATACAACAACAGAGTGTATCAAAGGGCGATGCCATAATCATTAATGTGCATATGTATGGGTAGATTATACACATAATGAGGTAAGATGGAGTAGAGACTACCTTGACTGACCTTTTAAAACTTTTGAGCACTATGAAAAATTAATATATATCATATAATATTAAAAATATTCTTCATAACTTGATAGAGTGCACATAATGAAGTCAATAACATACTAACAAGGCATTTTGGTATGTAAATACTAAGACCCTTGGGATGTCAATTCCCACATGGATATTGAGCTAGAAAGATATGAAGTATATAAAACTATATCTAATTTTTGAAGCATAGATAATATGATTCTTTCATCTACTTTGGAAGATATTAGATTGCCAACACACAATTATAGTTTAGTAACACTAATATTCATAAACAATGGTAGGGTAGAGCCTATTTGTTGATTAGAAGATGTGGAAATAAAATTTGATGAACTAAGCTTGTGAGGTGATTTTTAAGTTATTTACGTGCAAACTAATGAAATATACTACCTTGCATTAATTGGTAAAAAGTGGGCCTATGGTGTTTAAATTACCATCAACATAATGAAAAATATGTTGGAAGCACACTAAGGGGATAAAATTATCATTATACCCTTAAATAAAGTAGAATAAAATCCATACACCATACCTAAGAAGTTGAATTTATCGTATCTTTGTTAAACCTAATGTTTTGTGAGCTACAAAATATAAAATTTTCCATTAAGAGGTGTAGCCTCAACAACAAATACAATCAATTGAGCAGTTTGTCTTAATAATCATGATCACAAAGGACCAAATTTTAGTTTTAAATGGAAAAATTTAGGTCACCTTCTATGTCATTACTATCTAGGTCAAAAATAGATTCTGTATACAAAGCAAATGTGACAAACATGGACTACATAAAACCAACAAAATAAGGTATTTTACATTGGGAAATTATGTCTTCAATCAGTGGTGACTTAGATACTTACATGTTTAATTAGTTAAGGGGTATCATGAGGTACAACTAATGCATATGTATTTTTCCATAAAATGTTAATTACCTAAATAATTTGCAAATGATGACTTGAATAAATTTATTCTAAGGTTAGAACATCATGTGTCAAATATAGATTATAGGGTGAGAGCACTAAATTAAGCATTAAAAGGAGTATTTATGACTTGGTGGGTAATCCAAAAGATAAATCAATTACCATGGGATGTGGTATGTGAATTTTTGCATTCTTGATTCCAAATAGCATATACTATCATGGAATAATGGAACTTTTTATAGGAAGGATTGTGCCCATAAATGCATGTTCATAAGTGCATGTATGTGTGGTCTATGCAAGGTGTAGAACCCAAATATTGGGTTCACATCTTCATATATACTATAGAAGTAGTCTCAATATTCTAGTTCATGTACTAAGAGTGTAGATGGGATACAAAGCATTGGCCATAGGTATAACAGGATTTCATTTAGACTTTTGTTTTTGAAGATGACAATACTTTGGTGTATAACACCCTACAAAAGTTGAAAATATTTATATGTTATGGGTGAGTAGAACTCTAAGTACTATGATAGACTCATCTTCATACCAAGAATGAACTATATATTTGAATCTAATTATATATAATTATAAAGATAGAAAACATAAGGATTAGACTTTCATCAAACCATTAAGTAGGATCACAAATAATAAACAATTGTTAAAGTCCACTAATACTAATGAAGACTTATATTTGAATGGATTTTTTGAACTAGAGTGATAATTGGAGGAGCTTGAATCAAAATTCAAAAATTTAAATGAATATCAACAACTATGAAATATTAATATCCAAAATTAGGAAGAACACCAAATAGTGAAAGATGTTATTTCAAGTGGTTTTAACAAAATTTATTAAGAGCCCTTAAATAAGTAAGTAGGAAATATTGGGATAGAACCAATACCAAAGCTTATGACTTTAGATCACTATTGGATGTAGAATGAGACTTCAAAAACATTAAAAATACTAGGAGATTACTAAGATGTATTTCTAAAACAATCCACAAAATTGAAATGTGTAGAGCTTAATAAAAGGGGTTATTAGCATTGCTTATAGAATGATCAAGATGCATGAGAACTTTAATTGGCCTAATTTTTTGGCTTTCAAGATCACAACTAGTATTAAGAATGTCCTTGATAAAAAAATTTAGGTGTTCCAATATCAATATTTTGTCCTACTAATTTGTTTTACTCTATGAAAATAATTATAGGGTCCATTAACCCAAATAAAGACTTTCTTCCTACAATTACATTTTTCATCCTTTCCTCGACCAATACTAGAATACTAAAATTAGTTAGCCAAGTTCAACCAATTATGGGTTGAGATTTAATACCTAATCACATCATACCATAGGTGCTCTAGGATGTTTTGTAACATCTAGGTCAAAATGCATCTAATACAAAGCTACATGATAGGATTCACATCAGAGTCCATAAATTATCCAAATCAATATCCACTTCACTTCCCTTATTAATTACCATGTTGGATGCAAATGCATATGTCTTGTGATAGAAATATCTAGATAAAAGATGATTTAAAACCTTGAGTTCTATGCCTATGGGTTCAAAATAGTCATTATCTATATAATCCCAATAATAAGCATAAACACCATTATAGGTAGAACTAACTCCATTAAAGAATACTAGGGGAAAGTAGAAGGCACTAGCACATCGAGCCTCACCTCCATCTCCATATTAGAGGACAAATAAGACCAAATCTTGGTTATAAAATAGGCACATAGTTTAAATCAATGTATAATATGATCTTGTAGATTTTGCCATCGAAGAATAGGAGATTTTACAGTCAGTGCTCATAAACACAAGAAAGGATATTTATGATCAAGAAGAAGAGAAAAAAATATTTTAAAAGGTAGTATGCACTTTCCAAGTGTATAATTAGTTGAGATAATACTTATGGGTTGATATCACCCCTTGCTCCTCCTTTAATAATAGTAGATATTGTATAAACATAATATTTTCAAACTTTATCAATTACTAACAATTTCTATCTTGAAGGAACCCATCAAGTCTCAATATCTATAAGTACATGCCCTAAGGGGTGAATTGGGAAAGGGGTGGGGAGACCATTAGTGATTCACAACATTGTTGTGCCTTATTACCATTTATTACTAATCCAACCAGCTCCTAAAAACATTCCCTTAAGCTTTGCCTCCTCTTTTATACACTCCTCTAATCATTTTCCACCTTCATTAGCCCTTCTACTAACCTAAATCCATTTTTTATAGTTTACATGACTATCTAAACTATTTCAACCCTATAATCTTATTGACAAAACTTATTTAGGGTCTAGGTCAGCCCCTGACAGACCTAGTCCATGACATGTGAGTTTTTGTCAATAATGATACTAGGTCGATCAGGTTAACCTTGTCAGCTAAAAATTTTGGAAGGGTTTAGGGTTATATCTACCTATATAAACACATCCATTTCACCATTCTTATAAATTAGAAAAAAATTATTATTCATTTACACTTCTTTATAGTTTTCTCTTCCACTATTCTACTTGAGGAGTCTTAGCTTAGGGTTTGTACTTAGAGAAGAATCTAGTCTTGTGGAGAAGTCTTGGATACTTTAGCCTTTATTAGTGATCCTTAAAAACCATAAAACCCTCTTAAAAATCACCTTTATCCAAGGTAAATATTTATTCTTTATGGGTTCATTTTCCAAGTAAGTATCTTTAAATTTATTCCTCTCTTTTAGTCGATAGAAGTAGCATAAGTAATGGAATTTGAATAATATTCTCTCTCTCTCCATGCACTAGGGTTTTAATTATATATAGATTATTTAGGATTATATTATGCATGATTAATTTATTTTTAATAACCCCTAATTTGTGCCACAATATTTGGTGAGTATTAAATTATATTTTTACTCATTATTAGTTTAGTGAATATGAAAACATAGGACCTAGTTAGGGTTATTGAATAGTTTTGCTTGAATGGAGGTTTTGGAACCATCCCTAGTGATATTATTATGATAAGAGTTACCTAATTTATTCTATCAGATCTATATTGGTCATGACTTTGATTATCTAATGCATCCCAAATTGGAAGTGTAAGTAGAATCTATCTTCTATGAGTTAGGATTGATTTATAGATCTGATGCATTTCTCATTGCATACATTATAGTGAACCCAACATGAATATAACCCTTAAAAATTTTCTTTCATGTTTTTCATTTATATCATTTTGTTACTTTTCTATATTTACTAAATTAGGTTGGATAGAATGGTATAGTTCTAACATATGTACATAGGTTTGTTGTGAGAAGAAAATAGATAAGTAAAGTTGTGCAAGATATTATTAAAAAAATTATGCATTATGTATGAAATTGTCAGCTATATATATTTTATTATATCCTCCATGATTTATAAAGGGATATAAGATGAATAGTCTCCTCTCTTTAGCACCAATTTATAAGAATAATATGAATAGTCAGGAACTGTAGTGACTATAAATATGTATGTTTGTATGAAGAAAATGATGAACCTTTATTGAGATTAATATAGAATTTTTGGTTATGTTTACTTATCATATTTATGATGATATTTATTATCTATGTTATTATGTTCAATTTTTAGTTTAATCTTATTTAAATTAATCCAAATTATCTATAAACCTTAAGAATACTCTGGATTAATCTTAGTTCCTATTTATCACATGATAACTCATCTTTGTCATGCTTTTATTATTATTAATTATTTGTACCATCCTATGTAGTACTACAAAACTTAGTTATCCTCCTCCTTAGCATGTTCTATTGCATCAATAACTTTTTTTAACAATGGTGTAATGAGTGTGGATACACTCATTTTAGAGTAAACTATGCTAAGATGGTTATCGAGATAGTGAGACATTGAAACATGGTTAGACCAAAAAGTATGGCACTTCATAGAAGAAGAATCTAAAAATACTGGTCTTACCACAAGTTAAATAATTCAATTGCATATCTATTGAGAAATATATAAAAAAAAATTGGTGTGAACTACCTAAATTACTGACTAATTGGTTGACAAGACTAAAATACTACTGCTTTAATCCCACAATGAAAGAAACTATTACCTGAACCAAATAAAAGATATACTAGTTGTTGAAATTAGAAACTGATTAAATGTGACCAATAAACTAATGGGTTACCACCACCATAGATTGATATATCACAAGGTTCACAATGCAAGGATATATAATATTCAAAGCTATGCAAGACCATTTTATCAAAGAAATCAGAGAATTTTTTTGTAGTGAATACCTCTCCTATTGAATATGTTGGTTTTGGATAAGGACATGGTGCCTACTTTAGCCAATATGGAGTAATTGCTTAGGGTGTATGGGAATGTGTGTGCATGATGGTGAATTATGAATATATGTGTAAGTAGAACTTGAACTTAAATCTAGAATAGAGATGTGAGGAAATAAGAGTTATAAGAAAAATCTAAATTCATAATGAGAACTAGGAAAATAAAATAGATGTAATAAACATGAGAATACCCAAGTAGCTATGAGTAATAATAAAGTAGATGATAAATGAGTGTAAAGATTTGATGAGTAAGATGATGAGCAAAGGATGAAGAAAGAGGATGATGATGGATGTTAGAATATAGAATTAGAGGATGAAGAATGAGATGAAGATGAAATGTGTGAAGAGGAAGATGAGAGTATTTTAAGATTAGAAAAGATAGAAGATAGAAGTAGTGTGTAACTACAAGAAAAGGGTATTGTCAAAAGAAGAATAATTATACCTAGAAATATAACTTAGTTGTAGGTTAATTATAGGTTCAAGTGAAGTAGAGGAATAAGTCACAAAAAAGAATTATTCATTGGAAGTGTACACATCCTTTTATCCCAATCTTTTATATTCTAGTAGAAGTTTTCAGCCAGGCGAGCAAGATGATAAAAATTGGGAAAGACCATTTTCAGAGTAAGTAAACCATTAGGGTACATAAATTCACAAAAAATACATTAGGAAGGATTTGAAGGCCATATGATTAGTTAAAGTTTTAAAAAAATAAGAAGGAAGCACAATCAAACAAAGTGCACACAATAATTCTTCTGGTGCATAGTAGTACACAAGCATGATCACTAAGAACATAGACACCTCCAATATCAACTGCATAAAAGAATCCATTTGTATGAGTCAATATGTTGAATCAGTCAGTAGGATTCTTAAAATTAGCCATCTATGATGGGTCCAAAAACCCTAAATAGTACCTTTAACTTGAAAAATGAAATGGCAAGTTAAGGATGTCATTGATGAAAATTTACAAAAGTGTGAATTAGTAAGGGCTCTAACTAGGAGAGCACTGGAGTTCATATATAAAAAAAATATTTAGAAAGAAAGTTTAAAATACATTTAGGATTGGATTGTTGTATAATTTAAGATTAAGAAATGTACTTGCCAAACAATATAGGATTTGAAGGAGATAAGGAAACAGTTTAGATAGTCGGTCTGTGACTATGATCACAAATTTTCTGATGTAATGAATAAGGTAGAATTCACTTTGATATATAAAAACAAAGTAACATGGTTATTTGAAGGACTATGAAATAGTATTTAGTTTACCACTATGCAAACTCAATATGAGACAAAAGTAGATGCTATAGCTACTGCACTACATGTATAATAGATTGAAGATTATAGAGAACCCCCTATTGTTAATTCTAAAATTGAAAACACACTACATGCTTTCATGAAAATAATAAAGCAATACCATGAGGTAGATAAGCCTAAATTAAATATATTGTTCATAGAGTGAAAAAAATGACACCACCAATATGATTATCCTAAATTCAAGATAAAATTCTATGAAATCTGCTAGGAAGTAGGGCATGCCACAACACAGTGCCACCTTTTATAGAAATATATCAAGAACCCATAGAATATGTATTGTAATTTATATAAATCAACTAACCATGATGAAAATAACTGTACATATTTACAAGAGCTTAAAGAGGGCATCTCCAAAAATGTTTTTATCATCACAACATAAAAAATATCCTTGGGAAAGAATGCAAGCCTAGGCCTGAAAGCTGATAAAAGTTGTGCAACCCAAATAGGTCCACAATGGATTCTAAGTTCACCACAGTATCAACCTCATGGTCTATCTAGATGGACTCCTTCACCAAGTTGGACACCTCCATCCCCTCAGTATCAATATGCAACACCTTAGATCTCACCCATAATGCAACAACAACAAATGAATTAGACCCCTCTAGCTATGCAACAATAATTTAGCATGGGAGATAACAATCAATAGTACCAGCATTAGAACTCTATACAACAACAAAGAGGATATTAGTCTAATAGAGGAGGATGTTGAGGTAGTTACAAAAGAGGATACCAAGGTGATAGAGGCAATAATTATCAAATGCCTCCTTTTTAATGTTATCTATGTGGGGAATACTATTGTGTCCAACACAATTATCTGATGAACCCACAATGATAGTCATATTATGCATACTATAGAGTATCTAATCAACATGACATAAAATATTATCCTATTTTAGAGAAGTAGAGAAAGGATAAAGCCATTTGAAATGTAAATATGGTAAGTGTGGAGCCTAAATAAAATGCATTTTTGAATGCTATGACATGACAAGAACATGCATAAAAAGGGTTACAGCCACTTGAGATGACTTAGGATCAGGGCATTAGAAAAGTTAAATAAGATAAATATTCAGATCTTGCTATGGAAAAAAATCTTATACATGAAGCTATGTAGTTATTGAAGAACATTCAACATCAAGAAACTACTAATGGTAATGCTACAATAATTGATGCATAAATGTATGGCCAAATAGTGTGAATTATATGACAAAATGGAGTTGTCACTATGCTCATGGATCTGCTAAAACTTTTGAGTACTCTATGAAATGAAGACATATCATAGAATATCATGAATCTACTACATAATCTTTTAGAATGTGGGTAGCATGGCTAATAAAAGATAGAAAAATTGGTCTGGTACGTCAAAATGAAGAAACCTTGAGATGTTGATGCAAAAATTTATATTAAGGTTACTAGTTACAAGATCTTGAATGATGTTTTTGATTTTAGTAGCACAATTAATATGATTCCTAGATCTACATGGGAAGCTATTGTTTGACCATCTCTTAGTTATGGCCCAGTGACTCTGAGCTTAGTTGATTATAAAAATTTGAGCCTATTCAAAGATTGGAGGACATCAAAATCAAAGTATCAAACTTATATTTATAAGGTTACTTTGAGGTCATAGACATGAAGATTACAACAATGCATTACCTTGTGCTGATAAAAAAAAATGGGCGTATGATAGACAAATGACTATAAATACTATGCAAAACTAGCTTGAAGCATATTAAGGTGATAAAGTTGTTGTTATTCCTCTCAATAAAGTGCATAATCCTTACATAATTCTAGCTAAACTAGGCTCCCCTATGTTCCACAAGAAACTAGTTGGTTGAAGGTCAATACTGAGGAGAATCCAAAAGCTCTATGCACAACTAAATGTAACTTATTATACTAGTATGCCAAAACACAAGTATAATCACTACTCACTCAACAACTCAAGACATTAAAATAGTGGAGGTCCAAACTAGTAGCTATGCAATCAATGGTAGATCAGTTTGTTATTGAAGAATGTGCCTCTATGTCTGTAAAGTCTCTGACTCAGTCAACATTTAATTTCCTATATCAATATGGTGATCACATAAAGGACTACATATATATGATAAAGGAAGGAACTTTACCATGGGAAATAACTTCATTTATTAATGGTGACTCAGATACCCACCTTTTCAACTAGGCTTGAGGTGATCACGAACTCTTACTAATGCAAATGGTCTTTACACACAAGTGACAATTGCCTATGTACTATGCAATGAAGGACAATAATGATTTCATCTTGTGCTTGTAATTTCATGTTTTGACCTTTAATTAATTAGTTAATGCCTTAAATTATGATCTAAAGTGAGTTGTTATAACATGTTGGGATACTCATCATAATGGCCAACTTAAATGAGATGATGCTTGCAAGCTCATGATCAATAGGTTTCAGCTATCATAGTTCATTTGTACCAATTGGCCATTCTTAAAAGAAGGTGAGTGGTCCAAAATTCATGTACATAAGTGTGTTAAAGTCTGGAATGAGGAACATGTTGCACCAAAATAATGTGTTCACATCTTCCACTATACACTTACTCCACTACTAGTAACATGGTGTATGCACTGATAATGTAGAAGGGGACACCAACATTGGGCACAAGTGTATAGTAATTATATATATACCTTTTCATTTGAAGATGAAATTTTGTTAGTCTATATACATTATATAAAATCAATTATTTTTTGTGCCATGGGTGTACAGAAGACTTGAACACCATAACAGAATCTATGACATAGAAAAATGTAGCCTCTGATCTTAACGAGGCATTACAAAGGAAAAATTTTGATAATAAGGAAGAACAAGCTTTGACACAACCATGTTATCACATACAAGATGAGGCACAAGACAGTGAAGATTTAGATTCTGATGGTGACCTGGACTTAAATGATTTATTTGAGGTTGAGTGACCTAAATAACCACTCAAGGACAAAGGCAAAATACTAACTAAGGAAGATAAGTTGTGATATATATAAATTATATAATAGGAAGGGAAAAGGAGTATACAAGAATTTGTGGCTAATGAAAAACATAATATTTATCAACATCATATTAAGAAGCATATCACTAACATTGGAATTGAAGGGGTTCTAAAACTGGCAAGCATAGGTGATTATTGGATGGAAACTAAAATTTTGGAAGCTCTACAAATCTTAAGGGATTACCAAGATGTCTTTCTCACCAAATTATCAAAATTTCAAGGATTTGACCCATCTCTTTGTGAGATGCATATTGAACTAAAGGAGTGCACATGAATAATCAAGAAACAACCATATAAGCTCAATCCAAATATGAAGATGAAATTTAAGGCCAAATTGGATAGAGTGAAATATGTAAGAATAATCTATCCAATATAAAAATCTAATTAGGTAAGCCCCATGGTATTTCAACCCAAGAAAATAGGATAAATCTAAGTATGTGAGGACTACCACATTCTGAATGATGCCTATGTAAATGATCAATTTTCAATACCATTCACAAATGAAGGTTTGGAGTCTGTCACAGGACATGAAGTATATTTTTTCATAGATGGGTTCAATGAATATCATCATATTTTGATCATAGAAGAGGATAGATCTAAAAACAAAGTCAACTAAATGGGGTTCTTTTTCATACAAGGTCATGCCTTTTAGCCTTAAGAACGCACATGTGGTGTTATCTCATGCAGTGCTTACAACATTCAAGGATTTCATTCATGAATTCCTAGAATTTTAACTTGATTATTGGGAAATATTATCCATATTCAAAGAGCATTTGTCTAAGTTATGTTTAATTTTGGAATGATGCCAAGCCCTGTGCAGCACCTTGAATATAAATAAATACTTATTTTTTACACCATTGTGATTTTTACTCAGCTCAGATGGATGAAAATTATAGTAATACTAAGTGGATGAATATAGGTGGATGAAAATTATAGTAATACTAAGTATTCATCCACCTATTAGCTCCACTAAAGTGCACTCTTTTCTTGAACATATAGGCTACTACCAAAAATTTATCAAAGGCTATGCATCTATTTCATCTCCACTAGAAACTTTACTATGTAAAAATGCAAAATTTGTCTGGACCTTAGAAAGTTAAAAAAAAATTATTGAGCTAAAATAGTGACTAGTTACTGCACCCATACTAGTTTTTCTAGATTGGAGCAAGCCTTTTCATGTACATGTGGATTCTTTAGGCATCATAGTTGGTATTGTAATTGTACATCTTAGAGATGGTGCACTTGACTGTCATATCCACTTTGCTAGACAAAAACTATCTGATGTAGATAAAAACTATACAACCACTGAGTGAGAAGCAATATCCATAATGTTCACACTTTAGAAATTATGGAATTATCTGGTTGTAAAACTATTTGAAGTCTTCACTGACCATCAATCCTTATAATATCTGGTCAACAAACCAATGCTAGGAGGATGAATCTCTTGATGGTTGATGTTGTTCTAAGAGTTTTAATTCCACATAAATGTCAAGCTAGGAAGGGAGAATGTAGGACCATACCACCTCAACTATATCCCAAATGGGGAATATCCAAAATAATTATAATAAGACTCTCCTAATGCACTTTTTTTCCATGTCTCTATGATTCTTGAAATCTTTAAAGCCATTTACAACTTCCTCAAGCAAGGAATCTTCATTGTGCACTTTCAAGAGCAAGATAAAAAGTAGTTGTGACTAGAGCACTGCCATATACCATCATTAATGGATTTCTATATCACTTGGGAAAGGATGAATTCCTACACAGGGTTGTCCTCAAACATGAAGGACCTCAACTCTTGAAAAAAGCTCATCAAAAATTCATAAGAGGACATTTTATAGGAGAGGCTACAATTAGAAAGATTTTACAGAGTGGACTATGGTGGCCAAATTTATTCCAAGATGCACATAGAGCTACACAAAACTATGATGTCTTCCAATGCATGGGTATATCACTCTATAAAGATGAGATGTCATTGCATCCCTTATTAGTAGAGCATCCTTTCAAATAATGAGGGATTGATTTTATTAAACCAATCAAGCCACCTAACAAGTACATCAAAGAAAGTACATAAATACTATGACAAACTATTTTACTAAGTGGGTTGAAGTTACTACCACACCTAACTATGATGTGAAGGATGCAATAAAGTTCCTATATGAAAAAATCATTGACAAGTTTGGATGCCCTATAAATTTAGTCAGTGATAGAGGAACACACTTTATAGATAATACCATCAAGGCCTTGACTGAATAGTTTATGATCTCCCATCATAAAAGCACTGCCTTCTATGGGTTGATGGCCAAGCTGAAGCTTCTAATAAGGTACTAGGGAAATGCGTAAAAAAATATATGATGTCAAGTAGGATGACTGGGAAGATTGCATTCCTACAATTTTATGGGCATATTTCACACATTAAAAAATAGCTAAAATATTTACACCATTCCAGTGGGTGTATGGTTTGGAAGCAGTCATGTTGATGGAATATCTAGTACCTAGCCTATGTATTTCCGTGGTCACGTGACTTAGAAATTGAGAGTCTCTTTGTAATTGACTCTTTAAACTAAATCAAATAGATGAGTTCAAACATAGAGAATCATGGAAGTAGGAAGTGCACAAGTAAATCTAGAAAGTGAGGACATGATAAGAACTTGGGTAGAAGAAAATTTCACAAAGATCAACCAATTTTATTGTATGATAGTTGGTTCAGAGCATTCTTAGGCAAACTAAATAATAATATGGAAAGGGAACTACATTATACATGACCTAACATAGTAAGGAAGCTTAATTTTAAGGGATTTATAGGTAATCATCTTACCATGGTGGGTAAATGGTTGTAGGCTTATTCCCTACCACTAATAGTCTATTGATCTCATTATGCAATCTAAGTGGGTGCTAAGTAGCACCATGTAGATTAGGATTTATATAGTTTACATGTTTTGTGTGTGTTTATTTTCTATTTATTTTTTTATAGATGATCTTGGCAATAATATTTGTGAATTATAAATACCAAGCATCATGTGTGCTAGATGTGCACAAGAAGATTCACGTGTATCGATGAAAAAGTCAAAGAAGAGTGATTGAAAAATATTAAGTCTAGAAAAGATGCTAAAACATCCCATCAATAATATATCCATCAAATAATGGTTATCCACTAGAAGTAAATACAAGATGCAAGGTTTGATTGATGTGATTTTTAACAAATTGGTGGCCAGTCAACATCAACTATTTATACCCCTCATATGGACACCAAAGAACATAACAACATAACTCCATACATGCACCAATGACTAAATACTTTAATGCCCAGATAAAATACAAATTTTCCACATCCACCATTGTATTCAAGATGACTAGATAGCTAAGCATGACCTAAATGTCAAAGCCAAGAGGTGACAAATCTAGAAAAGCTAAGTTCAAACACCAAGTTCACATTTCATCCATAACATATTTTCATGAGCTACATTTATTATGAGCTAAACTATTTTCATTACATAGATCATATAGAGAATTCAAATTTCCTCTCATGCAACCATGGATATCATGCAACTAATCTAACCCCTCTTTGAAGCACAAAAGGAAGCCATGGGTGTCAACATGGCACTTTGGTAAACCAATTACAATGATCAAGAGTCATTTTAGTAACTTCAAGAAATTGAATATAAACTCTTCTATCCTGATCCTATTGATGTCTTACAACCACTCACTTTCATAGCTCCCCACTAATTTTAGAACACAAACATTGAGCACCTGTATGGATGTCAACATTTGGTGATTTAGGAGAGATAGTTAAATTATTTCTTAGGTGATATAATGAGGGCACAATCTATTTGGGCCTAGCTGAGACTGTGGTAATCAACACACAAGCCATGGTATGAGCCTTAGGCATGCTTACGTGTGGATATTCCTTGTTATCCTATAAGACCAAAATGTTTCCCATCTTGAAATAAGTTTGAGACCTATATGTGTGATAAAATTGGGGGATTCCTATTGATGAAATCCCTAACAAACTAGTTTGCATTCTTGTCTAGTGTATCACCAAAAGATTTTGGCAAATGACAAAGTCTTCCAAGTAAATAACTAAGGGAGTTATGGACATCACTCATAGAATGATCCATTGAAATGAAGAATTTAATTAGCTTGAGTAATTCATCTAGGAGTTGATCACAAACATTGACAAGTGCCACACCACTCCTAGGTAGATGTTCTAGTATCAATTTCTAATATTTTTAATTTATTTCATGTAGTGGAAATCACCATAGGGACAAGTACACCTAGATATAAATTATTGGCTAGCATAATAGTTATACAAAATAATATGGATATAAGAATGTGGAGACCTCACACATGAGGGGAAGTTTAAAGCTTGGTGAGAGGAGTGTCTTGACCTCATTATCACACACCCCAAAGTACCAACTGATGTCCTATAGTACCTAGGTCAACATGCTACAATCAATTTACTGCCTAAGGGAATCTTTATCACAATTCATGAACTATTATGCTAACCATTCAAACTACTCCCCTTCTTCATCATGATGGATATGGTGTAGGATTAAGTGGACCAAAGTGAACAACATGCAACATGATGACCTGGAAGGATGATCCAAAGATGCCATAGATAGTTGGGTCCTATAACCTCATGGAGATGGGTACCATTGTGCAATAAGTCTACCAAGTCATGTTGATAAACATGGCTAGAGACTATTATGATAAGGAAGAGGAGAAATATTTCTTTTTTTGCAAGGTAGTGTGCATAGTAAATATCTATAAGCAGGTTCTACCTGAACTATGGGTGAAACTCATAGCTTGCCCACCTTTCATAATTCTCAACATAATCTAAAAAGAGACAAAGTAACTTCAACACAAAATGGACTTCTTCTAGCCTTTGACAGATCCAAAATTTGCATCTAACATAATCTTTTCACCCCTAGTAGAGAGTCCACCAAAATAACTTATACGTAGGATTAGAACATGGTGAGAGGAAAGAGTCTCCCCTAATTTAGAAGAATGCACATTTGGTTAATTAGGTACTATGTAGGAAGCACAACATGCTCTTGAATCTTATATACCACCACCATGATACAAACTAGTCACAATCAATAAAAAGAAGTAATAGGTTCCAAGTTTAGATGTACAACTAAAGGATTCCCCACCATTATCGTAGGAACACGAGGTTGAGGAAATTACACAAGAGCAGCCAATAGTGGAGGAACAATAGGCCGCTAGGGAGGAAGTTGATTACCAGATCAAGAAGGAAGAAAAGAAGATAAAGAAAGAAGCACAACAATATCAAGAAACACAACAAGCTAAAGAATTTCAGGCCTCAAAAAAGGGTAAGGATGTATATATAGACATGAAAAAGGCCTAAGATATGGCTAGGCAAGCCCAAGAAGTAGCTACCACAACACAATAAATGCAGGAGGAGAAATAAAAAAGGAAAATGAAGAAGTAGAAAAATAAAAACAAGATGTAGAATGGGCACAATGATAGGTAGAGGAAGCTAAAAGAAAGGAGGAACACGATGAAGCCTTATGGTAAAAACAAGTGTAGGCATAAGAACAAGCTTAGGCATAGGCCCAAGATACATAGGAACAAGAGAAGAGGAAGAGAGAAAAAGAACAGAGGAAGAAAGAAGAACAAGAGAAAAATAAAAAAGAAGAAGATGAGAGAAAGAGGAAGAATAAGAGAAAAAAAGAGGAAGAGAAGAGAAAGAAAGAGGAAGAGGACAAGAAAAGAGAGCAAGAAGAAAAGAAGTAAGAAGAAGAGGAGAAAAAGAAGAGGGAGGAAGAAGATGTGAGGAAGAAACAAGAGGAAGACATGAAATGGTATATGATTGAAGATGTTGTGTAGCAAGATAATCTTATAGTAGAGGCCACGACTTTCACTGAGAGGTATTTGGCTTTGGGATGTTCCTCTAGTCACTACTCGACACACTACCTTTTCACTCCATCTAGCTACTATTGCATGTCCTTCCCCTATAGCCTTAGTAAGTAGATTGGCCATGTTCTCAGTCAAGTATGAGGATTCACTTGATGTCTCTTAGTTTCCTTTAAAGAAGTGGTTAGAGGGTGATACAACTTTTCAAGAGTCCATCACATAAAAGGCCACCTCCCTAGAGCAAGTGTAGGATCAAACAAAAGGAAGAAAATGTGAAGATTAGGGATCATCTTCAATTAAGTAGTGAAGATGATCAAAGATACTTACCTAGATTTAGCCTCTTGAGTAATTGGGGACCAAGTGATTTCAAAATACAACAAGCTTAAGACCTTGGTCTTGGAGCTTACAAAATATTAGTGCACAACACAACAACATCACCTAGTTAGAATCTTAAGTCATAATTTGAAGATTAATACTATTTATTTGATGACTTTGTTGGAATAATATCAATTCATGATTGACATTACATCCCTCCAATACCATCATATCATATACAATATTATAGACTGGAAGCACCAGCTTGACAATTCCATTATGAGTTCTAGTGTAGACTTCACTATAGCTATCACAACTAGCACAACTATGCACAACAAGACTAACCCAACTAATGAAACTAACCTTATTCTCTAGTAATATTTCAATTTTAGGGATAATGTGCATGACTGATTTCTTAGCTGGTAGCAAGACCTAAGGTACAATTCATTTATAGGCCTCCAGGTAGAATGACACATAGAAAAGTTAGAGCATTCAAGCATGAAAATTCAACTAAAGGTCAACAATGCAAATGAAAAAATGAGTAAAACTAAGGACTCAAATCTGAAGGAACTCATTGGATTTTACACACCAATGCATGTCTTGATTTACATGGTTTAAGAAGTGATGCTCAATTGGGATGTATTCAAAATCAACCTAACTTTGTTCTGTAGTAAGGTATCCTTGATCCTCAAAGTTTATATTTATAAACCACCATTAAAGCTCTAATAAGAACTTGCACACTACATGGATACTCATTTAGTGGCCAAAGATCCTATTGGCCAACCTTATTCCTCAGTAAGACCACCTCATTTTAGTTGAGTATTGTACAATACACAAATTTTGAAAAAAATTTGTAATGTTTTGAGAAAGTTTTTATATTGAGGATGATTAGTGTGACAAGTGGGCTAGGATGGTTGAAAACCCATAAAGGGAGGCTACCTAGTTATATCAACCTATTGAAAACCCAAAAGGGTGACTAAGTAGTGTTTATGAGGTGAAAACCAAAAATAGTGCTTTGAGTGATTAATATGACTCTTGCTAGTCTACCCAATTTTTTATCTTCTACCCTCAGTACACAATCACATATACCTATGATGTTATCTGAGGATGAGACAACATTTTAGGTCTAAGAAAGTGTTGGGAGAAAAAAATGGATAAGTAAAGTTGTGAAAGATATTCTTTGAATATTTGTGCATTATGTATGAAATTATTAGCTATATGTATTTTGTCCTATCATCCACAATTTGTAAATGGATATAAGATGAACAGTCTCCTCTCTTTGGTGCCAATGTACGAGAAGAATTTGAATAGTCAAGAACTGTAGTGACTATAAATATGCATGCTTTTATGAATAAGATGATGAACCTTTGTTGAGATCAATATAGACTTTCTGGTTATGGTTACCTATCATATTTATGATGTTATTTCTTGTCTACATTATTATGTTTAATGTTTGGTTTAATCTTATCTAAAGTAATTTGAATTCTTTAAAAACTTGAAGAAACCTTTGGATTAATCTTAGTTCCTATCTATCACATGATAACTCATTTTTTTCATGTTTTTATTAATTATGAATTCTCTATACCATCTTATGCAGTAATACAAAACTTAGCTATCCTCATCCTTAGCATGTTCTGTTGCATTAGGAACCTCTACTAACAAGGTTTAAAACATATTTGCATCAAAATGACTCCATTCTTTCTGTGAGGTCTTCATTATATATAGGTTATTACATCTACTAGGTTGACATAGTACTCTTATTCAGTTGTACATAATAAACTATGTCAATAGGTCAATTAGTCTCTCAAACAACATCCAAAATAACAAACTAAGTCATGAAAGTTCACTTAGTGTTCCATTCAACATCCAAATAACAAATCAAGTTAACTAGGTTGACTTAGTCATCTTAATAGGCTTCAACAAATAGGTTTTTCATAAAACTAGGTCGACCCAATTGATATAGTTAGAAGAACTTGCAAGCAACATTCAAGGCACTTAAATAGAAATTTTTAAATCCTCAGCATCTTCCAACCCACCAAGGTTCCTTTATTTTTCTCTATTTCAATTTAGTTTTTCATTATAGTTTTATTTTTCACGAGCTTGTAGTCTTTAAAATTTTAATCCTGCAGTAAACTAGGTCGACCTGGTTTTGTAGTCTATCTTCTATCTAAAAGACAAAGTTGACCTAGTCAACTTAGTTATTAAAGAATCTTGATTCTATAGGACAGTAGTGACCCTATTGAATCTATTCTATAATTTTTGCATATAGTGTCATCTAAACCAACTTTGTACCATTCTTAAATTTGAAATTAACAACTATATGCTAGTAATTAATTCACACTTTCATTTTCAACTGTTTGCATGCTTAGAGTAGCTCACATAGTCTAATTAGGTGGTTTTCCAATATATCATTTAGTTTCACTATTTTTTTATTTTTTCACACAATACCAAATCATATAGTTTCAAAATGCATTTAAACATTTGTCTACCCAAGGCCTACCTATTTAGATTTTATCACCAAGGGGCAAGCTGACTTGGTTTTCTGGCCAAGTATAAACATGTGGTTAATGATATATATTGGCAAAGAACCTAACACCCTTATCACTACTAGATAGTGAAGTGAGGGGGTAGGATCCATTACCAATCCATTACCATTTCCAACATAGATCCCTTTCAACCTAAACATCTTGAAGCCATCCATAGATTGCCTTTTAGTTCCTTATTTTTAGTGAAATTCCCTATCACACTTAAAATAACACTTTATAATAATCTAACAGCAATCAGGATGACCACTTAGTTAAGCATTTACTTTTCAATTGATTGCTTTCTCTTTGTTCATTGTATGTTATATTTTATAAACTTGCATTGGCCAGTGTTGGTGAAAGGTTTTGTGTTGTGTGCCAGTTGGATTATCCTCATTAATCCAATTATTTGAGTGTTTTATTTCACTTATTTCTCTAATTACATTGAATTTTTTTTTCTATTTTTAATACACTACCATTCTATTTAACATAATATTTTATAGATTGACTTTTTCCCAACCTGCAATACTAAGTTGATCTAGTCGACTCTATATCTTAATCAAACTATGTTTTTCCCTAATTACAATACTAATCCAACTTGGTTAACTCTATACTCTTCTCAAGACCTATCCAATAGTACTATGTCAACGTGGTTGACTCTATTCTCTTATTATTGCCTTTGCTTTATTTATTTCTCCTATCTATCTGAATTAGTCCTCTATTTCTCTTTCCTTAGGATTCTATTCATTTCCTCAAATCATTATGAAGTCCCCTATTAGGATATTCTTAGAAAACTTGAATCCATTTAGACACTATATGGGATATTCATTTCTCCCTCTCTTTTCCTCCTAAAATAACCCTCACTCTTGTATCACCTCTTCCCCTCCTTTATCCTTGGATTGTAACATGGTTCAAATAACGCCTCAAGATTGAGTATGTGGATCTGATCCTTTTTTTACCTATCAAGACAATTCTCATATTCAATATTTTCACCATAAAAAGGGAGAACTTAACACAAGTCTATCCAATAATCCCGCTAGTAATCCACCTTCCAACAACCTTCCCCTTAAAACTAATTCAATGAGTTCTCATATAAACACGAACCCACCAATTGATATGACTCAACTTCTTGCACAATTCATACAACAAATGAACATAATGAAAAATTATAACACCTCTCAAATGATGTAATTACAACATCATTTGATTAATATGGCTAATCAAGCTCCAATTCTCAATCCTCAAGCCAATCAAAATTATATTCCTCCACCTCTCAGAGATTTCTCAAGAAATGTTATTCCTCAACCTATTATAAAAAAAAAATGTTTCAAAATATCAAAAATGATCCTTTATCTCCTTTTATCATGTCCATTGATATTGGTAATATATCTCCAACTATCAGGTATGATAGGACTAAAGACCCTACATCCTTTCTCATAGCATTTAACAACCTTTATAAAGAATGGATCAAAAATAATACTTTTTACACAACTAAGATTATAATTAAAACCTTTATGGGTGATGTATTGGAATGCTACAATAAACTTCCCCAACATTCCATTTAGAAAATTAAGGATTTATTCAATCCTCTAGTTAAAGAATTTCAACATAATGATCTTCTTGAAAATTACCTTAGACATTTAATCAATGCTAAACAATCTCCCACCTAATCATCTCATGATTTTATCAAACAATGGAAATATCTAACCCATAATCCCAACCATAACATTACTAATGATAATTTATTTAAACTCTTTATCACTACTTTAACTCCTTCACTTCAATATAAGGTTCAAGCTTTTGCTCCTCAAATGTTTAATGAAGCTCTTGACCAAGATAAATGTCAAGTCTTCCTCATGAAGCATTTTGAACCTAATACCAAATTCATTAAATGATATTTTCAAAATTATACCAATGCCATCACCAAAAATAATCCTCAAACCAAACTAGGCATTGACAAAGCTGATAATCCCCTATCTTCTCACATACCACTAACTGTGTAACAAATGAAATAATTATTATCACCCTCTAAACTCTTTACTTATCATAATATTCCTCCTAAATGGTATAACCATAATAAATTATATTGGTTTCACTCCAAAATTAGTCATTCCCATGAAACTTGTTAAGGTCTCACTAAATTTATTATCTCCTACATGCTTGGTGATTCCTTTAATCACAAAGCTATGATCCACTTTCATCATCAAGAGTAAAACATCAATTCTCAAAAATGATAAACTTCTAAAGTTTCTTCTTCTAATAACCAAAATATTTTTCCATGTCTAATAATTCAAAAAATACCAAGGATGTTTGTGATATTGATGCCAACTATGATCAATATTAAAATAATTCTTAATATATTAATGCTACTAAGGTCAATTATCATCACAAGCTAGCTCAAAAATATCATGTCACAAAACCTAAGAAACCATCTTTGAAAGAACAACTTCTTATAGACACTACAACCACTAATTTAGCTTTAGAATCCCCTGAGGAACCACCTCCTTCTTATGAACCCCCACCAACTTCCATTCCTTTAAAATCTACCTTACCCTCCAAAAATTGCATTGGTTCTTCTTCTAAATCCCATTATGGAAGAACTTAATTCCATGCCTTTCAAAATTCCACTTATGAAGTTAGTTTGCACTTCCCCTTATCATCAAAAGTTCTTGATACAACAATTATAATAAATTAAAGATCCATATTCTATAGATGAATAACCACCCTTTATTGATCCTCATCCTACCAACATGCATACCATTAAATCCATGTGTCCTTATAAACTATATATTGAATTTCATGAAGAGGACATGATTGTAAATAATCTTTTGGAAAAATTGTGTCAAGTTTTGAATCTTGATGCATTTTGGATCCACTTCAATGACACAATTTTATATAAGATTATTTTCTATTATATGGAATATGGAAATATCATATGTTGGAATCTTGATGCATTTTGGATCCACTTCAATGACACAAAAGTGGATCTAAACATATCGAGATTTAAAACTTGACATAGTTTTTTTGGAAGATTATTTGTTATTATATGGACTATGGAAATATCAGATCTTTGAGGACATGATTAATGATGAGATCCTTTTCCACATTGATGATCCACCACTATTCATTAAAATAGCCATTAATACTACCCTTATTCATAAATTTTTAGTTGATGAAGGGTCTTGTATTAATATGAAATCTTTATGGCTTATCCAACAACTTGGCTATAATAAGGATCATCTCAAGAAAACCCGCCTTATAAATTTAATAAAAATAATCAAAAGCTACTTGGTTGTATTTATATTCCCCTAAAAATTATACCTAAGACCATTCAAACTAAACTTATGGTCCTGGATTTACCTCTATCTTATAACATACTCCTTGATCACCCTTAAACTCATAGAATGAGGACCATCACCTCTTTCGGTAGCCAATAAATTAAATTCATACATAAAGATAAATGTTATAATGATAAGGTTGATCCCAACCTTTGGAATATTCATCTTCTTAATCTAAAATCTCAATATCACATTCTTACAATCCCTGCCATCAATAGTGTTCCCTTACCTAAGTTCATCAACATCAATCTAGACTTACAAATCACTCTTGCTAATTTGGATGATGATGAACCTAATGACTTGAAACATATGTGCAACACTACTGAGCTACCTCCCTATATATCAGAGTGGCTTCCTGCTTTATTACCTCATGATCATATTATTCTTCTTATTGATGAAATCATTAATTTCCCCCCTCCATGTAATACTCATGAACCTTCTTACCCAGAAGAGGCCTTCACATGCAATGATTATAGAGTGTCAAAATTATTCCAAGATCATCTAGTCATGTCTCCATAAAAGTTTAGTAACCTTGGAATTTCACCTTCTAAAACTCCCCTTGAATCTCAAGCATGTACCATTTATCCAACCTATGATGATAAATACATCATGTCCCAAGCTCAATTTTGAGACTTGGATGTACAACATTATCAAAAAAATCTACCTCAAATACATGATTTCAATAGAGATGTTCACACCATTTCTACATATCTTGAATTAGCTCTTAAAGTTCAAGTACCTCATGTTAATTCTTCACTTGATACTCCATGGGTAGTCAAACAAATCATACCTTCTGAACCTCTAGAAATTATTGAATCTTCTCTACCACCTACAGATCCCATTATTACATCCAATTTTTTCCCTATCAAATCAACTAATGATATACCAATCTCATTTGATTATTTTACTCTTGATATTACATTATATGTCAAGGTCATATATGTCCATCAAATACATTATGATTATTATATCCATGGTAATCAAATTCTTGATCTTGAATTAGATGTTGAGTATTATGGTTCTCTTCACACTTGGCCTAGCGATGAATCTATTCTTGAATTACTTCATGCCTAAGAACCTCAACTTCTTTGACAACATCACAAACTTGGAAATTTCAAAAACAAAACTCCTTATTTCAACAACTTCATCACTAGCATTGACTTAAAGTTAATCAATTTATTCTTTACTAAATGCACCATACCACTTCCAAGATGGAAATGTTATGCTTATCAAACCGACTACTTGCATTGAATATGTTACTCCATCATGCTCTTGAGCTATTAAAGTTTATCATGAAATCACACCTACTGAACATGATAAATTTACTTTATTTTTTATAAATATCATGAGATATTTGCTTGGTTCTATGAGTAAATGCCTGGTATTGACCCTAACATTATGGTACACAATATCATCACTTATCTTGATGCTAAACTTGTGCATCAAAATAAATGGAAATTTCCACCCAAGGTTTTCACCTTATGTCACAAATAAATTATCAAACTGTTGGACTATTTTTAATGGGTTTGTAACATAGTTCCTATTTGGAAAAAGGTCACCATGGTCATTTGCATTTGAATTGATTTTTATAATCTCAATCTTGTTTATCCCAAGGATTATTTCCCTCTACCTTCAATAGATGCCATTATTGATTCTATAGTTGGTTAAGAAATGTTATATATTATGGATGGTTTCTTGATTTATAACCAAATTAACATTTCCCCAAAGATCAACATAAGACCACTTTTACCATAGAATGGGGTGATTGTTACAATGTTAAAATACCCTTCAGCCTCAAAAATGATAGAGCTACTTATCAATGAGCAATGACTCATATCTTTCATGATGTTATTCACAAAATTATAGAAACCTATGTGGATGACCTCATTGATAAATATAAATGTCACAAGACCCATCTTTCTGATCTTTCCATCATCTTCGACTGCCTTCTTAAATTCAAAGTTAGACTAAATCTTTACACATGTGTCATTGATGTCACATCAAAAAAACTATTAGGATTTTTAATTTATCTTTATGTCATCAATGTTGAATTTACTAGTTTTAATGCTATCATCACCATTACCATCCCTTGATCCATTTTGGACATTCACACTTATCTCGATAAACTTGGGGAAATTAGATGATTCATCCCTAAAATGGCTTATCATATCTACTTAGTCAATTATTTTCTTAAGAAAGGTAATGCTATAGAATGGATGGATCCCCCTCAAAAAGCATTTGATAATATGAAAAAATCATTGCTTTACCCTCCTACTCTTTGTCTCCATTCAAATGATCAACTTTGATCATATATACTTATTTCACACCCATATTAGTTGGGGTAATGCTTTCCCAAAAAGATGACACTAGAAGAGAATATCCCATCTAGTATATCAATCGAGGCCTCATTGATTATGAGAAATGTTAAAAATAAATAAGAACATGATTACCTCACCATATATTATGTGGTTGAATTTTTTTGACATTATATGCTTTATCAGACCACTTATGTCATCATTCATTTTGATCCCCTTCGTCACTTCTACTCCAATGCCTTTCTTCCTAGAGTCAAAATTTTCTAATGGATGGTCCTCCTCAAGGAATTTTATATCTAAATTATTACTCAAAAATCTATCAAAGGATAAATCATCACTAATTAATATGATGTAGTTCCTGTGTCCACTACCAACTATTGGAGGTAAAATCACTGAGAGGGGGGTTGAATCTATGATGAAAGATATTTCAAAATTTAAATGTAATCATTTTTAAATCTTAATAAATGACCAAAAATATTAATAGAGCATACAAGATGTTAATAGCAGTGAATAAGAAATATGATGCAATATCACACACATAACATAAGATCTATGTGGGAAACCCTCTTGGAGAATAAAATTCACTCTCAAGCCTAAAAACATATAGACTACTTGTCCTATAAGATGATCACAAAGATGAGACCTTTTAGTGAATCAGCCACTTCACAAGGAGTACCCACCCCTAAGTATGAACCCACACCCAATTATTCTATATGTTGAGCACCCACACAACTTATGAAATCAATAACTCTATAACTTTGATTACCTTTCAATCTAATTTGAGAAATAATGTATAGCACCTCTTTTTCAACTCATCACAAACACAAAAACTTGATCATACAAGCAATAAATCCAAACACACCTTTTGGATCACTCTAGGCTTCTTATCCCATCCTCAATCTACTTTATACTTCAATCGATCCACTGAGGGCACTCCCTCTTATCTATTTCCTTCATCTCTATCTTCTACTCTCTCAACACTTTCACATAAAGTCTTAAAACTAGTTCCTAGGTCTTCACTCTTTATAGAGTCTTCATGAATTATCAACTTCTAGGTTGGACATAATAATTGTATTAAACCTTAAGATATATATCATTATAACATAAAGCTCTATACTGTAGACACTTAAATCTAGCCACCGATGACCTCTAATCAAGATTTTGACCAATTTCCACCAAAATGCATAATTTGGCCTAAAAACACTAAAGCACATTAAATGAGTTGAAATTTACATATTCAAGTGCCAATTTTGGCCAAGGTATCACTAAATGGGTCAATGCAATTTATGGGATAACTAACTTTGATCAGATCATTTCGATTAAAAATGTCAATTTTGCATGTAGGTGCTCTGGATTGCTCTTTTCTATCAAATTTCTTGTACAAGATGTGTGTATTTTTTATTTAGTGTTGGAAACATCCTAAATGGGATAAATAATCCAACACATCTAACATTGACTTCCAATTCCAATCCAGTTAAATTTTAGACTAATAACAAGGCATTCTGATCAGTTTGAGTAATTTGTGCATAAAGTGCTTAATCATGCTTAAGAGCCAATTAAACTAAATTAGAGCCTAATTAATAATTCCATGGAAAATTGTTGAAAACTTTTTTTTATAAATGAATATTTAATATCTACATCATCAGGTGACCTCATTTCTTTGGAAGACATCCCTATGCCATAAATGCCACAAATATCAACATTATGGGGCTCCCATGCCTCTTTATTACCTCCCATACCTCATTAATATCCCTTATTACAAATTCATGATGAGGATAATTATGGATTTTATTTACATAATTCAATTAATCCATGACCACACATCTCAATCTTGAGATGGACGGTCATGGTTGATTCTGGTCATTCTTGAAAATCTATAAATAGAGAGGCCATGAACATCATTTTTAAGCTTAATTTTTGAAAAGTTACCATGTCAAATTGATTCCAAGATCTATCACATACCAAAGTTATGATGACAAAATATTGATCCAAGACAAGCCAAAGCCACAAGGTGCGAAGGAGAAGAGGAGATAGCCAAGCCACCTTTGATGAAGACTTCATGAGCACAAGCCGAGCAAGCCACTACAAAAAACATTTGGAGAATCAAAGGAAGGTGAAAGATTCTTGTTTTTCTTTAATTTTTAGTTGTGATTTTATTTTATTTTGTTATTAATCTCACCCTAGTAACTAGGCCTATATATGTATGCTAATTACTGTGTTTTTAATAATTTGTTTGCATTTTTGGACTAACACAATACTATCACCTCTCTTGAATCAAATTCCTAGTTCAGATAATGGAACACTTGGTGGGATGGAACCCCAAAAACATGATCAAATAGCACCTAAAAATAACATACTAACCATTGTCATGCAAGGTCTTGGAGTGTGGAAGCAAAAAAGGTGAAGATTTGAGTAAAAACCATATTTTTTTAAGCTCACAGTTTTATTCTTGGGACTATGTAATTCAAATACCAACTCAGTCTAACTTGACCCAACTCACCTTGACTTAACCCAACTCACCCTGACTCAAATCCTAACTCACCCTAACTCAGATCTTAACTTGCCCTGACTTGACCCAACTCACCCCAAATCGGATCCCAACTCACCCCGACTCATCCCAACTCACCCTGACTCAGATCCTAACTTGCCTTCACTTGGATCCCAACTCTACTTGACTTGACCAAACTCACCTAACTCAGATCCCAACTTGATTATGTCAACCTAAGAGTTTATTTTTCTAACTTAATTATTTCATATTTAAAAATGCTTCAAAGCTAAACTACTTGCTAACATTTTTGTTACAAAACCAACTTGGAAAATTGCTAAAATGTGTTTAAATCATCTTTTGTATGCTTCAAAATGAACTAGGAACATTATTTTGGTGCTTAATATAACATTTAGGTGCTTAAGTAAGTTTTTAGAATTAGTTTTCAAAGTTTACAATTTTAAGACCAAGGGGTCAAATGAACACCACCAAACTTTTCATTTGGGCTTAAAATTGAACACACTTGTCAATTTTGTTTTCATAAAATACAAGGATGTTGCATGTATGCTCTTCCATTTTTCTCCTTTAGGGAACCCTTGGAAACAAAATCACTTTCCTTATTTGTAAATTTCCTAGTCCAAGGCATATAAAGAACATCATCTAAATCACTCCCCAAAAACTCACAAAAGTATTGGGTGACCTTGACAATGACCCTAAAGTCTTTCTATTTTATGCTTTTTTTATTTCATGTAAACTTGGCTTATGAGGGGGACGTCATTACCTCCCTTGAGTTCTTTAGGGAAGCTTTGACCTGGGGTTTCACCTCCCAACATTGACTTAATTTAGCTCCATATTGGAGTTGCACATGGGATGTAATGACACTTTGGACATCACACTACATTGAGTGAACAATAGGATGTAGTGGTTGTAAAAAGGAATAGACATTTTTGCAACAAACCAAGTGATACAGACCCAAAATCCATGCTTTTCTTTTCATTATTTGACATGAAAGTCATTGTGTAATTGATTCCCTTAGAACCTTCAGAAACTTGTATATCTTAGAAAAATCCCCACTTTCCATAGAAGTATTGTTGATGCAAGGTGTGCCTCAAGGTCCATGTCACAATACTATCATTTGAGATAAGGGGGGTGTAAAAACCCTACTATATAATGCACATTTACTTTTGGATGAACACTTAAAATCATCTCAAATGATGTATATTGATAGATTCTAACAATACCAAGCAACCTTGTCAGTTTAGGATCTAAGAGCCATTAATTAGTTGGTTTTGTCTTCAATTAAAGTCTTTTTTTGGAGTCAAAACTTAGTGTAAACAAATGATGCAAACCAAACACATGGTCCTCATTTTCCTTTGAACAAAGAGGTGTTATGTTGCCCATGTGAAATCATCAATTTTCCTTGTTCAAAGTCCATCAAAAATTGGAGTCATATCATCCACTTTGGCAAAGTTATGCTACCTAATTAAGTCTAGACCTTTGCCAAAGTTGTTTATGTCCTTCATTTATAATATAAATTCAAAATTACACCTTTATATGTTTATAGGGTTGATGTGTTAAGTGGGTTCACCATTTATGCTAAACTTGAAGGAACTTAGGTTTAATTTCCAATTTGGGTTGAAGGTCATTTAAGACTCACGATCGTTATCACCACTTGATAGACTTAAGTCATTTTGTGCTAAACACTTTCACTTTGAGTCTATACACCACAACATTTTGAGTTGAGAAAGGTAGTGTTATGCTATCAAATTTGTGAGAAATTATCTTTGCCTTAGAGAGTTTTTGAAACAAGCATTTTGTCACATCTTTTGGGTAGTCTAGCACTGTTACACTACCCAAAACATTTTAGATATTGTTTCATAGGCCCTTTTGCATAGAGTTCAAATTTGTTCCTACATTTTCAAACCAATTTGAGTATACTTTTGTGAACCTTTGTCCAGCACAGTTACACTGTTCACTTTTGTCTAGCTTATTTGTCAAAAGAAACAAGTTTTATACCATTATTTATGTGAAAAAAACTATCTTTAAAGTGCCTTTTGTTTAATACCTTATACCTATTTGATCGATCCCATTTCCAAGAATCAAATGCCTAATGTTTCTTAGAAGTGTTTTTAATCTGTTAGATTCAAAATTTCATCTATTTTCAAAGTCTAGATTTTGATGCCATTTGGCCAAGAGTCTTAGCACATGCCTTGTTTGAGCCTAGCTTTTGATGCCACATTTGGCCAAAAGACCTAGTAACTTTTAATTTCTTAGATTAGAATAAATTTGAAACACTTTGACCTTAGCATTTTTTATTTTTTATTTTGATTCATTTACTTAATATTTTTATGTAAGACGTGTAATGTTAGACACTTAATGTTAGCTTGTGTTATCACATATCTTTACATAAACCTTTTGATCCTTTTGATGAATCTAGACCAAGTTTGAACATCATATTTTTAGACATTTTCCTTTCAGAGTTTGTATAACTCTCTTCCATTTCTATCACAAATTTTTGACTATGAATCCCAACATGTATTCATACATTCATAGTGGACTCATGGACAATCCAGGGATTAGTAATGTGGTTGCACATGAAGAAATGGTACAAGACCCCTATGTGGATAATATTGTTCATGATATGGATATTTATCTCTTATAATACTCAATTAGGAGAAAAATCCAAGATCTATTAGCTAACTATTTGGTTAATACACCACCTTATTCAGAATAAGACCAAGAACAAATCACACAATACCTAGCTACAATACTCATAGTTGACAAACCAGTTCCTCAACAGTCATGCTCTACTAATATGTCTTCCACGTATTATATGTTCTTGTTTGAGCATCATTTTTTGGAGAAAAAAGATGAGATTTTAGTTCAATCCATAGAGGTAGGGGCCAAGTTTCTAGCTCATGAGAATTTACCAAGCCTAGTAAGAATGCCCCACAACATAATTTATGATCAACAAGCTTCTTCTAGCAATCCTTTGGCTCTAGTACAAATAATGTATCAAGACCCTAATATGCCTAATAAAGGTAAAAAACTCACGGAAGACCAATTTAACCAAATGCAGATGTCATATCAAACCTACCTAAATGTAGCACCCAATTTCAATCAGATGACCATGGTGAACAAACCTCTTATTGAATTAGTTCCTTCAATAGGAGTTTTGATAGAGTTAAGTAGTCAAGACAAAAAAAGTTTAGACCCATTCATGAAAAACACTTTGGTAGACAACTTACTACATATGCCCTTTATTGAATAAGTGTCTTCTGCTTCTATGAAGAATAATGAGCAAAATATAGTGGATAATGTGCAAGCAACATCTAATCCAAATCAAAGTGTTACTAATGCATAAAAAACTAGTCAACAACATGTGCCTATAGTTAATACCATGAGTGGACCATCATACCAGGGAGTAAGAGTTTCTACATCCCAACCTCAACCATCTACTTCATCAAGTATGTAACCAATAAGATTAGGTAGTCAACAAGAAACTAATGTCATGCTTCAACAACTGAATGTGATCAATCCTAATCCTCCTCAACAAGTTACAAGTAGTATTCAATAAGAATAGACATAATCTAGTGTACCAAAATAATAGATGATGAATATATTTCCACCTCAACAAGGGCCAACTAATGTTTCACCTTATTAGGAAGTGGAAAATATACCTCTTTAGTCACAGACCAATGTACCAATCTAAAACCAAACATTAACTAGCCAACAATGCATAAATATTGGTCATTGATAGATGTTGAATATTCAAGATGCTTTCTCTTCCCAATAAGGATTCATGCAACAAGGAGGCTCCCATGTTTCTCAAGTACCTACTAGACAACAATTGGTTCAAAATGTGCCACAAGTTTAGATATAGGGGCTTGGTCCATAAGTTCTCACTCAACAGAAAGGTTTAATTAGTCATTAGCATGTTCTTTTTCAACCACAAAAATTATAGTATAGTTATATCCCTCAATCAAACCACAAAATTTTCCAAATCAAACCTTCATAGCCAACCCAAACTAGAATATCACACAACAAAATGTATAATTTCAAGTACATCCTAATCCACATATGCATATTCTTGGTCTATTTCCCAACCAAACCAATATACCCTAATAGATATCTCTATCATACCCTAGTCAAAGTTTCCAACTTGTGACCTCCCAATCATCTACCCAAATCAATATTCTCCCTCAAACCAATGTTCCTTCTAGTTTCCTATCCCAAGAATTACAATAGATGAAGGATACAATTGCTGCCATTCAAGTTGGGAAATAGACTAAAACATTTAAGTTTGATGACATGCGATCTTATCCATTCAACATGGAGTACTTGTAGATACCATTTCCTCTAGGATACGAACCACCAAAATTTGATAAATATAAAGGGAAAGGTGACCCTAAGGACCATTTAACTGAGTTATTTATCGCATGTCAACTAGTGGCATATAGTGATATATACCTTTTGTTATTATTTCTAAGGAGCTTTCCTGAGAAGCCTTGGAATGGTTTTTAAAGTTTCCCAAAAATTTAGTAATATATTTTGATGATCTTTTTGATAAGTTTATGTAACACTTTTCCTATAATCTCAAACATGAGATTTCATTGGTTGAATTAACATAAAAAAAAGGTTGGTGAGAGTTTTGTAAGTTATCTATAGTGATGGAAAGCCCTTGCAAGCTAATTTACCCACAATTTACTAGATAAATAATTAGCTACTATGTTTACTAAAAATTTGCATAGTGAGATAGCTTATCATCTAAAACTACAATGTGCACATGCTTTCAAGGAGATCATCGACAAAGGCTTGTTTATTGAGTGAGCCCTTATTAATAAAGGTATCATCAAGCTTAAGTTAACTAATTAGAATCAAGGTACCAATTAGGGAAGTGGCCAAAACCAACATCCAATCCAAGTGCAAGCATCACAACCAGCAGAGGCCAATAACTAAGATAGACCAAGAAAATTCAACTGCAATAGGAATATTGTGGGTAATGGAGTTGTTTCACTAAATTTTTAATCCATTTGATGTTTAAGGAGAAACAAAGATGAAGGGTAGGGATTAGAGATTAGAGAAAACCCAGATTGGTTGTGTTTTATATCTAGATGATGTTGAGCACTCCTCTTTGGCTAGGGAGGACTACCTATGCAAAAGAAAGCACTACCACCAAAAATATTTATTTGTAGATATATGAGTGGGATCTCAAGCTACGTACTTGTTCCTAAAAGTGTCAAAATTCCTTAGGGATGATATTCCACTTTTTAAAATAAAATGCTAATGAATAACAACATAAAAGAGAGAGTAAGAGAGAGATGTTCATACTATTCTTACAGTCTGAGTGCAATAGAGAGTGACATAATGCAGGTAATGTGAGTTGTTTGTGTTTTTGGAGGTTTTTTGGGTAGGCTTAGGGAGGTTAGTGGAAATACATAGTCACTAACATTAGTTAGGCTTCCAATGTCAGTAAGGAGATATGACTGATGTCGGTAGGGGTAGTAGGTTCTCAAGAGGTTGCAGGAGACTTTTCTAAGTTAGGAGGTAGATGTTGGTCATGTTTATGAGGTTGAGAAGAGTTTTAAGGGAGTGGGTAAGAATAAAGTGTATCTAGATAAAGGATTGGTATGTTTGAAGTAGAGGGAAATAGGTGGAGTTTTATAACTCTTCCATAGGGAGAGTTAGGATGTTCATAAAATGATAAATAGTATAATATAAATTAATTGTAAAATGACTATTTATAAGAATTATAAAACATAGAGATATACTTAACTGGTGAAATGGATGAACTATAAGTGCTGAATAGATGGCTCTGATAAGGCATGTTGAAACAATATGCAAGTAAAAAAGATAATCATGTGATACAAATTTAGAAGAATCCAAGCTCTATGTAGTATATCAATTCCTAATCTAGACTGATTTGTGCAGAGTAATGGTAAGCCTAAATGTATAAAGTTGAATGTCAAAAACTTGTATGCAAATGATTGATTTTTTTAATTTCTAGTAACCAACATCGATTATCCTATCGATGTCAGTCATGGGTTGACTGACATCAGTGGCATGAGAATAGGTAAAAGGGCTATATTTAGCCTATTTTATATTCCTTCTCTTTCCAAGTGTGATATCCATTAGGAAATAATATAAATGTGAGGTTAAGAAAGATGTAGTTAGTTAAGAATTTATGTTAGGGGTGAGAATAAGTCATGGGTAGTTGGGATTAGGGGACTAAGTCTTGAGGTGACTTAGAGGATAAGAATTAGTCTTAGGATGAGGTGGCCAGGTAAGGTGGCATAAGTAGTTTTTAATTAACTTAATTAAATATTTTAACTTAATTATATATGTGAGGGGTGAAAACATGGATTAGGAAGGTTAATTACTAAAATAGGCTCAAGGGGGTTTCGAACATAGGGAGTTACACATGTGTGTGACATAATTTTGGTGTCTATATTTGCCCCTTTTTATCTTGTAATTTATGATAACAAGTTGTAAGACAAAAATATGATTTGGATTCTCTAGGTATGGGATGATGTATCCCCCCTCAAAATGGGAACTGGCAGATGATAATATAGAATTAGGTACTGGTTTGATAAGGGGTTAATTGGGTGGGTGGATGTTAAGTGAGAGCATGGCAACATCATTGCTTGTGTGTATACTTCTATGAGTTATAGTTGACACAATAAATAATAGGTCAAGGCGAGGAGGACTCAAATAGAAATAACCAAATCATAGCTTGTAAGTGATAGCTGATAAGGTTGAAAAAATCAAAGTTGTAGCTCTAATAGTCCATGTGTTCTAGGTATCTAAGGTAAGAAGTGCTCCTAGTAAACACAAAAGATTGCACGTAATAGGACTAGCTTAGTCATGATCCAAAACACCTGATATACATGCATGTGTACAATAGCTAAATATAGTGAGGTAGCACATGTGGTCAAGACAAGCAATACAAGGTTGGTTCAAAAGGTTCAATAGTCAAGGAGATATTCATGATCTCTAGTCAGATTCATTATGGGTGGAGATTTAAGTGATCTCCAAGGTTGGTTGTCATGGTTAAGGAGATATAGATGATCTCCAGGTTAGCTCAGACTAAGGGTGTAGTCCAAAGGGTGGTGGTTAGTGTTGAAAACTCTAATGTTAAGGTTATCAATGTTGGTTATACCATCGAGGTTATTAAGAATTATTACTGACATCAACACCTTATGTCAAGACTGTCTACATCAGTGAGTGACCAAATCTAATAAAAAAGGGTTTGGTATCCCACCAAAAGTCATTTAAGATAGTTGATTGGAGAAAAAGAGCTCTGAGTGTTGGTGCAGGTAGAGATGGTAGAGCTAAGAGGGGACCTAACTAGAGGCATGCCACCATAAGTGCCATCTATTCCATCCTAGAGGATATGGAAAGATGAGGTAAGATGCCCTTTGAGTTGAATTTAAATTTAGGGTAGTTAATTTGTGAATTGGGATAATTTTTTGTGGTCGGGGGGAGAGGCCAATTAGAGGGGTAGTAAATGGGGTGAGGGTAAGTTTAGGTGAATTTGGGATGGGTTGGGGGTAGTTTTTAAGAAAAAACTAAACTTAGGAGGTGGGTTATTCAGCCCTAGGGATGAACTAGTTATTAATGTTGGTAGGGCTCATCAACATTAGTTAACAAGGCATCAATGTCCGTAGACTTAACTAATGTTGGTCATAAGAAAAAACTCCAAATAGGAATAAAAGGCCCATTTTGGATCTCTAGTTGAGTTAGTCATCAAGCCTAATGGTTGAGCTAGCCTTAGAAGACCTCATGTTGATTGAGTAGTACATACATAGCCTAATTAAGGGCCTCATTCTAATGTAATTCTCCTGATGCATAGGGAAAAAGGGTGAGGTATGGTTAGAAACTTGTTAATGGAATTGGTTAGGAAAAAGTAAGTTGAAATAGGTCATAGGACCTAGGGCTTAATAGATAGGTCATGAGGTTAAGGGTGTGAGATATAGGCCATGGGGCATAGAGTTTAAGATATAGGCCATAGGGCCTAGAGTTGAGAGATAGGTAGTTAGGCCTAGGGTTAAGAGATAGGAAGTTAGGCCTAGGGTTGAGAGATAGGCAGTTAGGCCTAGGATTAAGAGATAGGTAGTTGGGCCTAGGGCTTAGGTGGGTTAATAGGTTAGATAGTTAGGTGGGTATATAGTTGAGTTAACCTCAAAAGACCCCATGTTGACTAAGTGCTACCTACATAGCCTGAATAGGGCCTCAGGATAATGTAATTCTCCTAGAGAGAAGGGAAAAAAGGGTGGAGGTTTATATTGGAAAGTATGTGACTAGAGGTTTGTGTATGTGGATGCAGGATAGGTAGGAGTTGACATTATGAGATTGACTACCTATGCTATAGACAAAGATGAGGAGGTATGTTGCCATGGATGAGTGGGATAACATGGTATTTTTAGGGTTAAGAGGAGTGTAACGATATTTTTGGTTTACCTATGATGTTAACTTGATGATATCTTTGATAGAGAGGTGGGATCACACCACCAACACCTTCCATTTACCTACCAGAGAGTTGATAGTGACACAAGAGGATGTGTACAAGATTTTATGGTTGCTACTACAAGGTGAGGAGATATTCTTATGTTCAAGAGAAGTTCATGATATTCACATGGCTACATTGTTTGGAGAACATGTCAGTAAGGTGACCTATCATTTGGTGAGCTTTGCATATGAGCCATTGTACACTACCGATGAGGAGAAACATCGATTGAGTATCCTAATGATGATAGGGATTATAGTATATACACTATCATACATAAATGGGGGGAGATTTATTATTGCATTGATAGTTGTGCTAGCATAGATGGTTGAGAAGTGGGTTGTGTATGCATGAGGACCAATTTTTCTAGCATAGTTATACAAAGAGTTGTGGTGTTTGAGGCTGTAATGATGGTACATTTTGTGTGTTAGTAATTTACTCCATTTTTGGGCATATGATCACATCATGGTGATATAGCCATTGGGGCTACCTACCATGATTGCAGCTAGTTTTAGGGTTAGGTTTAGATGGTGGAGAGAGGTTATGGCCCAAACATGAGTAGATAACATAGTGCAGGACATTGATTATTATAGGCATATGATAGATGGATTGATTCCTATAGATATTATTTGGAGGCCCTACCTGACATAGCCTACATTTAGAGGATAGGTATAGCATCTTATCAATTTATAGAACACATTATGGGTCAAAGAGAGATGAGCCAGAGAGTTAAAGATGATACCCATGGCATTGGTCAGGAGATAGTTTGGCTTGTTATAGGACATGACTCCTATCTTTCCTTAATATATGATGGATGATATAAAATCACCCCTACCCTTTCCCCATGAGATAAATGGGCTAGATTTTGAAGAACTACTAGCAAGCTTGGGTGTGGTAGATCCTAGATGCACAATGGCTTATCTTGTATGGTAGATAGGTTTGTATCCCATGGTTCAAGTTAAAAGGCCACCACTAGATTTATAAGGAGTGATGTGAGAGAGAGAGAGAGAGAGAGAGAGAGAGAGAGAGAGAGAGAGAGAGAGAGAGAGAGAGAGAGAGAGAGAGAGAGAGAGATGTAGCCATACAGGTCTAGGATGTAGCAATACAGGCTCGAGATGTAGCACAAGCACAAGTGTTGGTCTTATAGGGGTAGGTTATGACATTATAGGGACATGTCAGGGAATTATAAGACTAGGTTACTACATTGACAATAGAGAGAGATAGCTTGAGAGCCGTAGGAGAGGTTACTCATCCTCCTCCACCATAGGGACTAGTACAGGGTCCTACAATAGGTCTGATGGGTCCATCATAGATTTTACCTCTAGCAAGGTATAACACTAATTTAGATGAGATTACATACTATGAGAGGGCCATCATGGAGTTTCCATAGATTTAGAGGTATTCTAATTTTAGAGAGCAAGAGAGATTAGTGATACGTGTCATGGCTTCTAGCTGACATAGACATAGATAGGTAGAGAGTGGTGATGATACTGCTTCTTCATGACCATGACTATAGCATTGAGTATTTTGAGTGTTAGATGTTGTTATTGATGTTGTCATATATGTTATATAAACATTGTCTTGTGAGCCGAAGATGAGAGATATACTTTTTGAGAGAGAGATGATACTGATATGATCCATTTATGAACATTCATATTCAACACACACACACACACACGCACACACACACACACACACACACACACACACACACACACACACACACACACACACACACACACACACACACACACACACACACACACACACACACACACACACACACATGATAATTTGTTATTTTGAGATGTGTTTATGTGATGGTGATGATGTTGAAGTTATAATAATTATGTGGATGTTTATGTTATGTTAGTTTTATGTTAATGTTGAGCATGTTAGTTGAGTTTAGACTAGTATTTTCCATATGTGTGATGATATATACATAGTTGATTGGTTATCTTCATCTTAGAATTTTTCCATAATATTTAATGGTGTATGCTTAAAATGAATGGGTTGGGTATGTTATTTTATTTCAACATTTTTCCATATTTGTGATGGTGTATGTTTAAAATAAATTGCATAGGCTTAATAGTTTTCCTATTTAGAGAAACTATGGTTGCATGTTTGGTAGATTTCTCATGAGCAATGGTTTTTTAGTTTTAGTATGGTTTTGGGTAGTTATTTGAGTATCTTTTCTTGATATGAATATGTGAGTGATAATATTTGTTAAACACATAACTCTAAGAATCAAGAAAAATTGGTAGAAAGGTGAGAAGGTGATTGAATCTTGTCATGAAATGAGATCTTAGAAGAGAAATTGACATGTGATTGGAATGGGAAATAAAGAGGCACAATGCTCACGTATTGGTAAAGACCATAATCAAAAAATAAATAGGCTCAGAAGTATGAGCCTCTTTCCTGCTTTACATTATTTGAAAATTTTGTTTATTAGAGAAGCATCATACTCACCTTGTGTTAAGTGAGTTCAAAGTCCCTTGAAAGAGTATGAGGGGAAAAAGGTAAAAGGAATGAGATTGTTTGGGTAGCATAACATTATTGTTGATGAAGGAAATTGCACCTGGGACAAGGAGGTTGAACTCCCTGTCTTCTCCTCGCAACATGGAAACTCCTCTCTCACCTGTAGGACGGTGAAGCAGGAGAGGAGAGTCTCTAGTTAAGGGCTAGCTCCCTTTGATGTATCATTGTTTGTTTCAGGTAGTGCAAAATATAGATATATAGATAAATTGGGGAGGAAAAGGGAGAAAGATATAGGAAAACAAACAACCTACTCTAAAGAGGTGATACACCAAAACCAGATGACCTTCTCACACCCACTCTTGAATCAAAGAAATACATACATACACTCAAACTTGGCAGAAAGACTAGGGTGCAGGAAATTGGTAGGGAGGTTCTTATGAAAACACAAGAATAGGGACTCACCAAGATGCTATGAAATACATACTATAAATGACTTCCTCTATTCTATACTTCTAAATAGAGCTCTCCTCCTGTCAGCTACAGAAAATGGCACCTTGTGGATAGTTGGTGTGTCGGTGCTTGAACCTGTGAGAGCATTAGAAGATAATGACTAAACACAAATCAAACACTCAGAACATACATAGATTATCCATCCAAGAAGAGGTAAAAAGCTATATTTATTTGATTCAGGTGAAAATTTCAGCAGGGCTGTGCCTTGTAAAATTTGTCAAAAGATCCTTACAAAATGAACCAATTCACAACATATATCCAAAAAAGACAAAGAGACTCCTTTGGTGCTTTGCTTTCAAGTGGCCTATCACATCTTCCTTGGGAAGAAAAAAGAACACTATTGATGACATCAAAAATTCTATTGGGACCATGCTTTCTGCCTTGTCTCTTTTTTATTTTGTCTTATTTGCCTGTTCGGCCCTCAGGGGCAAACTTTCAGCTGGTCGCTTCACTTTCTGGCTCTTTTTGGCAATATTTCTTCTTTTTTTTCTTTAAATTTTTGGCAATATCATTACAAATTGGCTAATTCAAACTTGACATCCTCCTTGGACGTCCTCGTGCCTTGTTAGCTCCTTTCCATTTGCTCTTTCGTGAGGGCACCCTTCCTTTTGCCAGTCAGGTCCATGCTGGCCTTCACTATCTGCTAATTCCTTCTTCACAACCTACTCCTTCCATTTGTTAACTCCTCAACACCCTTTGCCCCTCAAAATCTCCCTTTGGTTCTTTGGCCGAAAGTCCCTTGTTATCTACGTAGACTATTGACGGGCCTGCAGCTTTGGCTTTTGTCTCCTCGTGACCTGCTTATCTGCCTGCTAGTCAGCTTGCGTGGACTACCATGGTTTGCTTGGATGGCTGTCAGGATTTGAAAGTCTTGCAGGCTTTGTTTGGGTTATTTCCCCATGGACAAAAAGTCCACGAGAATGCTCCCAGGCTTGTTCATTTTATTTGCTGTGGGTTTTTGTTCGTGGACAAAAAGTCTACAAAAAATGTCGTTGCATGCCTTATGTTTTTTTTTTTGCTTTTATATTAAGCCATGGGATTTTTTATGTAGACATTTCCTATAGACAAAAAGTCGACAAAAATTCTACCTATCCTTTTTGCTTTAGACTTAGCCATGCCCGAACTTGAACTGTGCCCGAATTCCTTCGGGACTTAACCAATTTTAGCAATTTTGAACAATTTCAAACCTTGAATGAAAAAGAATTGACCTAATCCTTTCCTTTGATGTTAAGCCATGGGCTTTGGCCTTGAAATGTGCTCGGATTTTTTATTGACTTGAACTTCACCCAATTTCCTCTTTGAAGCACCTGCCTTATGCAAGGACGTGAATATGAACTTGAACTAGGCCGAAACAATGAACTGCTGAACCAAAGTGCCAGGCCAATGACCAAAGTATTGAACTGAGCTGGAACAAGTCCATTGGATTGTATAACCCATAAATGATTGTTTTTGAAAGCAAGGGGAGAAGGCGAATGATTTTGGCCTGTGAGCAAAAATTGGTCAACAATTATTAGTGGGGATGGTATGCCCCTTCTATGGGTGATTTGAGAGCTACTATAGGCAAGTCCATGACTTAATTTTTTTTTTTGTTGTGTAAGTTGATCAATGCGAGAAGCCTACAATGGGATTTTATTTGTGTTGAGGTCATATGAAGCTAATCAATATGAGAAGCTTCTAAGTCATTATTTCTCTTGATAACAAAGCTTGGCTTAGTCATCCTTCAAGGGAGTGTTCTAAGTTTTTGTTTTCTTATTTTTAATATTTATCTTTCAAGGGAATAGTCTATTTATAGTATCAAGGAGAAGTTGCATAGCTATCCTTCAAGGGAGCAGTCTACATTGAGAATCATGACCTAAGAGATTATAACTTATCTATGTATCCCACTTTTTCTTTTAGTCATAGATAGGACTATAGAGGCTTAGAGGTTTTCCACTTTGAGGGTAAAACCATAATACTTCATAGGTTAACTAAGTGTGTAGGAATAAGGGTTAAGAGGAAGGGAGATGAATGTAATAGGGTTGTTCAAGGGATGAGCTCAAGTTAAACATGAAGTGAAGTATCACTTGATTAACAAAATAATGGTCATAGGTGAAAAGCATTTAAAGGCTCAGGTTTTGGCCTTCCTTTGAGAGAAGACAAGCGATAAGTTCCTGAGCCATACTTGTAAGTTATGATGTAGGGTCCAAGATAATTAGGAGCAAACTTACCCTATTTTATTTTCTCTATGTTCCTCACATGTTAATTTACCTTTAAGATGAGATCTCTAATATTGAAATCTCACTCCTTGAGCTTTTTTTTGTAAGTGAATTTGATACGCTCTTGATAGATTTAGAGGTGGTTAAGAGCTATAAGATGAAATTCATCATGAAACTCAAGTTGAGCCAAATGTTCTTGGTGAAAGTCATCATTTGTATGTCCTACAGAGAAATGTGAAGAGAAGGAATCTAGACCTCAAGAGGCAAAATAGCTTCTGTCCTATAGACCAAGGAAAAAGGCATATCACCTGTAGGGGTTCGAATGCTAGTACGGTAAGCCCATAAAGCAAAGGGAATGTGCATGTGCCAATCCTTACTAGTATCATTGACTAACTTCGTGAGGATTTTTGTTAGGGTTTTGTTAGAAGCTTCTGCCTATCTATTTGCTTGTGGATAATACGGTGATGAGAAGCTTAATTTGATTCCAAAGGTGTCACAAAGATATTGCATAGTCTTGTTTTTGAAAGATTTACCATTGTCTATTATAATTTTATGGGGGACACCAAAATGATAGATGATGTGATAGTTGATAAATTCAATAATTTTTTCAACCTTAATGGAGACAAGAAGAATGGCCTTGACCCACTTGGTGAAGTATTTAGTAGCAGTAATGATGGAACAATGATAGAGAGATGAATGAGGGTTAATCTCACTAATTAGATCTAAACCCCATTGGGAGAAGGGCCATAAATCTTTAACAACTTGTAAGGTATGGCTTGGAATGTGAAGGAGGTTAGAATGTTGTTGACATTTGACACAATGTAGAATGTAATCACTACAGTCTTGATGGAGTGTTGGCCAATGGTAGCCAAGTTGAAGGATACATTTGGTAATTGTGTTACCATTGAAATGTCCACCACAAATCCCATCATGGACTTCCTTAATGGTGAAGGGGATCTCAATACTAGTGAGGCATCTAAGGAGGAGACCATCAAAACCTTGCTTGTAGAGAAGTCCCCCTAGCATAGTATAATGAGTGACACATTTCATGAAGGCACGTCTCCCATTGTTAGAGAGGTTGGGAGGGGTAATAGAAAAGGAGAGGTAATCCATGAGTTGCTTATACCATAATTCATGTGGGTTGTGTGTTATATTTCCTATAAAAAGGATGTTAGTTGATACATAGTAGGGAAAGTTAAGTGATGTACAGTGACATAGATTTTCAAGGAAGAGGGTGAAGAGGGTATGTGTGAAGAAAGTGAAGCCATTCTGTCAAAAAACATGTTTGTAGATTGAGGAATAGTTTATAAGAAGTAGGAGTCAAATGATTCCAATAGTGTATCTAAATGATGTTTATATCATTACAAAATTCCATTTTTACATAGGTAAGAACCATTAACTTGATTAACCACTAACTGGGAGTCACTAAAAATGGTTATTGATTTGATAACCAAGAAAATAGCCATTTGAAGTCCTAAGATCAAAGCTTCATATTCATCCATATTGTAAGTACATTAAAAATCTAGTTTAAATGGCAAAGGCATAGGCTCACCATCAAGAGGAATGAGGATGACCCCCACACCCCCATCATGTTGACATTTAGACCCATCAAAGAACATCATCATTTGATAGAAGATGTCATCGATGGAGATTATTATGATGGATTCATTAGGGAATTCAAGGTTTGAAGGTTGGTTTTTAGGTAAAGGGGTGGTAGCTACTTGGTCAGTGATCGCTTTTCCCTTGATAGATTTTTGTTGAATAATTTCCAAGTCAAATTCAGCAAGGAGCATGAGCCACCAAGCTACATGTTGGTTGTGATATGGCTTAGAATGCATGTATTTGAGGGGATCACTATGGGTGACAATATAGGTTTTGTGATTTAAGAGGTAATGACAGAGCTTGAAAGATGCAAAGACCAATGTGAGACAAATATTTTTGGTATTGATATATCGAGTTTCGTAATCAATAAGTGTGTGGCTTATGTATTAAATTGCTTGTTCTCGATGGTGATCCTCCCAATGTACAATCATAGCACCCAAAGAATGGTCTATTATAGAGAAGTAAAGGTAGAAAGGTTAGTTTTCCTTAGGTAGATTAATAAATTATGGGGAAAGAAGATACCATTTGAGTGTGTCAAAGGCTTCCTATCAATCTACATTCCAATGGAAGGAGACATATTTTTGAGGAGATGGTGAAAAGATTGGAAATGATCTGACAACTAGTAAGTGAAGTGGAAAATTGACTGAATCTTACCTTGCAAGCTGTAGAGTTGTTTGATATTAGTAGGTGGAGGCATGTCTAGTATTGCTTGAACTTTAGCAAGGTTGACTATAATACCATGAATAAAAATGATAAAGCATAAGAGCTTACCAGAAATGACACCAAAGATGCATATATTTAGGTTTAGTTGAATGTTATATTGAAGGAGATGAATGAATATGATTTTGAGAATCGTCATGTGATTTTGATGAATTTTATACTTTTTGAGTAAGTCATCCATGTAGTCTTCTATAATTTTGTGTATGATATAATGGAAGATGTAAGTTATGGCACATTGGTAGGTGGCACCAACATTCTTCAGACCAAAGGGCATGACCTGATAATAGAAAGTTCCCCATGGGGTAATTAAATTTTTTTTGTGTTGATCCTCAGGAGAAACCAAGATTTGATTGTAACCTGAGAACACATTCATTAGTGATAGCATCTCATGGTTGGTTGTTAGATCAAAAAGTTAGTCAATACTTGGCAAAGGGAAGTCATCCTTTGGAAAAACAAGATTTAGGTCACGATAGTATAGATGTGGATTCCCCCTATCACTTTTGTGATATAAATACTATTGTAAACCCATTGTAGATAGTTGATGGGTTGGATAAAGTTAACATAAAGGAGGCATTGGAGCTCTTCTTTGACAAGGAGAGAAATACGAGGATGCATTTTATGAAGCTTTTGCTTAACAGGTTTAGCATCTAGATTGGTGACAATGTTGTGTGTGATGATAGAGGGGTTAATACAAGGCATGTCATTATAAGACCAAGCAAAGGCTTTTCTATGGTCATTAAGAAATGTGGCATAATTTTCTTGCTTAGAGGAGTTTAAAGATAGGCCAATTTTAAGTATGTGGGGGTTATCGTGAGAGGGAAAATTGATGGCAATGGTTAATTCATTTAACATATCTTGTGTTTTGGATGGGAGTGATCATTAGATATAGGAATCATCTACACCCATGTATGTGAGAATAACATCATCATCTTGACATTGGACAGTGTTGATAGTGGGAGAGTCTTCATCAATCATTTTAGGATGAATGAGAGGAAGGGACCTTGTTTCGTTACCTCGGTGATAGGTGAGGGGGCCCAAATGGATGGAATTTATTAAAAAAAATTAGGAGGTATAGATACCTTTGATTCAGTAGGTGATGGTGGAGGAGAGGATGGAGAAGGAGAGATTATATCTTTGATAATTGGTATATGAGAAGCTTTGGCAAGTTTAGTTGGTTCGTCAAAACCCACTCCATGCCATTTTTTAGCATTTTCAATGGTTTTATTGGTGGGATATTTAATGGGATTATGAACTCCCTACTTGTAATGACCTAAACCAATCCTTTCCAGGCACACTTATAAAGATAGGTGTGAGAAAAGCTAGGCTTACCTAGGAAAGAGAAGTCACAAGTAAATGGTTGTGGTGAAGAGGATGGATTTCTGACAATGTGAACTTGATCAATTCCCCCATATGTGAAATTAGTTTGAAGGTTAGGGGGACCATATGAGATAACCATCCTAATACGGGGATCATAATTGGGGTGCATATGAATCTTTCCATACTCTTGTTAGTGGTGCTAGATAAGCTTCCACCTTCACATGGTTGACACTATCAATAAAGAATTATATGTTCCAGAATATATAATTCTGTACTAATAGTGCAAACCATGTGAAGGTGGAAGCTTATCTAGCACCACTAACCTACAAAAAATTATTAGTAAGTAATTAAAAATAAAATTTATATGTAATACCTAGAAAATAAAAAAACATTTGTAAAACTAATTACATCTACATTTGAAAATTCAACATATCTCCATATTTCAATCCAACGAACCACTAGGATCTACTCTAACCTTGATAGTATCAAGAATAGCTTCATGGTTTGACTCCTAAACTTTCTATAGTTTTCTATTTAATGGCCTCCCATGATATTTTTGTAATTGAATATTCATTAAAAGAATCAAATTTGAATAGTGGAGTATCTTCTTGTGTGTTTCAAACTCTTCAAACAACCATTGATTTGAATTTTTTTATAATATATCATCAAAACCAAGTTCCAGTGACTACAACTAACCTAGTGGGATCGTCAATGTTTTCTCTATCTATAATTGGGGAAGTTAGTTTTTTCTTTCTCTCTACACACTGACACAAGTAATAATCAGTGCATTCTTCATTATCCTCATCTACAATAACTATAAAAACATGCCATGTATCACAAAAAATCATTTTTAGTGACAATATGAATATATATTTAATGAGAATAAATTACACATAATGAAAAATATTCTACTTGGCTGCACTAGATCGGATACATGGTCAAAGTCATCTGATGATGTCATATTTTTAAGTTGAAATAATATTGAAACCTAATATGTGTTGATTGCAATTAGAGGTTTGGAACTCCAATTATCCACCCACTCTTGTGACTCACACTCATTCCAAACAGATACCACACATGTAGAATAAAAACATGCCAAGTGTCTCATATGAATAGTCCAAGAACTTACATTTGAGATATGAAATGAGTGGAGGTTGCTTGAACCCATTAGATTAATATAATCCTCATACTTTACCAAGTGTTCTTCATCCATTAACCAAAAATGTCTACAAACAATAGAATTTGGTTGAGCACTATGACACATGTTTATATTATACCATTCAACCATAGTTTTTGCATCTGTCAAATGAACACTCTATTCAAATTTCAACTCTTCCCTTGCAATATCTCTTTTTACACATGCTCTGACACTATCATACTCCCCTTTTCATTGGCCAGCCTTAGTGAAACTCCAAATGTGTTCTACATTAGTGGTAACATGCATCTTGCTCAACTAATAAAACATCTGTGCATTTTTGAATTGTGATGTACAATTGTCTAACGAAATGTAATGTTGATTGAAAGTAATGTTCCTCTGGCTTAACTATTCATATAAATTATGAAAACAACCTTTCACATAGGGTAAGTGCACAAAGTTGAGGGACAAAAAGTGGCCTACCCGTGGACATGATTTTTTTGAAATTTTAGAACCTTGAAATTTTGTAGATAATTTGAAAAGATGGTGTAAAAACATGAAAAATAACATTTTGAGTCTAGTTTCCAAAACACTATTTTTTTACAAAAATGGTTAAGTATAACTAGGTCAAACATCTAAAATTTGAAGAGGAACTCAATTTTTTTTCAAAAAACATAGTAGATAGATGGTCATGACATGCACCATTTTTTTAGCAGCATTAAATATTATTTGAAACCCTTTGGGGAAAATTTAGATAAAAGATTGTAGCACATCACCTATAGTTATTTGTATTTTTTCAATAAATAATTTTTTTTATGAATTTTTAAAATAAATAGATCCTAAAAACTAACAAATAAATGGATAGTCATCCATAAGTTAAACCTAACTACCTCAAAATAAAATGAAAAACATTTTTTTTTAAATGTGTGGAGAATTAAGCATACTACATCACTATATAATTTTTTTTTCACTTGGATCAACGAAACACAAATTACATGAACATGTATGGGCATGCATGTTTGCATCATGTAGTGGCCTAAAAAAGGCATAGTTAGAAATAAATATAGTTTAAAACCTTAAATTAGTCCAAAAAATATAAGAGTCATATTTTTGGAAAGAGGAAAGCATTCTCTTTATGACAGTATCAAGTTTTTGAATTTTCACGTGGAAATTCTTAGTGTATTTACCAATCAAATTTAAAATTTGTTGTTTATTTTCATACCTTTCAAAACTCGATTGTACATTGACAGTCCAAGCCTTTGGCTCAGGAATTCAAGCCATTCCCAAGACAAAAGGTGTGGGAATTGAATTCAAATTCAAATACCATAATCATGTTACTTAATAACGTGATCACGTTATATATTATCATCACCATAAAACATGTGGAAGTTGCACATGAAGGTAACTTTGGCTAGAAGCTTATATTTACTACTCTAAATATTAAGTATAAGTCTACATTTAATTTCTTATACTTTAAATTTATTTTAGTAAATATAAAAAATTAGGGTCACTCAAAATTTGATTGAGTTGGTCTCATAGTTGTATGCCTTACGATGTGGAAAATAGTTTTTATAAATCTAATCAAGTCAGTATTTAAGCATTTTCAAGGTCTAAGTATTAAACCTAGGGATTTTAGGACATAATTTTCGTAATTGATGTCCATTTTTGGTAAATATATAGTCATTTTTTAGTTTTTATGCCTTTTGAATCAATTCTCAACATTTCTATGAGTCTTAAGTTTGTCAAAATTGAAGTTTTCTAACTACTCACTTTGAAATTGATGCAAATTAGTGTGGTTGGGGTAGCATAGGTCACATTGATGACTTACACACATCAAAAAACCACTTTGTGTTAATTTCACTTGTTCATCATCCCTCCCTCATCCTTGATCACTTCTTAATCATGCCTCATCACCCCTAATCACTCTCTCATCATTATTCATTGTCCCTAATCACTCCCTCATTGAATCTCACTATCCTTAGTCATCTTTAATCACTCCATCATCCTTGATTATCCCTCATTGACCCTCACTATCCCTCATCATTCTTAATCACTCCCTCCTTGTCCCTCATCATCCATAAAAAAATAGGGCCACTTAGTAATTGATAGAGTTGGTCTCATAGCTACATGCCTTACGATGTGGAAAATAGTTTTTCAAAATCCAATATGGTCAGTACTTAGACATTTTTAGGGTTTAGGTATTAAACCTAGGGATTTTAGTACATAAATTTTGTAATTGATGTTCATTTCTGGTAAACATATAGTCATTTTTAGGTTTTTATGCCTTTTGGGTTGGTTCTTGACATTTATAGGAGTCTTAGGTTTGTCAAAATTGATGTTTAAAAACTACTCACTTTAAACTTGATCCAAATTGGTGTGATTGGGGTAGTATAGGTCATATTGATGACCCACACACATCAAATGACCACTTTGTGTTAATTTTCATTCAATTAGTAATGACAATAAGAAGTTATTTAAATTTTCATTGCTACTTGAATGGATTTTCTTTTGGCTTGTGTAATAAGAACAAGATTTGAATCTATACTAGATTTAAAAATAAAATGCTCCCAACAATCTAAATGTATTCATATATAAATAGATATCTACTTATTATGAGACAAATATCCCTCAAGTGCACAAGTTGTAGTGTATCATCATGAGACCAATCCATTAAGAATCACTCCTCCATTATTTCATCACAAATTTTCACACTAAATAAAATTTATAAAACTGACAGATGGTCAAACTCCTTATGTTCATTTTATATTCTATAACATCTTGTATTAATTGTTAGCCAAATTTTGGCTACCATTAGAGAGGTTAAAAAAAAAGTAAATCAAACCTCCACCTTGATTGATCACCTTGAAAATATTATTATAAGTCATGCTTATCATATATTAAGGTAAGTTTGACAAGTTTAAGGTAATGGTTCTTTCTAACATCATGCTTGTCTAGTCATGTTTATCCTAATTAAGTGGGTCCAAATAATGTTAAGGGTTTTTAAGGTATTTTTTTATGGAATTTAACACGTTTCAAGTCACTTCATGTCCTCTCATGGTTTGTAAAAGTACCTAAAAAGTGTTGAGCTCCCTTTTCTAACGGTATAAGCCTTTTCAAGTGTTTTTGCTCAGTATGTAATGTTAAAATAAGAGTATATGTAAGATTGGTATGTAAAGACTTGATGATGATTCTAAACATTTTTATACAACTGTAGAGGTATGGGAAACTCCACTAGTGTTATTTCTCAGGGTTTTCAAGCAAGAATATGGTCATTTTCATGTCAAAAGAGAGGTTTCTCAAAGGGGTTGTAGGTTTTTAGTATTGAATAACATTTACAAACACTTAAAAAACTCACTCAATCTTATTCAAGTATAAATTCATGCATTGGAGTGATTTTTAGGACCAAAAAAAGTCAAAACCTACTTATCTATGTTATCAACTTCCTTAGCAACTCCAAAGTAGTCAAATTTTTTCATTTAGTATACAGAGGAGACAGAGAGTTAGAAGGAATGATATTGGGGTTGATAAGGGTAATTATTACCTTCGCGTACATGGTCATAGTTACCAGATTGATGGCCCCTCCTTTATGAATAACCATTAAGATCTTAGATAGTTAGAATTTCCCTCTCCATCCACATAAGGTTAGTTTTGGATGGTTTCTTTACATCATTGAGTTTTAATGATATAAATGGTGGATGTAGGGGTTTCCCATGCATCTTCATATGACTTACACATTAATTTCCATCACTACTTGGCACGTGCCAAGAGGAGAGAGAGAGAAACCTTCACTGTGAATGAGTTACAGGCCTAGATGATAAGTCACATGCAAGGTTTTATCATTCTTGAGGATTTTATCACCCCAAGTGATCTTCAGGTAGATTTAAATAATTCCTCATTCCTCCTACTAACCTCTTTAGGTTATCTCTCAGCTGGTAGCCATCACTTTAGGTGGTATTTGAAACCATTCAGGGTCATATGCCTCTAATGAGGAGGGACAATCATGTAAGCAAGTGCACATATGGAATAGAGACTATGGAGAAGCCAACAATGGCTCAAGTATGTTCTCCTAGTGGGAATTGAACTCATACAAAGCATGAGGATAACATACATCAGGTACAAGTCATATAGGTTCATCACAAAGATACATGAGAGTGGGTTTGAACCTATTTGCAAGTCAAGATGGTCTCCATAGTCTTGTCTGATAGAAATATGGTTATAATGAACAATGAATGGGTTAATCAGGCATGTTTCATGATTCATATAATGTGAAGAAGAACATGAAGGTGAGGTTTATTTATTTTAATGATATTATTATTTAATCAAGTTCAATATAGGTAGAACATAGAAAAGGAGTCTTAAACATTATGGTAACTTATAGGGCTACCATAGGTCTAGGAGGAAGTAGCCTTGTTTATGATGTAGGATGGATTTACAAATGAATCCAAAGATAAGTGATAGGAATAATAGGGTGTTCACCAATAGTATAATCATTAAGAGACTAGGGTTGTCTAAATAATATTATTCCAATGATGTCCAACATTTAAAAGGTCCATGACATCACCTATAGGATTGAGTGTATGAAGGCTAAAACCTACAAGTTTGAGGTGTTTTGGATATTGGGTGGTACTAGGGAGGATTTATGGCATGATCAAGGAATAGGTAAAGTTTTAGAATGTTCCATTGGTGACTTAAAAAACAAATGTTGTATATGATTGAAGTCCTTTGAATTTTCATTGCTACTTGAATGGATTTTCTTCTGCCTTATGTAATAAGAACAAGATTTGAATCTATACTAGATTTAGAAATAAAATGCTCCCAATAATCTAAATATATTTTATATCTAAATAGATATCTAATTATTATGAGACTAATATCCCTCAAGTGCACAAGTTATAGTGTATCATCATGAGACCAATCCATTAGGAATCACTCTATTATTTCATCACAAATTTTCACACTAAATAAAATGTATAAAAATGGTAGATGGTCAAACTCCTTATGTTCATTTAATAAAATCATGTATTACTTTAGTCATATTAACACAAAAGTGGTCATTTGATGTGTGCAGGTCATCAATATAACCTACACTACCCCAATCACACCACTTTAGATCAATTTCAAAGTGAGTAGTTTTCAAACATAAATTTTGACAAACCTAAGACTCTTATAAATGCCAAGAATCAATTTGGAAGGCATAAAAACCTAAAATATGACTACAAGTTTACCAAAAATGGACATCAACTATTAAATTTGTGTACTAAAATCCCTAGGTTTAATACCTAGACCCTAAAAATGTCTAAGTACTGACCAAATTGGATTTTAAAAAATTAATTTCCATGTTGTAAGGTATGTATCTATGAAACCAACTCTATCAAATGCTAAGTGACCTTAATTTATTATGGATGATGAGGGACGAGGAGGAAGTGATTAGGAATGATAAGGGATAGTGAGGGTTAATGAGGGAGTAATCAGGGATGATGGAGTAACTAGAGATGACTAGGGACAGTGAGGTTCAATGAGGTAGTGATTAGAGATAATGAATAATGATGAGAGAGTGATTAGGGTTGACGAGGCATGAGTAAGAAGTGATTAGGGATGAAGGAGGGTGTCATGTCCCCTTTTTCGTGGACATTGACAGACTTGATGGTTAGCCTATTATACGACCTTCGTAGGCTAATACGATGGATAGAGGGTCATAATGGAGCTTGGCTTGACTTTGATTCACAGAATTTCTACATTTGGTTTTCATTCAGGTTATTTCAGATGCATTGGGCCTGAGCTCCTACTTTTTAGGGATATTTGATATGCAGTGGAGCACCTTTATTTTGGTATGGTCATGTGCGGAATCACTGCCTGATTCACCTGCTTCGATCGGTTTGAGGATCCGACGTATATTGAGGGAGATATTAATATTTGATTGATTTAATCAAATATTAATTATTTGGTCTCATTAATAATTAATAATTAATTATTAATTATTTGCTCTAATTTTAAATTAGAAACCCTAATGCTAATTTAAGAAAACCCTAATTAGGGCAAGCATATCTTTTGAGGGTATAAGGGTTTCACATGGAGGCCATTATGGATTATGCATAGATTATTGATATTGATTTTGAAGAAATTCTTCTGTGAAGACTGAGCCAAGGGTTCCAGGATTCCATTGCAATGGAGAATGTTCCCTCTTCATTGTGTGTGATTTAGAGGCTGTGAGATATCAGCTGATTTATTGCCAAATTGAGAGATAGCTTCATCCAGAAGTTATCACAGAGATACAGATCTGAGAGATAGCTTCATCCAGAAGTTATCACAGAATTCCAGGGTTGAGAGATAACTTCACACAGAATTTTATCATAGATCTTTCCAGGTATTTTCTTTATTTAGTTTTGATCCAATAAGTTATACAGAGATAGATCTTGTGTTAGAATCTATATTCGTGAGATCAGGTTGTTCAGCAATCAGGGGTTAAGAAGAGACAGGTTGGCAGCCGTACCACGTCCATACAAGTCCGTTCAGAGCTGTTCAGGAACCGACATCGGCCGAGAAAGGGCTTCTAGTGACCGACATCGGTCGACTGAAGACTGACGTCGGCAGAAAGCCGACTGATAGAGACCGACGTCGGTGAGATATCGACTGACGACGGCACCTGTGTGTCGACACAGAAAGGCCGAGACACTTCCAGATCTAGTTTTCATTGCCAGATTAGCAAAAGCCAGGGTTTTAAGACCAGGGTTTCAATATTCTTTATTTTGTATAACAGAGACTCAATTGTGTAATAGTCCAGAAGAACAAGTAATGAGATCTTTATTTGCTATTGAGAGATTATACTGTGATTTGTGTATGCTTATTTTGAATCTATTCTGCAAGTTTGTATCTATGATCAGAGCTTTATGAGTTTATATATTCCCTGTTTGAAGGGGATATTACAGTTGGTCAGAGCTTTTGTAGAAACAAAAAGAGGCCCTAAGTAAGGGACATCACAGTGGTATCAGAGCTTTGTGCAGATAAGAGAGGCCCTAAGTAAGGGACATCACAGTGGTATCAGAGCTTTTGTGCAGATAAAGGAGTCCCTAAGTAAGGGACATCACAGTGGTATCAGAGCTTTGTTTGTTATATATCAGAGTTGTGTAGAGACAAAAGGAGCCCCTAAGTAAGGGACATTACAGTGGTATCAGAGCTTAATTCTTGCCATCCTGTGGGGCACATCAGAACTAATGTCTTGCCATCCTGTTGGGTAGCTTGGGTATCAGTATGGCTTTAACAGTTGTCAAAGATTTGGAAGAAAGAATGCACAATGCGAAGAAGAAGCTAGATAATCCATTCCAGCAAGCAGATGACATTCTAAAAACTTTGGAGGAGTTAGAAATTTATTTAAGCAAGGTTGAGCAGTTAAATTCTTATGAGATGCAAACAGCGTTATCTCCAGCGTTTGATTCGTTGGTGAGGCCCCGATTATTGAGACATCATGATGAGGTGGTAAGACTTGCAACTCTCTCGTGTATTAGTGAAATCATGAGGATCATAGCTGGCTTTGATTTTAATGATGATCAGATTATGAGAGAGGTACTTTATGCCATGGTAAAAAGCATCGAAAAGTTGGATAACATTAGAGACCCTCATTTCTCAAGGAGGGCAAGGTTACTTGAAACATTTGCAAGGTATGGGTTTGAAAACATTATGATGTTAGTAGGTTGTATTGGTGAAATTCGCATGATGTTTAAAATATTTTGGAATATTTTAGATGAGTTTCATTCTAGCAATATATTGGCATCAATGCACTCTATTATGTTCACAATCTTGTTTGAGGAGGAGGATAAAATTTCCAAACTTTTGGCAGAAGATTTATGGTATGTCTGGACAAAAGGGAGAAATGTCTCACCTAGAGCTTGCATGTGGTTAAAGAATTTAATTAATAGGCCCAAGGATCGTAGTGCTTTCCCTATGACATGCAGCCACTTGCATGATGAGTTTGACAGTCATGCTGATCTAGTACAGGGAGATATTAACACATCTTCAGGTAATGATTTATCCGCATTATCTTCACAAGCAGGAGTAGTTGAGGATGTTGTGGATGAGCTTTGTCTTAAGGTGAGTTTAACTCAGGAGTTAGACAGTGAGGATGAGTCTGATGCTTGCATTCAGAGTGTGGAGGTGTACTCAGATGTTAGTATACTGAGTGTGGGTGATGAGTATGTTTCTATAGCTGCTTATGAGGAGCATGTGGTTGAGGCTCACACACATATTCAGGACTTGGGAGTACCTGATTCTGAGGAGTTTGGGATACCAGTGGAGTCGAGTCTCCAGATTGATTCTTCTCACACATTTGATAGTGTGGTACAGTTAGTTGTGCCACAATTATAGAGGGATCAGTTATGGGATGGATTAACACCATCTTTTGTAGATGGAATTTGCAGTTGCCAATTACACAGCCTACAGTATCGACACATCCAGGGTAGTTGTGATTTCAGAGATTGGTTGAGTTGTGTTCACCAATTTGATTATGGGTTCCTCTTTGTTTTACTTCTGATGATATTGCAGGTACTCACATTGATTCACAGCAGTGCAGAGCATAACTACATTTGGGATCCAGGTGGATCGAGTAGTTCATTGTTCCGAGATTGCTTGGGGACAAGCAATTTCTGGAGGGGCGGATTGTCATGTCCCCTTTTTCGTGGACATTGACAGACTTGATGGTTAGCCTATTATACGACCTTCGTAGGCTAATACGATGGATAGAGGGTCATAATGGAGCTTGGCTTGACTTTGATTCACAGAATTTCTACATTTGGTTTTCATTCAGGTTATTTCAGATGCATTGGGCCTGAGCTCCTACTTTTTAGGGATATTTGATATACAGTGGAGCACCTTTATTTTGGTATGGTCATGTGCGGAATCACTCCCTGATTCACCTGGTTCGATCGGTTTGAGGATCCGACGTATATTGAGGGAGATATTAATATTTGATTGATTTAATCAAATATTAATTATTTGGTCTCATTAATAATTAATTATTAATTATTTGCTCTAATTTTAAATTAGAAACCCTAATGCTAATTTAAGAAAACCCTAATTAGGGCAAGCATATCTTTTGAGGGTATAGGGGTTTCACATGGAGGCCATTATGGATTATGCATAGATTATTGATATTGATTTTGAAGAAATTCTTCTGTGAAGACTGAGCCAAGGGTTCTAGGATTCCATTGCAGTGGAGAACGTTCCCTCTTCATTTTGTGTGATTTAGAGGCTGTGAGATATTAGCTGATTATTGCCAAATTGAGAGATAGCTTCATCCAGAAGTTATCACAGAGATACAGATCTGAGAGATAGCTTCATCCAGAAGTTATCACAGAATTCCAGGGTTGAGAGATAACTTCACACAGAAGTTTATCACAGAGCTTTCCAAGTATTTTCTTTATTTAGTTTTGATCCAATAAGTTATACAGAGATAGATCTTGTGTTAGAATCTATATTCGTGAGATCAGGCTGTTCAGCAATCAGGGGTTAAGAAGAGACAGGTTGGCGGCCGTACCACGTCCGTACAGGTCCGTTCAGAGCTGTTCAGGCATCGACATCGGCCGAGAAAGGGCTTCTAGTGACCGACATCGGTCGACTGAAGACCGACGTCGGTAGAAAGCCGACCGACAAAGACCGACATTGGCGAGATATCGACTGACGACGGCGCCTGTGTGTCGACACAGAAAGGCCGAGACACTTCCAGATCTAGTTTTCATTGCCAGATTAGCAAAAGCCAGGGTTTTAAGACCAGGGTTTTAATATTCTTTATTTTGTATAACAGAGACTCAATTGTGTAATTGTCCAGAAGAACAAGTAATGAGATCTTTATTTGCTATTGAGAGATTATACTGTGATTTGTGTATGCTTATTTTGAATCTAATCTGCAAGTTTGTATCTGTGATCAGAGCTTTATGAGTTTATATATTCCCTGTTTGAAGGGGATATTACAGTTGGTCAGAGCTTTTGTAGAAACAAAAAGAGGCCCTAAGTAAGGGACATCACAGTGGTATCAGAGCTTTGTGTAGATAAGAGAGGCCCTAAGTAAGGGACATCACAGTGGTATCAGAGCTTTTGTGCAGATAAAGGAGCCCCTAAGTAAGGGACATCACAGTGGTATCAGAGCTTTGTTTGTTATATATCAGAGTTGTGTAGAGACAAAAGGAGCCCCTAAGTAAGGGACATTACAGTGGTATCAAAGCTTAATTCTTGCCATCCTGTGGGGCACATCAGAACTAATGTCTTGCCATCCTGTTGGGTAGCTTGGGTATCAGTATGGCTTTAACAGATGTCAAAGATTTGGAAGAAAGAGTGCACAATGCGAAGAAGAAGCTAGATAATCCATTCCAGCAAGCAGATGACATTATAAAAACTTTGGAGGAGTTAGAAATTTATTTAAGCAAGGTTGAGCAGTTAAATTCTTATGAGATGTAAACAGCGTTATCTCCAGCATTTGATTCGTTGGTGAAGCCCCGATTATTGAGACATCATGATGAGGTGGTAAGACTTGCAACTCTCTCGTGTATTAGTGAAATCATGAGGATCATAGCTGGCTTTGATTTTAATGATGATTAGATTATGAGAGAGGTACTTTATGCCATGGTAAAAAGCTTCGAAAAGCTGGATAACATTAGAGACCCTCATTTCTCAAGGAGGGCAAGGTTACTTGAAACATTTGCAAGGTATGGGTTTGAAAACATTATGATGTTAGTAGGTTGTATTAGTGAAATTCGCATGATGTTTAAAATATTTTGAAATATTTTAGATGAGTTTCATTCTAGCAATATATTGGCATCAATGCACTCTATTATGTTCACAATCTTGTTTGAGGAGGAGGATAAAATTTCCAAAGGCAGAAGATTTATGGTATGTCTGGACAAAAGGGAGAAATGTCTCACCTAGAGCTTGCATGTGGTTAAAGAATTTAATTAATAGGCCCAAGGATCGTAGTGCTTTCCCTATGACATGCAGCCACTTGCATGATGAGTTTGACAGTCATGCTGATCTAGTACAAGGAGATATTAACACATCTTCAGGTAATGATTTATCCGCATTATCTTCACAAGCAGGAGTAGTTGAGGATGTTGTCGATGAGCTTTGTCTTAAGGTGAGTTTAACTTAGGAGTTAGACAGTGAGGATGAGTCTGATGCTTGCATTCAGAGTGTGGAGGTGTACTCAGATGTTAGTACACTGAGTGTGGGTGATGAGTATGTTTCTATAGCTGCTTATGAGGAGCATGTGGTTGAGGCTCACACACATATTTAGGACTTGGGAGTACTTGATTCTGAGGAGTTTGGGATACCAGTGGAGTCGAGTCTCCAGATTGATTCTTCTCACACATTTGATAGTGTGGTACAGTTAGTTGTGCCACAATTATAGAGGGATCAATTATGGGATGGATTAACACCATCTTTTGTAGATGGAATTTGCAGTTGCCAATTACACAGCCTACAGTATCGACACATCCAGGGTAGTTGTGATTTCAGAGATTGGTTGAGTTGTGTTCACCAATTTGATTATGGGTTCCTCTTTGTTTTACTTCTGATGATATTGCAGGTACTCACATTGATTCACATCAGTGCAGAGCATAACTACATTTGGGATCCAGGTGGATCGAGTAGTTCATTGTTCTAAGATTGCTTGGGGACAAGCAATTTCTGGAGGGGCGGATTGTCATGTCCCCCTTTTCATGGACATTGATAGACTTGATGGTTAGCCTATTATACGACCTTCGTAGGCTAATACGATGGATAGAGGGTCATAATGGAGCTTGGCTTGACTTTGATTCACAGAATTTCTACATTTGGTTTTCATTCAGGTTATTTCAGATGCATTGGGCCTGAGCTCCTACTTTTTAGGGATATTTGATATGCAGTGGAGCACCTTTATTTTGGTATGGTCATGTGTGGAATCACTCCCTGATTCACCTGGTTCGATCGGTTTGAGGATCCGACGTATATTGAGGGAGATATTAATATTTGATTGATTTAATCAAATATTAATTATTTGGTCTCATTAATAATTAATTATTAATTATTAATTATTTGCTCTAATTTTAAATTAGAAACCCTAATGCTAATTTAAGAAAACCCTAATTAGGGCAAGCATATCTTTTGAGGGTATAAGGGTTTCACATGGAGGCCATTATGGATTATGCATAGATTATTGATATTGATTTTGAAGAAATTCTTCTGTGAAGACTGAGCCAAGGGTTCCAGGATTCCATTGTAGTGGAGAATGTTCCCTCTTCATTGTGTGTGATTTAGAGGCTGTGAGATATCAGCTGATTTATTGCCAAATTGAGAGATAGCTTCATCCAGAAGTTATCACAGAGATACAGATCTGAGAGATAGCTTCATCCAGAAGTTATCACAGAATTCCAGGGTTGAGAGATAACTTCACACAGAAGTTTATCACAGAGCTTTCCAGGTATTTCTTTATTTAGTTTTGATCCAATAAGTTATACAGAGATAGATCTTGTGTTAGAATCTATATTCGTGAGATCAGGCTGTTCAGCAATCAGGGGTTAAGAAGAGACAGGTTGGCGGCCGTACCACATCCGTACAGGTCCGTTCAGAGCTGTTCAGGCATCAACATCGGCCGAGAAAGGGCTTCCAGTGACCGACATCGGTCGACTGAAGACTGATGTCGGTAGAAAGCCGACCGACAGAGACCGACGTCGGTGAGATATCGACCGACGACGGCGCCTGTGTGTTGACACAGAAAGGCTGAGACACTTCCAGATCCAATTTTCATTACCAGATTAGCAAAAGCTAGGGTTTTAAGACCAAGATTTTAATATTCTTTATTTTGTATAACAGAGACTCAATTGTGTAATCGTCCAAAAGAAAAAGTAATGAGATCTTTATTTGCTATTGAGAGATTATACTGTGATTTGTGTATGCTTATTTTGAATCTATTCTGCAAGTTTGTATCTGTGATCAGAGCTTTATGAGTTTATATATTCCCTATTTGAAGGGGATATTACAGTTGGTCAGAGCTTTTGTAGAAACAAAAAGAGGCCCTAAGTAAGGGACATCACAGAGGGCTGATGAACAAGTGAAATTAACATAAAGTGGTCATTTTATGTGTGTATATCATCAATGTGAGCTATGCTACCCCAATCACACTAATTTGCATCAATTTCAAAGTGAGTGGTTTACAAACTTCAATTTTGACAAACCTAAGGCTCTTAGAAATGTCAAGAATCAGTCTAGAAAGCACAAAAACCTAAAAAATGACTATATGTTTTCCAAAAATGGACATCAATTGCAAAAATTATGTCCTAAAATCCTTAGGTTTAATACTTAGACTTTGAAAATGCCTAAGTACTACCCTGATTTAATTTTTAAAAACTATTTTCCACATCGCAAGGTATGAAGCTATGAGACTAATTATATTAGATGTTAAGTGACCCTAATTTATTATATTTACTAAAATAAATTTAAAGTATAAGTTTATAAAATAATAGATGTTGAGTAGTAAATATAATCTTCTGGCCATAATTGCCTTCATGTACAACTCCCACATGATTTTATGTGCAAAATAATAGGAATGCAATCACATTATAAATAATGTGATCATGTTACTTGTTAACCAACATTCACTCAATTTTTTCAAGTGTGTAAAATAATAGTAACATGACCACATTTTTATTTTAAAATAACATGATCATGTTATGGCTCGATAATTACTGAGCCATAATTTAAATAGCATGATCACGTTAATTAAATAGCATGATTATGTTATTTATTAACATGATCATGTTACGTAACATGTCCAAAAAATTATATACCAACTCTATGCACTTATCCCATACTCTGAACAATATGATCTTTCATCACTGATATAGAAATGGTACTCCCTTAATATTTTTCGTTGTTGCTTTTTACTATTAGGTGCATGCATGAATGCTATATGCATTGTTAGGACCTGGGCTCACAAAGCTCTGACACCACTTGTCAGAATTAAGAGCCCACTTGATTACCTTTGTATAAGCAACTAAACACAAAATTTAACTAGAAGTAAAGAGTAACTAGAATTTAGAAATAGCACAGAATATAAGAGACAATACCCAATTGTATTAATACTCTTCCAGAAGAAAATACAATAAAGAGATCACACTCTTCCCACACCTCTTGGGCGTACCAATAATCTTCCCTCAAGAGTTCTCTCTCTCAATTACAAACACAATCAACTCAATAACCGAGTTGGTGTTTCAACCATTCAGTATCAATACTGCCAGTACCACCGAGTATACACACATAGTCCAAGTCTGAGTACACCAAGTATTCTAAGTAGATCTCACCTGATCTTGCTACTTATTGTGTTGCTGATCTCCTTGATCTTGCACACCTACAAATCAACCTAGTTTTGCACACCTGCAAACCTAGATCTCACACACACACACACACACACCTACAGATCAACCAACCTTACTTACCATGTAGATCTCACCTGATCTTGCTATACCGCAGATCAACTGGCCTTACACACCTGTTGACCTAGATCTTACACACCTGGAAGAACCCTTGTCCTTACCTCACCAAGTCCTTATGATTCTCCCTTAGATAGAACCCTTCTAATTCTAGAGAACCCTTGTGATTCTACAGAACCCTTGTGATTCTACAAACTACAATACAACCCATGAGTCTATTAAATAGATACCATACAAATAATAATTAGACTTTCTAATTAAAATAATTAGAAACGCAACTTCAAGACTAAAATTAGTCTTTTCCATGCAAACTAACTGTCTGTCTAAAATTAGACCAGTTCTGGAGACGCATGCAAATGCGTGCACACACAGGCTACTGATGTTGGTACCTATCTGACTGATGTCGATTGACCCATAACTGACGTCAGTTATTGTGAACACTAAAGATGACTGACATTGGTTGATCAGACCAACGTCAGTTGCTCTGTAACTAAGCAACCTCCTCCATTTGCATCAGTGAAGCTTTTAGCTCCACAACCTAACAATCTCCCACTTGGAGATAAATAGTTGCACCTGTACCTATACTTGTACATCATCTAATTTTGTTTCCTAGCTTGTATCCCTCTTCAAGCTTAATCTTGAATACCAACCACCACACATCATGTGGTGCTACGCCTGTCATCTAAGTAACTTGCCACATTAGAATCTACATACCCATGTAGAGAAGTGTTTGACCCTGCATCACATCTTAACTTGTTACTGGTCCCTCTCAGATACCTGAGAATCCATTAAACTAATTTCCAGTGCTTCTTTCCCAAATTGGCCATGAAATCACTGACAACACCCATTACTTGGGCAATATCAGGTCTAGTACACATGTACTTAACCTCATCATGTGAATTGGGACATTGTTCTGTGAACTGTCCATCCATAGGTGTGTTAATTGGTTCTACATCCTGCATATTGAACCTTGCCACTACCTTATTCACACAATCATCTGGAGACAAAATCAACCTGTGATCTTCCCTATCTCTATAAAAACTCATGCCAAAGATTTTCACTCCTCCTAAATCCTTCTTGGCACACCTCTGAACTAACTTTACCTTTAGCTCAGCAAAACCCTGCATGTGTGACCCCACTACATACAGTAACAAGATAATGTCGCGACCATTATCCAACCTAGTAAAGTAAACACAATGGTCACATTGACATTGACTAAAGCCATGCTTTGTCATACACCCATCAAACTTGTACCACTATCTTGGAGCTTGCTCAAGACCATATAACCTGGCCTTCTGTCTCATGTGTCCATTCTCTCCTTTCTTTAACCTAGGAATCCATTCATCTTTCAGTGCTTTCTTTCTAGCTGGCAACTCTACCAAATCTCCCATTTGGTTCTCTTTCAAATAATTCATGCCATCCTCCCACTATTTCTTGGATTTTACATGCTCTATAGTGAGCAACAAGTAGTATAAAGAAGGTGAATAACAAATTTGAGGCTTACTTAACCTTTCAGTCCTCCACATGGGCATTTGAGACTCCTTGACAGCTTGTTGTCTGCCCAAAATATATTTTTTGGTCCACCCTAGTTTGCACCCAATTGATTTCAAATCCTCCTGATCACCGATGCCAGTTCCCTAACTGACGTCAATGTCCACTTGGTCGCCAATGTCAGTTCCCTGACTGACGTCGGTATCCACCTGCCTGACACCACTAACTCTGGTCTGCACATGATCGACATCGATACCTGCCTGTTTGACATCAGTTCCACCTGACTGACGTCGGTAATTGTGTTTTCATGTGAGTGATTAATTTTTACCCATGAGCTTACTTTGAATCAAAACCCTCTCCAAACTGCCCTGCTCAAAGTTATTCAGCCCCTTGAGCTGATCTCTGTTTGTCATCTCCTCCATGAAAACCAAGGCTTTCCAGTTCTTAAGTTTGTCAAAGACATTTGACTTCCTCTTAAGAACATGCATTCCCTTTTCACTCATGTGACCAAGCCTATAAAGCCACATCTTTGCAATAGAAGGAGAATCAGTAATACAAGTAGATAGATAAAGAGTACCTACTTTCTTACCACATGTTAATTCAAGTGCATCTGCTATGAGAGTTACTGTGCATCCCTCATCACCCAACTTTCCTATAGAAATTAGACTTCTCTTCAGGACTGGGACCTACATGACCTTCTCCAACACCCATGTGTTGCCTGTCTGCAATTTCAGCCGCACTTTTCCTTGCCAACAATTTGACAAGGCTCACCAACCCCTAAATAAATCTTTCCAAAGTCTCCCTGGACATAATCATGGAAAAATACTCTATTTGGGGCTGCATGGAAAGAGGCAATAAAATCTATAATCCAAGATTCTAATTTATCCAAGGAACATACAAGAGCATCCTGTGCAACAATCCCTGCAATATCTGCTTCTTCATTTCCTTCATGCTGATCTTCTACCAACCATCAATCTTTCTTTACTTGCTCTTTCTTTTTGTAATTCCATAATTGAGAATTATTGCTTTTGAATTCCTCCATTCTTAGTGTACTTTATTTTTCCATTGCTATACTCCCACTCAATCAGAAACCCATGAGAGTGACCTGTAATCAACAAACACTTAACACGCTTTATCGCTTGTTAGTTGAAACTCGCTCTGAGAACCTACAACCTAGCTCTGATGAACTCGCACCCTGGCTCTGATACCAACTATTAGGACCTGGGCTCACAAAGCTCTGACACCACTTGTCAAAATTAAGAGCACACTTGATTACCTTTGTATAAGCAACTAAACACAAAATTTAACTAGAAGTGAAGAGTAACTAGAATTCAGAAATAGCACAGAATATGAGAGACAATACCCAATTGTATTAATACACTTCCAGAAGAAAATACAATAAAGAGATCACACTCTTCTCACACCTTTTGGGTGTACCAGTAATCTTCCCTCAAGAGTTCTCTCTCTCAATTACAAACACAATCAACTCAATAACCGAGTTGGTGTTTTAACCATTCAGTATCAATACTGCCAGTACCACCGAGTATACACACATACTCCAAATCTGAGTACACCACGTATTCCAAGTAGATCTCACCTAATCTTGCTACCTATTGTGTTGCTAATCTCCTTGATCTTGCACACCTGTAAACCTAGATCTCGCACACACACACACCTACAGATCAACCGACCTTACTTACCATGTAGATCTCACCTGATCTTGCTATATCGCAGATCAACCTGGCCTTGCACACCTGTTTACCTAGATCTTACACACCCGAAAGAACCCTTGTCCTTGCCTCACCAAGTCCTTATGATTCTCCCTTGGATAGAACCCTTGTGATTCTACAGAACCCTTATGATTCTATAAATTACAATATAGCCCATGAGTCTATTAAATAGATCCCATACAAAAAATAATTAGACTTTCTAATTACAATAATTAGAAATGTAGCTTTAAGACTAAAATTAGTCTTTTCCATGCAAACTAACTATCTATCTAAAACTAGACCATTTCTAGAGATGCATGCACACACAGGCTGCCGACATCGGTACCTGTCTGACCGATGTCAGCCAACCCATAACCAACATCGATTACTATGAACACTGAAGATGACTGACATCAATTGATCAGAATGACGTTGGTTTCTCTACAACTCAGTAACCTCTTCCATTTGCATCAGTGAAGCTTTTAGCTCCACAACGTAACATGCATGAATATAGAAACTTATGATGAATTGTAATACTGGGATTGAACTTCCATTTTAGATTTGAATGTGTAATTCTCAACAAAATAAACTACTAAAACAATTGAACCAAGTGGGAATGTAAACATGCTTATCTTAAAATGTGTATCCAACCACCTAGCCCTGTGTGTGTGCCTTGCATACTCATAAACAATCTTCTCCCTAAATTTGACCAAAAATTTGGAAACAAGTATCATTTTTGTAACAAGCTCACACCTTTTAGAATCTTTGCCATTTTTTACTTAATTAGTCATTGATTTATATTTGATCAAACCAACTAATTCCTATCCAATTACACTTGTAATCTCCTCATGGATACATTTTTTTAATTTGAAAATCCACCACAAATACTATAATTTTCATTTAAAAATGATTTGCTGTAAAATAATTGTCCATCTAGTCTTTTGCAAAAGATAGTTGGAATAAATTCCCTAGCTAATTTTGGTGGCAATTCAATGCCACACTCCTGAGAAAATATTTTTAGTGTGCAAATTACAATGAGTATGGAAAAAAACATCATAGTGCACTAAAAATTCAACATGTTGCCTACAACAAGTGGTGCGTGTGTGATTTATTTTAACATAAAAAGGTTTTTCCATCTCAAAATATCTTTGACAAATATAAATTTATGGATGTTTTTCCAAAAAATTAGAGTACAATTGTGTTTTACATATCCAATAAATGTTTTAGATGCATTTCATGGTTACGAGAACCAATTCTTCTTTTCAAAACATCTCATATTGTCTTTCTAAAATTGAGCAAGTAACTCTTTGAGAGTATTGGTTATAGCTTTGTCCTTTCATGGAAGTCTACCAGAGAATGCCCATAGCTCATTGGTATTAGGTTCATTAAGTCTTTCATGTCTTTCAATCACTTTCATTATTATTTTTCTATTCATCTTAAGTGTCTGGCTTGATTTTGAAACCATTCATTTTTTCCCTATTTTGTCACTTATTACACAAGTTGTAAGTATATGCCAGGTAGTATTACAATCTTTGGTGCATGATTTTGAGCTTACAATATGATATGCATCATGTATATTTTCAATAATTTCATTATTTTCATCATCCATGCTAGATGTTCTTAGTCCTAATGTGTACATTATAGGTCTCATCTTAATCAATTTTATCAATGAAACAAATAATTGACATCTTTGACTATCATACTCCAAATTATGAAAGAAAGTATCCCAAATTTGTTGAGTCAGTCTTCTTGAATAGTAATCAGATACGTTGTTATGCATTGGTTCTTAAATATTTTCATTGAATTCAATTAAGTACTTGTCTTTTCTACACCCAATTCTTATAGGTGTTGGTAATGGTGGAATTTGTTGAGAGTGTGTTTCAAAATCATTATTACTTTCATTGTTTAGAGGTGGGATGACAATTTATTCATTATTAATTTATACATTATATGTTTCCATGAAATTTTCTTGATGGTTAATTTCATCATTATTTGTTTGCATCAAATTTTCTTCATTCATGGGGGGTGAAGCATCATACATAGACTCATCATCAACAAAATAAAAAAACTTGGAACTTTGAATGTCAACTTCCAACATTAATTAATTCATTATTTTCAATTTCATTATTATTCATTTTATTATGCTTAATTTTAACATTATTTAACTAATTATGGTCAATTTCATCTCTATTTAATTCATTATTGTTAATTGGCTCATTATCTTTGGCATTTGGTTCATCAGGATTAGGGTTTCTACCTTGTCTACCTTGAAGTTTTCGTATTCGTAGATTTTGTTTCTCTCTGAAATCTTCTAATTCCTCTAGTTTTTTTTTCTTCAACGTATTCCTCTTCCTCTTAGAACATGATTTGACACCCATTAGAAGGGATAATTGACAACTTTTCAAAGGTGGGGTCAAGTACACAAGTACCAAAAATATCATAGAAGTATGCAGAGAATGTTTATGGGGACATAATTATCAATTTGGGTGAAAAATAATCATTGATAAGTTAGATTAGTCTAAAATAGGCATACAAATATTGTGGTATGTGTTGTATAAGGTTTTTCCCCATCCGATGCATTGAAAAGCTTATATTGACAATAATGTGATCGTGTTATGTAATAACGTGATTACATTATTGTCAATATAAGCTTTGGGGTTAGTAATTAGCAATGAGAATTGAGTGTTGCCTATGTTAAGAATAACATGATTCTATTAGTAAATAACATGATCACATTATAATTAATATAGATAAAGGATTATGTATTAGGGATAAAGGCATTAGTGCATAGGGTTTATGGATTATGGATTACAATTTATGTTTTAGGGATTAGGGATTAAAAATTATGTTTTAGGGTTTAGGGATTAGAGATTAGTGCATGTAGGGTTTGGGTTTAAAGGTGTATATAAGGTATAATCACTCTATGTCATGTGTGAACCTAATTTTTACTACAAAGGATGTTAATTGGGACTAAATCGATTAGTAAATAAGGAAAGATTTTGGTTTAAAATTTAGGGTATAGTGTTTAGGGCTTAGGTTTAGGGTACACAGGGTCAATCATAAAAATAATTCTTAGTCTAAGTGATGCTAATTTGGGCTAAAAATATTGGTTCAACATTTAAATAATTTATATTTATGGTTTAGAGTTTAGGGATTAGGAACTTTAAACATTAGGACTTGGGGTATAGGTTTTAGGGTATATACTTGGTACAATAATGATGGCAATTAGGGTAAATTGAAGTTGATCAACCCCAAAATCACATTTTATATTCTAGTAATTAGGCTGAAGGGGCTCAAAATAGCCCCATTTTACTTCAAATGCATAGCTAGATTGGTACTCCAAAGGCTAAGTTTTGGCCATAGGTTTAAAAAATGCATTTTATGACATCTCATGATAAAATCAACTATATTATAAGGCATGTACATTTATGGCATGTAGTGGGCATTAGGGCATAGGGCTTACAATTTATGTTTTAAGGATTAGGGATTAGGGTACGGGGTTTAGGTTTAAGGACCTAAATATAATTTATCTAATCACTTTATTCCATGTTCAAACCTAATTCTTACTATAAAGGATGTTAAGTGGGACTAAATTGATTAGTAAATAGGGAAATCTTGTGGTTTACAATTTAGGGTACATAGTATTTAGGGTTTATGGTTTATGGTTTAGGTTTTAATGTATATATGGTTTAGGGTACACATGGTCAATCACAAAGATAATTGAGGACAATTTGAATCAATTGGACCCATTTGTGACTATAAAATGTGTTTTTGGGTTGTCATTATACCCTAGATATCATTGTGCAGCTTGAGTGAATTAGTCAAATGGGGCAATTAGTCATGTGATTTAGGCCAAACGGAGCTCTATGAACTTAATTCTTAGTCTAAATGATGTTAATTTAGGATAAAATGATTGGTTCAAGGTTTAAAGAGTTTATATTTATGGTTTAGAGTTTAGGGATTAAGAACTTTAAAGATTAGCACTTAAGGTATAGGTTTTAGGGTATATAAGGTATAATCATGTAAGAAATTAGGGTAAATTTGAGAGCCTTGAACATATATATGTGAGTAAATAATGTGAATTTGAGATCACTTATCCCCCACATCATCACATATTGAGCCTACGAAGTCAATTATGGTAATGAGTGATGCAATTTTAACCAAGTGCATCCCTATTCAAACCTAATTCTTACTCTCTCTCTCTCTCTCTCTCTCTATATATATATATATATATATATATATATATATATATATATATATATAAGAGATGTTAATTAGGGATATATTTATTGGTTTAGGGTCTATAATTTAAAGGGTTTGGGGCTTATGGCTTAGGGTTTAATGTAAATTATTTCAAGGTTTAGAGTTAAAGTTAAATGGTACATGGTTTAGGATTTAAAATATTGGATATAGGGTCTAATCACAAAGGTAATTGAAGAACATTTGAGCTACTTGTTTACCTATTTATGACTTTATTACCTTCATGTTTGAATTTATGATAAAATTAGGGTTAATTATGCCATGTACATGTTGCATACATGTTATAGAATCGATTGATCCATAAATACAGTTTAGGGGCTCAATTTTGCCCAGATCACAAAAGGAATTTCACAAATTGACTAATTTGATCAATTCATGATAGAAGATCAATCTTTTTATTTTGACCCAAATCATATATTTCTATTGAAGGGGTTCGAATTGGCCTCAAATGCCTCCTTGATTAAAAGAATAAACTAGTTCCTCCTATTTGGTTAATTAGGTTGAAGGGGCTTCAAAATAGCCCCAATTTACTTTAGATGCATAGCTAGATTGGTACTCCAAAGGCTAAGTTTTGGCCATAGGTATAAAAAGTGCATTTTATGAGATCTTGTGATAAAATCAGTTATATCTTAAGGCATGTATGTTTATGGCATGTAGTGGCATTAAGGCATAGGGTTTGGGTTTATGAACTTTTATATTAATGTCTAATTGCTTTATGGCATGTTCAAACCTACTTTTTACTATAAAGGATGTTAATTGGGACTAAATTTAAATTAGTAAATAGGGAAAGTTTATGGTTTACAATTTAGGGTATAGTGTTTAGGGTTTATGGTTTATGGCTTCTAGGTTTTAATGTATATACATGGTTTAGGGTATACATGGTCAATCACAAAGATAATTGAGGATGATTTGAATCACTTTGGACCCATTTGTGACTATAAAATGTGTTTTTGGGTTGTCAATATATCATGGATGTCATCATGTAGATTGAGTGGATTAGTCAAATGGGGCAATCAATCATGTGGTTTAGGCCAAATTGAGCCTTGTGAACTTAATTATTAGTCTAAATGATGTTAATTTGGGCTAAATTAATTGGTTCAAGTTTTAAAGAGTTTATATTTATGGTTTAGAGTTTAGGGATTAGGAATTTTAGGGATTAGGGTTTAGGTTATAGGTTTTAGGGTATATAAGGAACAATCATGATGGTGAATGGGGAAATTTTGAGCTCCTTGAACTTATATCTATGATTAAAAAATGTGAATTTAGGATCAATTATCCCCCACATCATCACAAATTGAGCCTATGAAGTCAATTGTGGTAATAAATGATGTAATTTTAACTAAGTTCATCTTTGTGAACCTAATTATTACTATATATACAGGATGTTAATTGGGGATAAATTGATCCCAACGACCTATTGAGCCTCATTGTAAGTATTTTCATCCATATGATACCAATTGGGGATCCAAGTGCTCACCATATTAAAAAAATCAGTAATTTTTCAATTTGATATGCAATTCAATCCAAAGGAGTTGTGTGCAAGGAATTACATTCATATATAATGAAAAATGGGGATTACTTAGCCCTAATTGCATACCATATTAAACCAATCAAGTATTCAGTTCTAGATGATACATAATTGGGGCCAATCAAGGCTTGCCCAAGTAATTATGTCAACATGGTTTTAATTAGAGCCCTAATTACACACCTTATTTAAATAATCAAGCGTTTAATTTAGTCTGATATGAAATCATGACCAATTGAACCCTTTGTAAGGAATTACATCCATCTAATAATAATTGGGATTTGATTGTGTACCAAATTCAAATAATAATATTTGGTTCAATATGATATGAAATTTAGTCCAAACAAGCCTTGTGTAATAAATTTCATCCTTCTACTATGAACAGGGGAATCTATAGGTCCTAAATACATAACATATTGAATCAACCAAGTATTTAGTTTAGTTGAATATACAATTATGGCCAACTAAGGCTCATACAATTAACTAAATACATCTAATGTCAATTACAACTTCGTTGGCCCTGATTGTAAACTATATCCAACTAATCATGTATTTGTTTTTATCTTATACATAATTGGGTCCAATTGAGCCCCATTAAAGTAATTTTGTCTATATAATTTTGTTTGGGTTCCATTATCCCTGATTGCACACCATATTGAACCAATTGAGTGTTTAGGTTCAATATGATATGCAATTGGGGCCACTCAATCCCCAAGCAAGGAATTACATCTATCTAATGTCATTTGGGGCTCTAATTACACCATGTTAAATCAATTGATATTTTCTCAATACTATACACAATTTGGGACAACCAAGTCCTATGTATTAACTTCTTCCACCTAGAATATCAATCTAAGCATTTTTCACTCCATGCAAGGAATTGTGTCCATCTAATGTCCATTGTGAATATTTTTCCTTAACTACACATCATATTTAACCAAATGAGTATTTTATTTAGTATAATCTATAATTAAGAGTAATTTGTCCTTATGCAAGAAATTCCTTCAATATAATGTCAATTAGGGCTTTGATAATATACCATATTAAACGAATTGAATATTTAGTTCAATCTAATACACAATCAGGGTTAAATGAGCCCTAAGAAAGGAATTATGTCAATATGATGTCATTTGGGTCTATAATTGCATACCATATTATAAAAAACCAAGTATTTAGTTTAATTTGATACGTAATTGGGGCCAACCAAGCTTCGTCTAAGGAAATATGTCCATCTAATGTCAATTTGGGATATATTGGCCCAATTGCACACCATATTGGGATCAAAGATTTAACAAATTGATTCATAATTTAATACATCTCCATTTATCATTCAATGCTATCAATTCTTGACAAGAACATTGGTCCCAAACAATAATCTTAATCAACCAATATTTGGTCTTAAGACTACTAGGTCTTATGGCTCCTATTTGGGTTTTAGGGTGTTGATAATATATAACACAATCATGTTAATAATGTAGTTAATAATGAGGTTCATTATTAATGTGATCACATTATTAACATGATCGTGGTATTTGAATTTGAATTCAATTCCCGTGCCTTTGGTCTCGAGAATGGCTTGGATTCCTAAGCCAAAGGCTTGGACTGTCAATGTACAATTGAGTTTTGCAAGGTATGAAAATAAACAACAAATTTCAACTTTTATTTCCAAATACACTAAGAATTTCAACGTAAAAATTCAAAAACTTGATACCATCGTGACGAGCATGCTTTCCCCTTTTTAAAAATATGATTTTTATAATTTTTGGACTAATTTAAAGTTTCAAACTATGCTAACTTTTAACTATGCCTTTTTTGAGGCCATTATATGCCATAAAAATACTTGCCTATACATATTCATGTAATTTGTCTTTTGTTGATCCAAGTGAAAAAGGTTATATGGTAACCAACTAGGCCTAATTATATACACATTAAAAAAAAAATCATTTTTATTTTTTTTGAGGTAGCTAGGCATGTCACACAGATGGTTGTCCATTTTTTTTTCAGTTTTTAGGATCTATTTACTTGCAAAATTTATTAAAAAAAAGTATTCATTGAAACAATATAAAAAATATAGGTGACCTACTAGAAGATCTCATATAAATTTTACCAAAGGATTTCAAGTAATATTAAATATTGTTCAAAAAATGGTGCACAATACGACCGTCTATCTACTATATTTTTTGAAAAAAAGGATCTCCTATTCAAATTTTAGATGTTTGGCCTAGTTATACTTAACCATTAAAAAAAAAAATAGTGTTTCAGAAATTAGACTCAAAATGATACATTTCATGTTCTTATACCATCTTCAAATTTGAAGTGTAGATATCTCAAATTATCTACAGAAGTTTAGATTTTTGAAATTTCAAAAAAATCATGTCCATGGGTATGCCACTTTTTGTCCCTCAACTTTGTGCACATACCCATTATTTAGTCTCAAGTATAGGCCCCAAACTTGACATCCATACAATAGTGTGGGAGTAACTAATGTATAGAAAAGTTGAATATTTATGTAGATATCTTGAAATTGGAGTTGAAAACAATATCTTTCCAAGGTAAAATCCGGTCCAAAAAAAATTCAACTAAAATTAAACGAGCGCACTTTGTTGACTTATTTATGTTATGAATAGTGAATATGATCTCATGGTCAATAAAGAGTGTCAGTTATATAAGTTTTACTCTAAATTATAATTAAAATTTGAAGACAAATAAATGAAAATTTAAGTAAATCATTTGTTTACTTTTTCTTATTATGAACCATTTATACAAAACTGTCCTAAAAGTTTAACGCCAAAACCACATTCGACCACAATATTTTAACCTCTTTTTTTAATTCGTTGAGTTTCCTAAACCAATAATGTTCAAGGCACATTACATACACATATTTATTAATATATTTCAAGTTATAGCATTGATCACCAGGGGGCTCCTATTAAGACCATAATGTTCTTCCAATGTGTATTACCACTTACACATTCAAGTTACACTCATATAAGAGTAAGGAGGTCTATCACTCAAAACTTATCTAATAAATACTTAATATAAGTCAATTTTCATCATTTTTGCATACTTAATAAAATGGGTTTCCTTTCTCTTAAGAGTGTTATTGAGTTTGTAAGTGAAACTAACAATCTTCAATTGATTAGAGTAGTAGGAATCAATTAATAAAATATCCAAGAGTAGAGTTATTTATAAAATCTTAAGTGAAAATATGAATTATTAAACCAATAAACTTAAGTAATATGTGGGTTTGGTATTGAAATCAAGATTCATTAGAAAGGTGACCATCTCAATTTGAATAGAATCAAAATAAATGTTCCAAATATCACTCTCATTTTTAAGTAATTTCATTATATAAATCTAACGAATAATAATTTGTTGGGAGGTTAATCAAAAAATCAAATTAAAAAGTTATAACAAATATTATTTCTAAATTTATAAAAAAAAAATTAAGATTTTTTTTAGAAATATATCTCCATAAAAAAAAATTATTGTAAAATTCAAAATAAATTATATAAAAATAATTAAGCAAAATATGCCAACTACAATAAATGAGATAAAAAAAACATTCAAAGTGAAAGACCTCTCAATAGTAGACCAATGACAATAAGAGAGATCTCAAGGTAAATGGAAATCTTAAATTTTAATAGCTTCAAAAGGAAATCTTTGTGATGTACGTGTTAGTGGCCTTATTACATATTATAAGGGGAAATGGTAGAGTTTATGAACATTTTTAAGGTAACAAATATATTATTAAATCTTATATTTTTAAAAATATGTAAGAATGTTTTTGGATTATAACATCGCACACTTTTATATTAAAGAAGATTCACATGTTATTATAAACTTTTCAATTATGAATAACACATTTAATTAAAAAATCAATCGTTAATTTTTTTTACTTTCATTTATTTTTCTCATGTTTCTCATGTATTTCCATAGTTAATGGCCCTGCTGACTTTCTTCCTAACATTCTTAGAAATAGGTCTTTGATCTTCTCTTTAAAAAATTGTGGGATGGGTATAATAATCTTAGGGAAAAATACAAACACATATTATTTAATATTCTTTCATTATTTTTTTAAATAGATTTGATAATATTGATCTTCTTTTTTAGTTGGGTTTTGAAAATTTTCTTTATTTTTATTATAAATTATTAGAAAATTGATTTTTTTCTTGTAATTTTAATCATCTTAAAATATATTGTGAAACCTTAAAAAATGGCATAGTCATTGAGGCACTATCTCAATTAGATTTCTATCCTTAAAAAATTTGAAAACTAACATTTAATATAGTTGAACAAGCAATCATGTTATTACAATCCTTAATTTTTTTAAGAACTTTAATTATACTTTTAAACTTTTACTTTTCACTTTTGACCTTTTCTTGAAACTATTGATTTCAACTCACTTGTTCTTTATACACTAAACCCTGTTAGATTTATGATCAGAATTGAAATAATCAGAAATTGCAACACAATGAATAATGAACACAACAAGATAAATCTGATTTACTCTTTAGAAGTCCGCTCTGTCTTATAAATTATATTTGTGATTGAATATATCTATCTTGAACAATGAGGAATTATTATATATACAAGTGAGAGGAAAGAGACACATCTCTTCAATCTCCCTGTTGGCAAAGAGACACATCACTTCAATCTCCCTGTCGGCCTCCACCAAAAGTTCAAGACATTGGGCTAGAAGTGGGAGCCCGAAGCTACTCCTCCAACATCAAAACTCCCTCTCAGCTAGGGAGGATACTTCCAACTACATAAGACATATCACCTCATCATGATGTCAACCACAATGGATGACATCCATCATGGCTCTCTTAGAGTGTGGAATCAAGGGATTTCACCTCAAACTTCTCTCACAGAGAAGAACTCATTATCAAGAGATTTCACCTCGAATTTCTCTCACAGAGAACTCGTTATCAAGGGATTTCACCTTAAACTTCTCTCACAGAGAAGAACTCGTTATCAATGGATTTCACCTTGAACTTCTCTCACAAAGAACTCGTTATCAAGGGATTTCACCTCGAACTTCTTTCATAGAGAAGAACTCGTTATCAAGGGATTACTCATATTGAGACTCTTTCTCAGTTAAGGCTGTATTCTCCACTATACCAAGCTTAACTCGAAAGTACACAAACTTTAACTTGGAGAAAGGCTTGGTGATAATGTCTGACGTCTGCTCATCAGTGTTGATATACCTCAACTCAATAGCTTTCCTCAATACCATATCTCTAATATAATGGTATTTGATCTCAACATGCTTAGTTCTATCATGAAACAATGGATTGACAGAAATCTTCACACAGCTCTGGTTATCACAATGAATGATTGTAGGCTCCATTGATTGTTCAAAAAATCCTGCAAGGATCTTACGAAGCCATTTTGCTTCCCGAGCTGCCATACAAGCTGCAATATACTCTGCCTCTACTATACTCAATGCTACAGATGAATGTTTCCTACTGCACCAGGAAATCATAGTAGATCCCAAATTGAATCAACATCTAGAGGTGTTCTTTCGATCAGAGACACATCCTGCCCAATCAGAATCAATATATCCATGTAGTTTCAAGTCTACACTACAATAATATCTCAAGCCATATCCAACTATGCCACGCAAATATCTTAGGATATGCTTCACTACAACTAGATGTATTTGTCTTGGTTCACACATGAACTGACTAAGTGCACTCACTACATAGCAAATATTTGGTCTAGTATTAACTAGATACATCAGTGAACCAATCATTTGTCTGTACATGCTAGGATCCACCAAATTTGAACTAGTTCCAGCCTCTTTTAACTTCAACAAATTTGACTCCATTGGTGTAGACATTGTTTTGTAATTTATCATACCAAATCTCTTCAATATGTCAATATAATACTTCCCTTGACTTAGAATGATCTCATCTGGTTTATGCCATACTTCTAGACCAAGGAAGTAATGTAAGAGATCAAGATCCTTCATTTCAAATTCTGAAGCTAACTCCTTACATTTGAAAATGAGGTGATCTTCTCTGGTAATAAGAAGATCATCAACATAGAGAACCAAGATTAATGTGTTGCCATCAATTAGCTTGAAGTATAGGTTTGAATCAGCATCATTTTTGGAGAAATTCAAGCTCATCAAGTATCGATCAATTCTTTCATTCCAAGCACAAGGAGCCTGCTTAAGACCGTACAAAGCCTTCTTCAATTTGCAAACATGAGACTCCTTCCCATGAACCTCAAAACCATCAGGTTGCTCAATATATACCTCTTCCTCGATTACACCATTTATAAATGTTGTCTTCACATCCATTTGGTGTAATTTCCATCCTTTAAATGATGTAATAGTAATGATGGTTTTGATGGATGTATAATGAGAAACTGGAGCAAAGGTTTCCTCATAATCTACTCCCTCTTTCTGAGAGAATCCTCTAGCCACAAACCTAGCCTTGTACTTCTCAATGCTTTCATCAGTTGCATGCTTGATCTTGAAGAGCCACTTAGAAGAAACAACAGATTTTCCTTCAGGTCTAGGTATGATATCCCAAACATCATTCTTGAGGATGGATTGATACTCTTCAGCCATAGCATCTCTCCATACTTGTTGACTAGTAGCTTCCTTAACACTAGAAGGCTCAGACTTAATAATTTGACTCATTAATAACACATAATCTGAGAACTTATGAGGTCTCTTGCTTTCTCTAAGAGATCTTCAGGGAGCTGTATATTTTCCTGCCTCTTGCATGTTTTCTTGAGTCCATCGATGCCATTTTCATACTATAACAATGTCACTAGGTCCATCAGTTGGTTCCAAAGGCTTAACTGGAACATCATCTTCTTTTGAATCAAAAAACTCCCTCTGAATCTCAGGAGCATGGTCAACTTCCATCTCCTGAGGAGACTCTTGGTCTTCATTATCTATCTCCATATGAATGCTCTTAGATCTTTTGAATGAAACATCCTCTTCAAATGTAACATCCCTACTAATCTAAATCAACTTCTGACCTAGAATGTAAATTCTATAGGCTTTTGAAGTTTCACTATAGCCTACAAATATTCCCTTCTTGCCATAAGGATTCAACTTAGTCCTTTTATCTTTTGGTATGTGAAAATATACTGGACAACCAAAGATCCTCAATTTACTTACTTTTGGCTTCACCTCTGTGAAAGCTTCTTTGGGAGTCATGTTCTCTAAAATGTGGTGAGGGCTTCTATTATGAACATAAACAGTGGTCTTAAATGCTTCAGCCCAAAGGAAGATTTGCAGATCTTGGTAATGAATCATAGCTTTGGTAGCTTCTACAATAGATATGTTCTTCCTTTCTGCAACACCATTCTGTTGAGGGTTGTAAGGAACACAAAACTCCCTCTTAATCCCCATTTCAATGAAAAAGTTATGGAATTCATCAGAGGTGTACTCCCCTCTGTTGTCAGATCTCAGAACTTTGATCCTCTTCCTAGATAAGTTCTCTACCTAAGTTTTAAACTCTTTGAACCTCTTGAGTACTTCTTTAGATTCTTTAGATTTCAAGAAATAAATCCAAGTCTTTCTAGAGTGGTCATCAATAAAAATAATGTAATACAAGAAACCACTCAAAGAAGTAACAAACATTGGACCACATAAATTAGAATGAATGAGATCTAGAATACATTTAGATCTACTTTCTCTACTATAAAATGGTCTTTTAGTATTCTTACCCATGGCACAACCTTTGCAAGTACCTTCATGCTCTTGGTTGAATTTTGGAAGACCCGTGACCATCTTCTCCATGATAGGTAGAGCTCAAAAGTGTAGGTGAGCTAATCTTCTATGCCAAAGATCACACAAGCTTGAAGAATCATGTACTAATGCCTGAAGTGGACAAGTGATTAGCCTATAGAGGCTGTCATGTCTAAATCTAATTATTCAAGCAGTTTTGAAGTTGGAATTCTTCATCCACACAAGAACTTTGCCTTCGAAGAAGACAACTTGATAATCCTTGTCTTCCAAGGCTGAAATGGAAACTAGATTTCATTTGATTCCTAGAACATAGAGAACATCACTTAACCTTAGAGTAATGCCAGATTTTAAGTAGAGAGTAGAGATTCCAATCCCTTTCACTAAATAACTAGCATCATCTCCAATGATAACTTGTTCACTATAATTTATCTCCATCAAGTTTGATAAATGCTTCTTAAAACTAGTGATGTGTCAAGATGCACCACTATCAATCAACCAAGTGTTGGTGTCGATAGGTACATTGCTTGATAATGCCAAATAGAACAAATATTCACACATTTCCTTCTGAGGAGAGGCATCATCAAAATCTGCAATGGTGGCTTGTTGCTTAGGCCTGGAGGGACAATGTTTGGCAATGTGACCATACTTGTCACACCTAAAGCATTGGATTTTGGAGAGGTCCCTCTTCTTCTTGAAAGCGGGAGCACCATCAATTTCATTATCTCTATTCCTCTTGAAGAATCCTTTCTTATCATTCTTGCTTTTCTTCTTAAATTATTGAGAGGCAAGGACATGAATGTCTTCATTGGTAGAGCTTTGACCAATTCCTCTAGCGACCAATCTAGACTCTTCTTGAATTCAATCTACCCTCAATCGATCAAACTTGGGAAGTTTTGATCTTGCACTGATTCCTTGAATGTAGGATTCCCCTGATGAAGGAAGGCCATTCAGAACAAGCATGGTCAAGTCTTTGTCATCAACTACATGACCAATTGTAGAGAGTTGATTTCTTAATTCTAAAATCTTCATAAAGTAAGCAATAACTATTTCTCCTTTTGCCATTTTCACATGATGTAGTTGTTGCTTCAATGCAAGAGCCCAGCTGGTGTTGTTGATTTTGTACATCTCCTCTAAGGTTTTAAACATGTCCCTTATCATCTTCAACTTGGAGATAATCAGAACAATATGATCTTTAATAGAGTCAACCAATATCTTCTTTGCCTTGATGTCTTTCTTTTTCCAATGCAACTTCTCTTCTTCCTCCAATGGTTCGGGAACTTTGGTTTCCACAAACTCAGCCAAGTCATTTTCTTCCAAGGTGAGCATGAATCTAAACCTCCATGATGTGAAGTTGGATGCTCCTTTGAGTCAATCCTCAATTTTAAGATTGTTCACCATCTTGACTAAAATAGGGATAGACAAGAGATATAAAGAACAATAGAGAGTATTGTTGCAATGATAAGTTTGATCACGATCTTCTTCAAACCCGCTCTAATACCATGTTAGATTTATGATCATAAATTACAACACAATGAATAATGAAAACAATAAGTTAAATCTGATTTACTCTTTAGAAGTCTGCTTTGTCTTATAAATTAAATTTGTGATTGAATATATCTATCTTGAACAATGAGGAATCATTATATATACAAGTGAGAGGAAAGAGACACATCTCTTCAATCTCCTTGTTGGCAAAGAGACACATCACTTCAATCTCCCTGTCAGCCTCCACCAAAAGTTCAAGACGTTGGGCTGGAAGTGGGAGCCCGAAGCTGCTCCTCCAACATCAGCAATACCCCTGTGTGTGTGTGTGTGTGTGTGTGTGTGTGTGTGTGTCAACTTCTTAAATTTTAATTGTAACACTATTGGCACATAAGACAATATACAAAGGGTATAAAAATCTAATAAAAGAAGATCAAAAACCCTGAGGACAACATGGATGGGCCAAAGGGACCAAAAGCGTCGTGTTTCATCTATGGTCAACTAGGAGCAAACTACTATGCTCTTGGTAAAAACATAAATAAAATTGAAGTTAAATAGAAAATGGAGAAAACCAAGGAAAAGAGAGAAAAAAGAGAAAGGGGAGGTGAATAGGGCCTATAACACAAGAACATGTACTATTAATTGTTAGGGTGTGGAGCTAAAAACTTCACCAAGGAGCATACATTAGCAGATTCGGGTCTACACAGACACCAGCGTCGGTCAGGAGCAATCGACGTCGGTCAGGAGCAGTTGCAGAGACACCGACGTTGGCAGAGGGTCGGCTGATGGCAGTCACAGACAAGCAGCAGGAACCGATGTCGGTTACTTGTGTGTCCAGAAAGCTATTTCCGTGGACAGAAGCGAGTGTTTGCATGATGAGTTTGAGTTTTAGTCTCAAGCTCGTGTCTCTATTATTGGCAATACTATTTTTAGAGCCCTTGTTCAAGTGGCTTAACTGCTTGTTGGAAGTACATGCTCAAGTCTCCTAATTCTATATGTAGAATTAGATCTTCCTAGCTTATTATAGTAGTTGGAGTTATTGTGAATTATTGTAATTCATTGTATGTGAAGAACAGTATAGAATTGAATCAATCCATGTTTGTTGGAGTTGATTGTTCTTGAGAGAGAGAGCTCTTGAGGAATAGAGATCTATTGAGAGATATATACATCTAGTAGAGGTGTGGAAGAAAGAAGTTTCTTCAATTGTATTCCTTTTGTAAAGAGTTTGTTAATACAAGTTTTCAGGGTGTTTTCTTGTATCTCTTGTTCTTGCTATTATCATTCTAATTACTTGTCTATCTGATTTAATTCCACGTTTATTGCTTTCACAAGTGTAATCTATTGTTGGTTGATCCCCAACAAGTGGTATCAGAGCCTTGGTTGCAGGTTCAGAGCTTGATATCCATCAAGTGGTATCAAAGCTCAGGTTCACTAATAGGTGGTTCAGATCTGTGTAGTGTGTATTGATTACAGGTTCTCACAGGGGTTTCTGCAGGGATTTCTATTTGAGTGGGAGAAGCAATGGCAGATGAAAGTAAGCTCAAAATGGAAAAGTTCAATGGCAAAAATTACCAACACTGGAGAATACAGATAGAGGATTATCTGTATCAGAAAGATCTCTACTTACCGTTAGGTGGGGTTGCAAAGAAGCCCAAAGACATGGAGGATGAAGAATGGGAAGTTCTTGACAGAAAGGCTCTGGGGTCTATAAGACTGAGTCTAGCATCCACTGTGATATCTAATTTATCACAGGCAAAGTCTACGGTAGAGTTGATGACTACGTTAGCAAATTTGTATGAAAAACCCTCAGCTTCCAATAAGGTATATCTTATGAAGCAGTTATTTAACTTGCATATGAATGAAGGTGGATCTGTTTCTACTCATCTGAATGATTTCAATGGAATTGTGAATCAGTTAAGTTCAGTGAATATAGTGTTTGATGATGAAATAAAAGCTCTTTTAATATTATGTTTTTTGCCTGAAAGCTGGCATGGCTTAGTAATGGCAGTAAGTAATACTGCATCTGCATCAAATATTTTGAAAGTAGAGGATGTTGTTAGTGTTATCTTGAATGAGGAAATACGCAGAAAAAGCACAGAAGAGGCATCTGGGAACGCTTTAAGTTTTGAGAGCAGGGGAAGGCAGAAAGAGAAGAGCAAGAAAGGCAGATCAAGAACCAAATCTAAGGGGAAAGGCAGATCTAAATCCAGAAATGGCAGAAGGCCACAATGCTAGAATTGTGGAAAGATGGAGCACATAAGTAAGATTGATGGTCAAAGCCTAAGGAGGACAATCAGCACGAAGGAAAGGAGGAAGCCAAGGTTGCAGGTATTGCACAAGATGCTTTAATTTTCTCTCTGCATAATAATACAGAATCTTGGGTATTAGATTTTGGTGCATCTTTTCATGCTACCCCTAACAGGGAATATTTTAGTGACTATATCCATGGAGATTTTGGAATAGTGTATCTAGGGGATGATGAGCCCTGTAAAATAATTGGCAAAGGTAAAGTGCAGCTGAAGATGCAGAATAGCAACACATGGGTGTTGAGAGATGTGATGCATGTTCCTAGCTTGAAGAGAAATTTGATTTCTGCAGAGAAGTTAGGAGATGAGGGTTGTGTAGTAACTCTCACAGCAGAATCTTGGAAGGTAACCAAGGGTGCACTTGTTATGGCCAGAGGTAAGAGAGAAGGTACTCTCTATTTGTGTAATTGTGTTACTAACAAATCTCCTTCTGTATTATCTACTTCAGATGTGGATGCTAAATTGTGGCACTCAAGGCTTGGCCACATGATTGAAAAGGGGATGTCAATTCTTAAGTCCAAAGGTATGCTTTCAGATTTAAAAGGCATAGATCTAGAGTTTTGTGAGCACTGTGTATTTGGAAAATAGAAAAGGGTTAGTTTTCTCAAAACTGGGTCTACTAAGAAGAGGCATAAGTTGGAGCTTGTTCACACAGACGTGTGGGGACCGGCTCAGGTTGCTTCCATTGGAGGATCACAGTACTATGTATCTTTCATAGATGATGCTAAAAGGAAGGTATGGATCTATTGTATTAAGAGAAAATATGATGTATTTGAGACTTTTAAGAATTGGAAAGCTATGGTTGAGAATGAAACAGGTAAAAAATTAAAGTGCCTGAGATCAGACAATGGCGGTGAGTTCTGCAGTCATAAGTTCAGAGATTATTGTTACATGCATGGAATCCATAGGCAAAGGACTGTTCCAAGGACACCTCAATAGAATGGAATTGCTGAAAGGATGAATAGGACAATAATGGAGCGTGCAAGATGTATGAGATTGCATGCCGGTTTGCCCTTACAGTTTTGGGCACAAGCTGTTGACACTACAGTATACCTGATTAACAGAGGACCCTCTACAGCTCTGGATGGTGGTATTCCAGAAGAGGCATGGACAGGTAAAAAGGTTGATCTCTCATATCTCAAAGTTTTTTGTTGTGAAGCCTTTGTGCACATAGATAAAGAAAATAGAAAGAAGCTTGATGCTAAGTCTATGAGATGCACATTTATTGGCTATGGCTTAGATGATTTTGGTTACAGATTATGGAATCTAGAAACTAACAAGGTAATCAGGAGTCGTGATGTTGTTTTCAACGAAAGAGTGATGTATTGTGATCAGCTAAGGAAGCTGAATCAATCTGAGCAGAGCAATGGTGAATTGGATGAGGTAAAATTCCAAGATGAGCTCGCGGGAAAAAGAAATAATCACTTATAGGAAAACACAGAGATCAACGTCGACAGGTTAAGAACTGGCATCGACAGTACAGAAATCGGCATCGGCCGTACAGAGACCGATGTCGGTAGAATAGGTACTGAGGTCGGTCAGGCAGAACTGACGTCGGCTAGTAACAGGTCTGGAAGTGACCGAGGTCGGTCACTGTTAGAGAATTTGGGTGGACAGCGTGTTGTGGACGAGTCTCAGACACCCATCAGGAGGTCAGAAAGGGTGAGTAAGCCTCCAATTAGATATTCTCCTTCTTTATTTTATTTATTGCTAACTGATGGTGGAGAACCAGAGAGTTTTGAGGAAGTAATACAGGGGGAGTCCAAGAGTGAGTGGGAGCGTGGCATGGTTGAGGAGTTGGAGTCCTTAAGAGAGAACCAAACATGGGATTTGGTTGAATTGCCAACTGGTAAGAGAACACTCAAGAACAGATGGACTTACAGGTTAAAAGAAGGTGAGAATGGACAGATGAGATATAAGGCTAGATTAGTAGTGAAAGGATTTGCACAAAAGCCAAGTATCGACTTTGGTGAGATTTTTTTCTCCCGTTGTTAAAATGAATTCTATAAGGGTTGTATTGTCTTTGGTTGCTTTTGAAGATTTGCATCTTGAGTAGCTAGATGTTAAGACAGCATTTCTTCATGGAGATTTGGATGAGGAAATATATATGGAACAGCCAGAAGGATTCGAGGTCAAGGGTAAGGAGAAGTTTGTGTGTAGATTGAAGAAAAGCTTGTATGGCCTCAAGCAATCTCCTAGGCAATGGTACTTAAAATTTGACAGGTTTATGACTGAACATGGCTACAGTAGGTGTCAATCAGACCATTGTGTGTATTTCAAGAGATTTGATAACGGTAGATATATTATTCTATTGTTGTATGTAGATTATATGCTGGTTGTAGGATCTCACATGCAGGATATCTCAGAGCTTAAGGTGAAATTAGCTCAAACGTTTGCTATGAAGGATTTGGGAGCAGCAAAGAAAATCCTTGGCATGAGCATTAAGAGAGACAGGAAAAATCACTGGTTGATATTGTCTTAAGAAGATTATGTGGACAAGGTGTTGCAACGGTTCAATATGCAGGATGCTAAACCGGTAAGCACACCTTTGGCTGGACATTTTAAGTTAAGTAAAGAATAATGTCCTAATTCATATGATGAGGTAGAGTACATGAGTAAGGTTCCATATTCTTCCGCAGTAGGAATTTTGATGTATGCAATGGTGTGTACTAGACCAGATATTGCCCAAGCAGTGGGAGTGGTAAGTAAGTATATGGCCAATCCAGGTAAGGAACATTGGAAAGCAGTTCAGTGGATCCTTAGATATCTGAGAGGAACCAGCAGTAAGCACTTATGTTATGGAGGTTCAGATACTTCTCTACATGGTTATGTAGATTCAGATATGGTAGGTGATTTGGATGGTAGGAGGAGCACTATAGATTATGTTTTCACTGTAGGTGGAACGGCGGTTAGCTGGATATCTAAGTTGCAGAAGGTTTTTGCCTTGTCAACTACAGAAGCAGAGTATATTGCAGCCACAGAGGCTAGCAAAGAGATGATATGGATGACACGGTTCATGGATGAGCTTGGTAGGGAGCATGTGAGTTGCAGATTGTATAGTGACAGTCAGAGTGCAATCCATTTGGCTAAGAATTCAGCCTTTCATTCAAGAACAAAGCACATACAACTAAGGTATCACTTCATACGACAGGTATTGGAAGATGGTGAGTTGAAGCTGGAGAAGATCCATACAGATAGGAATCCTGCTGATATGTTAACCAAGCCGGTTACAAAGGAGAAGTTGAATCTTCATTCAACTTCTGTTGGTCTTCATGATTGAGTTGAAGATGGAGGAGCTAGAAGATGTTGCTGTACAGGTACTGGTGCAGCTGTTTATCTCTAAGTGGGAGATTGTTAGGGTGTGGAGCTAAAAACTTCACCAAGGAGCATACATTACCAAATTTGGGTCTACACAGACACTGGCGTCGGTCAGGAGCGACCGACATCGGTCAGGAGTAGTTGCAGAGAAGCCGACGTCGGCAGAGGGTCGGTCGACGGCAGTCACAGACAAGCAGCAGGAATCGACATCGGTTACCTGTGTGTCCAGAAAGCTATTTCTGTGGACAAAAGCGAGTGTTTGCATGATGAGTTTGAGTTGTAGTCTCAAGCTCACGTCTCTATTATTGGCAATACTATTTTTAGAGCCCTTGTTCAAGTGGCTTAACTGCTTGTTGGAAGTACATGCTCAAGTCTCCTAATTCTATACATAGAATTAGATCTTCCTAGCTTATTGTAGTAGTTGGAGTTATTGTGAATTATTGTAATTCATTGTATGTGAAGAACAGTACAGAATTGAATCAATCCATGTTTGTTGGAGTTGATTGTTCTTGAGAGAGAGAGCTCTTGAGGAATAGAGATCTATTGAGAGATCTATACATCTAGTAGAGGTGTGGAAGAAAGAAGTTTCTTCAATTGTATTCCTTTTGTAAAGAGTTTGTTAATACAAGTTTTTAGGGTGTTTTCTTGTATCTCTTGTTCTTGCTATTATCATTCTAATTACTTGTCTATCTTATTTAATTCCGCGTTTATTGCTTTCACAAGTGTAATCTATTGTTGGTTGATCCCCAACATTAATAACTTAATGTATACTAATATTCAATAAACACACAAATGCTCTAAACCATACAAAATGACATTTAAAACTATTTTTGAACCAATATTAAGTATGTACAGTAATATAATCTAGTTTTTAAATACTACAATATAATTATTACATTATTTTAAAAATATAGTATTTTAAATTAAAAAATTATCCTTACTTATTTTCTATGTAAAAATTAACGAAAACAAAATAAAAGGTGATAAAATATCTAAATGTAAACATCTATCTATATTGTTAATGATATTTGATTTTTAGTCCCTACCAAAGCATGTACTATAGGAATAATTTGAGCAAATAAATTTTCTTCATTAATCAATAAAAATATTTGACAAGATATACAACTTTATCAATTCTAAAGTTTAATCTTTGAATATTAAAGAATATTTTATTATATATTATCATAAAATATTCTATTTGTATTAATATAATAATAAATTACATATTTCAAAAATAATAATTATAACATTTTTTTTATAAATTTAATTGATCATGATCTCAATTATTACAACTTGAAATGATTAAGGACGTCTATCACTCAAAATTTATCTAATAAATACTTAATAAAATTCAATTTCCATCACTTCTACATACTTAATAAAATGGGTTTCCTTTCTCTTAAGAGTGTCACTAAATTTGTGAGTGAAACTAACAATCTTCAATTGATTAGAGTAGTAGGATTCAATTAATAAATTATCCAAGAATAGAGTTATTCGTAAAATCTTAAGTGAAAGTATGAATTACCAAACCAATAAACTTAAGCAATATATGGGCTTGGTACTGAAATCAAGATTCGTTAGAAAGGTGACCATATCAATTTGAATAGAATGATGTTCCAAATATCACTTTCATTTTTTTCATTTTTAAGTGATTTCATTATACAAATTTAATGAATAGTAATTTGTTGGGAGGTTAATTAGGAGATCAAATTAAAAGGTTATAAAAAATATTCTTTCTAAATTTATGGAAAAAAAACAGGAAAAGTTTTAGAAATATATCTCCATAAAAAAGTTTTATTGTAAAACTCAAAATAAATTATATTAAAATAATTAAACAAAATATGCCAACTCCAATTAATAAGATAAAAAGCATTTAATGTGAATGACCTCTCAATAATAAACCAATGACAACAAGAGAGTTATGAGATCTCAAGGTAAATGGAGAATGGGTTAATCTTAAATTTTAATAGCTTCAAAAGGAAATATTTGTGTTGAACATGTTAATGGTCTTATTATATATTATAAGGGGAAATGATAGATGTGATCTAGGAATTTGACTCAAAGGAGGAGGTTAGTATAGAGTTGGCCTAAAAAATAATAAAAAGTAAACTCACTAACAATCTAACATACTTTAGGCCTGATCATAGGGGGAGCATAATTAATAAACCAAATGAGAACTCAACAAAACATGGAAGGAAATGATAAATCTAAACATAGAAACACAAATTCCTTATCAAATCCTTGATAGTTCCATTTGTTAATTCAATTGGCTTGCTCGGTTTATGCATAAGAAGTCTTCATCAATGATATATGGCTAACATCATCTCCTCTATGCACCATTATTGAATGCTTGGCTTGATTGATGGTTTGATGGCTTTGGCTCAATTTTAGCATTATAAAACAAGGCTTTTAGCTTCATGAATCTATTCCTGCATTATAACTTTATTTTGATTGAGCTCTCTAAATAAAGAGCTATAAACCTGCTATTATATACTTTCAAATCCCTTGAAATGGGTTAAATATGACCATGATTGAGTTTATTAACTTTAGTTGAGTTTGGCATATTCCTAGAATATTCTTTTAGATATTTTCATCAAGTGACAACTAACAAAGGTAATGAGTGTGTTCTAGGATGTTCTAAGATACTCTTGAATTTATTTTTTAGTAATCGATTTATTAGCTCATAGGTGATCTCAATTAGGATTTGAAATTGATTTAACTTGCTAATTGATTTTGATTAGGATGTGCAACTCAATTAATTCTTTTTAGGCATTTAGTCATTTGTTTGATTTTGATTAATTCAATGTATATATTTGTCTTTTTTAATTGATTTAATAGGAGAAATAGATTTAATGTAAGGTTATAAAGCCAAATTTGAGACTAATATAAATTTTTAGGTTAAATGTTTGATGATTGGTAAGAATTGGTCTAATAGTCTGATGCAAAGCCATTGGTGGTCAAATTTACATGTCTATAGTTTTCCCCTATTTGTGAAGATGTTGCAACCTATAAACATAGTAACATCTTTTTAAAAAATAAGATGATTCTTTATGCTTATGACTATAATGATAATGATTGAGCGGTAGTTGCCCCCTTGAGGGAGCGATTGGCAAGTGGGTCAACAAACGGTCCCTCAAAAGAAAGAAGTGAAATGAGGGGACCAAACAAATGAATATGATGGGGTGAAAACATAATGATTCACCCAAAGTTAGGCAAAATCACTGAGAAATACAAGTAAGATGGTGTACACTAGTTTGTTCAAAGGCGGTTATAAGCATTGTACCCTGATAGTAATAACCTAGTATGATAACATAATGATTTACCCTAGCAAGCAATATAATCATTGAGAAGATGGAGCTGCTCTAATTAAGACAAATAAACAAGAAAATAAAAATGGTGACAATATAATGATTTACCCTAGCAATTGATATAATCATTGAGAACACATGTGGGATAGTGTACAGTGTTGATGCAGTATACCCCAATTATGAAAAACATGATTGATGGCTGATGATTAATAACTTAATATAGAGGATAAAGATGAATAGGGATAACCTGTTAGTAAGAGGATGATCATCTGATCTAACAAATTTTGAAATTCTTTCATTACTTAATTACTCTATTTGGGATATGATTAGGATTGGATTAGGATTTGTTCTAATGCCGATGCTGAGGAGATGATGATGCTGCATTGATGTTGTAGACATCTCAAATCTGATTTTTGCTATAGCATTTGATGGTAGGCATCATGATAGAACACCATGGGGGCTTGGCCAAAATATGCATAAGGACTAACCCTTGATATCTGATACTTAATAGAAAATAATTGCATCGATGATAAAAACCATGGTGATAATGTAGATATTTGAATATGGATAGAATCAAGAATAATATATAAGGAATCACCTAATGAACACACATAGACTGAATCAAGGCCATAGTGCTGAAAGAAAATAAAAAAGCACACAAACAAACAAATAAATAAACAAACAAACAAATAAACAAACAAAAGAAAGAAATAAAAAATAAACAAGACAAACAAAGAAACAAACAAGTGTTAGTCCCTATGTTAGTATAAACAAAATGATGAACATTGCCCCTATAAACTAGGTGACAACTAAAAAACAAGATGGGAGAATAGAAGAAATATAAGGGGGTGATCGAGTTGTCTCCATATGCATTAGATAAGTGGACATTGCCTACATAGTTCCATGGATATGATGATCTAATAAAACTTTAGGCCAAATTTAGTTCTCCCAAGGAATGGAAAAAAAATGATGATTGATAGAAGACATATTGGATGTGATAGAAGAATAGGGATGAACTCACAAAATGGTGATAGCATATGATAAATGGCCAAAAAAGATGGAGAAACTAAGGAACAAGTGATTTATTTTTGACTTAGTGAGGGTTCCCAGAATCTTTAAGGCAAAGAGTGGTCAATGTTTTTATTTTTTTCTAAACAAATTTCAAATTTTTTTAGAATTTTTGAAGCATCTCAACTCAATCGAGAATGATGAGACACTAAAATGATCCAAGCTAACAAAATGATGAGAGCATTATAACGTGAAATGATGATCATAAAATGGTGAGAGCATGGCTAAAGGGGGACTAAGATGATCTCAATGTAAGTCACACATGACCCACATAGTCTCAAAACGGCTTTAGTTCATAGTATTTCACCTCATAGTAGAGGAATTTGACTAGTGTAACATCCAATTCAAAGAAAATAGGCCCAATTGGTATGATGGCATAGTATGGCACATTAATGGCTAGGTGATATGTCAAGGCATAATAAACAAATGTTTCCCCTAGTTTTCCCATAGGTGGTTCTAACTAGGATATAATTGATAGATCAATGATACCAATTTACCCCAGTAGGCAATATAATTAATATCCAGATTGGTGAACACTAATTTTCCCCAACGTGCGATATAATTAGGATCACATAAACAAACTTGATAAGAAGGGAATAAGAAATGAAGGATCTAAATACCAAAACTTATTTCATACTGATCCAAAATACTACGTCTATCTAAAATGTGTGAAACAACTATTGAAATTGATCTAATTGTGGATGCTGAAAACATGAACAAGGTCAAATAGGATATGTTAATAAGATTTGAAACATGTTTGGTCAAGTAGGAATGGAATTGTAAAATTGTATGATAGGATGGCCTTGTTTAGAATATTGATTGTTTGATAGATTGGATAAAAAAGTAGGAGGGTTTCCTTCAAGTGGTAGGGTGAAGGAAATGATTATGCGACAATGACAAATGGATATGTGACAATGGTAAATGGATATGGAAAATTGAAATGATATGGTACATGTTTTTGGCCGATGATGGTCATTAGTTTTTTATGTTTGTGTCTTGGATATGTGATTCTATTGTTCTTACTAGTGTGGAGATGTACGTCCTAATCATTAAATGATGAAACCAAAATAATCAATCATGTTAATTTCTAGCCCACACCTTATCAAAATTTCTTTTCTATCAAGAATTCACTATATATTTGGATGCCAAGAATGTTGTGATCTTTGTTGGTCATTGATTCTATTCCCTTCAAATGTTGAGATAATGTATCTTTGTATCCTATGAAAAGGAAAGTGTGACCACGGATGGTAAATATAGATAAATATTAGTTTATAGGTTTGATTCAGAAATGTAATGATGGAGGATAATGGAATGAATAATATATGGGAAATAAATGAATATCAAGATGTTAAAACACACACAATTTTACTAGTTATGGATTCAACATAACTTTGGATGTGGCAGAGCTGAAAACTTTTGAATATGCTCTCGATAGGACCACCAAATTTTTATCTTGTTTGGTCCTGAGAATAGCTACCATCTGATTAGGCTATAGAGTGGAAGCTATTTTGATTTGATCTTTTATAATGTCTTTATTAAGAAGTAAATAAATTTTGTGCTTAGTTAATGGTGCCTCGAAGAGGTTTCTATCAATGAATTTGTCTTGATTGTCATATAGTGCCTCCAAGAAGGTTTCACTAAGTAACATTGAATTTTGACTTTGATTATCCCCTAGTGCCTCCAAAAAGGTTTCACTAAAAGATGCTAAGTTCTAAATTTGATTTTTACTTAACACCTTTATAAAGGTTTTACTAAGATAATGTTCATTTATTATATGATTGTGGTCTTGTCCTCCTTGTTTTTATTCATCTAATATGTTACCATGGATGTAGTTCAACAAGGTATGATTTTGTTTCTCACAATCGACACTTGTGGGAGATGGAATGTTAGTGACATGACTATGATGGTTGGTGATAATGGTATGTGGAACAATAATGGAATGAAGGTTGGCAACACAATCCACATAGAAGATACTACGAGAACTTGTGTCAATGCTGAAGTAATCATCATAAAACACTATGGAAGGATCAAAAATGTATTCAAATTGGTCTATAAGGCACATGTAACCAATATTGTAACATTCATGAACGCATTATTCTTCTAAATCTGATTCCAACTCAAGGGACTCTAGATTTGATGTTGAGACTGATGTTGATTCTACTTCTGATGCTAAATCAAATGTTGATTCAATAATATAACCTGACTCTAACTCTGATTCTTCATCTGATGGATACTTTATTACAATGATGTCTTGTTGAATGTTTGGTAGTGGATAAGTAATAACTTTTGATGGCATAATGGGCTCTACAGAGACTAGTTTATCAAAGTGAGACTCCATAGCAGTGGAAAAAAGGTCAAGAAGCAAATCCTTAAAGACTTTTTTGTCAATAGGAGGCTCTTAAAAAATAAGCATATGGTCAAGGTAATGATTTTTTCAAAGTCAGTGACTCAAAAAAGATTAGCTTATCAAAGTGAGACTCCTCGACAACAAGTATAGGATTGAAAAGTGATTCATCAAAGGTTGACTTATCACAAATGGTTGGTTCAACAAAAACATCTTGAATCAGTTGGTTCTCTTGGTCTTGGTTTCCAATGAGTTAGAAAATACCATTTTTGAACACAACTTAGTCTTTGAATGATTATTTGAGTTGAGGTATTGATTGGACTAGTTAGAATAACAACTGAATGATTAGTTAGGGTTGTGATTGGATTGGCCAAATGGTTAGCTAAAGTTGTGATTGGATTGGCTGAGGTTTGGATTGGATAATGATAGGGAATTTTGGAGATTGATTTCTCACACAAGACAAAGGATGAAGTCCTTGAATGGTATGGATAGGGCATTGTGAAGCTTAGTTTCTATCACAAGCCAAAAGATGAGGTCCTAAAATGGTAGTGGTATTCCTTAGATGTTGTGGAGCTTGGTATATTGTATAATCCAAAGGAGGGTTATGGGCAGCCGATGATTGGAGAATGAAAGGGTGTCATGGAAGGTGATTTCTCACCCAAGCGAAAACATCCAAGTCTTCCTTAGAAACCATATCATCCCAATCAAAGTCTCGAGTTGGGTTATAAGCTGGTTCTTGACTATGTTCTATGTATTGATTATTGTAAAGAGGATATGGATCTATATCCCAAACAACATTATTTGTAGTTGGTTCTTTAATAAAGTCCTCTTCACAAACCTCTTCATACCAATCAAGGTCTCGAGTTGGATTGTAAGTAGGTATTTAGTTATAGTCAATTTATGCGGTCATTCTATCATAACTTGGATTGTACGTGACTCCACCATAAGTGTATCTAGATATATCTACATAAATGATGAAATCTATAAAAACAAAAAGGCTTAGAGTTTTATAAACTCTAAAAAGTAATGTTTAAAGGACAAAAGGTTCAAAACTTGGTCTAACTTGGTCAAAGGTGGAGTTGTATCTCCATCGTGGTTTGAAAATAAAGCTATATCTCCAAAATGGTTTGTGTTAAAACTTGACATAAAACTGTTTAGCTTCAAATATCATACACATAAAATGTCAAGCAATGAAACTAATATGTCAAATTCTAGGCCAAAGTGTTCTAAACAAGATCTAAACTAGGAAAAGAAAAAGTTGAGTTGTTAGGTCTTTTAACCAAATGTGGAGTCAGAAGCTAGACTAAAAAAAACATGATCTGATAGGACTTTTGTCCAAACATGGCATCAAAATTTAGACTTGAAACAAAATATGTTTGGATTTGATATAATCTAATAAGTTTGAAATAACTTTTACATAGACCCAACACATGGAATCAAACATAAACATGATCAGTTGGTATAAGCCATAAGGTAAAAATCACCTAGATAAAAGACTATGTTTTCTCAAATAAAGTCACAAATAATGATGAGGATAGGATAAATGATCAAACAAGAGATAACTTTCAAATTTAGGAAATCAATTAACCTAAGTTATACAATCTAAAAGAGAAAGATCTATATATCGGCCCCTATGAAGTGAGATATAAACAAAAATCAATCAATGTTTGAATTTAAACTTAGAAAGATCAACTGAAAACTCAATGGTTGAAAACTATGATTGAAATAAATAAGTTAGACAAGATTGTACAACATAACAGTACATGAACAAGGTTTAAATGGCATACATGGCATATTTTGGTTGTTTTGAAATAATGGTTTTTTATACAAGGTCAAACAAGTCTTGAAACAAAATGAGTAGCCTAACGGTGTAAACATGCTTTAATGATATGATCAATGTTATGTTTCAAAGACTCAAATGATCAAACTTGATAATGATGCGGGAAGCATAACGGTACCCATCTCAAACAAGTAACACACACAAACATGTTTAACAAAAATTTTAAGGTACAAGTGTGGTGTAAAAAGGGTCAGCATAATGCCTCTTTTAGACCAAAGAGTGGCGTATAAATAAATTGGTTTGGATGTGGCTATAAACAAACACATTAGTTTTAGTCTAAAAATAGCAAGCAAGAAAAAAATGAATGACCAAATGTAATTAAGCATAATGTTTTAAATTCTATCAAGGCTGTGGCAATGTGGGGTTGAATAAACTAATTATTTTTGAATGTTATATATGGAACCCATGTCTATGGACTTTCACGTTAGAAAACAAGGAATCAACACATCATTTAGATCTATGACATTTGGCTTATTGTAAAAAGGTCTTGCCATTTTTATAACCACTACATCCCTCATTTGCTCAGTGTAGTACGATGTCCAATATGTTCATACATCCTAGGCTTAGCCTCAAAGCTATAAGATGGTTTAACCACTCAAACCATTGGTCCCAGTGGGGTGATCCCAATTTATATACCTCCCTATGAAGAGGGTTTGAATATGATGTCAAATGATGAAATCTTGGGTCAAATCTTCCCCAAAGCACTCATGGGAGGTAATGAAGTCCCCTTCACAAGCCAAAATGCATAAAATAAATGACACAATAGAAAAAAAATTATGGTTACCTCAAGATCACTCAATAATATTGTAAATTTTTGAGGAGGGATTTAAATGACATTCTTTCTATGCCTTGGACTAGGCTCAAAGTGCGATGAGATGGTGCTTTTGATCCCAAAAGTTCCCTAAAGAGGATGGATGGGAGAGCATACATACACATCTCTTTTTTCTAAAACACACAATAAAAAAGCAAATCTACAAATAATTGAAGTGAAGTTAAGTTCATTGCACCAAATTAAAAGTGTTTGATTAGATTCGTTACTAGCCCATTGGCTTTAAGATGTGCAAATAAATATAATTGCAAACCACTCAAAAATAAGTTAGTGCTTTTGATCTCAAAAATTTTCTAAAGGGGACGAATGGGAGAGCATACATGCACAACTCCCTATTTCCTCAAAAAAGTTTATAATAAACAAATAATGAAAAAAATTGCAAAAAACTTTGAAGTGAATTCAATTTAATAGCACTAAACGAAATATGTGGTGGTGTTCTTTTAGCCCCTTGGCTTTAAGTTGTGAACTTTGAAAGAAAAATCAAAACATTTAACATAAACATGCAAAACTTTGTTTTTAAACCCAAAGTGAAATGCCTAATTCATTTTAAAACATATCAAAATAAGTGTGAAAGAATTAATTAAGCTTGTTTTGAGAATTTTTCAAATGGGCCCTACAATAAAAATGTCAGCACTTTGTTTATTCTTGAAGCTTATTTATCAAATGAGACAAGCAACTTTGAAGGGTAAAATATGTCGATCCTGTTGGGTGTATATTTTGTCAACCAGCTAACTGGTGAGAAAAATAGGTCTGATAAGCCAAAGTAGGAAGATTACTTATCCAAATGTGTAGGTTCACCACATCAGAAGGGGACTGATCTCTCCTCTCATCAAGGGGAGGTTCCCTATAGATAAGCTATATATATATAAATAGAAAATAATACTCAAGGGTAGGACAAACCATCCATCTCTCTTTTTTTTAGAGATGATGCATGTGGATCAAAGGAAAAACTCAAGGCAAATGACATACAATACTTCTCTTCTTTCAAAAGTACTATTCAACAAACCACAAGAATACTCCAGGTAGTAATAACAAAATGTAGCAAAAGATGTAATAACTAGCAAATCAAGATGCAGCACAAAGTCTCCACCTGGATTGCTCAAGAATAAGATACAAATAACAATGGGGGCATAAAGTCATTCCAAGGTCCTTTACATAGGAAAAAGAAAATACAAACACACTGAAGGTACTTGTGGTGGCACAAAGTCGTCCCACAGTTGGTCTTTAGGACACTTTCCTAACCACTTCCACTAGTTCTACTTGTTAGATCAAATAAACAAGAACGCTTCTAGGAAATAGACATACAAATAATTCCCTAAATAACACATGCTATTTCTAGCACAAAGTCTGAAAAGGTCACTTGCTTTCTTATTCAAATTAAGAAAAATGATTAACAATTTAAGCTCAAAGTCTCAGTAAATCCCTTTCAATTTGGGCAGAGTTTTTGCTTCTATGGCAGAAAAAAGATCCTCGAAACAATCAGAGAGATTACAATATATAGAGGTCAAGGGATGTTTGGCGCATTTATCCCATGGAATAGCTCATGCTGTGCATGTAATGCTTTGAATGCACTTTCAGTTTTGTATTTTAACTCGACTGTCATCCCCTAGAATTGGATGATCCTCTTAGTTCCCTCTCTTGATTGCATCATTGTTCACTTTGCCTTTATTCCCAAAGAAGTCATGTCTTTTAAAGGCTCAAGAAATCTGCATCCACATTTCTAGGTTCAAGAGGTCTATCGGATCTAAACACTATGTTGACACTCCAGATCTTTCTTATTATTTCCTCCACTTCACAGCGATTAGGGTTCTCACACTTAAGTCTACAAAAATCAACAGACACTTCATTGCCACCAATTTGGCATCCTCAGGTCTGTCATCATTTGAAACATATCTCATGCGTGGATATTTCTAGTTCTTTTCTTCATCATTCCTCCTTTTTTGGCTATTGAATCGGGTCCTTAAATTGCCTCTCTATTCTTTGGTCGCTATCTACTAAAAAATTGACACGTGGCAGCATCTGCTTAGAATTAGGCAAGGACACACGGTAGCTTCCACTGCTATTAGAGGCTTTAGAAACATTTTTATGTGTCTGGTGGAAGATGACATGTGGCGGTCTCTGATGCTCTTTGAAAAATGCTTAGGAGAAGCTTATAAACTTGTTCAAAACTCAGATGCATGCATGTGTCACTCTCTGCAGAGTTATAAATGAACAGGTGGCAGCTTCCACTTGTCTTTGGAGAGTCAGGTGGATGATGACACATGGCACGTTCTACTTTCTTTGGCAGCTCACTGGGGGTCCACCATAGTCTTTATGAAAACAAGAAACAGGAGGGAGAAATTGCAGAGATTGACACTTGTTAGCTTTTGCCAAACTTTTTCAAGGGACACATGGCACATTTCGTGGCTTCTTTGAGAAATGTTTGTTGATAAAGTCTTTGAAACCTATTAGAAATTTAGAATAGCGGATGCAAACACGTGTCACTCTCTGCAAAGTTACAACGAAAAAGGTGGTAGCTTTCGCTTGCCTCTTGAGAATCCTGCGGAAGATGACACGTGCCATCTTTCGTCGAGCTTTTAGCTACCTTTGAAAAGTCTTTAGGACTTATATTAGTTTCTCATAGAAGATGACACGTGGTGGCATCCACTACATTTGATGAGAGAGATGTGGCAGGTTCCGCTGCTTTGATGTTGTGTCTCAATGGATGACACGTGGCAACATCCACTGTGACTTTGATGAAGGGCACATGGCAACATTCATCACTTTTTAGAAACACTATATAACTTATGTAGAACTCATTTGGATTCATGCAGATGATGCCACTTGTCAACCTCTGCCAATTTCTGCAAGGGAGATGTGGCGTGGTTTGAATACATTTGTTATTTGCATGGATGCAGACACTTGGCATGTTTTGCTTCATTTAGCCACTCATCCCCAGGCCCACCATGGTCTTTACTCAAAATACTGAAGCTAAGGGAAGAGACTGTGGATATTGACACTTGGAGGCCCCTGACAAACTTCAGCAGGGACAAGTGGCATCTTCTATTGCGATTAGAAACAAAGTGCAATGGGGCTCGGTAGATGACATGTGGTGGCTTCCGCTTGACTCATTCTTTTTTGGGCACTCATTTGAACCATTTTTATTGAACTGACCGATTGAACCAACTTTGGTTCAATGGTTCATTCCTTCCTTGAAGCTTAGTCTTTTGGAAAGCCGATGAATTTACCAAAGCGGTTGAGTGTCCTGCTGACGTCACTGAATGGTTCAATCTGGCTGAAGCACTTAACTCTTAAAACCCTGTCAATGATGTTGAACCATGAACCCATTAAACCGTTGAGCCAAAGTGGTTCAAGGTTCAACAATTCAATCTTCGCTTAGAAGCTTGCTGATGAGCCCCTTTTTGGTTGAAACAAGGCGTTGAACCAATCCTGAAAATGCCCAACTGTTGGAAACTGATTCTTTTGATTGAAACTCCCTGTAGAAACCTTTGAACCTATTGAACCATTAGTCCTTTGACTGAAAAATCTTGAATAATTCCCAATTTTGAAAGCTTAGAATATTTTTTTGAAATGAGAAGAGGTATTTTGGTCTTTGCAAGACCAAAATAACTTATATGTTGTCCTAAAAATGAGTGACATTTTTTGGGGGACAACAGATCTAAAGGTAAAACCTAGAAAAAGACATATTAAGTTAGAGAAAATATCAATAAATCTCAAAAAAGAAATGAACTTATGAAACATGTAAACAATAAGATAGAAGGTTAAAACAAATAAAAGCAAACACATGAAACATAAAAACCCAAAGTTAGTATTTTAACCATAAATTTTAAAATATACATCCATTACTCATAAAAAAATTGAAATTTTTTTATAGGTCAATTTAATACCTTTATAAAAAAATTAAAGTCAAAATAGTGAATAAAAAAAGTTATTAGCTCTATACTAGTTATTTTTACTAGAAAATTAGAAAATAAAAAATAACAGTCACTAAAAGAGTCATAACTTCTAAACTAAAAATCATATTTTAATAAAATTTTAAGAGAATTATGATGAAATCAATAATAACATCTTATCAAAAAATTTAAAAAAAATATTAGACATATTAAAAATAAGAACTATTTTAACAACTATTTTTATTTAAATATGTAGGCTGCGCAATTGTGTCCCATTGAGTGTGCCATTTGTGATATAAGAATTTCACTCAAAGGAGGAGGTTAGTATAGATTTAGTCTAAAAATTAAAAAAAATGAACTCATTAACAATCTAACATCCTTTAGGCTTGATCATAGGGGGAGCATAATGAATAAACTAAATGAGAACTCAACAAAACATGGAAAGAAATGAGAAAAATAAACATAAAAACACAAATTCTTTATCAAATCCTTGATAGCTCTAAATTCTAATTCAGTTGGCTTGTTCGGTTTATGTATAAGAAGTCTTAATCAATGATATATGGTTAACATCATCTCCTCTATGAACCATTGTTGAATTCTTGGTTTGATTGATGGTTTGATGGTTTTGGCTCAATTTTAGCATTATAACACTAGGCTTTTAGTTTCATCAATCTAATCCTACATTATAAATCTAGTTTAATTGATCTCTCTAAATGAATAGCTCTAATCTTGCTTTTATAGGCTTTCAAATCCTTTGGAATGAATTAAATCTGACCATGGTTGAGTTTATTAACTTTGGTTGAGTTTGACATACTTCTAGAATATTTTTTTAGATATTTTCATTAAGTGACAACTTACAAAGGTAATGAGTGTGTTCTAAGATGTTATAAGATGCTCTTGAATTTCATTTTTAGTAATTGATTTATTATCTCATGGGTGAACTCAATTAGGATTTGAAATTGATTTAACTTGCTAATTGATTTTGATTAGGATGTCTAAGTCAATTAAATCTTTTTAGGTATTCAGTCATTTGTTTGATTTTGATTAATTCAACGTGTGTATTTGTCTTGTTTAATTAATTTAATAAGACAAATAAATTTAATGCAAGGTTATAAAGCTAAATTAAAGATAATATAAATTCTTAGGTTAAATATTCGATGACTGGTAAGAATTGATCTAATAGACTGATACAAAACCATTGGTGGCCAAATTTACATGTCTACAATAAAATTATGTGTTATAAACTTTTTTAAGGTAACAAATATATTATTGAATTTTGTATTTTTAAAAATATGTAAGATTGTTTTTGGATTATAACATCATACACTTTTATATTAAAGAAGATTCACATGTTATTATAAACTTTTCAATTATGAATAACACATCCAATTGAAGAAATCAATCATTAATTTTTTTTTACTTTCATTTAATTTTCTCATGTATTTCTATATTTAATGGCCTTGTTAACTTTCTTCCAAACATTCTTAGAAATAGGTCTTTGATCTTCTCTTTAAAAAATTGTGGGATGAGTATAATAATCTTATGAAAAAATACAAACTCATATTATTTAACATTCTTTCATTATTTTTTTAAATAAATTTGATAATATTAATTCTGTCTTTTAATTTGGCTCTGAAAACTTTCCTTATTTTTATTATAGATTACTAGAAAATTGATTTTTTTTTAAACTTTAATTATCTTAAAATATATTGTGAAACCTTAAAAAATGACTAATTTTTTTTGTAACTTTAATTATCTTAAAATATATTGTGAAACCTTAAAAAATGGCATAGCCATTGAGGCACTATCTCAATTAAAGTTCTATCCTTAGAAAATTTGAAAACCAACATTCAATATAGTTTAACAAGCAATCATGTTAATACAATCTTTGATTTTTATATATTTTTTCACTCCACGAAAAATTGACAATGATATAATATAAAAACTCTAAATGAAATTCAACCATAAGAACTTCAATTATACTTTTACACTTTTACTTTTCACCTTGACCTTTTCTTAAAATTCTTGATTTCAACTCATTTGTATTTCACTTATTTTTTATGCACTAACACACCTCTATGTGTGTGTGTGTGTGTGTAAACTTCTCAAATTCTAATTGTAACACTATTAGCACAGAAGACAACATACAAAGGGTATAAAAATCCAATAAAAGAAGATTAAAAACCCTCAGGACAACATGGAAGGGCCAAAGGGACCAAGAGCATAGTGTTACACTTATGGCCAACTAGGAGCAAACTACTATGCTCTTGGTAAAAACATAAATAAAATTGAAATTAAAGAGAAAATGGAGAAAACCAAGGAGAAGAGAGAAAAAAGAGAAAGGGGAGTTGAAACTATTAATAACTTAATATATACTAATATTCAATAAACACACAAATACATTAAACCATACAAATTGATTTTTAAAACTATTTATGAACCACAATTAAGTATGTAAAATAATATAATCTACTTTTATATATATATATATATATATATATATATATATATATATATATATATATATATATATATATATATATATATAACTAAAAGAGGGGTAAAAATTTATTAAATATGAAACAAGAACAACAGCTACAATTCTTTATCCTGGTCCACCAGTTGAACCAGTTTCTGATATAAACTCATAGGAAGCATCCGTTGCTCAGTAATGCTCCAAGATGATCCATTCTTCGAGGCCCACTTAGCAAGGCAATCTGCAACACCATTCCACTCACGGGGAATGTGTTTGAAGGAAATCGAATTCAAGGAAGTACTTAGTTGCATAATCTGTTGAACCACAACATTTAAGTGCCAGTCCACCTTACCTGAGTGACCCTTATTTAGTAAATTAACCACCACTTGCAAATCTGATTCACAAATAATGTTATAGCAACCGCATTGACAACAACATTTCACTGCCTCCAGGATAGCCATGGCTTCCATGAGGTTATTTGTATGACAGCCTTTGTAGATCAAAAAAAGAAATTGAATGCCCCCAGAGCTGTCCCGACCGATTCCACCTATTCCAACCTCCCCTGGGTTCCCCCATGAGGAATCATCAGTATTAATTTTAATAACTCCATCAACAGGTGGAGTCCAGCAACCAATCTTATTAACCAGTCGTGCCTTTTGACTATTTCCTTTCAACTTACAGCTACTAACCATAGAGGCACAGGTCATGGTCGGGTCCAGCCCAAGGTGCGTCCAAAAATAGACTGCATCAGGGTCCAAGTCGCTGCCACTCGCGCCCTTCACCAGCAAAGTTTCTTGTAGCGAGCTGATAATTTTTGCCCACAGAACTCTCAATTCCAACTGGGTGCCCCTGAAGATCCTTCTATTTCTTTCAATCCAAAGGTTCCATAAAATAAAAGAGGGTCCCACTATCTAGGCATTTTGTAACAAGGAAGCCTTTGATGGAGCATGGCCAAGTCGACTCTAGAATTCTGTCAATGAAGAAGCATGCCAGCAAGGAGAGCCCCAGGCACTCCACCACAAATGCCACACCTGTCTAGCAAACGCACATTGGAAGAAAAGATGGGATCCTGTCTCTTCACTGTTGTGACACAAAACACATATAGATGGTCCCTGAAATCCATGCTTACAAAGAGTGTCCCAGTTGAGACACCTGTTGTGTGTAAGCAACCAAAGAAAAAAATTGCATTTGGGCCATGAAATTCGGTTCCAAACTTTTTTCCCCCATAAGAACTGACCACCATCAAAGACTTGCTTAGCCAAAGCCATTTATCCAGAAGACACAGAATACTGCCCAGTAGCATCTCCTCCCCAGGCAAGAACATTCTGACCTTGCATTAAACTACAACCTCTGGAAGCAAAAATTTGAGCTAATTCCCTCCTATCCTCAGTTGAGCCCCCCGATGGCCAATCAGAGGAGTTTTCCCACCTGTATCCAATAGTCATGCCCATGATAAAAGCTTCTTTGTAATGTGCCACTGTGTGCCATCCAGCAAAATGAAAAGAATCAGCTAAAGGCTGCAAATGCAAGTGTGAATTTAAAAGAGGTGGCGCACCATCCCATGAGTCTCCCTAGAAGAAGTCCTCCGTCCTGCTATTGCAAACCCAGAAGAGGCTATGTTTCACAAGCTGGGCTCCTAGATTGAGAGTACTCCACACCATCGACCCTTTCCCCATAAGAGGGAGCCTGGAAATGTCATGGGACTCAATGCTCGAAAAGTACTTAGCTGATAGAATGCGTGCCCAAAGGGAAGATTGATTGGAGCACCATCTCTAATATAGCTTGGTAGCAAGGGCTTGGCTGGCCAAAATAGCTGAGCGCAATTCGAGGCCTCCTTCCTACTTTGTTCTACAAACAGTATCCCAATTGATAAGGCTCCATTTAGTATTTTGCAGATTTCCACTCCAAAGAAAATTTCTAGAAAGTGCATCAAATTCCTTCAGGAAGTATGTTGGGGCTACATGAACCATGCTGCAGTATATGGGTAACGCCTAGATAACCGATTGTAAAATAATCACTCTACCAGCTGTAAAAAGCCACCTGTGAGTCCAATGACTAACTTTTTGCCTAAGTTTGTCCAAAACATTCTGCCAAAATAACATGGGCTGCCTTCCCACCACAATGGGAATTCCTAAATAAATCACCGGGAGGGTTTGAGTCTGAAACCTCAATATGGCAACAATCCTTCTCTGAATAGACTCAGGAGTGTTAAAGAAGAAAATAGAGGACTTATGGTCATTAATCTTCTGCCCGAAAGTTGCCAAATAATTGTCCAGGGTGAGCTGGAAAGCTTTCGCTTCCCGAATTCACGCTTTTCCTGCTAGGATAGTGTCATCCACAAATTGGAGATGAGTCAGGGTAGTTATCCCATTCCCCCATTTCCATCCATGTAGAACATTTTGAGATACCCAAAATTTGAAGAGCCACCCAAGCCCCTCAGCCAGGATGATAAACAAGTAAGGAGATAGCGGATCCCCTTGGCGAAGGCCTCTAGAGGCACCAAAAAGCTCAGAAGGTGCCCCATTGATAAGGACCAAAAAGGAAGGTGTGGTAACACAACTTAACACCTAACTAATCCAAACCTGATTGAAGACAAACACTAAAAGGATTTATGCAAAAATCTCTAGCTTACTCTATCATAGGCTTTGGCTAGATCAAGCTTAATAAACATAGCCTGCTCCTGTGATGTACTCATAGAGTGAATAGCTTCCAAAGTAACAACTTCATCCAAGATCTGTTTGCCTGCCACAAAGCCCCCTTGTTCCTCCAAAATAAGACTGGGGAGATGCCCTTTAAGCCTCTAAGCAATAAGCTTAGTGATGATTTTATAAACCACATTGCAAAGTGCAATGGGCCTATACAAATCCAACTTATCAGCCTGCTCCTTCTTCAAAATTAGGACCAGAAAAGTAACATTCAATGCTCTAATCATTTCTTTACTGGAGTAAGATTCTTGTATCACATTCATCAAATCTCACTTAATGATATCCCAGAAGTCCTGGAAGAATTCAGCAAGGAACCCGTCTGGGCCTGGGGCTTTACCTCTCTTCATGCTAAACACCGCCTCCTCAACTTCAGCCATACCAATTGGCCTCATGAGAAACTCATTCATTTTCGCTGTCACCAATGAAGGAATGCAAGATAAAACTATATTTTTTGCCACCTCATCTGGCGGTGGATTGCTGGTAAAGAGCTCTAAAAAGTACCAGATAGCTTCTCTGTTAATAGCTTGGGAAGAGGTTAGGTGTGTCCCATCTTGAGTAATAATAAAAGTAACAAAGTTCATGTTGCACCGATCCTGCACTGAGTTATGGAAAAAGGCCGTATTCTTATCCCCCTCTTGGAGCCACTCAATACGAGCCTTCTGCTTCTAATAGATTTCTTCCTGAAGTTCCCACTCCGCTAAGGCATTTACAACTCTAGATTCCTCCAAGCGAAGGACTTCTGAGAATCCACAATCTCTTATTTGCCTAGTTACCCCATCTAACTGATCTTGAGCCTTCTTCTTCATACAATGTATGTTACCAAAACAATTTCTATTCCAGATCTGCAACTTTCTTTTAACATACTAAAGCTTTTTGAGAAAAGAATACATAGCGGTTCCATATGTAGGGCCTTCCTAGCGCCACCACTGGCAAATGAAATCATGAAGAGATGGATCACGAAGCCACATTAGCTAAAACTTAAATGGAGGCTTTTTGGGTCCATCAATATGACTGATGGAGAGCTTGATAGGCCAATGGTCAGAACCTCTCTAGTCCAAGATTTTAGAGTTGAGAGAGAAAGCACTAGACTGCCAAAAATAAGAAATAAAAAATCTATCCAAGCATTCAGATATGGCAGCATTGCCTATTCTTCTGTTGCTCCATGTGAATAGTCCATTTGAGGGTCTAACATCAGAGAGGTGCAACACCTCTACATTATGGCGAAGACAATTAGAAGAGGGACCTAGACGAGTCAACCCACCTCTTTTCTCCTCTAGGCTCATCACCACATTAAAGTCACCAGCAACGATCCATGGCAGAAATAGATGACAATTTTAGACATATCTGATGTGCTCCCAAAGCTAAAGTTGTCCATCAATATCAACAGGCGCATAAACTATGGTAACCAAAATTAGTTCCCCAGTTTCAAGAGAAGAAGCAATCACTGAAAGAGCTGAAAGGCTGGATATCCAATGTAGTGGCAAAATTTTTCTCAGGTCCTAGCACATAGCCAAACCTCCCGAGCTTCCCCTCACACCTACACATTGCCATTGGCCAATCGACCAGATATTTGGCACACAAGCAAATAGCGATTCAATCGACAGTTTGGTCTCTTGGATACAGAGAATATCTGGAGAATGATCTAGCACCAATCTATGCATAGATTTTTGTCTGGGGTAGCTATTCAAACCCCTTACATTCCATGATAAGACAATCATTGAGTGGATTGGAGGAAGTGTTCATCTAAGGTTTTAACAACCCCTGATTCCACCAGTAAATCACCTGTAAGTTTGATTCTATCTTGGTCTTTTCTTCATCCAACTTTGGAGGGAGTGGAGGAGGTGACCTTCTTGAATTGTTTCTGTATTAAGCCAAGTGCCATTGAGGATCCTTTTTATTTTTTTCCAGCATCCCCTTCCTTGATCAAATCTGCCCATCTAACTTCCTTTTCTTGCAGTCCACACAAGACCTCAGGCATACCATCCTCCAGCCTCAGAGAACTTTCTAAAGTTGGTTGAACCATCATATCTTGTACCTCATTAAGCTTTGAAATCTATTTATGTAACTCCAGCACTTCCCCCTGGTCCTCAGTTGGAATTCCATCCTCAATGGCCATACTATCAAGGGCCTCAAACTTGTTGAACCCCAGTTCTACCTGCCTGTCAGCATTTCGACGCTTCTGCTCGTGGCCTTTCACGCATCATCTAACTGGTATAAAACCATCCATATCGGCACTATTTTGATCTTTTGATCCTTGTGCCAAACTTGCATTGTTTGTAATATTTTTCCCTTTACCTACCCTATTAGGCTGGGTGTTTGCATTATCAGGAAAAATTGGAAGCCCAATCCCCTTACTGGCAAATGTTGAATTTGGCACTGAAGATTTAGGACCTGTTCCATTATCTTTGAAGGCCTGAGGGCATTGGCGATGCAAATGTCTGTATACATGACAGATTCAGCATCGAAAAGGAATGGATTCATAGTCTATCTGTTGGATCCAGGATGAGGAGCCCATACATATCTCCATAGAGTCTGGCAAAGGGTTATTTAAATCAATGTCAACACAAATGCGTGCATAAGAAATTACCTTTTTTTGTAATGATTGATGAGCAATAGCTGTTGGTGTTCCCAACATGGCCGCTATTTGTCTGAGGATGTCCTCCCGCCAAAATTCCAATGGAAGTCGCGGAAGACGAACCCACACCGGAACACAAGCTGGAAGTTCTTCAGCAGAATTAAACCCTGCATGCCAGGGTTTGAGAAACAGACCCACACACTCGTAGAAATAAGGACCCCCTCAAAAATATGATTTTGATCTGAAACAGAAGAAAAATTCACCAAAAAATAGCTATTTCCTGCCAACATAATGTCAAAATCCCCTTCGATTGCCCAAGAACGATGAATCTAGGCTTCCAAAGCCACCAGAGGGATTCGAATGCCCAGAAATTTACAAATCAAAGTATGAGAGGAAAGATATTCAACATCTTCTTGGACTGCCTCTGGGGGAATGACCAAAGCTGGTCGATCCTGGCTTCGCAAAAGACACCCATTCACCTTGCTCAGTTTCAAGCGCTCGCTAGTGTAAAACATTTCTTGCCCCATAGAGCTCACCCCAGGTGCCGATTCGTCCTTCCTAGGGCCTGTTGATGGGCCACCCTTCTCTCCTCCGCCCGTAGCCATCATGAAATCAACCTAATTTGATCTCAATCTACTTTTTTAATATTACAATATAATTATTACATTATTTTAAAAATTATTATTTTAAATTAAAAAATTATCCTTACTTATTTTCCATATAAAAATTAATGAAATAATTTTACGAAAATAAAATAAAAGGTGATAAAAGATCTAAATATAAACATCTATCTAAATTATTAATACTATTTGAATTTTAGTCCATACCAAGACATGTACTATAGGAATAATTTGAGCAAATAATTTTTTTTCATTAATCAATAAAAAGCTTTAACAAAATATACAAATTTATCAATTTTAAAGTTTAACCTTTGAATATTAAAAAATATTCTATCATATCTTATCATAAAATATTCTATTTATATTAATATAATAATAAAAAAACATATTTCAAAAACAATAATTATAACAATTTTTCTATATAAATTTAATTGATCATGAGCTCAATTATTACAATTTGAAATGATTAAGGAGGTCTATCACTCAAAATTTATCTAATAAATACTTAATAAAAGTCAATTTCCATCACTTCTCCATATTTTATTAATGGGTTTCCTTTTTCTTAAGAGTGTCACAGAATTTGTAAGTGAAATTAAGAATCTTCAATTGACTAGAGTAGTAGGAATTAATTAATAAATTATCTAAGAGTAGAGTTATTCGTAAAATTTTAAGTGAAAGTATGAATTACTAAACCAATGAACTTAAACAATATGTGGGCTTGGTACTAAAATCAAGATTCGTTAGAAAGGTGGCCATCTCAATTTGAATAGAATCAAAATAAATGTTCCAAATATCACTCTCATTTTTATCATTTTTAAGTGATTTTATTATATAAATTTAACGAATAATAATTTGTTGGAAAGTTAATTAGGAGATCAAATTAAAAGGTTATAACAAATATTCTTTCTAAATTTATAGAAAAAAATTAGAAAAAGTTTTAAAAATATATCTCCATAAAAAAGTTTTATTGTAAAATTTAAAATAAATAATATAAAAATAATTAAACAAAATATGGCAACTCCAATAAATAAGATAAAAAGCATTTAAAGTGAAATACTTCTCAATAATAGACGAATAACAACAAGAGAGTTATGAGATCTCAAGGTAAATAGATGATTTAACTTTTAATAGCTTCAAAAGGAAATCTGTGTTGTACATGCTAGTGGGCCTTATTACATATTATAAGGGGAAATGATAGAGTTGTGTGTTATGAACATTTTTAAGGTAACAAATATATTATTAAATTTTGTATTTTTAAAAATATGTAAGAATGTTTTTGGATTATAGCATCATACATTTTATATTAAAGAAGATTAATAATATAAAATATTTTATTATATATTATCATAAAACATTTTATTTATATTAATATAATAATAAAAAATATATTTCAAAAATAATAATTGTAACAATTTTTTTTTATATAAATTTAATTGATCATGAACTTAATTAGTAGAATTTGAAATGATTAATGTTGCATGTGTGGTTTGTAAGTATTGGTGTTTTTACTGACATGGGCCAGAACTTAATAGAAGAAGATATTATTTTTTTAATCTAATTTATTTTTAGTTTGACCAAATTTAGATTTCATAGAATTACAGGCCCAAGTTATAATGCAAATAATAAATCAAATAAGCCATACATATCACATCAAAATTTGTTTACAACGAGTTCTTTGGATAAGATTTGATGACTTACTCCACTCAACCCATAAAAATAATAAGAGAATCAATCATATTTCTGTATAAACAAAAGTTTTTTTATTGTATTTATATTTTAGTGTAAATTATCATTTTATGAATATTAATAAAATTGATGCTTTTACAAAATTAAGTCAAGTCTAGCTTGATAAGTAAACTCTTTCCTCAGTGGTAAACTATGATAAAAAATGAGAAAAAAAATAATTAAGATAGGTGTCAAATATCAGTGCACCTTTTGGTACTTGTAAATTGCAATAATTATTCTATACATTTTTTTTAGAATGATATATTTTATTAAAATAATATAAAATTAAAAAATTTAATGTTTTCATCATAGAAATTTATATCAATTTGAAAGGGCATTGTGAGTGGATGAACTAGAAGGAGTAATAGTCTTTCAAAAAAAACATGTCATAGATGAATGTTAGTAAATGATGTTACTATATATGATGCCCCTTCGAGGGGAAATGTGATGACGAATGAGACAAATGGCCACTTGAAAGAGGAAACAATAGGTGGGGTGTAATGAATAGATAAGGGGATGGGATGCAAGATGTGAGATTGATGATGAAGGAAATGAACTCAACTTGAGTAATGAGCTAAAAAGTGATGATGCCCCTAGCAAAAGATATATGCATAGGGATTGATAATGATGATTTCATGGTTGTTGACACATCCCAAGGGGGAATCAATCATAACATGGGGATGATCAGATAAAACGCCGTAAGCTTTCAACGTATTCCAAACAAGAACACATGCAAGGGAGAGTTATAGTTCAAGATAAGACTGATTTGATACGATTAAGGAAGAGTGTAGCTCAAGGCTAAAGTCAAGAAAAAAGATGAGAAAGAATAGGTGGTATGATTGAGTGACCAAAAGATAAAGGAGAAGAATTGGATTGCATTACATTTAACCAATGAGACATAATGTGACTAATACTAATGATAAAGTGATGGTTCTAGTCATTCCCCAGTCGAGGGAGGAAACTGTAAACTTTAAATGAATGATTGATGGAAGAAAATATGGATGTTGTGAGTTATTGGGCCCAATTGATAGGTACATGGGATTGACAAAAAGATTAGAGAGATGATTACCGACATGGTGATTGATCAATAGATGGATTGATTAATGATTGATATTATAGATCAAGGATTTGAATGATGCAAGACTTGATGATGATTATGGACAAGATAGATGTGATGATGAATGATGAAGAAAGAGGTGAGAGTGGTCAAGCTATCCTTGGGCACTAAAAAGTGGCCAAGTGATGCCTACATAGTCTGAAAAGACCTCAGGCCAATATAGTTCTGACTAATAAATAAATAATGAGAGAGATAAGATGATGATGATGATGATGATGATGGGTGTTAGACATGTTAGTGGTTAGATAGAGGATGTGACTTGGATGAATATAAATGATTTTGGAGATGAGATGTTAGATGTTGATGACTAGAGAGGTGATTGAATAAATGCTTAATTGGATATTAGGTGAATGGCTTAGGATGATGGAATTGATGATGGGATAAGGATGATGAGTATATGATCAATCCATCATTATTGGAATAGGGTTCATCATAGTCTAAGTAATCCATTAAATATATCACTTAGAAATATGTCTCATGATATGAGTATGACCAAGTAGACATTGTGTCAAAGTGTGTGGGCAAATAGAAAAATTTGCATCATCGAGGGCACTTATAAGCATTATTGTAGCTTTGGTGACCTCATAACATCCTTGTTCATTGCCCAATAGATAAAAAGCGACATGATGCAACACAAACTCCATATACAAAGACAATCAAATATTTACATGATAAAAGATATGTAAATAAGCCAAACAAAATAGATAAGTAACACACACACACACACACACACACACACAAATATCTACATGTAATGTCATTGGGTCTTGCCTAATGGTCTAGATGAGATTTGACAGGATGATTGATTAGGTGATGAGTTGGACTAGGATGATCATGATGTGAGTATGGACTTAAGATAGATTTAGATTTAGAATAGACTAGCGATGATGATTAGGATTAGGACTTAGGTAAGGATATGGATGTGGATATGTATTTTAAACTAGATGAAGGACTTGGATGAGGATTTGAATATGTGGACTTGGATTAGGATTAGGCTAAGGATTTGGAGAGTATAGATGAGAGACATAAGACTGATGATGTGATTTTCCCCTAGTTTAGAATAAGAGGATTGATGATGTGATTATGAAAGATGAAAGGCATGGATATGGATTCGACTAAGGGATTAGGCATTAGACAAGACACCATGGAATATTTTTAAAATTTTAAAATTTTATGATTTTTAGGTTTTTTGGAATATTTCACTTTTTAGGGATATTTGGAATATATATGTAAACTATATAAATGGGGCTACCAGAAAAAAGGATACCAAACCTAGAAAATAGGGTAAAGATGGATGGAATGATGACAAAAGGGATGAGGATTATGCTAAAAAAGGAGGGATGACATCATTGTGCAGGGACAAGATATCTATTGACTTGATTCTTCATTAGAGGATATGTCAAGATGATTCTAGAACATTTTTCAAGACACCTTCCTGTCTTGTATTGAGGTCAAGACATGAAGGAGTGATTGACATAATGAGATGCAAGATAGGATGGTGGACGATGGGTAGGAACAAGGGATAGAGAGATATGGATGGATGGGATTATGTGGATGAAACATATTTTCCCCCAAGTGTTGATATACAATATGGATAATAAATTATTCTACCATGATGCCAGAAATTGATTTTCGTCATGGTGCTTGCGTAAGGATCCAGAAGATTGGTTTTCACCATTGGATGAATGATTTTTTATTTTTTATTTTTTTTGGCATCTCAATTTATTATATAAGGGAGAGTGCAGGAATATCGATAATGTCTAGATCTTCAATCGACACCTATTCTAGAGATATGTGATGCTAGGACCATGCAATGGATGTAAGATTCCTAGATGTCCCGGTGGCCTTTATTGACTCTTGATTTAACATCTATGGACATCTCAACCAGGTATCTTTGTAACCCCTATGAGTGACAATGCTTCCTAGGGATTTGAGATATGATATTGATGGGAGTGTGTTATGATTCTGATGATGGGATATAGGATGTGAATGAGGGATATGATCATGATGGATGATATGATGGGATGGGGAGTGGAAATGGGGTTTGACAATTACATATACCATTGGATATGGTGGAAGGGATTATTTAGATTGGTGTCATAGGATTAAAGGATCGAAAACCTTTTGATTTTTTGATTCTTTAATCCAAACATTGAGAGGATGGTCCATTATATGATTATTACTTTTGACATTATTTTGATATGCTAATTTTGTATTTTGACTTTGGTTGTCTCTTGGTGCTTGATTGTGGGTTTCACTAGAGGGAAGTGACTTTTGATTGGATAAGTGATTTTGATTTAGATGGATCTCTATCACTTCAAGGATATCTGCACTAGGGGATGATTATTTATGACTTGTCTGACTATAAGACTCATATTGACTTTGATTAATTAGATTTAGATCATAGTGGGCTTCATTACTTGATGGGAGTAACTAATTATGGGATTAGATCCTTGTATATTCAACACATGGTATTGTATGTGAAGGGGAATCTAATCATGCATGTTCATGTTCATCCCATGCATGGAGTGGGATGTAGGGATTATGAAGGAGAGGTGGATGATTAAGGATGTGTGGTGGATTAAGAGGATAATGGGAAGCATAGTCCTCATAAAGGTCATTAGGAGCCCTAGCCTCAATTTCAAAGAAAATGTTTTCAAGAATCTCAAAAAGAACACCAAGACTCTTAGGGTAATTAACATCTAAATTTGATTCATATCCAATTTGATGATATTTAATTGATAGAGAATCTAAGGATTATGCCATAATTTCATCATCATGGGACTAATCAAGAGCCACACCTTCTAACTGGTCGATAGTAGAGACGTCTTTGAAGAGATAGGTATCATCATGACCTTTATAATCTATAAGGGAGCATGATTCTGATGTGATTTCTAATTTAGATTTTGTTATTGAACTTAATCTTGACCATTCTGACTTAGACTCTAATGAGGATGTTGATGAGGTCATGTATCCCATAGATGATTTGCCAGTAGAAGCCATATGATTGTTCACAAGTACCTCTTTTACCTTGGGTTTATGAAGGGATGATTAGGCTTAATTGATTTATGAAGATGGGGGATGTGATGTGAATGGGTCATAGGGATAGATTGATCAAGGATGTGTGTAAGATGAATGGGACTAAATTCATGACCTAGATTAGGGAGGGGAGAGGCTTGATTATATTTGAGAAATAATTATTGGAATGCCCCCTTTTTCACACTATTAGGCGTGGATGCATTGGCTTTCCTTCAATTTTAATGTCACCATTATCAATTAATTTTTGGATATAATCTCTAAATGGGTGACATCTATTAATGGAATGCTAAGGGAATTTATGGTATAGATAAAATCATTTAGATTGATACCATGAGGTCACATGCTTGAATAAATCTATAGGTTACGTTTGAGGATGGAAAATCATGCCTATGAACCTTAATTTCCAAAATAGGGCTTCCATGGAAATGGGGAGAGGGGTATACGACTTGTCCATGACTTTGGATGTGTAAATATTAGACCAAGCTGTGGAATAATGTGATGGTGGAGTGTGGGATTATTTAGGAGGTGAACAAGAATGACATGGGGTCTATAAGCTAAACTTCCCTTTGCTAGTAGAATGGGGGATTTGTGATGGGCTATGATTGGTAGATGGAATATTTGACTGTAGACAAGTATTGATTAGGGGTAATGTGAGTTGGATGGGTTCAAGACCTTTGGGAAGTTGGGAACCCATCTTAAAGATTCATGAGAAGACTGCCCCCTTATTTTTAGTAATATACTTATAAACAAGGAAATTTTTGGACTGGGAAGGTCATGACTAAGACTAGGATTAGTGGATGGTGGAATGGATTAGAATGGGGATGAGGGTTTATGAGGGACTTTCTTGGGAGGTGACCTTAGGCTTAGGGGATCAAAATCATTGGGAAGGTGGGCACCCACCTCTAATAGTCATAAGAGGACTTTTATTTATTGGTCAAAATGTACTCATTAAATAGGGCAACTTTATCACTTGTATAGTGAGGACTGTGATTATGATGAATGTATAATGGTTTTGACTATGGTAAGCAATAAGGTTGTGTATGGGGAAGGATACGAGACATTGGTTTGGACTTGATGGGATTGAGGTTTTAAGGTAGGAGGAACCCATTTCTAGGGCTCACAAAAGGATCTCATCCTTGTTGGTAAACATGTATTATTTTATGATAATGAGGTCCAAATCCATGGGGATAGATGATAAAAGGGGAATGGATGATGTGAAGGTAGATTTAGGAATTGGATATGTGTTTAGTTAAATCAAGGATAAATGATTGAACTAATATGACAAGTGGCAGGATAGATGAAATGAGATTGAAATGATGTAATACTAGGATCAGATTTCAAATAGATAATACAATAAGTGCTAATGATCTATCAATAATGCCTAGTTTTTAGGATAACAAAAAGATTTGATTCAATAGTGCCTAAATTCAAGCTAGAAAGATGATGATTGGATGGATTCTAGTTTTGAATAGGTAAGATGACTAGATTGATGATTTATTGGATGCTAGATTGAAATCGACAAAGTGACAACATGCTAGTAGGACATTGACTAGGTATGAGATTTGACCAAGTGATAAGTAATATTGGACTAGAATGATATGTATGGATAACAAGATGAATATCTCAAAACTTTATACCAAATTTCTCAAGGTGAGATGGAAATGTGATTAGGTGATGGGATAATGGTATTACGACAAGGACAAGTATATATGAGTGATGATGAAATGATAAGGGGTAATATGAATGAAATGGGGATGGTTTGGATACGTGTGTGACCTAAAAGGCCAACAAAGTAAGATGGAATTGAGATGAAAAATAGTTTGATGGGAGAAAGATGTCAAGACAAAATTAGATTAAGAAAGGGTTGAAATGAGATGATGGAATGTATAAGACATACAAGATTATACAAGATGAAGGATGTATAAGATATGATGAAGTATGAATGTACAAGATGGCTAAGACTATACAAAATAGGATTAAGGATATACAAGATGGTGATATAGAATGCCTAGATATCCATGTATGGGTTTGGGTGAAAGGCTGACTCTGTAATATTAGTTAGATAATATTTCCTAATTCTTAGGAGTAGTTGTTCAATTATTATTTTCTTCTTGTGTATACTCAAGAGTCTGGTAGGAATATGAATTGACTACTTGGTAGGTGAAGTGATAAGTCACATTTTTGGATTTATAATGTTTGCTTTGCTTCATTTTAAATTGAATCATGAAATCAATATTTCATTATCATTCTATAAATGTTATTTCTATCTTATCATTGGTATTAGATCATGGATTTAATTTTTCATTATTTTCCTATCTCCTCTTTTCTAGTTGTACGGATCTACATATAATTTTTCTTTCAAAAATATTTTCATAACTATAATATTTGTAGTGTATCATTATGGAGACAAGACCCAGGCTCCAAGTGATTATTGGCAGTGTATCACTGTTGAGAAGGTGTTTACATTTATTTTGAGGCATTTTTTTCCTTTTTTCTACCTGTTGCATTGAAATCTGTCAGTTTGGGCAATGTTTGGTAAAATTCTTAATTGCATTTTTTCCTTGTTTGCCTGCTATGCTTCAAACCTATAAGTAAAATTATTTGGTTGTGCTTTAGAGTTATCATCGATCTACATGTGTCTTGGTTGAACTATTGCATCCAAGTCTTCTATGTGTGTCTTAACTGTTACATCTAAGTCTTCTATGTGTCTCTCAACTATTGCATCTAAGTCAATTAATAATGCTCTCTGCTACATATGAAGGCATTTTGACAGTCTAATCTACAATAGGTATTAATTCCTCTTAAACGGTGTAATATTTCAAAAGTTATGATGATTCCCATGTATTTCAAGTGGTGCTACTAAGTGGAGGAGGCCATACATATCTCTTTCATTCCAATATTGGAATATTCTCAAACAAAAGGAAAGTGGTATAAAATTTTAAGCTTTTTATTTAAAAAGCAAATTTCATTTTTCTAAATGTCATTTTTCAAACTTTGAAAATATTTAAATTTGAAGGCATTTAAAATTTGAGAAATTTTTTAATTGCTTTGAGGCATGCTACTCTAAGTAAAAATAGCAAACAACAACCAATTTTTGCAAATTTAAGGAGTAATGAGGGGAGATAATCTTTTTACCCATTCATGTATGTCAAAAAATGTAAATCTAGAAATCATGAAAAACTGAGTATATTGATTTATGAGGTTTTATTTTTAAGCTGGTGTTAATGATAAAACAAATCTTTTTTAGTATCTTTACGTATATAGAAAAGTGGACCATTTTGGAGTGATAAAGAACTAACTGGAGTTAAACAAAAACTCAAAACTTTTAAAACTCAAAACCATGAATTCCATCAAATCCATTGTTGGCACTACCTTGATCGACAAAGACAGTTGCTAGAATGGTCTTGACAAGAGGAGAACACACTCATCTTCAATGATCTATGGTTTGATATTTATGATGGGACAACATGACCGGCTGAACCAACAGGGAATGTAGAGGATATACATGGATGGAAGTAGAAAACTAAAAGGCTTTGGCCTTGATGAGGGCATTAGTGGATGGAGATGTGTTTCATCATAGACAAGGGTGAAATACATCATGGGAAATATATAAAAAAATGAAGGACTTATATGACACCCATTCAGAGTTGGAAATCATTTAGTTGTAGTTAAAACTATTCAACCTAGAGTTGAAAGATGGTGTTGTGATGAGATTGGATTTAAAGATACATGATATCAAACATGATGTTGAAGTAATAGGTGTTAAAATTGGCATATACATGACCACATTCATAAAATCCCTTCTTCCTAACTATTCAACCTATTTGGATTCTTTACAAGCAAACAATCATTTGGAGACTCTCACATTTGACCAGTTGGTTAAAAAGATGGTAGAAAGAGAAAAAGCATTTAGAAGGAAAAAAAAACCACAATAGGTGAAAGTGTGTGCTATGTCAAAATAAATTCCTCCAAACCATCAAATAAGGCCACATCCTCCAAAAATGAAGTCAATAACAAGTACAAGGGAAAAGGTAGCAAAAGTGAAAATCATGGTGGTCAAAATCAAAAATAGAATGATAAATATAACCTCTATTATGAAATTGAAGCATACCATAAAATGAAAGAGGGAAATTCAAAGAAATAGTCAAAAGAGTTGATCAAACTCAGCTCAATTCACTAGTGAATGTGTGTTTTTTAGTACAGATGATGAAGCAAATAGTGTCTCAATTAGTTCCTCATGGTTTGATGCTTGGGTTCTTGATACTAGTGCCACTCAACATATGACTTTATGAAAAGACTTCTTTGAGGAGTACATTAAAGAAAGTTGTGGCTCAATATACCTCATAGATAGATCAAGTATGAAACCATAGGGAAGAGGTATAATTTGAATCAAGTGTCCAAGACTTCCAGACTACAAACTTGAGAATGTTCTCTACCTTCCTCAACTGAAAATAAACTTCTTGTCCCTAGTGCTCATAAGGCAACAAGGCCATTCCATTCTGTTGGATAATGGTGATGTCACAATTAGGAGAAAATTGATAATGCAGTCATCTTGATTGGATATGAGGAAGGGAAACTACTCAAACTAAAGGGTGACCCATCAAATTCAAGGAATTATGCTCATCTTGTGGAAGATAGAATGTCTCCAAACATGTTGTGGCATGCTCAATTTGGGCACTCTCACTATAACAACATTTGTGTATTTCAAAAGAATGTTGTTGTTGGCATGCTTATTTGCCCACAAAATTAGATGGGAAGTGTGAAGCCTACATCTTTGAAAAAAATGCAACAGAACCATTTCCAAAGTCATAGTGGAATGCAAATAGAAAATTATATATTATTATTATTTTAGACTTATGTTCTCTACTAGTCCTCTCCGCTAGTGGTCATAAGTATTTCATGCTAGTCATCGATCACTATAGTATAATGACATGGATATACTTTGTAAAAAAAATCAAGATCATTTGATACTTTTAAGAAGTTTCAAACAATGATTGAAAATGAAGCACAAACCCACATCGAGACACTCATAACAGATAATGGTGTCAAATTCACATCAAATTTTTTTGAATCCTATCTTGAGCAAAATGGGATCAAACACCATCTCACAATTCCTCACACTCCATAAAAAAATTGAGTAGTTGAAAGAATGAACATAAATGTGATGAATATGGTTCATGTAATGTTGTATTTCAAATGGGTAAATCTACACTTTTGGGTCAAAGTAGCTAAAATAGTAGTATACCTTCATAATATATCACCATCAATAAATATTGAATCAAAGACTCCATATGAGATGTGGTGTGGTCACCTCCCTTCAGTGCAACATCTTCAAATTTTTTGATCCATTTATTACACATTGATTCCAAAGGAAAATAAAAACAAATTGGACCACAAGAGTTGAAAATGCATCCATTTGGGATATTCTGGTTCCTCCAAGGCATTCAGGCTATATGATGAGAAAGATAATAAGTTTCTTTTCATAAAAGAAGTTGTTTTTTGTGAGACTATAAAGGACAAAGAGCATATTGATCGGCAGTTGAGTCAACTAGACAAATATGCAAAGTTTGATGTCTACAAGTAGAGTGATTTGAATGTTATAGATAATGAGTGGGGGACACAAAGTTGGGAATCTATTTATTTTCTATTATCTCCCATACATGATTTTAAAAATCCTCCTGAAGGAGAGAGTGAAACTTCATCAAATATTGAACAATGACTAGTAGAATAGAGGGTAAATAGTGAAGGAACTTTAGAGGATGAACTTGAAGCAATTGCAACATAAAAAAAGATGATTAAGTTGGCCACTCAAACACTGAAATATGTGAGACCTGATGAAGTTGGTAAAATAGGCATTTGAAGTGTACATGCAACCTCATCTCTACCAAATAATTCTATTGATGAAATTTAGGACATGATTGAGAAAATCACATTGGATGATTCTCAAGAAAAATGTAATGTTACATTTGATTCAAAACCAACAACTTTAAAACAAGCTGAGAAGCTTGACTCCTGAAGAAAAGCAATGAAAGATGAGTATAATGCACTAGTGAAAAATGGGACTTGGAATCTAGTTGATCCACCATATGGTTACAAATCGATTGGCTACAAATGTCTCTATCATAATAAATACAAGGTAGATGACTCACTTGACAAGAATAAAGCAAGGCTTGTTGCAAATGGGTATGCTCAAAAGGAAGGAATTGACTACAATGAAACCTTTGCACCTACAACAAAATGGACTACCATTTAAACCATGTTAGCTTTGGCAACTCACAATGGATGGAAAATTCACCAAATGGATGTCAAAATTACATTTTTGAATAGAGACCTCAAAGAAACTATGTACATGACACAACTTGATGATTTTATAGTAAAGGGACAAAATCACAAGGTGTGAAAATTAGAAAAATCATCGTATGGTTTGAAACAAGCCCCTAGAGCATGGTATGAAAAATTGGCTGAGTACCTCATGAACATGAAATTCAAATATTTTGAGTTTGAAGATGCAACTCTTTTCATCAAAATAGTTGACAAAATGATTGTATTTGTGGCGGTGTCTATTGATGATTTTCTCATCATAGGGAACAATGAATAGTCCATGACAAAATTCAAATCAAAGTTGATGAAAATATTTGAAATGACTGATTTGGGTTATCTTCATTACTATTTAGGTATTGAAGTAATTTAGAAACCAAAGTATTTCTTCATCACTCAGCAAAAATACGTTGGTGACATTCTGAGCAAGTTTGGAATGGAAGATTGTAAGCCTCTCAGCACACCCATGGAATAGTATCTCAAATTAACATTTGAAGATTCAACAGATTTGGATGATGCCACTAAATATAGATAGCTCATTGGAAGTCTAATTTATGTGACTACCACTCGACCAGATATATCATATGTAGTTGGTGTCCTCTTAAGATTCATGCAACAACTTAGGGAGAGTCATTGGGTAGCAACAAAAAGGGTCCTCAAATATATCAAAGGCACACAATATTTTGGGCTTAAATACTCTAGGGTAGGAGACATCAAACTAGTTGGTTATTCAAATTCTAACTATGCTGGTGATCATGAAGACAGAAAGTCCACCTCAAGTTTTTTAGTAAATTTGGGAACAATAGTTGTCAATTGGAAATCCAAGAAGTAATCAATGTCATCAATTTATTCAATAGAGGTAGAATATATGGCCATTTTAGAGGCAACTAGAGAGATCTTGTGGCTCAAAAGGGTTCTTTTTGATTTTAGGAGCAACAAGCTTAGTCAACACCTTTCATGGTTGACAACACGTCTGCAATCTAGATGGCAAAGAATCTAGTCTTTCATGATTGAACCAAGCACATCAATACCAAATTTTATTTGATTTGACATTATGTGAAAGATGGTAGTGTCAAGTTGCAATATTTCTTTACAACTAGCAGACATCCTAACAAAGGTTTTTGGATGAGAAAAAGTTGAAAAGTTTAGAGGAATGCTTGGTCTAACAACAACCCCTATGGATTAAGGAGGGATGTAATATTAGTTAGATAATATTTCTTAATTCTTAGGTATAGTTGCTCATTTATTTTTGTCTTCTTGTGTGTAGCTCAAGAGTCCTGTAGGAATATGAATGGACTGCTTAGTAGGTAAAGTGATAAGTCACATTTTGGGATTTTTCATTTCAAATTGAATCATAAAATTAATATTTCATTGTCATTTTTTAAATTTTATTTTTGACCTATCAGACTCAGCTCACAAACAATGTGGGTCTAACATGACACACACCCAAACAAGAATACCACAATCCTAAGATTAGTAAACTTATGTGTGTGTAACCCAATGACTACACCATCTAACAGCTTCACGAGTGAGGTTATAAGTTGGTGACCCATTACAATATCAACCAAACCCTCTCAACCCCATTTATATATGATGGTCACTTAGGAACTAATCATGACTCTGATAGTAGATCACATGTTATGGTCGTAAGGTCTTAAGCTAAGCTGAACAAGCTCTCTAGGGGCATCCCCGATATATGCTAGGGATATAGGTCCTAAGTCCATATAGGGTGTTGTCTAATTGTTGGTTCATAGAATGAACTCTTCCCCTTCATGGATGACCTATATGGGGTCAATCGTTTAGCCTAATGATAATTTTATTTGATATTTATATTCTCCCAAAACATAGAGTTTAGATTAACATGTGGTGGTGAAATCGACAGTCACTATCCCCTAAGACTATGGCAAGTGAATGGGTGTCAATTCAATATCACATTGACCCTATAAAAATAAAATGAGAGGGTTTGTAGGTGGTTTTTGATCTTCCAAAAATCACCACAAGGATGTAAGGAGGAGAGCATACATCACCATATCCCTTGAGTGACAAATAGGTAGACTAAAAAGATTAATTAACCAATTTAAGTAATATGTGATATATATATATATATATATATTACTTAAATTGGTTAATTAATCTTTTTAGTCTACCTATTTGTCACTCAAAATGATTTAAATAAAGTGATTTTAAAAAATTCAAAAATGATTTTCAAAATGCCAAAAAGTGTCTTTGACAGGCGGCCTATATGATAAAGATTAGTAGTTTAATTTTGACACTTTTGAAGAGGTAACCTATAAGACAAGGATTATTAATTTTAGATATGAATTAAAACTATCGATTGCCTGCAAAATGATGAATGCATAGTCAGTTAAACACACTATCACAACTAGAGACTCTAATATCGCAACTATAAAGTAAAATTAGTAATCATGAATTATGATATTGTTGAAAGGGTTAACCATGGTAGTTAGTCATACAACCCTTATAAAAACATGATAGTTAGAGCAAAATTATGACTATCAAAGCAATATCACTATTACAAGATTAGTGATATTGCATAAATATCCAAAACTTTAATTTTTTTTTGATTTTTTATGATGATTGCAGGTTGAGTTAGATGTTTTAGAGATGTAAATTCCTGGGAATCATGCATAGGTGACTTATAACAAATTTTAACTATACATCAAATGTTTTATAAAAGGACATCAAGACAAGATTTTTATCAAAATGGATAAAATCAAGAACAATTATAAAACAAAAAAGATATTTCCAATTAGATTTATCCTAAATCTTGTATTTATTAGCTGAAGATATTAACCAATGAGCAATCAATCTCAAAAATTACCAAATCACAATGATCCAAAACTCAAAATTTTTGGTTGATAAATATCACAATAACATAGAAATAACACAATAACAATGAATTCTCTGAGAAGAGATGTATTACTCAAAATCGCAATACAAATATATGCTTATCTCTGGGAAGAGATGTCTGTCTTCAAATTTCGGGTTACCTCTTCTTTTATACACAATTTGAAAGCATGGGAAGGATGTGGAAGGTCACCAATTTCGAGGGAGATGAAGTGGTATGACTTCCAATATTTAAAACAATACATAATTCGAGGAATTACTATTTTTAGAAACTTACTATTTTTAGACAGCACTATTAGAATTGAAATTTGAGGCACTTCCGTTGGGTTTTCGAGGGTCAAACTTCATCGAGCATAGCTCGATGCCATTTCATGACGTTCCCCTCGTTCTTAGCTTTCCAACGGTTCAAACGGCGAGTCAATTGGAGCTACGGTGCAAAAGTTATGGCTCCCGAAAGTTCTGTCATCAATTGGGGTGGAACTGTCACCCGAATTGTCACCTAAATTGATGCCTGGATCACACAATATCACTATTATTGAGACAATATCATGAATTTTAGGACAAAGCCATCGATACGAGATTGGCGGTATTGCAAAAGACAACAAAAGCATTAAAGATGTGAGATTTTGTTAGTAGATGACCTCCTTTTGATGTTTTTCCTATCAATAGTCACACAATAGGTTACATGGATAAAACCATTTTCACAAATATGGTTAGCAAAATATTTTCCCAATCACAAATGTGTTTAAGAAATATTACAAGATATAATATAGTTAAATAAGATTTTAAAAGGGTTTGTATGATCACTGATCTTCTTGCAAGATAGATAATGACAAGATTAACCATGTAGGCTAGAGATCAATGGATAATTACTAATAGTTTTGATAGAACTCATAATATCATGACTATCAATGATAATATCACGACTTATAGGTCAATACCGTAAGTCACAAGTGGTGATATTGCATCTTAGATCCTCCTTCTATGTTTTTTCACCAATTGTAAAATCATAACTTAAAGAGGCAATATCACTATTACTAGGGCAATGTCATGATTTATGAAACTACAATATTACAAAGGAGTAACAACCTGCCAAGGAAAGATATCATTAGTGGTTAAGATTTGGTGGTTAGTGCAATATCATGACTTTCAAGGCAAAACCACCACTACAATGTTGTGACTTGCATGGCAATACTGTGAATTTCACCTATGCATGAAAATTTCTTCAAAATCTGGCACTTGTTCTTGATTTATTCAGTGCTACAAACTCTCAAAAACACCACTAACAAGAAAAATGATTAAATTAGGAGAGTGTTCCCACCATGGTCACCAAAATATAATAAATTTTTTGAGCAAGTGGATTAAACTACCTAAATATGCCATTAAAAACCAAAATATCAAACTACCTAATATGAGAGATTATGTAAGTAAATCATAATCATAATATAAATCTTACCAATTCTCTTGCTTCAACTAGCCTCCCTCTAAGATCTTCAAGTGGGTTATTGATTCTAGATTACAATAGACTCAGAATTTTGACATTGTGTTGGCATGATCAAGGATTATGGATTCATGGATTTGACATAGAGATTATATGGCTCTAATAGTTTCTAGTGGACATGAGGATTATAGTTAGTTTCCATGGAGGAGTGTCTTTGTTTATATAAGCCAAGGGAGGTATAATCAATGGTTCATATTGAATCTTGGGCCATTGGGATCAATGGTTGAGAAATTTTCTTGTAGGCCTTTAGAATAGAGGCTTCTGGAGAGGGAAGACTAAGTTAAAGAGGATTCTAGAATTGGAAGATTCTAGAATTGGAGGATTCTAGAATCCTCTTAAGAATTAATTAGGATTAGGTAGGGCATTAGATAGGGATTAGGTGGGTGATTAGGGACTAAGGGTGTAGGAGAGCCTAAGAATAGGCTTAATAGGTGGGTAGGTGGGTCATGGTAATTTAAAATTCTCAAATAATAGATAAGTGGGGTTATGATAAGATAATGGGGATTTAGGAGAATTAATGAAGAAGTGGGATAGGACTAAGGTTAGTGAATGAATAAATGAAGGGGGGTGTCAGATAAATGATTAGGAAGGGGATAAATTAGCAAGATTAATTATAATAATTAAGGTGAATAAATTTAGGTGCTTATACAAAGCTCTCCCTATTTTACATATTAATATAATATATTAACACTGGATAACTTAACGATATGATTTGGTTATTACAACCTTGATGCTAAGCCATGAAAGGCATAAGTGTATGTTCAATGGACATGTGTAAAAGGAAGCACCCATATATGCATTTTTTATTCTTAAAACAGTTTGCACTACAATAAATATCATGTTAGCTTGTGCAGTTCACATAAATAATTTCAAATAATTATGACAAGAACCAACCACTACGCGGTATTTTTTTAATATAGGACCTTGACTTAACCTCATTATCAATGCTCAATAGTTGTTAAAAATAGTTTATTTTTCTATATCTTTATCCCTATATCTCATTGTAGTTATATTTAATATAAAATCAACAATCATAAGACACATGTCTATATATGCTTGCATATCTCAAAACACAATACCTAATTTATTGCTAATCAAAAGTTCTATACAGTACACCAATAACATCCATATTTTTGAACAACAAAATTCTAAGTGTATTCACATTAAATTTATTTACGAACTCTTTTTAATCCATGTCAAGATAGGAGATTATAAATTCCACCCAAACAAAATAATTTATTGGCTTTAACTAATGAGGGAGTTTGAAATCACAAATTGTTTTACCAACTATAAGTTTGAAATCTAAAAATATTCAAATATTTGTTAAGATGTTATTATGGAATATTATATCTACTTTTCAATTATTTCTCTATTTTTTATTCTTACACTTTCAATTTTTTGATATTTAATGTAACTGATATAATATAATTAGAATTAATCTTTTACCTACCATGTGTGCTTTGAAATGGTATTTGAGGAGGTAGAGAGCTAACTTAAAATAAATTGAAAGATATCCCTTCAAATCACATTTAAATATTTATCACTACCATTACATCACATTGAAAATTGCCATATTTTTTTGACTATGAGATCATGCACATAAATAAGCGAAGTTTACAGTCTACGACTATATTTAATTTGTAAAAGGTATGGTAAAATTTTGGTTGTTAACGTAATTCTATATATTAGCTTTCAATATGTGTATTGTGAAAACAGAATAAATAAATTCCAAATTGTCACATTATTATGTGATTATTAACTTTTCAAAATTCATGAACATTATAAAATTTACTTATAACTAATACAAAGCTATCTTAGAATAATTATATGTGGAGGCCTACTTACCCGTCACCTAATGATTGTGCAATAATTTTGAATGTAATTTCTCTACATTTTAACGATTGTCGTAATCACTTTGAAATATAGTTATTTTTCCCAGGTTTAGTCAAATACATTTATAATTTTATCTATCCTATTTCAAATTAACTTTACCATTTTTTAAGTTTTAAACTAAATATAAGTTACATTTGAAAATAGTTTTTAATAAATTAACAAACTAAAAAACTTACAAATATATTGTTAATCCCTATCAATATCAAAATAAGAATATTATAACTTTTACCTAAATTAATAATATTTTAGTTCTAATTAATTATAATTAATTCATACACATTCATTATTCTGTCAAACTTACATTACAAATTAATCTACAAAATTTAACTATAATCTATTTTCAATACAATAAAAATTATCAGTGAATCTTAACTCAGCAAAAAAATCGAAAACTCCCTGAACTAGAAGACAACCACGAACCTTCTCTAACAGATGTCAGTTGATAAGTAAATAATTCAGTCGACTATTGCCACTTGCTACTAAACAAGACCCAAAAAGCCTTTAAGATTCTGAAATGAGATATGAAAACTGAATTAGTTCAGGTCGATACGGATAGGTTGGGAGACCACGTTATTTAACAATCTTGTGTTAGCTGACAACGATTGCGACGGATGTACGTTAGCGTCCTTCGCCTTCAATTTTTTTTTATCGAGTTAACGGAAATCAAGATGAAGTAAAACGCGTTCATAATTACATTGAAAGGGACTGTCTGTTTACAGAGCATGTGACCAGGATTAAATAGCTGTTAGAAGGTGAGGGACTGTCAGCGATTCCATAATGCTGAATGACCCAATCATTTACATCTGACACGAAACAGGAAAAGGAATATAATTCATTTGATGGCCATGGGCCTCCGTGATAGAAGAGGGATGGATATTCATTGTATATATGAGAGCTACCAAGTTGATACGTGAGAGTAGAGAGTGATGGAGGCCGTTATTGGAGCTTCCGCTGAGGACCAAATGTTGCCAAGGCTTGTTTGTTTTACTTGACGCATATTAAGCCATGTATAACGTGAATGAGTTGATGCAATCACAATGTATTTGCCTGAGGAAGGGTTTGGTAATTTAATGTCTGCCTACATCGTTCTAAGGAATGGATGATACAATTTGATAGCTGAGAGAGACCAATAATTGAAAAGGAGATACAAACAAGGATGTCGTTGTAATCTAAATGGGTAAAACTAATAGAAATTAGAAGGAAGCTAACCAAGCAATGAATTAGACACTAACAGAAATAATTAGAAAGGTGGATCATCCACGAGTGGAAAGTAATCTTTTCTCTTTAGGAAAGATCCTCCAGTGTTCATTGTGAATCATCATTAATTGTACCTGTTGCATTTATTTTCAGATGTCCAATTTTCGTATTTTATCCTCTGCACTTGGTTCTAGAGTCGCAGTCGGGCTTGGATGTAGCATTTCTAATCAGAATTAAATAGGAGCTGACTGAATTCTTCTGTAGATAACCATCAATATTAGCTCCAAACCTTCCAATCTGCTCCTTATCCAAATGAACCTCCTATTGAGGCTCCTTTCCACTAGGAGGGAGGGGAGAAGGAGACACCAGCCATGAAACATTGGATGATCCAACCCCTGGAGTGGAAGATAATTTTATAAAAGAATTTATTGTGATTACACCACAAGAAATTAGCATAAAGAGAGACATCCATCTTTCTCCAAATCTCTATGGGTCTAAAATTTGAAGAACACTTAGAAGAACAAATTTAAACTTGATGCCCAATTCAATTGCAACAAAAATATCTAAAGTGGTGTCCCTTTATGTTAAGAAATTAAGTCGAAGAACTGAAAGAAGACACGATCTTAACTGAATGAAAAATAGGATTGGAGAGGTCCGTCAAGACACACACTCTCACAAATTTACTATTCAACAAATCACCATATAATTTGACAAAGAATCCCTGGATATTTGCCAATAATTTGATTTCATCTAGATTACTCATAACCAACGGAAGGTGGTACACCCTAAGCCACATAGAAGTTGCTATAAATTTATTCATTGAAGGATCAAAGAAGGGGCTCCAAGGGTTGAAAAAGACTCCATGTTTGCCATAAAACCAAGGCCCAAAAGACCATAAAATTTATGCATTAGCAACAAACTGGAAGACAACTAGGAAAAAAACATTATTCAACAAGGAGAAGGAAGGGTCAATGACATTGTTCTAGAATTTTTTTGGTTATATGATAATCTCTATAGGAGGAATCTTAAACCCCATAGAAATAAAGGAAGAATCTTAAATTTAAATAACAAAGGTTTATGCCAAAAAAAAACCATACGTACATTGCCAACAAAAAAACTAGTGCCCTCTTGTGTAGAACTTTTTGGAGTATTAGTCAATGGGTTGCAAAGGGGAAGGTTGCTCTTTATGGGGTGGCTCACCAACACCTTCAGTAACAACTGATTCATAAGTATATCCAATATTTAGGGACCTTTGAAGAACCAAGTCCAAAGATGCTTAGTAGCCAATGTAATTTGGTTTTTACAAAAATCCCCATAGTAATGGAAAGGATTATATTTGTTCTTGATAGATTCATACACCTAGATGTGAACAAGATATGCCTTCTTAAAGATGATTTAACCACTAGCTTCAATTTTGCATAAATCATAGTCAATGTCACATCCTAGACCATCAATCCTAGAACTCTATGCAATCTTGTTGAGCCTTCCTCAGGGCCCATTATCTCCATTTGGAGTAGTGTACTCATCCTTTTTAGTTGTTGCATTCAAATATTTAACATTTGAGAATCCTAGAGCCAAAAACGTGGAGTCATTCTTCCCACCATATTTCCATATGTGCCCATCAGAACTCCTAATGCCAGCTCCATTTTTGTCACCATTTTCCTCTGAGCCATCATTGCCATCAGTATTTGAAAACCCTATTAGATAAAAAACCCTAGAATTAGTCAATCCTTTTCTTTAGAAATACCCATTAGGGGGGTCAACTAATAGTTTCAAACTCATTGATTTACTTATTCACTCCAACAAGTTAATCTCTTAAATGGTTATGCATTTACATATTTTATTGATCATAGGCCATTGCCTAATTGATTCCAAATACAAGTTACTACTTTGGCTCTTAATTATATAAAGTGCATGCAGTTTTTTTTTTAATTAGAAAGTTTTCTTTTATTTGTTTCCACATGTGAGTTACTACTGTAGCTCTTGATCATGTAAAGTGTGCAATATTATTATTATTATTTATTGTAAAGTGTATTATATTAATTTAATACAATATTATATATCGTTAGTTTTAATCAAATTGAAAAAAGAGTGGAATGGGAACACAATCCAAAAAGAAAATATCAAATTGATCACAAGGAATGATAGAGTGCTAAACAACTTTAATTAACTAAAAGTGTTAATAAAGGCTTAAATATATATTATTAATTAAAATTCATAAAATATTGTGAAACAACATTCATATCCCAATGGGAAACTATATGGAAAGGCACAAAAATATTAGCCAACCAAAGTGATAAGGTAAAATAGAGGAGACATAGATCATCAAACTTGTCACCCTAACCACAATCAACATTCAAATCTATAGTATTAGGTATTGACTCACACCCATGATTATGAGGAGGCATAGATCATCAAACTTGTCACCCTAACCACCACCAGCATTCAAATCTATAGTATTAGGTATCGACTCACACCCATGATTATCTTTTTATTTATTTGTATCTTCCTCTAGATTTTGTCTAGGTGGGAGAATAGTTAAGGCTAGCCAAGGGAATTTCCCTTGTTGTTAAACTTTCCACCCACAAGTGTTTGTGCTACGCCCCTAACCTATCACATGTATGAGGATAGTATTAGCCGACTTGTGGCTTACTTATCCCTCTTTGACATTATATTACTTAGCCAACTTGTTGCTTTCTTTAGATTAGTAGGTCGGCCTATGGAATAACCATGGCCTAGTTAGACTATATATAGGAGGTAGTGGGTAATCATTTATCATCATATTGTGAATTATGCTCTTATTGAAGCTTGTGGAAGTTTCCCCCTCGAAGTGGCTTATCTATTATCATATATTTGGATATAATTCTGTGGTTATACTTAATTCTTGAAGTAATTTCATTACAAGTGGTATCAGAGCTACGATTTGGGCAATATTTTGGGTGAAACACTAAATTTTTAAATTCTGTGATATATAAAAAATAGTTGTGAATTTCTCTAATTTTTTTACTAGAATGCGAAATCATCACATTAAGCTTCCATTAAAATTTCAGCTCATTTGGATCTGTTTTTCAAAAGTTATCTCTATTTTATGGTTTTTCATAAAATTGCTCTATCATGCGCAATTCAAAGAATTTTTCTGAGTTGTTTACATTTTTGGAAAGCTTAGAAAAATTTGGCTATGGTTTGTTCTTTGTATATTTTGAATTGAGGCTGAAATAATTCCAAAATCGCTTGGTCAAAGTTGGGTCAAAAGTGTCAATAAGGGTCAACATCGTAAAACCCTTTTATGGCAGGTCCACAAACTCGGGGCCAAGGAAAGGGCACTGAAACTCTAGGAAAAACTCCTAACAAGGATGAGATGGATTCAGAAGTGGGGTGTAATAGACCCTTTGTACCAAGATTTTCTGACATAGATCACAAAGTGAGCCAGCTTGAGTATAGTGTGCAAGGCATTCAGAGTGAGGTGCAAGACATACAATCTAATATGTAATCCATACAAGATAGTTTGGGATATATCATGATGGGTTTGAACATTAATCAATCAAATCATCAAGCTAACTCTATTTCACAAACCCACTAGGGTGGTTCTCCTAACCAGTCTACTTCAAATCCAACTCCATGGCCATAGAAGAACCTATTACCAAAAGTGGATATGCGCAAATTCGATGGAAAAGATCCACTCAATTGGCTCAACCAAATGGAGATTTTTTTTGATCTACATATCAGATTCCAAGTGGACAAAAGGTTACCATGGCATCCTTGTATCTTGAACCTGATCAATTGATTTGGTATCGATGGTTGTGTGCTCAAAAGAAAAAGATGAGTCTCAATGTTACCTGGTCAATTTTTACAGAGCAGCTACAATTACACTATGGCAATAGTGTGACAGATAATTACTTTAGCCAACTAGCAAAATTGTGAAAAACTAGCTCCGTCAAGGATTATATTCATCATTTTCAGAACCTATCCTTACGTGTGGAGACAATTTTTGATGCAAACTTGAATGACCTATTTTTGGGTGGACTCAAGGACCACATTCAACATGAGTTACACATGTTTAATCCACTTAATATTTTTGAATTTATTATCCTAGCACGTAGAGCTGAGGAAAAAATCATAGCCAACAAGAAGCAACCATTCACTCACTTCAGAGATTGTAGCATATCATCATCAACATTTCCTCCACCTACTAGATTGACCCCTCAGCAAATTGAAGAAAAGCGTGCAAAAGGATTATGTTTTGGTTGTGATAGAAAGTGGAGTAAAGGACATAGATGTGATGAGAAGAAGTTATTCTACATTGAGGGACCAAATGAAGATGAAGAAGCAGATGGTGCCTCCAATGATGATGAGGAAGATATAGAGGAGGTACCTGAAGATTCCCAACCTATAATCTCTTGTCATGCACTTGCAGGTATTAGCACTCCACAAACTCTTAAGGTGGTGGGTCTCCTCAAGAAACAGAAGGTGACAGTGTTGATTGATTCAGGGAGCACACATAACTTTATAAACCATAAGTTGGCCACTCGATTGAACTGTTTCATCTACCCAGCACTAGAATTTTAGGTCATGATTGCAGATGGTGGCACAATTAATTGTTTAGGAAAATGCCATAGTATTAAGTTTACTATGGGTGGGTACAATCTTGACTCTCCTATGTTTGCTATTCCCATGGGTAACATAGACATTGTTTTGGGAGTCCAATGGCTCACAACCTTAGGTACCATTGAGATGAACTTCCAAGAACTATTCATGTGCTTTCATTTTGAAGGTAAGAAAATTGAACTGCATGGATTACATGCAAAATCTCCATAATTGGTTAGTTCACATCAGATGACCAAGATGCTAAAAAAGGGGGCAGAGGAAATTATTGCACGATTATGCTCCATAGAAGTTCAACCCCCAAAGGTATCTACACATCCTGATCTACAAATAATTCTTGAAGACCACTCATCTATTTTTGGGGTCATGCCAAAAGGACTACCACCAAAAAGAGAACATGATCATGCCATTCAACTAATTCCAGTTAGTCAACTACCAAATATCAGACCATATAGATATCCATATGCACAAAAGAGTGAAATTGAAAAGATGGTCCATGAGATGCTGGAGGCAGGGGTCATCAAGCATAGCCAAAGTGCATATTCATCACCAGTGGTCATGGTGCGGAAGAAGGATGACACATGGAGGATGTGCCCAGATTATACGGAACTCAACAAGTACACCATCAAAGATAAGTTTCCTATTCCATTAATTGATGATTTACTTGATGAGTTGCATGGTGCTAATTATTTCACAAAATTGGATCTTCGCTCAGGGTACCATCAAATTAGAATCAAAGATGAATATGTTCATAAAATTGCTTTTAGAACACATGAGGGCCATTATGAGTTTTTGGTAATGCCCTTTGGTCTTACAAATGTACCATCTACTTTTCAGAGCTTGATGAACACTAGTTTTAGGCCCTTTTTAAGGAAGTTTGTGCTAGTTTTCTTTGATGACATATTGATTTATAGTCAGACATGGGAAGCACATCTGCAACATGTGAAACAGATGTTGATAGTTTTGGAGAAACACCAACTTTATGCGAAGCCATCTAAATGTGCTTTTGGAGTATAGGAGGTAGAGTACCTTGGTCACATTGTTTCCCATGAAGGGGTCAAAGTTTATCCTCAGAAGATCAAAGCGATAATGGAATGGCCCATGCCAAAAACTCTCAAAAACCTTTGAGGTTTTCTTGGACTAACAGGTTACTATAGAAGATTTGTGAAAGGTTATGGCAGCATAGCAGTTCCACTCACTGCCTTGCTAAAGAAGGATGCTTTCCATTGGAATGATGATGCCACCAAAGCATTTGAGAAAATAAAAGTAGCTATGTGCACCACTCCAGTTTTGGCTACTCCAGACTTCTCACAAACATTCACTGATGAATGTGATGCTTCTGGGTCTGGATTGGGGGCAGTACTAATGCAGGAAGGAAGACCCATTGCATTTGAAAGTCATCAATTCAAAGGTAAAAATCTAAAAAAACTTGTCTATGAGAAAGAAATGATGGCTATTCTTCATGCAGTTAAACAATGGAGGCCTTATCTAATGGGTAGACACTTTAAGGTGAAAATGGATCATGATAGTCTCAAATACTTTTTAGAGCAAAGATTATCATCTGAGGAACAACAAAAATGGGTAACCAAAATGTTGGGTTATGATTTTTAAATCATCTACAAGAAGGGTAAAGATAATGTAGTAGCAGATGCACTATCTAGATGGGATGCATCCATAGAAGCATTACTTTGTGCAATGTCCATATTGCAAGCAGATTGGGTGGATGAAGCTAGGTTAGAATGGGAGCAAGACAAGGATACACAGGTTCTGATTCAGAATCTCAAGCAAGGTAATTTATCCTCTGACAAATTTGAATGGAAAGGTAATGTCTTATGGTATAAGGGTAGGTTATACTTGTGTAAAACTTCAGAGCTTAAGCATAAGATTCTTGACGAGTTGCATGCATCTCCACTTGGGGGACACTCAGGGTTCTTGAAAACTTATCATAGAATTAAGAAAGAATTATTTTGGGAAGGACTCAAGGGAGATGTACAAAAGTTTGTGGAAGAATGCATGATATGCCAATAGAATAAAGGTGAAATAGTTAAGACCCCAGCTTTGTTACAACCATTAGCAATTCCTAGTCAAAGGTGGGAGGAGGTTTCCATGGATTTCATCACTGGGTTGCCTTGTTCTGAAGGTAATAATGTTATTTTGGTCATTGTGGATAGGCTTACAAAATATGCCCATTTTTGTGCTCTCTCACATCCATTTTCAGCGAGTACAGTCGCGGCTATTTTTATGGAAGCAATTCTCAAATTACATGGAACCCCAAAAATAATTGTAAGTGATCGTGATCCTATTTTCACTAGTAATTTCTGGACTAAACTATTTTCTTGTTTGGGTACTCAGCTAGCTCATAGCTCATCTTACCACCCCCAATCTGATGGACAAACTGAAGTGGTTAACAAATGTTTAGAGGGGCATCTCCGTTGTTTTATATCAAATAAACAAGCACATTGGGTTAAATGGCTACCACTTGCAAAATGGTGGTATAACACATCTTTCCATACCTCTTCTAAAATGTCTCCATTTCTCACACTATATGGTTACCATCCACCTTCCATCACTTCTTCATTAAAGGTGCACACCAAGGTTCGAGATGTGGAAGAGCACATTCAACATCAACAAGAGGTTTTGGCTAGTTTGAGAGAGAATTTGGCCTTGGCACAAAATAGGATGAAGCAACAAGTAGATCAACACCGGAGTGAGTGAAATTTTGAGGTGGGTGACTGGGTATTTGTTCATTTGCAACCTTACAAGCAGATGTCCTTGAAGCAACAAAAAAAGGACAACAAACTTGCTCCAAAGTATTATGGCCCTTATCAGGTTTTACAAAAAATTGGAAGTGTGGCTTACAAGCTCGAGTTACCTCATTCATCTCACATACACCCAATATTTCATGTTTCTTGTTTGAAGAAGGTCATTGGATAGAAAGTTTCTACCCAGACAGAGCTCCCAGAACTAGATGAAGAAGGACGAGTCATTTTGGAACCAGAGAAGATCCTCCAAACACGTACTAAGAGGTTGAGAACCAGAGAGATTAAGGAATATTTGATCAAGTGGAAAAACCAAAGCAGTGAAGATGCAACTTGGGAAGATGACGAATTTCTAAAACAACATCCACAGTTGTTCAACGTTGGTTTGAAGGGGAAGGGCATGCTACGCCCCTAACCTATCACATGTATGAGGATAATATTAGGCGACTTGTGGCTTACTTATCCCTCTTTGACATTGTATTACTTATCCGACTTGTGGCTTTCTTTAGATTAGTAGGTCAGCCTATGGAGTAACCATGGCTTAGTTAGACTATATATAAGAGGTAGTGGGTAATCATGTATCATCATATTTTGAATTCTGCTCTTATTGAAGCTTGTGGAGGTTGCCCCCTCGAAGTGGCTTATCTATTATCATATATTTGGATATATTTCAGTCATAATTGGATATAATTCTGCTATTATACTTAATTCTTGAAGTAATTTCATTACAGTTTGTAAATGCATAACTAGACCCTCCTCCATGAGAGATATCATTGGGAAAAGAAGGACTTTGCCACCTGTTTCTTAAATAGTGCCTACCATGAGTCCCATAGCCATAGGCCTTGAGAAGTAAAGCATTGACAAGGAGAAAATGGACGAACTTGCCTAGAAACACATGAAGCACTTCCCTAATACACTATTATATTTCCATGCTTATGGTTCACTATTAGTGTCAAAATCAGAGCATTTTTTTCCTAGATTTTTAGTTGCATCCTGATACAACTTTTTGTGATAATATTTATGTTAGTCAATGAGATAAATGATTTTTTTTTGCTTCTAAATTTGAAATAAATTTAATGTTCAAATTTTCATTAGAGTTCCTATGTTGGGTCTTTTATGTTAGAGTTATTCACTTTTTGAAAAATTGAATTATTATTTTTTGGAGGTAAAAATTCACATAAAACGAAAAACTAACACTTTTGGCTTCAGAAGTGACACTTTTTGTATTAGAAAATGACACTTTTTGCATCAACAAGTAACACCTTGACATTTTAAAATACACTAAATGTGTCACTTTATTTTTTAATTTGAATTATATTTTAAATTTAAATATATTCAAATTTTGTATGGAATACCATTAATTGTTTCTAACATTATTTAGGTAGATTTTAAAGCATTTAGCTATCATCATCCTCCTTTTCATTATTAACACATACATCATCAAAATAATAATCATCATCATCAAATATTGTGAACTTGCCTAGAAACACATGAAGCACTTCCCTAATGCACTAGTATATTTTGATGTTTATGCTTCACTATTAGCATCAAAATTAGAGAATTTTTTTCCTATATTTTTACTTGCATCCTGACACAAATTTTTGTGATAATATTTATGTTAGTCAATGAGACAAATGATTTTTTTTCCTTCTAACTTTGACATAAATTTAATGTTCAAATTTGAAGCAAACTTCTTGTAATAGCTTTCTAATCTCATGAAACTTCTTATCTCATGCACATTATTAAGTGTTGGCCATTCCATAATGGCTCTTATATTTGTTAGATCTACTGAGATACCATCCATAAAGATAATATGTCCTAGAAAAATGCGCACTTAGACAACTTTCCATACATCTTGTGCTTCCACAACCATTGCAAAACTAGTTCCATATAATGAAGGTGTTCCTCTTCATTCTTAGAGTATATAAGAATGTCATCCATAAAATCCAAAATAAAGTGATCTAAATAATCTCTGAACACACTATTTATGAGATTCATGAATGCTACCAGTGCATTAGTCAACCCAAATGGTAACATTGTGAACTCATAGTGCCCATAAAGAGTTCTAAATGTTGTCTTAGAAATATCCTCATCTTGTATCCTCAGTTGATGGTATCCCGCTCTAAGATCAATCTTATAAATGAATATTACCCACCATATTTGATCGAAAAGATCATTTATACGAGGTAGTGGATACCTATTTTTAATATTTGCCTTGTTTAACATTTTATAATCAATGCAAAGTTGAAGGATATCATTATTATTCTTGGCAAAGACAATTAGTGCACCCCATGCTGACACACTTGGCCTGATCAAACCCTTTACCAATAATTCTTAGAATTGATCCTTTAATTCAACCAATTTATTGGTTTTCATCTTATATAGTGCCTTAGACTATGTTTCTGAACCAGGTATGATGTCGATAAAGAAATTGAACTCATGTCTAGGAGGCAATCCTAGCAATTCTTCTACGAAAAATCTCTAAGAAATGGTTAATATTAGAGAGATGGTTCCTTAGGTTCCTCTATTTCATTTATCTTGATGATAAATACTTGGCACTTTTTTTCTTGATCCCTTTTGAGTTGCATTATAAAAATCTGTCTAAACCTCAACTCTTTTTTCTTGCTCTAAATTTGTGTCTTATTTCTAAAATCATCTAGATGCTCAACCTTATTTAGGTAGTAGTCAACCTTGGCCTTATATTTTGTAAGCTATTTGACTCCTAAGATTACATCATATGACCCTAGTGGTGCTACATATAGGTCCACTACTATTTTGAATTTGGGTAACCTAATCTCTGCTTCAACTAAACACTTGCCAACCATGACTTTTGAGTCATTCCCATACTATACTAACCATTCATTTTCCATTAATCCATCTCATCTAGTTAGCTTACTAAACATCCTAAGAGCTATAAAATATTTTTTATCCTTTGTATCTATCAAAATAGAAATTAGATGGTCAAATAAAGTACCTGATAGCTCTATGGGTAATGCTTGAAATTAGGCTTGCCAATAATGTAGCGTTGTTGAATTTGACATTCTAGTTTTTGAATTACTTCCTGGAGTCTCCACTCCTTTGTTTTCAATTCTTCTTTTTGAACATTGACTTTGAATTTTCAAACTTTTTCTTAAACTTGTCCCTAGCATGTGAAATAGACTTCAAATTATGTTCTTATTTAACCGCCTTCTTGAAGACTTGGTCCATGGTAGAAGGTCCATGAACATCCACCTCTCCACCGATTTGAGTTTTCAATTTCATGATAAAATTTATGATCTTGATCCTCTCATCTCCCTAGTACTGAGGTACGTACTTCAGAAGTTTGGTAAACTACTCTGAGTACTCATTCACTAATGAGTCTCCCTATTTTAGATTTTGGAAATCTATGAGATTCTAATAAAAATAAAACTATGGCATCTATTATGATCTGAATAACACCACAAATTGATCCTAAGTAGTGGTGGTCAAGTTAATATTCATTCCCAACCTCTTATTCTCTCACCACGTAGCTACCTCACTAGCCAATTGGTATGCTCCCCAAATTACCTTTGTGACCTCATAGTAATCTTAAAATTTTAAATACTTCTCCATCTCAATCAATGATGCCTCACCTCCATCACCCAAAATAGTTCCTTTGAACATAGGTGGGTTCACTTTTTTCATGTCTCTAGCCAACTCTATATCTACTTGAGTTCTAGCATCTTAGAGGATTTTAATGCTCAGTGGGTTATTCTTTAGGTATGTCTTATTATTTTTCCTCTTCATGGACATGAACCACCTATTCTAGATCTATAATCCAATCTCTAGTCTCATTCATGGTTGTGATAATCTGATCCATCTTTGTTGATTGCTTAGTAGTAAATCAACTAGGATCAAACAAAATGTTATTATCATTGATGTTTGATAGACCTTCACAGAAAACTCTAGCTTTTACCATCCTCTTATGTCTACATAAGGATATAAAAATGTTAGTAGACTCATTAGTTCTTAGAGTTTGATCCATAGCTCTGATACCACATATAACATCCCCACCGAGATCTACTTAAAAATATGTGAATTTTTTAATTTAATTAAACAACATATACTTCAAATAGAGTATACCAAAAGAATCTAAGTAGTGATCATAAAAATTACTCCAACTATGATAACTGTAAATGAAGCATGCTATATCATACATCATTGATCACTATCATCATGAGAAATATATTATAATATAAATATAAAAATTAATTTTATTTAATCAGTCATGGCTAATACATGCCTACAACACTGCTATCAATTTACAATGAATACGTAATTACAATTCACTATGATAATGTTTCAATAATAATTATAATACAATACAATGTACATATATAAGACATGGCTTTTTGGAGCATAGTTCTCCAGACTCTAGTATCTGTGATAATCTCAAAAATAGTACTGATGTGGGGAGGGAGAGCATCATCCAAGCACTTTTTCAAATCAATCACAGACCAATGATCCCCTACACTAATACCATCAGGGAATGCCCCTCCTTTCATAAATGATTAGATAATGATAGCGTGAAAATCTAAATAGACAAGTTAGTACCCTTGTGCTATATGATTTCTAAAACTAAACATACGGTGTATCATAGAAACATGTTCTATTCAAGATATCACACAAACATATAAATCATACTCATGAAATGATAATGCCTTAATAAATATTAATTTGGTCAATTTTTTTAATAATAATAATAATGATCTGAGACTCAATCAAAATTCATACACATCACTTGATTGGATTACCTTCATCTAGCATTATGATGCTAGTAAGCTTGTGTAGTCCATCTCAATACTTAGTGAGTATCAACAATGTAATATTTGGTTAGCATAATATAACCAATAGATTTATATAGATTACAACCTACTAGCAATCATTTCACACAAGCTAAGCATAGGAATAATTAAAAAAACATACATTTATTCCATTAAACATATGAATGAATCTCATACCATTATCTATCTTATAATAGAAATAATGACTACAATTTATACCATTTAGATATAAAATATATTTAATTGCAAATTCTAATTACTATAAATAGTTCTTAAATATACTACATCCTATGATAACCCATATTAGCATAGTCTAGTATTTTTTAAGTACAACTACTAATTATCACAACTAGTCATAATAAAGTAGTACAAAACAATAAAAACATAAGCTTTTGTTCAAGCAACTGGCTATAACAAAAAATTCTTAGTTCACATGAAACATAGAATACTCCATTCTAGTATTTGTTATATTCTCAAGGGGTTGTATGCACACATTCACAAGGTTCTATTATATAGAATATAGTTTTAAACCACTAATGAAACTATAATTAGAAGAACACACCCCTACATACATGTATATGTTAATAAGCTCATGTATACCTATATTCATGTTCAGCATACCATTATTCATAAATACATAGCTTATTATAGTGTTATAGCCACTCAAGGGTTTTTGTTTCACATGACATATATGATAAGTAAACTCATGCATATCATAAGTCTTAACACAAGATAATGAAAGACTGCGTTGAGCTCTTTTTATTAAAATTATTATAGGATTTTGATAAATTATAATTGTAAATAGATGCCTACAGTGTTTTACATTCCAAATAAGGTTTCCAACAATCCTTTGTTAGAATAAATCAACTATTAATTTGACTGTTGAAATATTAATAAACAAACCATCTAGCTCAAGTTGAGGTTATATATTTTTTTTGTTAAATCATTATTTAGTTATGACTCCCCAACATCTATATTTTCTATTATCTAGTTAAGTTTATTACACTACATCTTATTATAAGATCTATTTTTATTGAAACCTTTTGCATAAACTCTATTCATATTTAAATATATACTAATGTATAATTCCATCCGTATAAACACACATCCTAAAGTACACTTACAAGTTTTATATACCTAAAGAAGAGTTTCTATATTCTCATAAATCATACTACCATTGTCCTACGCTACACAATGCATTTTATATGCTTTTTATGATAAGCTATAACCTATCCATAAAGCATATTATAAGATGAGGGAGGATATGCTAATTTATTTCTGCTTTATACATCAAACAAAAGCTATGTTATTATTAAAATGGTAGAACAAGGTAAAGTGCCATGATATAACTGAATCGGTTATTTATATGCCTATTAATTTAGTCAAACCATATTTTAGTTCTATTATAATCTCTGTAATACTAGGCTAATAAATCGCCCTATACAACAAAGGAATGGATTAACTAATTCTATAATTATGCTAGGCACACTCAAAGACCAAAAGAATACAATCAGATATCGCCCTTCACATTATAATGTCTACCTTTAGATTATCATATCGATTTATAAGTCTCGTGCTTTCTAAGATAAGCTAAAATATGAATTTAAAACTCTTAAGGAAATAATGGTCTACATAATTCAATGACACAGGATTATGCTACGATTTGAGATGCCTTAACAATAACAATAGTGTAATAGTAGGTATACGATGATATATATTATACAGATCGCTAGTGTAGGTTATGGTGATTTCACTAACTATGTAAGATTATACAATAGTGTAATCAATGGAAGTGTAAACTACTGTTGATATTTTCCAGCCACATGATATCTTAGATCATTATTATGCTATGATTTACATGACTGGGCTGCAAACTGGAATAATCCAATTCCTTTCTATGTCAATGACCTGGCTGGTAGATCGCTACTCAGAGTAGCATGGAAAGTATTTAAGACATCATGCTTCCAAAACCATAATTTTATGAATATCTCCTATGGCGAATAGAAAATCAAAGGACGCTAACCTATCATTATTATTTCCTTTTTCTACTCAAATCACCTAGTTTTATTTAACATATGAAAATTACTCCTTACTGGTGGGTCGCCGCCTAAGACACAGTCCAATAAATTTGAGCATAGAAAATCTAAGTCGCTTCCCCTTCCCATTTCTGTTGACTGCTCAATGAATAAGTTATTTCGTTGAATACTCACACTAAATCTATAGGATTAGTTTACAATTATAGTGAAATAATTACTTTGTATTCCATGGTCATTTCATAGTGATTGACTTATAGCAATCAACTAGTGATAATTCTTTGATTAACTGAATTATAATTATTTCGTTAGACTATACTTAACTATGATTAGCTCTATTATATATGTTATATGGACATTTTATGAAGCTATAATTATATTTCACATAGCTAGATGTTTATATATCACATGAGGTTTGCCCAATTTGCCAATAGCCTTAGAGTTTTGATAAGACTCAGATTTCTCTACATAAATTCTATAATTATATTTATTCTAACTTAGTGCAATATCACTAAAATTTTCATAATATGAACATATATACATAAATCAATTATATGACCAATCCGGAATCTACTCACACTTCTCGATCCTTCTTTTTTTCTCTTCCAACCACCTCTCCACCCTACTATGCCTCTTCTTTTTTGCTTGGATTTCTTCCCTTTTATTTCTTTCCAAAAGCTCTTCCCATAAAAACATGGCGTAGCTTCTCCTTTTTGATTTTTTTTCTTTGTTTTTGTTTCTCTTTTTTTTTAAAAATTAATATCTTACTTTTGCTTTTCCTCAATTTTAGACCTTTTCTTATTTTCTAATTATTTATTATTATTTTTTATTTTTTTTCTTTTTTCCATTTTTTTCTCTTAAAAGATAATTTATCATATTTTACTCATTTATCATTAATTAAAATAATACGTATATTTGCTAATTAAATTCTCAAATATTATGATGATTTAATGATAAATCAATCAATAAATCCGAATATAAATTTAATTATGAAAATCATATTTCTAAAAATATTTAATGGTCACACATGCCAAAAAAAATTCACAAACCTATTAAAGTATGCTAGCAACCATTTTAAAATAAATATCTAATGAAAACAACATCAAAACACATTATGCAAACTATTTATTATGCATCTAACATGTGCTAGCTAATATTGTGTGTGCATGGTTCTAGCCAGTTTCTTTGTTGTCCCTCAACAACTCCATCTATATCACACTCCCTAATGATACTCTTCTTTCATCATGCTCTGAGAAATGAGTTCTCCTGCGTCAACCTCACAACAAGCAGGTAGTTAGATCATAACATCATGATATACATACATCATAAAATGTAATTGAAATAATAAATCAACATGTTCATAATATAAACATATACACTACAACTAACTCACAGTAATGTAATCATGTGAATTAAGCAATATCTTACTATCCCATAATAAAATATATCTTAAAGCTTAGTTAAAAATAACCAAATTAAATTTATTAACTATAAATATCCATGGATAATCAAATAATTTGCTTAACAAGGAATCAGGTTGTAACAAAACAAGACTTGTGAGATTTTAGATTCACAAAAACACGTAGTTAGAGTTTTGTGTGCTGCACTTATTTGCACATTTGGGTCCATATTCTTTGCACCCATTGCATTTTTAAGGTGAAAGGACCTCACAACACAAGTTCATGATAGTGCCCTACACTTATTATCTTTGATAGGTCAAGCTCAACAAATGACAAAATGAATGGAAACAACAAAGATTTCAATGTTAATGGCAAGAAAAAATACTTAACATAGAGGAAACGTCAAATGGTTTGACTACATTTGTAGGACCTTTTGACCAATTCACCAAAAGGGCAATGCAACGACTAGATAAGGTGCTCTATTTTCTTATACTATATAACAACTATTTGAATGTCTCAAACATACATACATATATATTGAATATGTTTAGTTACAATAGATATGGAATCACGTCGTCTTTCAACTGTTCTTTTCTAAATTTTTCATGGAAAGTGTTTATTCTCGAAGATTTGATGATGCCACTTGCACAATACAATTAAATTTGGCATGTTTTTTTTGCCTTAAAATTATTTTTCAATTATGAAAGGAAAGGAATAATGTTATATCTAACAATATTTATATATATGTCTATTTTTCTATTGATAATAAAGTTTGTCATCTCTAATGTCATGCTTCAGATAAATTTGTGCAAGTTAAAATAATTTTTTTGGAGGTAGAGAATTCAGAGTTTCTTTTGGACTATTGGGGAAGTGCCCCATATAATGTTAGTTGGGTTCTTTCGATGTCTCCCCATTGATGGCCTTCTCATAAAGTCATGGAGATGAAATCATGGCAGATGCCACTTAAAAAGCAAACCGTGTTCTTGGTGTCCTTTGTTTCATTATAGCAACAAAGGTGACAATAGGTTTGATCACTCTTTCCCTACCATCAATGATTATACAACTTAACAACAAAATAAATTTCCTCATACAATCCTTGCAATCTCTCTATTTAAATAAGAATAACAAGAGACAAAAAAGACAAAATAACTATTAATGATGGGTGAGATTCGATATGTGATATGACAAATCCTCTTGATAATGGTGGTTGGAACATGTAACTCAATTATCTTTATTTACTTTGATTGCTTTAATTTTAAAATAATTTTAAATTATATATTTTCTATATACTCGATAGATTATAAATTATATTACTCTTAATATTATATTTTTTTATTGAAAATTTTATACTTAAAAAGTATTTATTTAATTTATTAATATTTTAATTGTTTAAAATGATTTGAACTCCTTTTGTTTGGTAAAATAAAATCTTCTTTTTAAAGTGTGATGTTATTCTACTATTTAAAAAAATAATAATAATATATTATTTAGTATGATTGATAAGAGGCGCTTTTAAATTTTATGAAAATATTGTAATTTTTGAAGTATGAAAAAACCCTGAAAATAAGTTAGAGTGTCAAACTCCACCCGAATACATATGCAAAGTACATACATTCATAAACATAGAGGAAGCGGCTATCCAGCAATATATAATGCACCAACATATCATTATAAACAGACATACATACCATCTTAGTTGCATTCGTTGTCATGTCCCCTTTTCAGTTGACATCGTCAGAGTTGAGGATTAGCCTATTATGCGACCTTCGTAGGCTAATAGGATGGATAGGGGGTCATGATGGAGCTTGGCTTGGCTTCGATTAGCAGAATTTTTTTATTTGGCTTTCATTCGGGCTCTTTCAGACACGTTTGTCTGAGCTCCTATTATTTAGAGATTTTTGACATGCAGCGGAGCACCCTTGTTTTAGTATGGTCATGTGTGGAATCACTCCCTGATTCACCAGCTTCAGTCAGTTCGAGGATCGGACATATATTGAGGGAGATATTAATATTTGATTGATTTAATTAAATATTAATTATTTTAGCATATTTTCATTATGAAACCCTAATTCTCAATTATGAAACCTTAATTAGGGCAAGCACGTTTTTTAGAAGATATAAGGGTTTCTTATTGGAGGGAGGCCATTATGATTATTGATTATTGATATTGAAGAATTTTGTTAAGTTTTTCTGAGAAGGAGCCAAGGGTTTCTAGTATTCCAGTTGCATTGGAGAACGTCCACTCTTCAGTGTGTGCAATTCAAAGGTTGTGAGATATCAACTGATCTATTGCCAATTCGAGGGATAACTTCATATAGAAGTTGTCATTGAGTTTTACAGGTATTTATTTCATTAGGGTTTGATTCAGTAATTGTTCAGATTAAGATCTTCCGTATTAGAGCCATTTTTCTTGAGATCGGGCGTCCAGCATATAGGCTATGCTATACTGTATTTCACCACTGTACGAAATTCGTACAGATCCGTCCCAGACCGTACCAGTCGAATCCCAGATTGAAGAAGGGCGGCGTTAGCAGTTGCAGGCCGCAAGGAAGTGCAGAGACCGACATCGGCATCCCAGATACCGACATCAGCAGAGTGGCCGATCGACGGAGATCGACGTCGGCAGTATATCGATCGACGATGACAGTATAACCGACGACGGTGACTGTGTGTCAACACAGCAACTTGAACAGTCTAGCTTTAGAGTTATTTCCAGTTTGCTAGAATAACCAAGTTTTTAAGACAATATTTTCATATTATTTTTATATGCATGACAGAGATTTAATATTGTAATCATCTGGAAGGATAATAAGATCATTGATTTGCCAGATAAGAGATTATTTTGCTATTTATTATTTATTTGAAATTATTTTTGCAAAAATCACAATTTGTTCTTATTTCATACAAAAATCAGAATAGACAGAAAATAGTCAGAAAAATAGTCAGTTTTAGAGACCCTAAGAAAGGGGTTTCTGCAGTGGTATCAGAGCTAAATCCTGTCATCCTGAGGGTATAAAGATCTTATGCAGCCACAAGAGTTGGGACCACACAGGTATAAAACACGCAGTAGAGCTTTGCTTGAAGGTACCCAAGTGTTAGAACAACAGCCGATCACCATGAGTGATAGGCATGAGGGTAGCCCACCAAGGGGCCACAGACATAATGATGATCAGGATACCAGAGAATTCTTTCGTGAGATGACACAGGCACTCCAGGTACTTACTACTATGGTAGGGAGGATGAACCCACCTGTTAGACAGAATGAGGAACAAGGAGATAACAGGAGTGCTACTATTAATCAGAGACAACAGCTGGCCCACTCCATAACAACTGATAGACCTACACGGCCTACGTTTGTTCAGGAGGAACCAGAGGCTCCAACAGAGGAGGAGGCAGGAGATTCTCTATTTGTATATGTTCTCATGGCTGCAAATGATGAGTGGGACTTATTAGCTCCTTAGGTTCAGGAGAGGATGTCCTTTGATCATTTTTTTAATCAGAGGAGAGAGCACTATAGATCGGTTAGACAGGACAGGAGGCCTAGAGGTCAACTCAGTGAACTGAAGAAGGCTACTGGCAAGCTTTTTTTGACTACTTTTGATGGTAGTGGCAAGATGACAGTGCAAGCTTGGGTTCATAAGCTTGACACATTCTTGGGATTGAGGCCAATGACAGAGATAGAGGCCATCAAATACGCCACTTTGCACTTGGAGGGAGTAGCACATGATTGATGGTACCATGGTATGGTAACACTTCAGCATAACCAGGTGACCGAGTACCAGGACTTGGATAGGTTGGTTGAGAGGTTTGACAAGAAAGATCCTAAGGTTTAATTTTGAGATCTGACCCAGTTGAAACAAACAGGTAACTTGGAGTCCTTCATTGGGGAGTTTTAGCGGTTGGCAGTCATGGTGCCAAATATTTCAGAGCGTAGATTGGTAGTTCTCTTCATCGGGGGCCTATCTAAACCATTGAGGTTGGATCAAAGCCTTTGATCCTCCTTCGTTATAAGAAGCTATGAAGAAGGCACATAGTATGGAGATGGCAGCCCCATCTAGTAAATCTAACTCATGAGGTACTTCTTCATCCAGGCACAATAAGGGCTTCAACAGTAATAGAGAGAGACCAGATTTTAACATAGATAAATCAGGGGTTAAGAATGATTCAAAGGCAAATCCAGCAGCACCACCTTTGGATCGAGAGGCTCTTAACGATCTATGCAGGAAAAAGCTTTGCTTCTACTGCAAAGGTCCATATGATGCCAATCACGATTGTCCTTTGAGGCCTAAGGGCAAGGCAAATCGTGTGATGTGGGCGTATTATGAGGATTCAGAATCAGAAGATTTTGAATAGCAGGATAGTTCTGAGGAGTCTGAGGCAGAGGTTTCAGAGCCTAAGGCAGGTGCAGATTTAGAGCTTCACATACAGGAGGCACGCCTATCCAGCATTCAGTCGGATGATTCATTTCGACTCCATGGAGTTTTGGCAGGATAGAGGGTCATCACCCTTCTTGACATGGGAGCCACACATAATTTTATAGATGCTAGATTTGTGGAGAGGTGTGGACTTGCTACCAAGGATTTTGAGGGCATTAGAGTTAAGTTAGCCGATGGTCACACTCTTAGGTGTGAGCGGATGATTAGAGACCTCCCATTGCGCTTGAACAACTATGAGTTCAAGGCTGATTATTATGTGGTGAACATGGGGGATATAGACTTAGTTTTGGTCATGAAGTGGCTTCATTCACTTGAGGAAGTCACTCTTCGTCTCAAGGACATGGAGGTTTGTTTTGATGTTGGTGGGAAGACACATATTCTTAAGGCAATACGGGGCAGCAACATCAAACATATGTTTTTTCATCGGATGGAGAGGCTCATACGACATGACATGATAGAGTGCGCTACCGAGTGCACTTTGGCACCAATACAGGAGAGACATGTGGACGAGCTTTGTCTTGAGGTGAGTTCAGTTCAGGGGTTATCACATGTGGCAGGGACTCAGCTTTCTTTTACAGTCGGGTCACATGTTGATGATGATATGAGTATGTCTAGCATTCACACTCCGGATTCAGATATTGTAGTGGGTACAGGAGACAGGTGCTTGGAGTTAGTTGGTATTGTTCACATTATTCAGGCGAGGAGTTTACTTGAGTTGCCAGTTGATTTCTGTTCATGGATTGGATGTTGGGATCTTTATCTTGGTACTAGTGATGATGTGACGCCATTGGATGAGAGTTGTGATGGACATGGCATGGAGTTTGTGTTGATTGACAGCGGTGTAGATCATGACTACATTTGGGATCCAGGTGGATTGATTGGTTTATCATTCAGCGATTGCTTGAGGGCAAGCAATTTCAGGAGGGGCGGATTGTCATGTCCCCTTTTCAATTGACATAGTCAGAGTTGAGGATTAGCCTATTATGCGACCTTCGTAGGCTAATAGGATGGATAGGGGGTCATGATGGAGCTTGGCTTGGCTTCGATTAGTAGAATTTTTCCAGTTGGCTTTCATTTGGGCTCTTTCAGACACGTTTGCATGAGCTCCTATTATTTAGATATTTTTGATATGTAGCGGAGCACCCTTGTTTTGGTATGGTCATGTGTGGAATCACTCCCTGATTCACCAGCTTCAGTCGGTTCGAGGATCGGACATATATTGAGGGAGATATTAATATTTGATTGATTTAATTAAATATTAATTATTTTAGCATATTTTCATTATGAAACCCTAATTCTCAATTATGAAACCCTAATTAGAGCAAGCACGCTTTTTAGAAGATATAAGGGTTTCTTATTGGAGGGAGGCCATTATGATTATTGATTATTGATATTGAAGAATTTTGCTAAGTTTTTTTGAGAAGGAGCCAAGGGTTTCTAGTATTTCAGTTGCATTGGAGAACATCAACTCTTCAGTGTGTGCAATTCAGAGGTTGTGAGATATCCGCTGATCTATTGCCAGTTCGAGGGATAGCTTCATACAGAAGTTGTCATTGAGTTTTACACGTATTTATTTCATTAAGGTTTGATTCAGTAATTGTTCAGATTAAGATCTTCCGTATTAGAGCCATTTTTCTTGAGATCGGGCGTCCAGCATATAGGCTGTGCTATACTGTATTTCGCCGCTGTACGAAATTCGTACAGATCCGTCCCAGACCGTACCAGTCGAATCCCAGATTGAAGAAGGGCGCCGTTAGCAGTTGCAGGCCGCAAAGAAGTGCAGAGACCGACATCGGCATCCCAGATACCGACATCGGCCAACTAAAGACCGACGTCAGCAGAGTGGCCGACCGACGGAGATCGACGTCGGCAATATATCGACCGACGACGGCAGTATAACCAACGATGGCGACTGTGTGTCGACAGAGCAACCCAAACAGTCCAGATTTAGAGTTATTTCCAGTTTGCTAGAATAACCAAGTTTTTAAAACAATATTTTCATATTATTTTTATATGCATGACAGAGATTTAATATTGTAATTCTCTGGAAGGATAATAAAATCATTGATTTGCTAGATAAGAGATTATTTTGCTATTTATTATTTATTTGAAATTATTTTTGCAAAAATCACAATTTATTCTTATTTCATACCCAAAAAAAAAACACAAAAAAAAATTAGAATACACAGATAACACTTAGAAAAATATTCAATGTCGGAGACCCTAAGAAAGGGGTTTCTGCATTCGCCTCCCGCATGTTGTGACTATAGAGCTGTACCAACCCATCAAATAGAGTTAATATTTGATGTGACAGCGTTTATGTATAATATTATTATATTCATATCATACATATGATGGTGCATGTAATCACGACCTGCAATTGTGATACAGTAAAGAAGTCAAAGTTTGTACAAATTGTGAACATGGACGAGGGGACGTGAAACGAATCTAAATACTACTTGTCTCATGCATTTCCGCTTCTTATTTTGTCCGTGAGCGGAGTAATAAACGAAAACGAAGGAAGCGGAAGCGGAGGCGGAGCTGCAATTGCGCTGCCACCGTATCATTGATAGCTTGTCCACCATTTCGTAATATTGTTTCTACATTCACAAATTATTTTGACCTCCTTCAAGAAATGCCGTGTACAGACTTTGTACGGTGGTCTTGTCGAAGAAAACTCGCCTGCAGTTTTAAGAGAGATTCACCTGGAACAGACATATGCTTCACAAATTGACCCCAAACAGCCTCACTCCTTTCTTGGAGAACGTATCTGCGGTATTCTGTACTGGCCATGACTGCTTCCCCTTCATGCCGTTTCACAAATTGACCCCAAACAATCTCACTCCTTTATTTGAGCTCTTAACGGAAGCATTCTGTACGGGCCATGACTTCTCGGGTGGGGGAGCCTTGAGTTGCATAAAATCCAGAGGTTCCCTAGCGGAATTCTGCACCTCCTCTGCATGGAAACGCATATCCATCCTCATAGGCTGAGGCTGAGGCTAGCGAGCGTCCATCTGCTCCGCCCACATGGGAGCGGGGCGGCTCGATGCTTCGCCGCTATTCGCCGACCACACGACCGACATCCACTCTGGAAAGGCGTTTAAATGTTGAGGTTGGCCCAGCTTGCCCCCGCCCGCGCGAATGCTAAGGCCGTGATATTGGAAAGGAGCGTATTGAAAGGCGGGGGAGGTTGAGAATCCCCGCAGAAGCGCTGCTTTGGTGGGCTGAAGGGCGCAAGGCCGCCGCTTCCAGCTGATGAAAAGCCGCTCTACATCTTGGGCGTCGGTTCCTCTCTCGAAGGAGACAATATCCCCTGCATCCAGCTTTTTCTCTTTGACGAAGCGGCTCCATCTTTTGGTGAGCACGTAGCTCTGGCTGCTGTTCCAGTATGAGTATGTGAACCTCCATGTTTTGCCTGTGTTGTCCTCAAAATTGAGCAGCAATCCTTTCTCGTTGGCATTCGCGTCCAGCGGAAAGTATTTCTCGGCGTGCTGCTTGGGAATGACCAGCCGGTTGAGCTTCCCCACATCGCTGGGAGTGACCGCCTTATCAAACATATGTTCTCTACTCGACTTCTCTTTTCCTGAAGGCCTCTCACTCTTCTCGGAAGCTTCACCTCCTCCCTTTTCTTCGTTACCGTCCCTTCGTACTCCATCAATAACCGAAACGGCATGGGCATTCTTGACCAGTTCCCCAGTAGAATGTTCGCTAAGAAACGTCAGAGTTTCCGGATGGCTTTCTTCGGCACGCTTGAAATTGCTGATGGCTGCCTGTCGTTGGACATTAGAACAGCCAAGTTCCTCTTCCTGGTTGAATGTACAGAGCCCTACTCGCGGCCGGTGGCTCTGATAAACTTGGGCTTCCCACCGTCCATTCGGGCGAGGAACCACGCCTTCAAACTGGGACGGAAGCAATTTTCCATGACCACTTTGGTCAAAATTTCTCATATCCTGTCTGCTACTGCCGTCCCACAGTTGGAACAAAATTCTCGTTCTGCTTCCCATCCTTTCCAAATCTCTGTTTCTCTCGCCACAATTTTCCTCCAATATGCTGTAATCATTCACATTGTTTCTCCAATCAATGAACGGAATCGTAGTGGCGCTTCTGAATGTACCTTTTTTTTCGAGTATCCTCTCCACATTTTCTAGTCTACTGTACACTGGCGTTCCAATATATTTGGAACCACTTGTATAACGTTCTGCGTCTTCTGTCGGGAAGGCTATACCTACGTGAAGGTAATTTAGATCCCTCGGCCCTCCCTGCAAGTCCATCAGATGAAAACAGAAGCTAAAAAATTGCAGATACTACAGAGGCCTACTAATTGAGTTGGTTGAAGATCAGGCCAAGTGGCAAAATGTGGAAAAGCAACTGCAGAAAACACTTAAAAGTGGTCAGCACTGGCAGCGTTCAACCGTTTGTCCACAACACACACTCCAACAGTATACTCGTGTATATATATATATATATATATTGATGACGTGAAGAATTGATCGCTTAAATTCATTAATAAAGTCGCCTAATGTTTATATATTCTTAAATTACGGCGGCTAGACGAGTGATTGAATACATGCGTTGGAATCTTCTCGACCGTCTGTGATTCAACACTTTGACTGCCAATTACTCTTACTCCCCACTCCTCTTCACATCCGCCTTCACTTCACATTACTTAACTTCGACTTCTTAAAAATTTCCAGTTGACTAGGTTAGAATATTAAACACACGGGGAAGAAACGTTACAAATACGATCGGTTTATACCTAAAAAATTAACAATATACTTTGATCTATCTACTCGCTTTCCGGTGGGGTAGGGGGAACATTCTGCTCGAAGATTTTTTTAATAATTCAGTCCTTTGATTTAGGGGGAACATTAACAATATACACAGAGATCAAATTTGAAGGCGTTAATGCCCCTCTCAACTTTTCGTAGGATGGTGATATTTAAAATATATTCTCGACCCGAAAAATAAATAAATTATATCTTCGTTAGTATATAGAAAGGTAACATTTATGAGATATTCTAAACAAAAATAAAATAAAATAATATTCTTCATCCGAAAGTGCAAATGAAATTCATAATTCACATTAAAAGGAGCGTGTTTTGATTACGTATTATATATCAATTTAAACTTCTTTTAACCTTTTTTTAAAAATTTTAATACTTACATGTGTTATTATTAATAAATAATTTTTTGTTGATGATGAGTAGAATGGCACTGAAACGAGTCCAAAGTTTATAATAAGGTATATATTTTGAAAATCCTCTTCAATCTAATATTTTTCTACAAGTAAATGTTTCTTACTATAACAATTTCATTCCCTCTAAAGATTTAGTTAACATGTGGATTATACACCACTACGAGCCCTTGGGATTCCAATTAATTGGAGTTTGCAACCGCCCTAAGGGTTTTTACTTATTTTCCTTGAAGGAATTATCACAAGTGCAACTTTTTCTTACCTAGTCGAGTTGTTGATTCCTTCAAAAAAAACCCTTATGATAGTGTTCTCATGGCCCTATAACTTCAGCGTTTATGAGCAAACATCTCTCAAGGTATGGATTTGGTCAAGTTACCTGGTCTCCCAATTCTTTCGTGGTCTTTATTTCCAAGATTTTCAAACCCATAGGGTCTGTGCTTTGAAACAAAATGATTTTTTAAACAAATAAATTTTGCATGTTGAAATAAGCATATTTGTGATAAGGTTGATTTGCTGAAAGACTCGAAAGAGTCTATCGATATTAAAATAGGCGCTGAATACTTTTCATACAAATCCACCTATATTAACCTTCTGAACACATGTTTTCGATGTCAATCACTTGAAAATAGGATTTGTGGTTGTCCCCTCATGGTCTACTCAAAGCCACATGCTAAACAAGTACCATGTGAAAAAATTCAAAATGTGGTTGAAAAAATGATGGGTAGACTAGTGTTACATACAAGAAAGCATTTGTTAATCTCATTTCCAATAGTAAATCCTAATACATTGTGAAAAAAGTGGAGAGTTTCATTCCCCCTCCCTTCCTTATTCTTCAACCTTATGGCCCACTAGCTTCTCCTTAGAGCTAAGTTTTTCAAGAAAATCATACGATATTAGTAATTCTAGGGTTGGGACTTCCTCAGCTAGCACTAAACAGATGTGGAAATCACATAATCCACCTCACAACAACAAAGACTCACCTTAGGAAGATAATGGGGCTAAACACCACTCCATTTCACTATGGGAATTTATAGTCACACCAACAACCTTTATCAAGTAATCATTTTGTCATGTTGGGTTTAAAGGAATAATTTTGAGGATGGGAAAGGATAAATACATGTGGAATATTGTGCTCATTAAATATTCTCTCCTAGAATGTATAAGCTCTCACAAAATCCTCTCAATTTTTTTTGTATGATCATTTTTTCAACAATTAAGTATATTGGATTTTATATGTTCACAAGATAAAAAATTATAAGTTTATTCTACAAAATTCTTAAGAATTATTTGGTTAACATTTCACATAAATATGGATGTGGTAGTGACAATATTTTTATTTCCCTTTAACTTGTTGCGTTAATTATTTCCTTGGGAGAAGACCAATCGCATTAGATTATCTAGATGATCCTTGAAATCAACTATCATTCTTTAGGGATCATTAATGTTTATGACCCTAATGATGGCTCTAAAAAAACAATGTTATGTCATTGGTTAATAGGTAATCTATCTTTTTCTAGCTATATGATTTGTGGCAAATTTAATATGATTAAATCCAACACAACTAGTTTTAACGTTTTATTGGATGTAAAATATAAACAATTTTTTAAACGTTATATATATATATATATATATATATATATATATATATATATATATATATATATATATATATATATATATATATATATATATATATATATATATATTTTAATTTTTTAATTTTTTAATATTTCATATATATTTAGTATTTTATATTTCATATTTTTATAAGAATTTCCATAAATTATGAAGGGAAATGTTTTAAATGGATAAGTATTGTGAAAATTTTACCTAATCAACAATGTTAGTGGTAACATTTAACTTTTTTTTCTATACGTTTCTTAATCACTAAATTACATACATCTAAGACATTTATGTGTGTTTTAGTTATTGCTTTAAATTAGGTATTATTAGTACATTTTGTGGTTTGTCATGATGTTCCTCTTCTTCTATCTCCTTCCTTTCTCTATACTCTTAGTTTTATTATCTTCTGATGGTATTTTCTCAACTGTACACATAACATTTTGCACTTACAAACATGAAGTTTATGTTTCTAGGTTTTATGTGGTTCTAGTTAGTTATGGTACATATGTGAATGTGGTCACATCCTTTTTATTTTAAACCATTTGATAGTGTTTTACAATAGATTCCTAATTTGGATTCATGCCATCCATGAATACACAATCGTCTTAGTGCATTTAAAAATCTAAATATTATTAATTTGGAATTTATTATTTACAAGAATTTATTGAGCATCTAATATTATTTTAGAGAAACAAAGAGAAATAAATAAATCATTAAAACATTCATTGTGGTGTTGAAGTTCATATGAGCAACATGTTGCATTATACTAATTTGCATCCTTAATGAATTATTGTAATTATTTGAGCATTATTTTTAATATTTTAAACTCTTAACAAATTTTAAAAATATCAAGGAAGCTTAAATATTCCTTGGTGTAATGCAAAACCTAAAATGTATTATTTTCCTTACTATTTTAGATCTAGATACCTAGTTAGGGAAAGGAGTACAAGTGTATTTTAACGGTGATCAAATCAAAGTTTTAAAAAATGAGAAAAGTTATGAGTGTATGCAAGTGAAAGTTAAGCTGATTTATAAATCATCTAGCTATACTAGTTGTAGATACTTATATGATTGCGGTCATGACTAATATGGATTTGTTAAACCTACCTAAGGGATCTCTTCTCACATGATCTTAGTAGATAGGGTTATAAAACCTCTAATCAAGTAAAACCACACAATAACCCTATTTAAGCCTATAATGCAATAATAAGTAAATCTAGTCTAGTGCTCACTAAAGCTTGTGGCACAAATGTGGGATAAACATAAATAATAATACTGAAAATTAAAACTCTACTCAAGTCAATGTAGATGTAATCCTAAGCAAGGATAAATAATACATTAATTAACCATTACCTGTGCAAATCTATTTAAAATAAATGAGTGAGAGTTAGGAATACTTACCTTGAAGACAAACCCATTGAGCCTCAACCTCTTCCTTGGTGAATGGTGCTTTGAAAGAAGTTTTTGTGTATTTTTGAAGAAGCTAAGGATGGATAATGGACTATAGTCTAGCCAAAAACCTCCTAGTGAAACTCAAGCTTTCACAAGATAAAATTTCTCCTCTAAGTATAAAACCCTACGCAATGACTCCTCAAGTAGAATGGCATAAATACAGACTTTAAATAAGAGAAAATGAATGATTATCTCTCTTGGAAATTAAGTTAAATGGGGTATATATAGCTTTGAATTGACTCTAAGCCATTTCAGAATTTTAGCTAATGTAGTCACCCCGATCAACCTTGTTAGGTGAGAAATAGAGTCTTTAGGCCTCGAACTAAGTTAGCTTAGGCCGAATCGGTCTTATAACATGTGATACTCCTAGAATGAGGTTACCCCATTCGAATAAATTTGGTAGATAGTAAAAAAGGGTTTTACTTAGGTAGGGGAAATTTGAGGTGGTGAGTTGCTTAGAGAATAGTGTGAATGATGTGTCAAAGCTTAGGGAAACATATAGGAGGGACTTGTATTGGTTTGAAGTGGTGGCATAGGAAAAAATATTTTTAAGCACTAAAGGTATACCCACCCCTTTCCCAATCATCCTTTAAGGCATTCACTCAGAGAGATTGAGACTTGATGGGTTCTTGCAAGAGAGAAAATATCAGTAATTGATAAAGTTTAAAAATATTGTGTGTATATATATGCCCCACTCAAATTTCATCACATGCCACATAATTTTAACATGGGATGGTGATTTGAGAAAAGAACATAGCAATAAATCATGATGAGCTAAATAAATTGTAGTATAAATCATAATAAATGTAAAATTTAAATGACTAAAATGAAATAACTAAAATAAGTTTGAAACTATCATACCTTGAATTAACTTAATCTCTAAATGGTTGTCTATTTTATTTTTAGTTTTGATATTGAAGGGTTTGTAGACTGCTTTGAACAAAATCTAAAGAATAAAAGCAAAAAATTGCAATAAATTCTGCTTAACTTAGCAAATCACTTGGATAATTAGTGAGCTAGGGTGACAAATGCTATTTTTAGAACCAAAAGACCAAGCAAAAATGAAAAAAATGAGATTAAATCAGGTAACCAAAATGCCAAGGCTACAAAATTATCAAAAAAATCAAACAAAATGTACCCTACATAAGAAAAGTATTAAACTAGATCAAACTAAGGATACAGGAAACTGCAATAATAAATATAACATCAATGTAAAAGAAGTAAAAAACATAAATAAATATATAAATAAGACATAAAGGAAGAAAACATTAATGAGTGAGAAGTAACAATCCAAACTCAATCATCAATGGAAAAAGTACAAAATAGAGAAATGAAACTAGTTACCCACAAAAAGAATGATAAGTAATGTTATAAATTTTAAAATGAAACTAAGGAAATTATAGAAAGGTAAAGTAAGGGTTTAAAAAAATAATCCATAGTCACTCAAGCATACTTTTTAATTATAAAAATAGATAAAAGCAAAACAAAGTAATGTTAACATGTTTTAAGATGTGAAGAAGATGGATTATACAAGTAGGGAAACATATTTAGAATTAAACTTGGATATCAAGGGGGGAATGAAATGGGTGGTGGGAGAGATTTAGGCAATATCAAGGTATAGAAACTTTTTATCAAAGTGAAGACAATGAAATTAAGTTTGTCAAAACAAGAGGACTTTCAAAATTAAGTATTCTAAATAAATTTTCCTAACCACATAAATCTTGGGTTATCTAATGAAGTATGAATATCATCCCATAAAGGTTATATGCATGAAATTTATCATGCACCTATCTTCCCACAATGTGTTCCCCATTCCTCAAGACCCCTTACAGAGTCATTGGTTTATTGTGAAGATTAGATACTTGCATGAGAAATTAGGTAGCATTATAAATAATTTTTAATTCCCATATCCCAATCTACTGGCCTACCACACCCCAATGGACCTCATCTCTATTATGAGTCCAACTGTGGAGTTTGAGATTTGATTAGGAATATGAGATGTGCTATGAATAACACCTTTCATTGTGATTTTGAATTTTTGAATTTTCTTTTTTATCATTAAATTTTGTTTAAAATGATTTGGATTTTAAATTTTTGATATATTTTCTATTCCTCATCCATACGGATTCATAGAACCAAACATGGGTGCTAAAAATAAAGAAGAAAATAATTTATTTTGTAAAATAACAAACTTATGATCAAAGAGAAAAAGTTACAATTAGATTTATGAAATAAAAGATATTCACAAGGAAGACTGGGTCCTATTTGTGATATTACAATGCAACTCATGGATTAAATTAAAATAATAAATAAAAACCAAAAGACCGAATATGGGTACTAAGATTTGAGTATAAAATGGACTGCTGAAAATGACAGATATTTGGAGAAGTCTTGAAATAAGTGTTAGTATTTATGGTATATGGAATTATGAAAATAAAGGAGATATTTAAGAAAAATATTTATTTATAAATTATGCATTAGTAGTTTCTTTTAAAACAAGTCCTTCATTAGTTTGTAGATGATAAGTGCTAGGACCAAGAGTGCCTTTTACTAAGTAAGGGCTACACCATTTTTGGGCATATTTTGATTCATTATCATGTGCATAATATAATTTACAAACTAAATAGCCAACATTAAAAGTTTATGCTTTGACCTTTTTATTATGTTGTTTATCAATGTGAGCCTTGTATTGACAGTTATGTTGTAAAGTGGCCATACGGTGCTCGTCAAGAAAGTCTAAAGCATGGAGATTAGATTCACATAATTATTCATCAATATTTATACCATGATGTTGGGAAATAAACCGAAAGCACACAATTGATTACTAAACCAAGCAACTTAATATGCGAAAATTAACCAGATTCACCAAGTAACTAGAATTCAGAATAACACAAGATATGAGAGACAATACACAACTTGTATTAACACTTTATACAGAAAAGAATACAATAAATAAGATGCCACTTCTTCTCCACCACCTTACAGAGGTTTCACACACCTCAAGTGAACAGTAAATCTTCTCCCCAAAGCTCTCCCTCTCAGGTCCCAACACCCAACTCAAAATACAGAGTTGGTGTTCACCTCCCGTGCTCCACGCACACCACAAGTGCTACATGCACTCCACAAGCACTCCACGTGCTCCACAAGTACTCAAGGTACTTCAAGTAGATCTCCCATGAACCTGCAATAACCTGCACTTCAACAGACCATACTTATGGAAGGAACTCCCTTGCCTTCCTATCGCTCTGTCTGAGTACACCCCTGTACTCCAAGTAGATCCTGCCTGATACTGGTCCCTGTTGTGTTGCTGTCTATATGACCTTGCACACCTGCAAATCAAACAACGGTTCTGCTCACCTGTGAACCTCGACCTTGCACACACATACACCTGCAGATCAACGATCTTACTTACCATGTATATCTCCTATATAGGCCATGCAACTGTGACCAAGATCCTACACTCCTGAAGAATCCAGCTGACTCTCCAATCCAGCACCAACACACCTGGTACTGAGGCACTAGGAGGAACGCACCATTGCTCTACCTCACACACAGAAGGAGCTTATAATTATGCTCTCTTACTCCCTAGCACACTTTTCCAATACAACCATGAGTCTATTATATAGATCTCATCAAACAATAATTAGACATCTAATTACAATAATTAGATCCGTAGCTCTCAGTCTATAATTAGCCCTGATCATGCAAACACTTGGTTCGTTAGCTAACTACCCGTAATAAATGCAGTCTGAACCACATAGGCGACCGACGCCGGTCCCTGTCCGCCTGGGGGTCACTGACGCCGGCCGATCTCTGACCGACGTCGGTTGCCTTCCTGCCCTATCCTACCGACGTCAGTTTGCCTGACCGACGCCGGTGTCTCTGACACTCAGAAACTCTCCTGCAACCTCCTCCGTGTCTGCATCAGTGAAGCTTTTAGCTCCATAATCTTAACAATCTCCCACTTGGAGATAAACAACTACACTGTACCTGTACCTGTACTCCGTCTAATCTGTTTCCTGGTTTGTATCCCTCTTCAAGCTCCCACCTGAAGACAACCCACCACACATCCCGTGGTGTACCACCTATCATCCGAGTACCCTGCCACATCCGAACCTACAACACCTGTAGTGAAGTCCTGACCCTGCATAGCAACACCTGCTGCCGGTCCCTCTCAGAAAACCTGAGAACCCACTTCCCCAAATTGGCTCCTAACTCTCTGACAGCTCCCACTGCATGGGAATACTCAGGTCTATACCAGACCTCATGTGATTTCAGACACTGTACCTGTCCAGCCCTTAGTGTGCTCCGGCTCTGCATCCTGAACCTCGCCAACACCTGATTCACATCAGCTCCCACTCGAGACAAAATCAACTTGTGATCTCCATGTCTCCCATGTCAAAGAATTCCGCTGTTCCAAACTCCCCCTGACATGCCACTGAACTAATCTTACCCTTAGCTCAGCAAAACCCTGTATGTACACCCCTGCTAGCTAGCATACTATCCACATACAGCAACAGAATGATGTCATGACTCATCATCCCACTGGTAAGGCAAATCACAGTAGTTACCCTGACACTGACTGAAGCCATGCTTCGTCCTCCACCTATCAAAACCTGTACCACTGTCCTGCAGCTCCTCAAGACCATATCCCTGATCTTCCGTCTCACGTATCCGTTCTCTCTATTCTTCTACTAAGGTATCTGTTCATCTCTGTGCTTTCATACCTGCTGGCATCTCTACCAAAACACACATGTCTGGTTCTCCTCCAAGGAATCACATCCTCATCCATGCCAAGCTCACACCTGTTTCCTGGATCCTTCCTGCTCTACAATCAGCCACATGTATAAAGAAGAGGAACAATGAATTTGAGGGCCTACTTACGCCTTCAGTCCTCTGTATGGGTGTTTGAGACTCCTTGACAGCGTGCTGTCCACCCAAAATCCGTTACAGTGACCGACCTCGGTCACCCCACAGTGTGCATCCGACCGACGTCGGTTCCATGCGTCTGTCCCTGACTACCGACCCTGCGGTGTCCCTGCTACTGACGTCGGTCCTCTGACCGACATTGGTCTTACATACTGCCGACGTCGGTCTCATGACCGACGTTGGTCTTATCCTGCCCGACATCGCCGGCTTCGGTCTGCACATGACCGACATCGGCATCTGTCTGTTCAACGCCGGTTCCTCCTGACCGACATCGGTACCTGTGTTCACCTGTGAGTGATGAATTTTTACTCGCGAGCTTCTTTGAATCAAAACCCATGTCCAAATTTCCCTGCTCAGAAGTATCCAGCACCATCCACTGGGTTCTGTCTGCCATCTCCTCCATAAACACCAAGGCTTTCCAGTTCTTAAGCCTGTCAAATATATCTGTCTTCCGCTTAAGAACATGCATCTCCTTCCTGCTCATGTGACCAAGCCTACGAAGCCACGTCTCTGCAACAAAAGAAGAATCAGTAATATAAACAAGTAGATAAAGGATACCTATTTTCTTACCACCAGCTAATTCAAGTGCATCCGCTGTGAGAGTTCTTGTGCATCTCTCATCACCCAATCTTTCTAAAGAAATTAGCCATATCTCCAAACCTGGGACTTGCATGACCTTCATCAACACCTGTGTGTTGGCCGCCTGCAATTTCAGCTTCACTTCCCCTTTGCCAATTCTTTGGCAAGGCTTACCAGCTCCTCTACCTAGGGCTGCATGGAAAGAGGCAACCGAATCTTTTATCCAAGATTCAACTTTATCCAAGAAACCTCCAAGAACATCCTGTGCAATAACACCTGCAACATCTGCTTCTTCAGTTTCTTCATGCTGATCTGCTACCAACCAACAATAATCTTTTACCTGCTCTTTCTTTCCATAGGACCGTGAGTGACCATCTGTGCTTTTCAACTCCTCCATTCTTAGCTTACTTTCATCTGCCATTGCTCTACTCCCACTCAATCAGAAACCCCTGAGAGTGCCCTGTAACCAAACACAAAACCTGCTTCCTGCAACCTTAGCTCTGATACCACTTGTTGGGAAATAAACCGGAAGCACACAATTGATTACTAAACCAAGCAACTTAATATGCGTAAATTAACCAGATTCACCAAGTAACTAGAATTCAGAATAACACAAGATATGAGAGACAATACACAACTTGTATTAACACTTTATACAGAAAAGAATACAATAAAGAAGATGCCACTTCTTCTCCACCACCTTACAGAGGTTTCCCACACCTTAAGTGAATAGTAAATCTTCTCCCCAAAGCTCTCCCTCTCAGGTCCCAACACCCAACTCAAAATACAGAGTTGGTGTTCACCTCCCGTGCTCCACGCAAACCACAAGTGCTACATGCACTCCACAAGCACTCCACGTGCTCCACAAGTACTCAAGGTACTTCAAGTAGATCTCCCATGAACCTGCAATAACCTGCACTTCAACAGACCATACTTATGGAAGGAACTCCCTTGCCTTCCTGTCGCTCTGTCCGAGTACACCCCTGTACTCCAAGTAGATCCTGCCTGATACTGGTCCCTGTTGTGTTGCTGTCTATATGACCTTGCACACCTCCAAATCAAACAACGGTTCTGCTCACCTGTGAACCTCGACCTTGCACACACATACACCTACAGATCAACGATCTTACTTACCATGTAGATCTCCTATATAGGCCATGCAACTGTGACCAAGATCCTACACTCCTGAAGAATCTAGCTGACTCTCCAATCCAGCACCAACACACCTGGTACTGAGGCACTAGGAGGAACGCACCATTGCTCTACCTCACACACAGAAGGAGATTATAATTATGCTCTCTTACTCCCTAGCACACTTTTCCAATACAACCATGAGTCTATTATATAGATCTCATCAAAAAATAATTAGACATCTAATTACAATAATTAGATCCGTAGCTCTCAGTCTATAATTAGCCCTGATCATGCAAACACTTGGTTCGTTAGCTAACTGCCCGTAATAAACGCAGTCTGAACCACACAGGCGACCGACGCCGGTCCCTGTCCACCTGGGGGTCACCGACGCCGGCCGATCTCTGACCGACGTCGGTTGCCTTCCTGCCCTATCCTGCCGACGTCGGTTTGCCTGACCGACGCCGGTGTCTCTGACACTCAGAAACTCTCCTGCAACCTCCTCCGTGTCTGCATCAGTGAAGCTTTTAGCTCCACAATCCTAACACATGAAGAGATACGTAAATATGGGAGTTCAAATTATAATGGTAATAGTAATTCTAAACCATATACGAGTGAGAATGGTGTTACCCCAGTGGTAATACATATGCTAGTACGGTAAGCCCAGAGTGTGGGATATAGATGAAGGTGCTAATCAATACAAGTTTATTGAATAATTTTCTGTAATATTTTATTTAAAATTTTGTCAGTAGCCTCTACTTCAATAAATTTAGGATGGTAAGGTGTTGATAATTTGTGAGATATTTTAAATTTAGCATATAATTGTTTCATTTCTTTGTTTTTGAAATTGCCACCATTATTAGAGATGATCGTATGGGGAACTCCAAAATGAAAAATGATTTGATTAAGAATAAATTTTTAAATTAGTAATTATTGTGGCATTAACATAAGGCATGGATTCTACTCATTTTTAAAAATATTTAGTAGAAATAATACTAAATATATGTCCATCTTGTGATCAAGGTAATTTACCAATGAGGTCTAATCCCCACATAGAGAATGGCCAAGGAGATTCCACTATTTGGAGCTTAGTTAGAGGAGAATGAATTAGATCATCATGGAATTGACAAAGATTACATTTTTTAGCAAAATTAATAGCATATATTTCTAGAGTAGGCCAAAATTAACCCATCATAATAATTTGCAGGCTATAACATGTCCACTATAATGACCACTAAAAATGCCCCCATGTTCTTATTCTAGGAGAGTAGGAACTTATTATTGAATGACAAATAGAGTAAGGTTCCTTCTACATTATGGTAGTAAAGGGTATTGTATCGAAACACATACTTGAAAGCTTTTTTATGTATTCAAGTCTTTTCATGATAATTCATGTCTAGAGGGTAAGTTTGATGTTCACAAAATTTAATTATATTTTTATACCATAGGCTTTGTCGAATAGTGATAGCCTTAGTATGATAGATTAATGAATTATTTTATTTTATATAAGAAGGTGATTTTATTATTTGAATAAAAAATTGAGAGTCATGATGTACTTGATGAGAGTGAAATAAAGATGTTGATGAAGCAAGAGAATCAACTATGACATTTTGATCTCTTGAGATTGGTTCGATGGTAAAAGAAAAAAATTCTTTGGCAAGTGTAGTAGCCATTTAATGATATGTGATTAAATTATTACTTTTGAATTGATAACCACCATTAACTTAATAATAAATAAGTTATGAGTCACCTAAAACGTGTAAATATGGGATATTTAAGTCGATTGTGGCTTACATGCCTAATATTAGAACTTCATATTCAACCATGTTATTGGTGATATCAAAAGTTAATCTAAATGATAAAGGTATGATCTTACCATGTGGATTTTTTAGAATACATCTTGCCCTAGCTCTTTGGAGGCATTTGGCACCACCAAAGTGAAGTGTCCAAGTATCTTCATATAAATCAATGGTAGTTTTAGGTAGTTATTAGATAAATAATTTAGGTTTAGTAGTATCAGGAGTGATATCAATATCTTCTTGATTATTTACTTCTAGATCAACAGTGATATTGTGAAGATAGTCTTTGTGAGAGATATCTTGGTTAAGACCTTCAATATAAAGAATTTCTTTGTCAGGGAGATTATCTTGAAGGTTGCTTGTGGCTGGTAAATAAGATGCCACATGTTGGTCTACGATGACTTGTCCTTAGATATATTTTTGTGTGACAATTCAAATGTCAAATTCCATCAATAAGACAATCAATTTTCTAATTCTATCTCTAGGCAAAAATGCTTTAAAGAAGAAATGATGAAGCAGATTGGAATGAACAATGATGTAAGTGGTCTGATAGAGCATATAATGACAAATCTTTTCAGCTACAAAATATATAGCAAGGAAATCATGTTCTAATTTGGTATAATTTTTTCATAATTAGTTAATTCTTGACTGATGTGATAAATAGTATAGTCTCTACCAGTATCATCTTGATGGGAAATCATTGCTCTAACTGATATGGGGGTAGAAGATGTATATGAAATTAAGGGATAATCATTGGAATGTGGTCAAAGAGTAGGAAGATAGAGCAAAGATTACTTCATATTATCAAATTATTTTTGGCATGAATATGTCTATTCTTTACCATTACCTTTTTTAAGAATCAAATTAACATAATATTTATGGTAAGCCATTTATGGGACAAACCATCAAATTGCCCCAAGTTTTCAAAGGTAAGTGTATATGTCATAAATGGAGTGAGGAATAGGCATGTTGAAGATGGCCTTTATTTTGTCTTGATCAACATCAATCCCTCAAAGAGAAACTAAGAAACCTAAAAGTTTATGAGATGTAACTCCAAATACACATTTGCATGGGTTAAGTCTAACTTTATATTTAATTAGTCGATTAAGAAAGATAGGTAGATCAGTGAGGTGTATTATGTGAATTTTTTATTTGGAAATGAGATCATCCATATGAGTTTCCACTATCTTGTGTATAAGATCATGAAAAATATGGGTCATTGCATGTTGATAGGTAGCTCCATAATTTTGGACCGAAAGGCATTTTGATGTAGAAAAAGGTTCCCCACTCTGTAGTAAATGTTGTTTTATATTGGTCTTTAAAAGCTATGCAAATTTGGTTATAGCCTAAAAAACAATTCATAAGTGATAACATTTCATATCTAGTAGTGGAATAAACTATATCATCTATTGAAGGTATGGTAAATTTATATTTTAGACATGCTCAGTTAAGATTAAAAAAACAATCTGTATATTAATAACTATTGTGACTTTTTTAATGAATGGGAATGATGTTTGATACCCATTAAAAGTAGTCAACATGTTTGATGAATTTAGCATCCAAAATTTTAATTATTTCTTTTTGACATAAAGTAGAAATTTCAGGTAGAACTTTTAGTTATTTTTGTCTAACAAGTTTAGTATCTAGTTAAGTGATGATATTTTACATGATGATGCTAGGATGAATACTTGGAATATCTTAATATGACCAAGCAAATGATTCATGATACTTGTCAAATAATAAACCAAAGCTCTCATGCTCTTCTGGAGTGAGCTTTGTAGAGTAAGTAATACGGTGAGGACATGTTAGTATACCATATTCTATTTTTATGGTTTCTTAATTGAGCATAACATTTACATCTTGTAAATGATATGGAAATGAGGGAGAGAATAAATAAGATTTGTTATAGGATCCACACTTGCAATGAAATTATTAAAACAAGGATCTATTTGTGTAAAGTTTCCAAGTTTGTGATGTTGATATGGAAGATGTGGTTCTCAAGCATGGAGTAGTTCAAGTATAACTTCATAACTAGGAAGCATGGGTAGTAGTCCATAGTATTCAACATCCACTTCAAGATCAATGATTTGGTTACCATTAAAATCATATTTAGAATGTATTTGTCATACATCTGTGGCTTTAGCGTCTTAAGGTAATTTTGGGAGTAGGTTTGATTTTAAGGATATTAGGGTGAATGGAGTCAACTAGATTGGTGATAGGTGTGCTAGTTTGTGTTATAAATGAACATTCAATTGTATTGAGATGGATAACCTCAGTGGTACCGATGGAATCATGAGAAGAAAGAAAGGTTGTCTAATGTTTAGTTGTATATAAAGTGTAGAAGCTTAATGAGTTGAGATTTCTTCGAGTACTAATAGGGTATCTAATAGTGGAGGATTAAGGGGACATACATAACCTTCAGGTTTTGATTCAATATTAGCTTATAAGTTAATGACATGGACATAACAGTTAAAGGCATGTATTTTGGCTAATGTCTTTTTATAGTGTTGTATATATAATTCTCATGATTGGGCTTGGGCCATGATATAATTATTATCATATGTGTAATAAATAGTGCATGTATCTATTTCTATGGGAGAATTAGAAGTTGATACACCTAAATTGCTAAATTTTCAAGGAGACATTGTTAAAGGATTTGGAAATAATTTGGCCATTCCATACTCATCACATGTGAAATCATCTTCTATGTAAAAAGATTCATATGCATTTCATGGAGGATTTTTAGTAATGTCATCAATTAGAGGAATGGTATGATCATGTGGAAGTAAAGAAGGAGGAAACCATTCCACAATGTAAGGAGGTAATTTGGTGGTATTACAAGTATTTTAGAATTAATTAGGTTCATCATCATTAAAATCAATAAGAATGACTTATAAATCAAGATTCATGTTAACAAATTTAGGTAGAGGTGCACTATTAATGTGTGGAATGGTTAGAATCTGATATTGATATTTGGGATTTGGTAGTTATATACTCCATAGATTGGGATCAGCCTTGTGTTTATAGCATTTTCCATTATGGATTAATTTAATACATTGACTACTTGAGGAGGCAATAATTCACATACAATGCATCCATAAGCGACCAAGGAGTATGGTGTAAGATAGTGTTAAATAAAGAACCATGAGCTTAGTACATATTTTCTTGTGTCCAATAGTCAGTGGGATTCAAATACAACCATGTGGTTTTTCATTTGTTTTATCAAATCCTTGATATGTGAGACAAGTTTGTTTAAGATTATCTTTGGTATATCTAATCTATTGTATTAACCAAAGAGAGGTAACATTAATTATTTATGATTCATCTACTAAAACTTTTCAAATGAGGTTATTAATGATTTTAATTTTAATAAAGTAGGTTGGATCATTGGCTCGAAAAAAAATCATCATTAATCATATCGTCTTCAAGAAATTCTATGGATGGTGTAGAAGATGTGGAAATAGTTTCAATAATATGTACTTTTATAAGTGAAGGATCTTTATAAGGATTTTCCAAATCCGGTGATGGTAGTTATTAAATGTCTTGTAATTGTTGCATCATAAATTTATGATGATATGGAGAAGTAAGACTTAACTCCATAAGGGGAACTTTACAAGGCATTGAATTGAGTTCTTCCAATAAATTCCAATGTGATTTAGAAGATGAAGAATTAACATGAGGTTTATGAGGTACAATGTTTTTCATAAGAATAGGAGAAGTATAGTGGGCTTCTAGTTGTGGAAGTATCTACTCATTTGGTTCAGAAGATATGGGTATAGTAGTTATGGTATATTTAAGTAGTTGTTCTTCGGTTGATGATTTTTTAAGTGTAGTGATAGGGTTTTTGTGAGTAGTTTTGCATCTATAATTGACGTTTTCTGCATTCACGTATTTAGAATTGGTATATTATTGGTAATAATTAGTATCGATTGCACTTATATCATCAGTTGAATATTATGGGTTATAAATAGAGATATTTTTGAGGTTTAAATGATGGAGGTTTGGTAACCTATTTCTTTTGAGATGCTTTGAATTTTAAATCATGATGACATAATTTAATCATAACATCATGGTCAAATATATCTCCTAACATAAAAGAAACAACACATTTGAGAAGCTCATGACATGTTTCATGATAATAACCCACATCAACATGGAACCAACAAAATATGTTAGATTCATACCATGAAGTTGGGGTATTATTATAGGTGAAAAGTTTAAAGGGAGATAATAATTGCTTCATTTGTTGGACTATTAATGGTGTATGGGAAGTCATTGAATTATCCACTTTGATTACTCTTGATTTTGTTTGAGGAGGAGTACTAGTAATTACATTAGTTGAATTTTGGAAATATTCATTGATAGATTTATGATTTAGCACAAATTGTTTCATAATAAAAACTTGTCTTTTAGCTTGATCAAATGTATCATTTTGATTTTGTGGAGAAAAAGTTCAAACCTTGAATTAAAGTGAAGGTGTTAAAGTGGTTATAAAGAGTTTTAAAGACTATCATCATTCATGTTATGATATGATTTATGAGCCAAAGATTTCCATCGTTTAATGAAATTATGAGCTAATTTGGAGGGTGATTATTTAGCATTGATAAAATGACTAAGATAATTTTCAAGAAGATAATTTTGTTGAAATTCCTTGATCAAGGCATTAACCAAATATTATAATTGTGATATATAATGTTATGGTAATTAATTATAACATTATAATACATCTCCTACAAACATTTTGATTGGAATTTTGGTGGAAGTAAAGGTATTTGTTTGAATCCATTCTTTGAAGAGATTACCAAATGCCTTAAGAAAAGATGTAGGGTGTTTAGTCCCATCATATTTAATAGTTGGATAGATATTTACAATATCGATTGAAATAATGAAAGGAGTTAATGGTTCATTTTGGATATTTTGTAGCATATTGTTATACATAAGGGTTTACAAAAAGATATATCCATTGGCATCTCTAAGAGGAGGAGAGATAAAATTGTGATTATTTTGAGGTAAGATTTGAGGAGGTTTATTGGTCATGTATAATAAATGATGTTTCATTTGCATAATTTGATATGTATTTGTTGTTTGCAAAACATTCATTTGTTGGATTATTTTTGAAAATATTTGATTAGTATCAATTTGTGCATTTTGATTATTAGGATTAAGAGGTGGAATATTGGTGTTTTTAAGAGGTGGAACATTCCCATTGTTAGGAATTGGGATGTTAGCTAGTGGAAGATTTGTTGTAGGATTATTATTTAGGCTTGTATCAATTGTTCTTATAGTGTAATAAGGTAATTTAGATAGGGTAGTGTATCTAGAGGTGTGAAATGGATTAGATCCATTGATGTCATAGTTTGGGTAATTTGAACCATATTGTAGTCCATAGATGAGTGAAAGAAAGTTCACCAAAAGTGAGTATCCTCTTGGGTAACTAGGGTAGGAAGGAAAGAACAACCTATGTATCATCTAAATAGATTAAGGTTATCCAATAATATTTTAATAGGGTATTTATTGATGTTTATAATAGGGATATAGAAATAAGGAGGAAAAGTATAAAATTTGGACAAAGCTGACAAGGTACTGTATATGATTGGCTGAATAATATTTTATAAAAAGAACTAAGTCAGTTAGAGATTACATACTCAACCAGATTATACAAAGTTGAATTAGTCAACTAAGTTCATTAAAAAAATAAAGTAATGTGTAAGAGATTGAGTTGAATAGGTTGAGTGTGATTTATAAAAGGATGAATAAAAAGTGTATTGGAAATTGAGTTGAACAGATCGACTATGTTATGATTGAAAGTAAATGGAATAACCCATGAGAGAATGAGTTTAATGGATTGACTGTGTTCTATAAGTAATAATTATTTTAAATGTTATAAATTGGGATGATTGAGTGTTAATCTGAAGAAAAGTTAATTAAACACACAAGCAACTAGGTTGATGTATTCGATCTAGTTACACCACATAACACAAACCTTATACCAACATTGGTTAATACAAGTTTTATAATACAAAATATAATTTTCAAACAAAAATAAATAATATTAAAATGTAAATGATAATATAATAAATAAACATTACTAATGTATTTAAATTGATTTATAATGTGATAGGATGTCTGGGTTTGCAAGGGACTAAGAAGAGGTATTCTAAAGCTAGTTTTAGGTTTGTTATGGATGAATGGGATTTGTGTTGGTAATGGTACAAGCTTGGTATTAGGACCCACCCTCTCACTTCAAAATCATGTAGTGATAAGGGTGTTATGTGCTTTGCCAATATACAATCAACAAAATTTTTATACTCAGTTAGAACACTGAGTCGGCTTCCTCCTTAGTGATAAAATCTAAGTATGTAGACCTGGGTAGGATTGTCTAGATGTTTATTCAATATTTTCATGATTTGGTGGTGTGTGAGGAAGGAATGTGACTAAGCTTGTAAATTATCATTCTTAGTTATACTATGTACACTACTTAAGCAACCATGTAGATAAATTAAAAAATAAAAGTAAAGTGAAGTAATTACTATCAATGTGGGTTAATTTCATTTGCTGAAATGAAGAAAACAAAATGAAGTCGATTGGGTCAACTTAGTCATACAAACAAAATAGAATAAGGTTGATCAAATAAACATAGCTTGTTAGAAGATATGCCATTAGAAATCTAGTCGATCGAGTCAACTTAGTGTCTAGACAACAATCAAATACATAACTAAGTCAATCAGATTGTCTTATTCTCCTATAAGGAAACAATTTTTATAGAGCTAAAAATTTAGGGAATACAATGCTAATTTTTTTTTGAAAAAGAGCAGTAAAATAAATTTGAGAAATTGAGAAAAGGAAATAAATAAGTTAGTTAGAATTAACCTAATAATTATGATGAAGTGGATTGGATCGATGTTGAATTGTTACTTTTGAATTATGTTATCTATATGAGGGTTTGAACCTACAAAATGATTCCTTTACTATGTCGATCGGATCGATGAAGTTGATTTAATATGCAAACATATTTAAACAAAGTCGATGGGGTTGATAGAGTTGAAATACATACACAGTGCATATTAAACTAAGTCAATGGGATCTATTGAATTGCCTCTATAATAATATGACTTGCACATAGAGTCAAACTAAGCTAATCAAATTGACATAGTACTAAAACCTATGGATAAAGTGTTAGACTAAGTCAATTTAATATGCAAATAGATTTGAACAAAGTTGATGGGGTTGATACATTTGAAATACATGCACACTGTATATTAAACTAAGTCAATAAGATCTATTCAATTGTCTCTAAAATAATATGACTTGCACACAGAGTCAAACTAAGCTGATTGGATTGACATAATACTAGAGCCTGTCGATAGAGTGTTAGACTGAGTCAATAGAATTGATTTAGTAGTCTGAATAAACATTAAAAATCTTTAAGGGTTAGTTCACATCTGGTTTACTAGAATGTATGAAATCAAAATTGACATTGATTTATAAATCAATCCTAACTTAGAGAAGATAAATCAACTAACTATACCACTTGTAGATACTTAGATAATTAGGGTCATGATGATTTGCTAAACCTACCTCAAGGATCTCTTATCATATGAAATCACTAGAGAGGGTTCCAAAGCCGCTAGTCAAGTAAAATGACACAATAACCCTAGCTAGGTCTATAATGCAATAAAAAGTAAATCTAATCTAGTGCTCACTAAATATTGTGTCACAAATAGGGGATAAACATAAATAATAAATGTGCAAAGTAAAAATCTACTCAATTCAATGTAGAGGTAATCCTAAGTAAGAAGAAATAATACATTTTTTAACCATTACTTATGAAAATATATCTAAAATAAAAGATTAAGAGTTGGGAATACTTATATTGAAGATGAACCCATCGAGCCTTAAACTCTCCCTTGGCCAATGGTGCTTTGAAATAGGTTTTTATGTATTTTTGAAGAAGTTAAGTATGGAAAATGGACTATTGTCTAACTAAGGATCTCCTAGTATATCTCAATCTTTCACAAGACAAAAGTTCTCCTCTAAGTATAAAACCCTAAACAATGACACCTCAATGAGAGTGTCAAAAATGTAGATTGCAAAAAATTACAAATAAATGATTCTCTCTCTTGAAAATGAAATGAAAGTTGAATTAACCCTAAGCCATTCTATAATTTTAATTGGCACAAGTGGCTCGGTCGACCTCATGAGGTAGGAAATAGAGTTGTTAGGCCTCAAACTAAGTCAACTTAGGCTGAATCAGTCATGTAACATTTACTAATACTAAAACAAGGTCAACCCAAATGACTGCATTTAGTAGATGGTAAAAATGGGTTTTGCTTAGGTAGGGGATATTTGGGGTAGTGAGTTGATTAGATAAGAGTATGAACAAGTTGCCAAATCTTAGGGAAACATATAGGAGGGACTTGTATTAGTTTTAAGTGGTAGTATATGGAACAAAAATCTTACAAAGCACGAAAGGTCTTCCCACCCCTTTCCTGGTGCACCATTTAGGGTGTGCATTTAGAGATATTGAGATTTGATGGGTTCTTGCAAGAAAGAAAGCATTGATAATTGATAAAGTTTTAAAATACTATATGTATACATATTGCCCACTCAAATCTCATCACATGTGATACAAATGTATCATAGGATGGTGCTTTAGGAAAATAACATATCAAAAAACAACATTGATCTAAATAAATTATAGTATAAAGCAATAAGATAAATGAAAGGAATGAATTGAAAAATACATACCTTTACTTACCTTGGTACTATAGAGTAGAAATGATGTGAGAGAAATGAAGATGCATCTAATGTAAGGAACATTTGGTAAACCTATAAAGTAAGACAAAATTCAAATTTTTTATAAAAAATATGTGTGGTATGTAGAAAAATTCTCTACGATGTCAGGATTACAGAACATCTTTCAGTTTGGAAAAAGAGCTAGTAAAAGCATAGTTATGAGAAAAATTCAAATTATGTTAGAAAATATTTGATAATTTAAAGAATTTTAAATTTTAAATACAAAATAGGGTTTAAAACTATTAATTTGTAATTTTTTTATTATGAGGAAATAGAGCTCTGAGAGTGCTAGACTAACATAAAGAACGAAGATGGTGAGGAGATGATAAGTGTGAGCTAGATGATGCCTAGTTGCAACAACTAGTGTATCTTATGTAAAAAATGCATTAAATTCATTTTTTGCTAATTTTTATTGAAAATTAAGCTAGTTTTATAAAATTTGACATTAGGTTAATACCATGTAATGAAATTTGTAGTAGGAAAATTTTAGGTAGAGTAGGAATTATATGGTTCAATGGATAGGAAGTGGTAGGTGACATAAATGTCTAAGGCATTAATGATAATTAAGTGAAAAAACACTGTTGAATTTAAATGGGGTCAACCATGTCATCTTCCTTTGAAATTCAATAGTATAGTATTAGGGCTAACTATGTAGTAAGTGGCTGATATAGTTCCTTAGTAAGTGGTTGACTACATAAAGTAGGGTCGACTTAGTTGGGTGATAGGGTCAAATTTATATGAAGTGGATAACTTAGTTAGATGAATTAGTGAGGTGATAGGGTCAAATTCATATGAAGTGGCCAACTAGGTAATAAAGGGGTGAGAAAATAGAAAAATAGGTTGATGAAGTAGCTAATTTTGAAATTAAATAATTTTAGAATGTATTTTCATGATTTTTATATCGATCTCCAATACATTTTATGTTGTTTGGAATTTTTTAGAGGTGACGAAGATTCTAAAATTTAATGGATGCAACGTAGCTACCAGATTTTCTATAGAAATTATCAGTTGATGTCCATGCATGGTTAACCTTCTTAGGATTTAGAGGTATTATGGAGATGCATAGGATCCACCTGAGTGTTGACTTAGTCATCATGTTGCTCAGAGCATGGGAGTGACTAAGCAACACTTTTTTATGGGAGGTGGATTGGGATACAAGAGAGGTGGTGATCATATTATAGGATGTTCATGCTCTACTTGGATTTATAGTTATAGGTACTCTTATGATCTGTACCACCCTAGAGTCTAATGTTGAGAGGAGAGCCTTAGCCCTATGGGTGACTAGTTTAGAGAGATATTTTGTTGAATTACATGTATATTTATTTTATGTGTATATATCAACTATTATAGATATCTAAAAGGTCATTATATGGCTTGTGACATCATGCGTACTTTGCCATAAGTCTAATGGTAAGGTTCTATTGTATGTAGTTACCTTATGTTAGTTTATTTTAGAGTAGGGAATAATTTATGACTTGGTGTTAGTTATTTAGGTGTAGTTGGTGCATGATATGTATGGTATGATATCTCAAGGATAGAAGACATGGGCCCTATTATTTTACTCACCAATTGGATATATGAGAGATTTCCTAGGTATCGACCAGTTGGGTTATGCCATGTTGTGGATGATAGTCTACCTCATGTAGTTAGGTGGTAGTAGGATCATGTGGTATGTGTTGTGACACATACCTTATCACTGGAAATAGTTACTTATGGTGAGATTATATAGTAGCCATACATAGATATTGTGACTAGTTCAACATATTTGGCTACTGTTGCTATTAGATTAGCTCACATTCATATTATTAATCACTATACATGGTGGGTAGAGCCATACCCTATTGCTTGTATTACTGAATAGTTAGGATTACCACACCTAGTGGCTCTTATAGTAATGCCTAATTATTGGACATGACATGTTAGGGATCTGACGAGTAGTGGAGGTGTGGGAGTACCAATAGAGATACCAATGATTCAACCATGTTGAGTGAGACCTTAGAATAGTCAAATTTGATAGTAGAGGATAGTTAGGTTTGAGACTAAGGAGGTGATTGTGATATATGTAAAGATGGTTACTATAGCAGGTGAGGATGTGGGTGTGGCTATTACTAAGCCATGATAGGGATTATAGTTTCTTCTACAAGCACCAAGGAGATAGAGATTCCATCAAGTGGTAGTGGAGACACATGAGGGAACAAATGCACATGGAGATATCATGACACAAGCCATGTAGAGTTCATCTATAGAGCGATATCTTTGTAGAGGATAAAAACATGGATGAGTTGTTGTTCCAGGTCATGTAGCTACTTAGTGATAGGTTACATTGGAGGTGTTTGGTGGTTGTTATGATAGGGAGACCCTTATTAGTGATATCGTTGTTGGTAATTAATGATTTATATGTTGTGTATTTGATAGTTGACTAGTTATATAGTTGTATATATACATTGTGTAGATAGATGCTTGGAGATTTGGATGTGTGTGTGTGTGTGTGTGTGTGTGTGTGTGTGTGTGTGTGTGTGTGTGTGTGTGTGTGTGTGATATCTAATGTAAATTGGATTTTTGTTTTGTAGATACACTGATTAGGATTTTAGATGGGGTGTATTAGATTGGGCCACACACCAGTATATAGAGAGACATGATCATGGAAGTTATTGGTTGAGGCACGAGTTTTTCATATGGACATAAAGTGAGATGTGGGATGTGTGCAGGCCTAGGTGGCTAATCTACAGGGATAGATGGATGGCCTTCAATATCAAACTTAGTCTTTACATTGATCTAGTTAGATAAGATAATCATATGCATCCATGGGTATTGTGGCATGATCAATAGATTGACATGGTGGACTAGTCACATAGGGTTGATATTATACTTGTATTGTATCATGTTTTTATTGTATAAAACTCTTGATATATATGGATATGGATATTTCTTGGTTTATGAAATATATTTGTATCATGGATTTATGTATTTTTTTAATCACATGTTATAATTTTGATGTATATTCTATGGGAAAATATATGATGTATGATTTCTTTTCTAGTATTGTGTGAAACACATGCATAGTTTAAAAAGAAAAGCATATAATTTGGAAAAGTACATAAATAATCATAAAATGTAATATAAACTAAATAATGATGGGAAATGTGTAAAACAAAATATGAATAAATATAGGAAATCAAAATGGTAAACTGAAGTAAAAATAACAAATGTTTAAAATAGTGTATAAAAATAAATTGCACCAAATCAAAACAAGATAAATCATACTAAATCAAGATGGGAACTATGGAAATTTTTTAATAAAATGGGAAACATGTTATATCAAATGTTTGAAAAGTTTGAAAACAATTTTACAATCAAATTTTGATAGTTATTTGTGTGACAAAGGGTATGGAAGTTTTAAGGAATACTTTGTGAGGAAAGCTTGGTCCTATCCATGGTATTATACTATGACTCACAAAGGGAACACCACCGAAGTGAATAATAATATAAGATGTGATCATAAGGAGTAAGGTTAAATTTGTGATGAAGGACTAGTCCTATCCAAAGTCTTATACTGTAACTCATAAATGGAATAATTCTAGGAGTATGATTAATTAACAAAGCATATTCATCAAGGAGGAATATTGGGATTGCTGTAATGAATGAAAAGAGTTGAATAAGATGAGTCAATGGGATAAGATTTTTATTAGTGCATTAAACTGAGTTGATGGGATCGATCCAGTTGTCTCTAGAAGAAGATGACCTACACATAAAGTTGAACTAAGTTTATCGTATTGACATAGTATTAAAACGTATACACAAAGTGTTAGACTGAGTTGATAGAGTTGATTGAGTAGTTTGAATAAAAATTAAAAATCTACAAGGGTTATTTTACATTGGGTTCACCAGAATATATGCAAGTGAAAGTTAAGATGATATATAAATCAATCCTAACTTCGATAAGATAAATCAACTAGTTATACCACTTGCATATACTTAGATAATCAAGGTCATGACCGATATGGATCCATTAAACCTAACTAATGGATCTCTTATCACATGATCTCACTAGAGAGGGTTTAAAAGCCTCTAGTCAAGTAAAACCACATAATAACTCTAGCTAGGCCTATAATGTAATAATAATTAAATCTATTAAAGTTCTCACTAAATTTTGTGGCATAAATGGGGGATAAACATAAAATAAACATGCAAAGTAAATATATACTCAAGTCAATGTAGAGGTAATCCTAAAGAAGGAGAAATAATACATTCATTAACCATTGTTTTTACAAATATATCTAAAATAAAGGAGTAAGAGTTAGAAATACTTACCTTGAAGATAAAATCATTGAGGTTTAACCTATCCCTTGGATAATGGTGATTGTCAAGAGGTTACTGTGTATTGTTAAATAATCTAATGATGGAAAATGGACTATAATCTAGACAAAGACCTTCTAGTGAATCTCAAGCTTTCACAAGACAAAATCTATCCTCCAAGTGTAAAACCCTAAGCAATGACTCCTCAAGTAGAATGGGAGAAATGTAGATTATAAAGAGGTGAAAATGAATGATTCTCTCTCTTGAAAATGAATTGAAAGGTGTGTGTATATATATATATATATATAACCTAAGCCCTTCCATAATTTTAGTTAATGCAGTTAGCCTGGTTAACCTTTTTAGGTGTGAAATAGAGTTGTTAGGCCTTTAAATAAGTTGGTTTAGGATAAATCAATCTTGTAACATTAACTATTCCTAGAACAAGGTCGACCAATTGACTGCATTTGATAGATGGTAAAAATGGGTTTTGCTTACGTAGGGGCTATTTGAGGTAGTAAGTTGCTTAGAGAAGAGTGTGAGTAAGGTGTCAAATCTTAAGTAAATGTATATTAGAGAATTATATTGGTTTTAAGTGGTGGTATAAGGAATAAAAATATTAAAACCCACCAAATTTCTACCCACACCTTTCTTAGTACACCGTTTAAGTCATGCACTCAAAGAGATTGAGACTTGACTAGTTCCTACAAGAGATAAAGTTTTAGTAATTGATGAAGTTTAAAAATATTGTGTGTATATAATTATAGCCTTGTATCTAATGGACACAATAATCAAAAAAGTTAGAATATGTATGATAATTAAAATAAATCTATTATTTATAGTTTTGGGGCCAATAAAAATGTTTTGTTGATTAGTCATGAGAAAATATGAGATGTAGTCTCAAGTTCATGCTAGCTGAAACTTACTCTAAATAGTTTATGGATTATAATTCCTTTTGTTTCAAAAGGTGATTTTAGCATGATGAAGGTTTTTAAATCCTTCAAATTTTACATGCCTCCTAAAATCATTATAGTTGATTCATGAAGTGTAATTCCTTTATTAAGGTGAATATGACATGTATCCTCACTTAACGTTAAGGGAGAGTGTTGGAACATATAATGCTTAAGTGGTAAATTTATTGAACCCTTAACACATTTAGATAGTCAAATAGTAAATATTTTATTATTAATATGTAATAAATGTTAAATCATTAGGCAAATAATAAAACATATTAATTATTACCATTGGTTTTATGATTCTCAGGGAGAGGTTCAGATTTATTGGTTAAAACGGTCCACCTCCACACCCCAATATAAAAAGGTTTTTTCCCGTTTGTTAATATACACTTGAGTATAATCAATTTTTATTATGTCATTGTAATATTTGAATGTTGTAAATATAATTATGAAGTGTTTTGTGAAAAATATTTAGAGAAGAAGTGAGAGGAAGAAGGATTGTGTATTGGGTTATGTTTCTCAATTATATGAATAAGATCAAACCTTGGTTTTTTACCTCTTTGAGTTTTTGACATTGAATTTTGTGTCAACATTAGTTTATGCCTTTACTTATTAATTATATCACTAGATTTATTCCATGTTTATATTCAATATCTATTGCATACACTTTAAATTATTTCAATTCCTTCAATACTAGATAGATCATTACTATTTTATATTTCAGCAATCCATGAGGAATTAGGGGCCTATTAGCACAATATGATGATAACCACTAGGAAAAATTGATTTAATACATCAATCATCAATTGAATGGTTATGATATAAGTATAACGCTATGAAATATTATGTCTGTCATTAGTTCTTTACATGTATAAGTTATAAGATTACATGGTTAATAGTGAGATCCATGATATAGTCAAGGAAGACCCCTTAAAGATTCTCATGAACAAAACCCATCTAGTAGGACATATAGCTAAGTGGGTAATGATACTCATTGAGTTTGATCTTAAGTTCATATCTTATAAATTAATTAAATTCCAGGTTTTAGTTGATCATTTAGCCATAGATACTTTAATAGAATCTCTTCTAATAAATAAAGATTTCTTTGATGGGTTAACATCATATCATATATCTTGTAGCACATAGACTGTGTTCTTTGATATATAAAAATATATGACAGGTGTAGGTGCAGGCATCATATTCATAACCTTGGAGGAGAATACATGCTAATTTATTAGATACTAACCTTTCCTTGCACTGATAATTTAGTAGAATATAAAGCCTTGGTCTTTGGGTTGTATGTCACACAAAAACTCCATGTCAGTAATAGTTAGCTTTATGGTTACTCTCATTTGGTTTTTAATCAAGTTAAAAATATCTCCCAAACCAAAAAAGAACATTTACTTCCATATAAATTAAAGATAGACATATTGAAAGAAATAACTGACACATTTTCTATCAAAATTATCCCACATAAAGATAATAATCATGTTGAGGCAATGGCCATTGTGACATCATTAATGTTGTTTGATATCATTAATGATTACATAAATTTTGAGAGTCAAAAGTTATGGAAGCCTTCAGTTGCACCAAATAAAATGGATGATTTAGTGGTTCTAATAGTTACATGTGGTGCATCAAATATAAAATGACATGGTGATATTTACAATTTTATATACAAGCTTTTATACCTAATCATTTTATTCATAATAACAAACGAAAAATGTAGAGGGAAGTGATCTAGTATGTCATTATTAGGGACTCCTTGTTCAACATGGGTTTTTAAGGATATTTATTTTGATGTCTTAGCAAAGATAAGGTAATAATGTAATGAAAACACTTAGATAATTTGGGACAATAGAATAATATGTCATAAAATTAAGAACATAATAAATATACCCACAAAAAAATTGGTGAAAGGGTAGAATACTTTATTATGATTTATCCACTTTGAGGGAAAAACCTACAGAAAAATGTAATAAAAATAGAATTTTCAATATAATCCTCTAAGATTAACTACTGCCTCCTATATATAGTCTACTTAGACAAGGTTATTCCATAGGCCAACCTAATAAGAACATAGAGAAATGTGAGAAGAATATAAAAGAGGTATGTATGCCACAAGTTGACCACACATATTCCTAGATATGCCATATGATAAAGGTGTATCATGCCCCCAACCTTAAAAAAAACATTGCCATCAACATTAACTCAACCTTGAGTGTTGTTGAAAGCTTCATCTTCCCATGATCCATCTTCACAATGAAGTTTCTTCCATTTGATCAAATGCTCCTAAATTGATCTAGTCCGTATTTGCTCAGTGTGTATTTGAAGGATCGCATATAGATCTAAAATAACCAAATATTCCTCATCTAATTTAGGCAACTCAGTATGAGTAGAAACTCTATGGAAAACTACCTTTTTTAGGAAAGATATAATATTGAATGTATGCCATTGGATTGAATGAATTTTAGCTTGTAGGCCATGCTACCAATTTTTTACAAGATCTAATAATGTACATATTACTTAGGAGATAACTTATTATATTTTTTATTCTACTTCAAAAAATCCTACTTATATTACTATAATCGTATAAATACCCAATCACATATATCAAAATGCCACTCATTATGATGTTGATCCACTTGATATTTCATGCAATTTTTATCCATGGATAATTTTTCTCATAAACTAATGAGGACCTATTTTTGATGGTGAATGTATTCCTCAACATTTTTAACCTTAGGATGGATCTTCATGGTTGAAGTGATGTATGGGGGGTGATATCCATACATGGTTACAAAAGGTGACATTTTGGATGAACTATGAGCCAACTAGTTGCAAAACATGCAAATAATTCAATCTAAATAATAATAATAAATATGTGATCTTGATCACTTACAATGATCCTTGGAATATCATGCAATTTATAGATGATACTTAAAAATAGAAGCTACTATACTAGCAACTAAAGGTTGTGATAAAGAACAAAAATGAGCATACTTGGTGAGTCGATCCATAACTATCATGATAATGTTTTTACCCTCAGACTATGGTAACCCATTAATGAAATCCATGGAAACCTCTTCCCAATGCTAGATGGGGATGGATAAAGGATATAAAGGACTCAGTGTCTTAATGGTTTTCCCTTTGTTCTATTGATATATCATGCATTCTTCCACATATTTTTGGACAACCCCCTTGAGTCCTTCCCAAAATAAATCTTACTTGATTCTGTGATATGTTTTCAAAAATCCAAAGGGACCTATGAGTGGAGAGTCATAAATTTACTAAATAATTGTATGTTCAAGGAGAGAATGCTTACAAAGGTATAATATATATTTATACCATAATGTGTTTCCCTTCCATGTAATTTTTTTAGATTCATTAGAAACCTGTTGAAGATTTTAAATCAAATCCTTGGTAGCATTATAATTTTCCCATTATGATCTTGTTTCTTCTAGCTAATTTCCCTTAGACATGGTTATGGTGAATAACAATGCCTCAACTAATTCATCCCACTAGGAGAGGGAATCTACCACCACATTCTCTTTTTCTTTCTTATAAACTATTTCAAAATCATAGCCTAACATTTTAGTCACCCATTTTATTTTTATTCAAATGACAATAATTGTTCTAAAAAATATTTGATGTTATCACGATCAATCTTTACTTGAAAGAGGTAACCCATCAGATAAGTTCTCCATTGCTTTACTTCATGTATAATAACCATCACATCTTTCTCATAGATTGGTTTGAGCCTATTTTTCCCATTCAGTTGGTGACTTTAAAATACCAATGGCCTACCTTCTTACATGCATGTAGCCCTCATGCCATATCCTAATGCATCTCACTCCACAACAAAATCTTTTGAAAAATTAGGAGTAACCAAAATTTAAGTTGTGCACATAGCCATTTTCAACTATTCAAATGAGTTGGTAGTTGAATCAGTACACTGGAAGGTGTCTTTATTCAACAAATAGGTGAGTGGGTTTGTAATGTTACCATAATTTTTGATAAACATGTTCTAGTAACTAGTTCACTTGAAAACTCCTCAAAGGTTCTTGAGGGTCTTGGGAACCTACCACTCCATCATCACTTGGATTTTTTTAGGATCAAATTTCACTCCTTCATGTGAAATAATATGACCCAAGTAATCTACCTATTGGACACTAACATTTGGAAGGTTTGGCAAAAAGTTGATGTTGTTCTAGAATTGAAAGTACCCATTTCACATTCTTCAAATGGTCTTCCAAATTTTTTTTGTAGATGAGGATATAAAAAAAAAAACCAATACAAACTTTATCAAAAATGGCGTAAAAATAATATTCATCAAAATCTGAAATGTAGATGGTGCATTTGTGAGGAAAAAAGGCATGACCATAAATTCATAATGGCCTTCATAATTTTTGAATGTAGTTTTAGTATGTCATCACATATTTGAATCTAATGATACCTAGAGTGAAGATATAATTTGGTAAAATAAATAGCACCATGCAATTAACCTAAAAAATCATCAGTTAATTAAATGGGGAAATTATCTTTGATGGTATACTTGATGAGTTCTGTATAGTCTAGGCACATCCTCCAAGTGTCACCATTCTTATGCACCATGACCATAAGAGAAGAATATTTGCTTTGACCATGTCAGATGATTCCTACCTCCAAAATTTCTTGTACCATATGTTCAATTTCACCCTTCTAAGCATAATGATAGCTATATGGTATGATGATAGGTGTTGTATTTATTAGAATGATGTTGATGTCATGAACATGCATGTGGCTTGTGTCTGACCCTAAAAATTCTATGTTGGGTTTATCTAAGGTTAAATGGGATATAGATAACTTAAGGTACAAGAGTCAATAAACTATCTCTATAGTAGGCTAGTTAAATGTTAAACTCAGATATAACATATGTTGAATTTATTAAATTGAGATAAGATAAAAATAATAAGTATAATTATGCTAGATATAGAAATGACAAAGAAGTGATATACTTAGCTAGTTCTAAAGGAGACAAAGTTCCTGAAACATGCAAAAAGAAGACTAGAAGATGATTTTGAATAGTCACTAGATTATGTATTTAGTGCCTCTAGATCCTCAAACACAAGCATCAACCTATGATGGTTGCGTCAATAATATTGTTTTAACCTAATGCAAGTGTCCTGTATGGAAAACCTATTGGAAAAGGATATGACCACATGGATGCTTCTAGGTTTGTCTTCACCTTCATTCTGATGCATTCATATCCAGATCATGGACAACTGCTCCTCATGAAATTACAAAACCCTATTTTTTCATCTTCATGGTGACCTTGGAGAAAAATAGTTTAGTGGGCACATGGTGCTGAGATGACCCCAAAGGCCCCTCTATCAATAAGTGCTACCTACATAGTTAATACTTTAAATAGGGCCTCAGACTGATGTAGTACACCCTTTAAGTCATGCACTCAAAGAGATTGAGACTTGACTGGTTCCTACAAGAGATAAAGTTTTAGTAATTGATGAAGTTTAAAAATATTGTGTGTATATAATTATAGCCTTGTATCTAATGGACACAATAATCAAAAAAGTTAGAATATGTATGATAATTCAAATAAATCTATTATTTATAGTTTTGGGGCCAATAAAAATGTTTTGTTGATTATTCATGAGAAAATATGAGATGCAGTCTCAAGTTCATGCTAGCTGAAACTTACTCTAAATAGTTTATGGATTATAATTCCTTTTGTTTCAAAAGGTGATTTTAGCATGATGAAGGTTTTTAAATCCTTCAAATTTTACATGCCTCCTAAAATCATTATAGTTAATTCATGAAGTATAATTCCTTTATTAAGGTGAATATGACATGTATCCTCACTTAACGTTAAGGGAGAGTGTTGGAACATATAATGCTTAAGTGGTAATTTTATTGAACCCTTAACACATTTACATAGTCAAATAGTAAATATTTTATTATTAATATGTAATAAATGTTAAATCATTAGGCAAATAATAAAACATATTAATTATTACCAATGGTTTTATGATTCTCAGGGAGAGGTTCAGATTTATTAGTTAAAACGGTCCACCTCCACACCCCAATATAAAAAGGTTTTTTCCCGTTTGTTAATATACACTTGATTATAATCAATTTTTATTATGTCATTGTAATATTTGAATGTTGTAAATATAATTATGAAGTGTTTTGTGAAAAATATTTAGAGAAGTGAGAGGAAGAAGGATTGTGTATTGGGTTATGTTTCTCAATTATATGAATAAGATCAACCCTTGGTTTTTTACCTCTTTGAGTTTTTGACATTGAATTTTGTGTCAACATTAGTTTATGCCTTTACTTATTAATTATATCACTAGATTTATTCCATGTTTATATTCAATATCTATTGCATACACTTTAAATTATTTCAATTCCTTCAATACTAGATAGATCATTACTACTTTATATTTCAGCAATCCATGAGGAATTAGGGGCCTATTAGCACAATATGATGATAACCACTAGGAAAAATTGATTTACTACATCAATCATCAATTGAATGGTTATGATATAAGTATAACACTATGAAATATTATGTCTGTCATTAGTTCTTTACATGTATAAGTTATAAGATTACATGGTTAATAGTGAGATCCATGATATAGTCAAGGAAGACCCCTTAAATATTCTCATGAACAAAACCCATCTAGTAGGACACATAGCTAAGTGGGTAATGATACTCACTGAGTTTGATCTTAAGTTCATATCTTATAAATTAATTAATTTCCAAGTTTTAGTTGATCATTTATCCATTGATCCTTTAATAGAATCTCTTCTAATAAATAAACTTTGATGGGTTAACATCATATCATATAACTTGTAGCACGTAGACTATGTTCTTTGATATATACAAATTTATGATAGGCGTAGGTGCAGGTATCATATTCATAACCTTGGAGGAGAATACATGCTAATTTACTATATACTAACCTTTCCTTGCACTGATAATTTAATAGAATATAAAGCCTTGATATTTGGGTTGCATGTCACACAAAAACTCCATGTCAATAATATTTAGGTTTATGGTTACTCTCATTTGGTTTTTAATCAAGTTGAAAATATCTCCCAAACCAAAAAAGAACATTTACTTCCATATAAATTAATGGTAGACATATTGAAAGAAATAACTGACACATTTTCCATCAAAATTATCCCACATAAAGATAATCATCATGTTGATGTAATGGCCATTGTGACATCATTAATGTTGCTTGATATCAATAATGATTACATAAATTTTAAGAATCAAAATTTATGGAAGCCTTCAATTACACCAAATAAATGGATGATTTAGCGGTTCTAATAGTTACATGCGGTGCATCAAATATAAAATGGCATGGTGATATTTACAATTTTATATACAAGCTTTTATACCTAATCATTTTATTCATAATGAAAAATGAAAAATGTAGAGGGAAGTGATCTAGTATGTCATTATTAGGGACTCCTTGTTCAACATGGGTTTTTAAAGATATTTATTCTGATGTCTTAGCAAAGATAAGGTAATAATGTAATGAAAACACTTAGATAATTTGGAACAATAGAATAATATGTCATAGAATTAAGAATATAATAAGTAGACCCACAAAACAATTGGTGAAAGGGTAGAATACTTTATTATGATTGATCCACTTTAAGGGGGAAACCTACAGAAAAATGTAATAAAAATAGAATTTGCAATATAATCCTCTAAGATTAATTACTGCCTCCTATATATAGTCTACTTAGACATGGTTATTCCATAGGCCAGCCTAATAATAACACAGAGAAATGTGAGAAGAATATAAAAGAGGTATGTATGCCACAAGTTGACCACACATATTCCTAGATATGCCATAGGATAAAGGTGTATCATGCCCCCACCCTTAAAAAAAACATTGCCATCAACATTAACTCAGCCTTGAGTGTTGTTGAAAGCTTCATCTTCCCATGTTCCATCTTCACAATGAAGTTTCTTCCATTTGATCAAATGCTCCTAAATTGATCTAATCCATATTTGCTCAGTGTGTATTTGAAGGATCACATATAGATCTAGAATAACCAAATATTCCTCATCTAATTTAGGCAACTCAGTATGAGTAGAAACTCTATGGAAAACTACCTTTTTTAGGAAAGATACATAGAATATTGAATGTATGCCATTGGATAGAATGAATTTTAGCTTGTAGGCCATGCTACCAATTTTTTACAAGATCTAATAAGGGACATAATACTTAGGAGATAACTTATTATCTTTTTTATTCTACTTCAAAAAAATCTACTTATATTACTATAATCGTATAAATACCCAATCACATATATCAAAATGCCACTCGTTATGATTTTGATCCACTTGATATTTCATGAAATTTTTATCCATGGATAATTTTTCTCATAAACTAATGAGGACCTATTTTCGATGGTGAATGTATTCCTCAATATTTTTAACCTTAGGATGGATCTTCATGGTTGAAGTGATGTATGGGGGGTGATATCCATACATGGTCACAAAAGGTGACATTTTGGATGAACTATGAGCCAACTAGTTGCAAAACATGCAAATAATTCAATCTAAATAATAATAATAAATATGTGATCTCGATCACTTACAATGATCCTTGGAATATCATGCAATTTATAGATGATATTTAAAAATAGAAGCTACTATACTAGCAACAAAAGGTTGTGATAAAGAACAAAAATACAAAGGACTTGGTGAGTCGATCCATAACTATCATGATAATGTTTTTACCCTCAGACTACGGTAAACCATTAATGAAATTGATGGAAACCTCTTCCTAGTGCTAGATGGGGATGGATAAAGGATACAAAGGACTCAGTGTCTTAATGGTTTTCCCTTTGTTCTGTTGATATATCATGCATTCCTCCACATATTTTTGGACAAACCCCTTGAGTCCTTCCCAAAATAAATCTTACTTGATTCTATGATATGTTTTCAAAAATCCAAAGAGATCTATGAGTGGAGAGACATAAATTTACTAAATAATTTTATGTTCAAGGAGAGAATGCTTATAAAGGTATAATATATATTTATACCATAATGTGTTTCCCTTCCATGTAAGTTTTTTAGATTCATTAGAACCATGTTGAAGATTTTAAATCAAATCCTTGGTAGCATTATAATTTTCACATTATGATCTTGTTTCTTCTAGCTAATTTACCTTAGACATGGTTATGGTGAATAAAAATGCATCAACTAATTCATCCCACTAGGAGAGGGAATCTACCACCACATTCTCTTTTTCTTTCTTATACACTATTTCAAAATCATAGCCTAACATTTAAGTCACCCATTTTTGTTGTTATTCAAATGACAATAATTATTCCAAAAAGTATTTGATGTTATCACGATCAATCTTTACTTGAAGGAGACAACCCATCAGATAAGTTCTCCATTGCTTTACTTCATTTAGAATAACCATCACATCTTTCTCATAGATTCGTTTGAGCCTATTTATCCCATTCAGTTGGTGACTTTAAAATACCAATGGTCTACCTTCTTACATGCATGTAGCCCTCATGCCATATCCTAATGCATCTCACTCCACAACAAAATCTTTTGAAAAATTAGGAGTAACCAAAATTTAAGTTGTGCACATAGCCATTTTCAACTATTCAAATGAGTTGGTAGTTGAATCAGTACACTGGAAGGTGTCTTTATTCAACAAATAGGTAAGTGGGTTTTTAATGTTACCATAATTTTTGATAAACATGTTCTAGTAACTAGTTCACTCGAAAACTCCTCAAAGGTTCTTGAGGGTCTTGGGAACCTACCACTCCATCATCACTTGGATTTTTTTAGGATCAAATTTCACTTCTTCATGTGAAATAATATAACCCAAGTAATCCACCTATTTGACACTAACATTTGGAAGGCTTGGCATAAAGTTGATGTTGTTCTAGAATTGAAAGTACCTATTTCACATTCTTCAAATGGTCTTCCATATTTTTTTTGTAGATGAGGATATCAAAAAAAAAAAAAAACCAATACAAACTTTCTCAAAAATGGCCTAAAAATAATATTCATCAAAATCTGAAATGTAGATGGTGCATTTGTGAGGAAAATAGGCATGACCATAAATTCATAATGGCCTTCATAATTTTTGAATGTAGTTTTAGTATGTCATCACATATTTGAATTTAATGATACCTAGAGTGAAGATATAATTTGGTAAAATAAATAGCACCATGCAATTAATCTAGAAAATCATCAATTAATAAAATGGGGAAATTATCTTTGATGGTGTACTTGAGGAGTTCTGTACAGTCTAGGCACATCCTCCAAGTGTCACCATTCTTATGCACCATGACCATAGGAGAAGAATATTTGCTTTGACCATGTCAGATGATTCCTACCTCCAAAATTTCTTGTACCATATGTTCAATTTCACTCTTCTAGGCATAATGATAGCTATATGGTATGATGATAGGTGTTGTATTTATTAGAATGATGTTGATGTCATGAACATGGATGTGGCTTGTGTTTGACCCTAAAAATTCTATGTTGGGTTTATCTAAGGTTAAATGGGATAGAGATAACTTAAGGTACAAGAGTCAATAAACTATCTCTATAGTAGGCTAGTTAAATGTTAAACTCAGATATAAAATATGTTGAATTTATTAAATTGAGATAAGATAAAAATAATAGGTATAATTATGCTAGATATAGAAATGATAAAGAAGTGATATACTTAGCTAGTTCTAAAGGAGACAAAGTTCCTGAAACATGCAAAAAGAAGACTAAAAGATGATTCTGAATAGTCACTAGATTATGTATTTAGTGCCTCTAGAACCTCAAACACTAGCATCAACCTATGATGGTTGCGTCAATACTATTGTTTTAACCTAATTCAAGTGTCCTATATGGAATACCTATAGGAAAAGGATATGACCACATGGATGCTTCTAGGTTGTCTTCACCTTCATTCTAATGCATTCTTATCTGTATCATGGACAACTGCTCCTCATGAAATTACAAAACCCTATTTTTTCATCTTCATGGTGACCTTGGAGAAAAATAGTTTAGTGGGTACATGGTGCTAAGATGACCCTAAAGACCCCTCTATCTACTTTAAAGAGGGCCTCAGACTGATGTAGTTCTCCATTACATGTTGGCTTGTGTGTGAATCATGCAATATGTGAAAAACAAGTACAATAGTGACCTAGATTGTAACTTGGAAAATATATCTCTTGGTCTACTCCTATGACTGCTATGAAAAAAAGGAGAAAATAGGGAAGCTTTTCTCACTTGAGTGCTTAATTAAATGCCTTTTGTAAGTTGCATTTTGGGTAGGTAAAAAGTTTCTAAGTGAATAATTAATGAGCATTGATCTTGTATTTATATCAATCCCTTTGTATAACTAACTTGTATTAAAGCACTTAGGCTAACCATTATGATATTTTTTACTTGCAAATTGGATGAATTTAGGGCACTTGACACTTGCATTGAAATAAGACAACTGTGTCAAGGCAGGTCTTTTTTCTGGGATGCTAGTGTCCAAGGAACATGAAAGTATGTACAGGCTCAAAACTTACAAAAGTGAAAGATAAGGAGGTTTTAAGCATTCTAAGAAAGATTACAGGTTTAGGTCATAAACATAAGACTGGTCAGACCAAGAGATAGGCCAAAGCCCACTATATAGAGAAAATGCAATACTTATGAAAGTGGGAAAGGTTCATAACTAAGAGAAACAACCAAGGTTTGAGTTTTCAAAGTGTAAAAGATTGAGGAGATATATAATCCATAAATATCAGCTATATTTTCCCTAATTTAATCTAGTAATGAAATTTCTAGTTTAAAGGAGAAGAAATGCATACCCAAGTTGTATAATACACCTTACCTTTGCTTGAGTCCAACTTGAATGACTTGATGGATATTGACCTAAAACTAAGTACATGTTACAATACATAATTAATTAATATAATATATAATTTAAAGTATTTTAAATGATTAAAATTAGAAGAGAAAGGTTTAGGAGTGCACATATGTATAAATGTAACCACCTTGCCTATCAACAAGTTGATTTGAAATATGTATCACTGTAAGGATCTAAAACTGATATTATAATATATATGTATAAATATAGAAATCACATATATCTAAGGATATAGATATAAAGAGATATTTAAAGACACATGTCACTAACCTTGAACAAAAGGTGAGTTACCACCTAACAATTGAGATTAGTTTAATTGTTCAACATGATCATACTTATAACTTGGTGAGCATGAGTGAACAAAGTCAACTGATACTATCAAATTAGTAAGTCTAGATGATACAATCAAGTCTAGCCTAAAAAAATGTCAATATTAAGTGATTTAATCACCTCAACCATACCAAATCAAACTAACTACTGCAATAGATTAGCTCAATATATTCCATAAAAGTACATCCTAATGGGTGATGACTATCCCTAAGAGTGTTTTGAAATCTAAAACCGATTTAAATTTTGTAATATTAGACACACATTGCATAGCATATACACCTTAAATATGTCTCATGATGAATTTTTTTATAACAATGGTACCAATGTATAAAATTTTGTCACAACTATGAATCTGAATTATATAAATGTGTGTTTTGGCCAATTCAAAAACTATGTAAGTGTGGAAAACATGCTTCCAAAGCATGAAAAAACTATAAATGGAAAAATATGAAGAATAAAATAAGTACCAATGTGGAGGACATGTTTCTAAAACATGCCCCTGCTATAATTTAGAGAAGCTAAATATTTAATAAGTGTGGAGAAAATGCTTCTAAAGCGTGCCCCCACTAAATCTAAAAACTATGCCAAATGTAAATAAGTGTGGAGATTATACTTCCAAAGAATGTCCTCATTTAATCTAAAAACTATCCAAAATGTGACTAAGTGTGGATAACATGGTTCTAGAGCATGCCCCCACTAAATCTAGTTTTGCTAAATACTGAATAAATATGGAGAACATGCTTCCAAAGCATGCCCCCATTGAATCTAAACACCATGAAAAATGTGGAAAACATTCCTTTATGACATTCTTCCACTAATATGACTTACCTTTAAGGTGAGGGAATATTAAAAACTGGTAGTTACTTCACCCAAAAGGATAAAACAATTGTATAATCTATGAGTGGAACCATGTAGCATATGGAAAAACATGCCTAGGTAAATATAGCATTGAAGTGCATAGAAAAATGTGATCACATGAAGGCCTAATATGCATATGCATAATATAGATCATGGAAAATTATAGATAGTAATAGTACAATCTCAATACAAAAATCAAACACACACACACAAGAACACAAAAGTAAATCAAAAGATAATGGTTCAAAGATACTACAAAAAATTGACATGTTCAAATGCCAGAAAATGTAAGGGACATTACTTAGTCCAATTTACACAAAATCAAGGATGACATATTTAAATTTACATATAATAAATAATGACTTATTCAAATGTTAAATAAATTACACATATGTACAATTTCTACAAACAAAGGATCATATTCAAATGCTCAAATAAACAAGATAATTAAGGAAGTGCATAAAGGAAAGCATAAGCAACCAACATAAACATATAATAGTATCCGATGAATCAAATTTGTTATGAAAAAAGTCAAGTGCATAACATATCAAGTACCTTGTGAAATATGTAATCATGAATAAAGACATGTGTAAGTAAATATATGAGCTCAAAACATGATAATGTAGAATGACCATAAAGTGACATAACCTATGAGTATTGAGATCAAAGAAGTAGATTCCCCTGATGTGTACATGATATGAGTAAAGGGAAGTCCTAACATCTAAAATAATAATAAATCATGTAAATTTTTATCCTTGTATCACACTTGTTTAGAATCATGACACACATGTATGTAGGAGTAACTGATATAACATCCATTAACATAGAACTAACACATTGATTCCAAGGAGCTAATATAATATATGTGTGCCAGAAAGGTTTTTGTATTTTTTAATGTTTTTTTATATTTAATTAGTCGATCAAGAAAGATAGCTAGATTAGTGAGGTGTATTATGTGAATTTTTTATTTGGAAATGAGATCATCCATATGAGTTTCCACTATCTTGTGTATAGGATCATGAAAAATATGGGTCATTGCATGTTGATAGGTAGCTCCATAATTTTGGACCGAAAGGCATTTTGATGTAGAAATAGGTTCCCCACTCTGTAGTAAATGTTGTTTTATATTGGTCTTTAAAATCTTTGCGAATTTGGTTATAGCCTAAAAAACAATTCATAATTGATAACATTTCATATCTAGTAGTGGAATAAACTATATCATCTATTGAAGTTACGGTAAATTTATCTTTTGGACATGCTAAGTTAAGATTACAAAAAATAATCTATATATTAATAACTATTGTGACTTTTTTAATGAATGTGAATGATGTTTGATACCCATTAAAAGTAGTCAATAGGTTTAATGAATTTAGCATCCAAAAGTTTAATTATTTCTTTTTAACATAAGGTAGAAATTTTAGGTAGAACTTTTAGTTATTTTTGTCTAACAAGTTTAGTATCTAGTTAAGTGATGATATTTTACATGATGATGCTAGGATGAATACTTGGCATATCTTAATATGACCAATCAAATGATTCATGATACTTTTCAAAGAATAAAACAAATTTATCATGCTCTTCTGGAGTGAGCTTTGTAGAGTCAATAATATGGTGAGGACATGTTAGTATACCATATTCTATTTTTATGGTTTCTTTAATGAGCATAACATTTACATCTTGTAAATGATATGGAAATGAGAGAGAGAATAAATAAGATTTGTTATAGGATCCACACTTGCAATGAAATTATTAAAACAAGGAGCTATTTGTGTAAAGTTTCCAATTTTATGATGTTGATATGGAAGATGTGGTTCTCAAGCATGGAGTAGTTCAAGTATAACTTCATAACTAGGAAGCATGGGTAGTAGTCCATAGTATTCAACATCCACTTCAAGATCGATGATTTGGTTAACATTACAATCATATTTAGAATGTATTTGTCATACATCTGTGGATTTAGAATCTTAAGGTAATTTTGGGAGTAGGTTTGATTTTAAGGACATTAGGTTGAATGGAGTCAACTAGATTGGTGATAGGTGTGCTAGTTTGTGTTATAAATGAACATTCAATTGTATTGAGATGGATAACCTTAGTGGTACTGATGGAATCATGAGAAGAAAGAAAGGTTGTCTAATTTTTAGTTGTATATAAAGTGTAAAAGCTTAATGAGTTGAGATTTCTTTGAGTACCCATAGGGTATCTAATAGTGGAGGATTAAGAGGACATACATAACCTTCAGGTTTTGATTCAATATTAGCTTATAAGTTAATGACATGGACATAACAGTTAACGGCATGTATTTTGGCTAATGTCTTTTTATAGTGTTGTATATATAATTCTCATGATTGGGCTTGGGCCATGATATAATTATTATCATATGTGTAATAAATAGTGCATGTATCTATTTCTATGGGAGAATTAGAAGTGGATACACCTAAATTGTTTAATTTTCAAGGAGACACTATTAAAGGATTTGGAAATAATTTGGCCATTTCATACTCATCACATGTGAAATCATCTTTTATGTAAGAAGATTCATATGCATTTCATGGAGTATTTTTAGTAACGTCATCAATTAGAGGAATGGTATGATCAAGTGGAAGTAAAGAAGGAGGAAACCATTCCACAATGTAAGGAGGTAATTTGGTTGTATTACAAGTATTTTATAGTTAGTTAGGTTCATAATCATTAAAATCAATAAGAATGACTTATAAATCAAGATTCATGTTAACAAATTTAGGTAGAGGTGCACTATTAATGTGTGGAATGGTTAGAATCTAATATTGATATTTGGGATTTGGTAGTTATATACTCCATGGATTGGGATCAGCCTTGTGTTTATAGCATTTGCCATTATGGATGAATTTAATACATTGACTACTTGAGGAGGAAATAATTCACATACAATGCATCCATAAGTGACCAAGGAGTATGGTGTAAGATAGTATTAAATCAAGAACCATAAGCTTAGTACATATTTTCTTGGGTCCAGTAGTGAGTGGGATTCAAATACAATCATGTGGTTTTTCATTTGTTTTATCAAATCCTTGATATGTGAGACAAGTTTGTTTAAGATTATCTTTGGTATATCTAATCTATTGTATTAACCAAAGAGAGGTAACATTAATTCTTTATGATTCATCTACTAGGACTTTTCAAATGAGGTTATTAATGATTGTAATTTTAATAAAGTAGGTTGGATCATTGGCTCGAAAAAAATCATCATTAATCATTTCTTCTTCAAGAAATTCTAAGGATGGTGTAGAAGATGTGGAAATAGTTTCAATAGTATGTACTTTTATAAGTGAAGGATCTTTATAAGGATTTTCCAAATCCGATGATGGTAGTTATTCAATGTCTTGTAATTTTTGCATCATAAATTTATGATGATATGGATAAGTAAGAATTAACTCCATAAGGGGAACTTTACAAGGCATTGAATTGAGTTCTTCCAAAAAATTCCAATGTGATTTAGAAGATGAAGAATTAACATGAGGTTTATGAGGTACAATGTTTTTCATAAGAATAGGAGAAGTATAGTGGGCTTCTAGTTGTGGAAGTATCTACTCATTTGGTTCAAAAGATATGGGTATAGTGTTTATGGTATATTTAAGTAGTTGTTCTTCGGTTGATGATTTTTTAAGTGTAGTGATAGGATTTTTGTGATTAGTTTTGCATCTATAATTGACTTTTTCTGCATTCACATATTTAGAATTGGTATATTATTGGTAATAATTAGTATCGATTGCACTTATATCATCAGTTGAATATTATGGGTTATAAAAAGAGATATTTTTGAGGTTTAAATGATGGAGGTTTGGTAACCTATTTCTTTTGAGATGTTTTGAATTTCAAATCATGATGACATAATTTAATCATAACATCATGGTCAAATATATCTCCTAACATAAACGAAACAGCACATTTGAGAAGCTCATGACATGTTTCATGATAATAACCCACATCAACATGGAACCAAAAAAATATGTTAGATTCATACCATGAAGTTGAGACATTATTATAGGTGAAAAGTTTAAAGGGAGATAATAGTTGCTTCATTTGTTGGACTATTAATGGTGTATGGGAAGTAATTGAATTATCCACTTTGATTACTCTTGATTTTGTTTGAGGAGGAGTACTAGTAATTACATTAGTTGAATTTTGGAAATATTCATTGATAGATTTATGATTTAGCACAAATTGTTTCATAATAAAAACTTGTCTTTTAGCTTGATCAAATGCATCATTTATATTTTGTGGAGAAAATTTTCAAACCTTTAATTAAAGTGAAGGTGTTAAAGTGGTTATAAAGAGTTTTAGAAGACTATCATCATTCATGTTATGATATGATTTATGAGCCAAAGATTTCCATCATTTAATGAAATTATGAGCTAATTTGGAGGGTGATTATTTAGCATTGATAAAATGACTAAGATAATTTTCAAGAAGATAATTTTGTTGAAATTCCTTGACCAAGGCATTAACCAAATATTATAATTGTGATATATAATGTTATGGTAATTAATTATAACATTCTAATACATCTCCTACAAACATTTTGACTGGAATTTTGGTGGAAGTAAAGGTATTTATTTGAATCCATTCTTTGTAGAGATTTCCAAATGCCTTAAGAAAAGATGTAGGGTGTTTAGTCCCATCATATTTAATAGTTGGATATATATTTACAATATCAATTGAAATAATGAAAGGAGTTAATAGTTCATTTTGGATATTTTGTAGCATATTGTTATACATAAGGGTTTACAAAAAGATATATCCATTGGCATCTCTAAGAGGAGGAGAGATAAAATTTTGATTATTTTGAGGTAAGATTTGAGGAGGTTTATTGGTCATGTGTAAGAAATGATGTTGCATTTGCATAATTTGATATGTATTTGTTGTTTGCAAAACATTCATTTGTTGGATTATTTTTGAAAATATTTGATTAGTATCAATTTTTGCTTTTTGATTATTAGGATTAAGAGGTGGAATATTGGTGTTTTTAAGAGGTGGAACATTCCCATTGTTAGGAATTGGGATGTTAACTAGTTAAAAGATTTGTTGTAGGATTATTCTTTAGGCTTGTATCAATTGTTCTTATAGTGTAATAAGGTAATTTAGATAGGGTATTGTATCTATGGGTGTGAAATGGATTAGATCCATCGATGTCATACTTTTGGTAATTTGAACCATATTGCAGTCCATAGATGAGGGAAAGAAAGTTCACCAAAAGTGAGTATCCTCTTGGGTAACTAGGGTAGGAAGGAAAGAACAACCTAGGTATCATCTAAATGGATTACGGTTATCCAATAATATTTTAATAGGGTATTTATTGATGTTTATAATAGGGATATATAAATAAGGAGGAAAAGTATAAAATATGGACAAAGCTGACAAGATACTATATAGGATTGGCTAAATAATATTTTATAAAAAGAACTAAGTCAGTCAGAGATTACATAGTCAACCAGATGATACAAAGTTGAATTAGTCAGCTAAGTTCATAAAAAAAATAAAGTAATGTGTAAGAGATTGAGTTGAATAGGTTGATTATGATTTATAAAAGGATGAATATTAAAGTGTATTGGAAATTGAGTTGAACAGATCGACTATGTTCTATAAGTAATAATTTTTTTAAATGTTATAAATTGGGATGATTGAGTGTTAATGTGAAGAAAAGTTAATTAAACACACAAGCAACTAGGTTGATCTATTTGATCTAGTTACACAACATAATACAAACCTTATACCAACATTGGTTAATACAAGTTTTATAATACAACATATAATTTGCAAACAACAATAAATAATATTAAAATGTAAATGATAATATAATAAATAAACATTATTAATTTATTTAAATTGATTTAAAATGTGATAGGATGTCTGGGTTTGCAAGGGACTAAGAAGAGGTATTATAAAGCTAGTTTTAGGTTTGTTATGGATGAATGGGATTTGTGTTGGTAATGGTACAAGCTTGGTATTAGGACCTACCCCCTCACTTCACAATCATGTAGTGATAGGGGTGTTATGTGCTTTTCCAATATATAATCAACAAATTTTTTATACTCAGTTAGAACACTAAGTCAGCTTCCTCCTTAGTGATAAAATCTAAGTATGTAGACCTGGGTAGGATTATTTAGAAGTTTATTCAATATTTTCATGATTTGGTGGTGTGTGAGGAAGGAATGTGACTAAGCTTGTATATTATAATTTTTAGTTATACTATGTACACTACTTAAGCAACCATGTAGATAAATTAAAAAATAAAAGTAAAGTGAAGTAATTACTATCAATGTGGGTTAATTTCATTTTCTAAAATGAAGAAAATAAAATGAAGTCGATTGGGTCAACTTAGTCATACAAAAAAATAGAATAAGGTTGATCAATTAAACATAGCCTGTTGGAAGATATGCCATTAAAAATCTAGTTGATCGAGTCAACTTAGTGTCTAGACAACAATCAAATACATAACTAAGTCAATCAGATTGTCTTAGTCTCCTATAAGGATACAATTTTTATAGAGCTAAAAAATTAGGAAATACAGTGCTAATTTTTTTTTGAAAAAGAGTAGTAAAATAAATTTTAGAAATTAAGAAAAGGAAATAAATAATTTGGTTAGAATGAGCCTAATAATAATGATGAAGTTGATTGGATCGATGTTGAATTGTTACTTTTGAATTATGTTGTCCATATGAGGGTTTGAACCTACAAATTGATTCCTTTACTATGTCGTCAGATCGATGAAGTTGATTTAATATCCAAACATATTTGAACAAAGTCGATGGGGTTGATAGATTTGAAATACATACACAGTACATATTAAACTAAGTCAATGGGATCTATCGAATTGTTTCTATAATAATATGACTTGCACATAGAGTCAAACTAAGCTAATCAAATTGACATAGTACTAAAACCTATGGATAAAGTGTTAGACTGAGTCAATTTAATATGCAAATAGATTTGAACAAAGTTGATGGGGTTGATATATTTGAAATACATGCATACTGCATATTAAACTAAGTCAATAAGATCTATTCAATTGTCTCTAAAATAATATGACTTGCACACAGAGTCAAACTAAGTTGATTGGATTGATATAATACTATACCCTGTGCATAGAGTGTTAGATTGAGTCAATAGAATTGATTTAGTAGTCTGAATAAAAATTAAAAATCTTTAAGGGTTAGATCAAATCCGGTTCACTAGAATGTATGAAATCAAAATTGACATTGATTTATAAATTAATCCTAACTTAGAGAAGATAAATCAACTAACTATACCACTTGCAGATACTTAGATAATCAGGGTCATGATGATTTTCTAAACCTACCTCAAGGATCTCTTATCATATGAAATCACTAGAGAGGGTTCCAAAGCCGCTAGTCAAGTAAAATGACACAATAACCCTAGCTAGGTCTATAATGCAATAAAAATTAAATCTAATCTAGTGCTCACTAAATATTGTGTCAAAAAGAGGGGATAAACATAAATAATAAATGTGCAAAGTAAAAATCTACTCAATTCAATGTACAGGTAATCCTAAGCAAGGAGAAATAATGCATTTGTTAACCATTACTTATGAAAATATATCTAAAATAAAAGATTAAGAGTTGGGAATACTTATATTGAAGATGAACCCATCGAGCCTTAACCTCTCCCTTGGCCAATGGTGCTTTGAAATAGGTTTTTATGTATTCGATCTAGTTACACCACATAACACAAACCTTATACCAACATTGGTTAATACAAGTTTTATAATACAAAATATAATTTTCAAACAAAAATAAATAATATTAAAATGTAAATGATAATATAATAAATAAACATTACTAATGTATTTAAATTGATTTATAATGTGATAGGATGTCTGGGTTTGCAAGGGACTAAGAAGAGGTATTCTAAAGCTAGTTTTAGGTTTGTTATGGATGAATGGGATTTGTGTTGGTAATGGTAAAAGCTTGGTATTAGGACCCACCCTCTCACTTCAAAATCATGTAGTGATAAGGGTGTTATGTGCTTTGCCAATATACAATCAACAAAATTTTTATACTCAGTTAGAACACTGAGTCGGCTTCCTCCTTAGTGATAAAATCTAAGTATGTAGACCTGGGTAGGATTGTCTAGATGTTTATTCAATATTTTCATGATTTGGTGGTGTGTGAGGAAGGAATGTGACTAAGCTTGTAAATTATCATTCTTAGTTATACTATGTACACTACTTAAGCAACCATGTAGATAAATTAAAAAATAAAAGTAAAGTGAAGTAATTACTATCAATGTGGGTTAATTTCATTTGCTGAAATGAAGAAAACAAAATGAAGTCGATTGGGTCAACTTAGTCATACAAACAAAATAGAATAAGGTTGATCAAATAAACATAGCTTGTTAGAAGATATGCCATTAGAAATCTAGTCGATCGAGTCAACTTAGTGTCTAGACAACAATCAAATACATAACTAAGTCAATCAGATTGTCTTATTCTCCTATAAGGAAACAATTTTTATAGAGCTAAAAATTTAGGGAATACAATGCTAATTTTTTTTTGAAAAAGAGCAGTAAAATAAATTTGAGAAATTGAGAAAAGGAAATAAATAAGTTAGTTAGAATTAACCTAATAATTATGATGAAGTTGATTGGATCGATGTTGAATTGTTACTTTTGAATTATGTTATCTATATGAGGGTTTGAACCTACAAAATGATTCCTTTACTATGTCGATCGGATCGATGAAGTTGATTTAATATGCAAACATATTTAAACAAAGTCGATGGGGTTGATAGAGTTGAAATACATACACAGTGCATATTAAACTAAGTCAATGGGATCTATTGAATTGCCTCTATAATAATATGACTTGCACATAGAGTCAAACTAAGCTAATCAAATTGACATAGTACTAAAACCTATGGATAAAGTGTTAGACTAAGTCAATTTAATATGCAAATAGATTTGAACAAAGTTGATGGGGTTGATACATTTGAAATACATGCACACTGTATATTAAACTAAGTCAATAAGATCTATTCAATTGTCTCTAAAATAATATGACTTGCACACAGAGTCAAACTAAGCTGATTGGATTGACATAATACTAGAGCCTGTCGATAGAGTGTTAGACTGAGTCAATAGAATTGATTTAGTAGTCTGAATAAACATTAAAAATCTTTAAGGGTTAGTTCACATCTGGTTTACTAGAATGTATGAAATCAAAATTGACATTGATTTATAAATCAATCCTAACTTAGAGAAGATAAATCAACTAACTATACCACTTGTAGATACTTAGATAATTAGGGTCATGATGATTTGCTAAACCTACCTCAAGGATCTCTTATCATATGAAATCACTAGAGAGGGTTCCAAAGCCGCTAGTCAAGTAAAATGGCACAATAACCCTAGCTAGGTCTATAATGCAATAAAAAGTAAATCTAATCTAGTGCTCACTAAATATTGTGTCACAAATAGGGGATAAACATAAATAATAAATGTGCAAAGTAAAAATCTACTCAATTCAATGTATAGGTAATCCTAAGTAAGAAGAAATAATACATTTTTTAACCATTACTTATGAAAATATATCTAAAATAAAAGATTAAGAGTTGGGAATACTTATATTGAAGATGAACCCATCGAGCCTTAAACTCTCCCTTGGCCAATGGTGCTTTGAAATAGGTTTTTATGTATTTTTGAAGAAGTTAAGTATGGAAAATGGACTATTGTCTAACTAAGGATCTCCTAGTATATCTCAATCTTTCACAAGACAAAAGTTCTCCTCTAAGTATAAAACCCTAAACAATGACTCCTCAAGGAGAGTGTCAAAAATGTAGATTGTAAAAAATTACAAATAATTGATTCTCTTGAAAATGAAATGAAAGTTGAATTAACCCTAAGCCATTCTATAATTTTAATTGGCACAGTTGGCCTGGTGGACCTCATGAGGTAGAAAATAGAGTTGTTAGGCCTCAAACTAAGTCAACTTAGGCTGAATCAGTCATGTAACATGTGCTAATACTAAAACAAGGTCAACCCAAATGACTGCATTTAGTAGATGGTAAAAATGGGTTTTTCTTAGGTAGGGGATATTTGGGGTAGTGAGTTGATTAGATAAGAGTATTAACAAGTTGTCTAATCTTAGGGAATCATATAAGAGGGACTTGTATTAGTTTTAAGTGGTAGTATATGGAACAAAAATATTACAAAGCAGGAAAGGTCTTCCCACCCCTTTCCTGGTGCACCATTTAGGGTGTGCATTTAGAGATATCGAGATTTGATGGGTTCTTGCAAGAAAGAAAGCATCGATAATTGATAAAGTTTTAAAATACTATATGTATACATATTGCCCACTAAAATCTCATCACATGTGATACAAATGTATCATAGGATGGTGCTTTAGGAAAATAACATATCAAAAAACAATATTGATCTAAATAAATTATAGTATCAAGCAATAAGATAAATGAAAGGAATGAATTGAAAAATACATACCTTTACTTACCTTGGTACTATAGAGTAGAAATGATGTGAGAGAAATGAAGATGTATCTAATGTAAGAAACAATTGATAAACCTATAAAGTAAGACAAAATTCAAAATTTTTATAAAAATTACGTGTGGTATGTAGAAAAATTCTCTACGATGTCAGGATTATAGAACATCTTTCAGTTTGGAAAAAGAGCTAGTAGAAGCATAGTTATGAGAAAAATTCAAATTATGTTAGAAAATATTTGATAATTTAAAGAATTTTAAATTTTAAATATAAATAGGGTTTAAAAATATTCATTTGTAATTCTTTTATTATGAGGAAATAGAGCTCTGAGAGTCCTAGACTAGCATAAAGAACGAAGATGGTGAGGAGATGATAAGTGTGAGTTGCATGATGCCTAGTTGTAAAAACTAGTGTATCTCATGTAAACAATGCATTAAATTCAATTTTTTGCTAATTTTTATTGAAAATTAAGCTAGTTTAATATTATTTGACATTAGTTTAATACCATGTAATGAAATTTGTAGTAGGAAAATTTTAGGTAGAGTAGGAATTATATGGTTCAATGGATAGTAAGTGGTAGGTGACATAAATGTCTAAGGCATTAATGATAATTAAGTGAAAAATCACTGTTGAATTTAAATGGGGTCAACCATGTCATCTTCGTTTAAAATTCAATAGTATAGTATTAGGACTAACTATGTAGTAAGTGGCTGATATAGTTCCTTAGTAGGTGGTTGACTACATAAAGTAGGGTCAACTTAGTTGGGTGATAGGGTCAAATTTATATGAAGTGGATAACTTAGTTAGATGAATTAGTGAGGTGATAGGGTCAAATTCATATGAAGTGTCCAACTAGGTAATAAAGGGGTGAGAAAATAGAAAATAGGTTGATGAAGCAACTAAGTTTGAAATTAAATAATTTTAGAATGTATTTTCATGATTTTTATATCGATCTCCAATACATTTTATGTTGTTTGGCATTTTTTAGAGGTGATGAAGATTTTAAAATTTAATGGATGCAACGTAGCTACCAAATTTTCTATAGAAATTATCAATTGATGTCCATGCATGGTTAACCTCCTTAGGATTTAGAAGTATTATGGAGATGCATAGGATCCACCTGAGTGTTGACTTAGTCATCATGTTGCTCAGAGCATGGGAGTGACTAAGCAACACTTTTTTATGGGAGGTGGATTAGGATACAAGAGAGGTGGTGATCATATTATAGGATGTTCATGCTCTACATGGATTTATAGTTATAGGTACTCTTATGATCTGTGCCATCCTAGATTTTGATGTTGAGAGGAGAGCCTTAGCCCTATGGGTGACTAGTTTAGAGAGATATTTTTGTTGAATTACGTGTATATTTATTTTATGTGCATATATCAATTATTATAGATATCTAAAATTTCATTATATGGCTTGTGACATCGTGTGTGCTTTGTCATAAGTCTGATGGTAAGGTTCTATTGTATGTAGTTACCTTATGTTAGTTTATTTTAGAGTAGGGAATAATTTATGACTTGGTGTTAGTTATTTAGGTGTAGTTGGTGCATGATATGTATGGTATGATATCTCAAGGGTAGAAGACATGGGCCCTATTATTTTACTCACCAATTGGATATATGAGAGATTTCCTAGGTATCAATCAGTTGGGTTATGCCATGTTGTGGATGATAGTCTACCTCATGTAGTTAGGTGGTAGTAGGATCATGTGGTATGTGTTGTGACACATACCTTATCACTGCAAATAGTTACTTGTGGTGAGATTATATAGTAGCCATACATAGATATTGTGACTAGTTCAACATATTTGGCTACTGTTGCTATTGGATTAGCTCACATTCATATTATTAATCACTATACATGGTGGGTGGAGCCATACCCTATTACTCATATTGCTGAATAGTTAGGATTACCACACCTAGTGGCTCCTATAGGAATGCCTAATTATTAGACATGACATGTTAGGGATTTGAGGAGTAGTGGAGGTGTGGGAGTACCAGTAGAGATACCAATGATTCAACCATGTTGAGTGAGACCTTAGAATAGTCAAATTTGATAGTAGAGGATAGTTAGGTCTAAGGCTAAGGAGGTGATTATTGTAGATGTAAAGATGGTTACTATAGCGGGTGAGGATGTGGGTGTGGCTACTACTAAGCCATGATAGGGATTATAGTTTCTTCTACAAGCACCAAGGAGATATACATTCCATCAAGTGGTAGTGGAGACACAAGAGGGAACAAATGCACATGGAGATATCATGACACAAGCCATATAGAGTTCATCTATAGAGCGATATCTTTGGAGAGGATAAAAACATGCATGAGTTGTTGTTCTAGGTTATGTATCTACTTATTGATAGATTACATTGGAGGTGTTTGGTGGTTGTTCTGATAGGGAGACCCTTATTAGTGATAATGTTGTTGGTAATTATGATCTATGTGTTATGTATTTGATAGGTGACTAGTTATATAGTTGTATATATACCTTATGTAGATAGATGCTTGGAGATTTGGATGTGTTTTGTGTGTGTGTGTGTGTGTGTGTGTGTGTGTGTGTGTGTGAGAGAGAGAGAGAGAGAGAGAGAGAGAGAGAGAGAGAGAGAGAGAGAGAGAGAGAGAGAGAGAGAGAGAGGAGAGAGAGAGAGAGATCTAATGTACATTGGGTGTTTGTTTTTTAAATACTACTAATTAGGATTTTAGATGGGGTGTATTAGATTGGGCCACACACCATGATATTTTAGATGGGGTGTTGTTGCATCATGATACTACCACCATGGTGGATCTTATTGTACCATCTACCTAAGCTTATGCTAGTTAGTTTTGAATTTTTTGGGAGGTAGCTCAAGATATATAAACATAAAGATATGGTCTATAGATACTCCTTAGAGTTGTATATAGAGAGACATGATCTTGGAAGGTATTGGTCGAGGCACAAATTTTTCATATGGACATTAAGTGAGATGTGGGATGTGTGCAGGCCTAGGTGGCTAATATATAGGGATAGGTGGATGGCCTTTGATATAAAACTTAGTCTTTACATTGATCTAGTTAGATAAGATAATCATAGGCATCCATGGCTATTGTGGCATGATCAATAGATTGACATTGTGGATTAGTCACTTAGGGTTGATATTATACTTGTATTTGTATCATGTTTTGTTGTATCAAACTCTTGATATATATGGATATGGATATTTCTTGGTTTATGAAATATATTTGTATCATGGATGTATGTATTTTTTTAATCACATGTTTTAATTTTGATGTGTATGCTATGAGATAATATATGATGTATGATTTCTTTTCTAGTATTATGTGAAACACATGCATAGTTTAAAAAGAAAAGCATAGAATTTGGAAAGGTACATAAATAATCATAAAATGTAATATAAACTAAATCATGATGGGAAATGTGTAAAAAAAAATATGAATAAATATAGGAAATCAAAATGGTAAAATGAAGTAAAAATAAAAAATGTTTAAAATAGTGTATAAAAATAAATTGCACCAAATCAAAACAAGATAAATAATACTAAATAAAGATGGGAAGTATGAAAAATTTGTAATAAAATGGAAAATATGTTATATCAAATGTTTGAAAAGTTTGAAAACAATTTGACAATCAAATTTTGATAGTTATTTGTGTGACAAAGGGTATGGAAGTTTTAAGGAATACTTTGTGAGGAAAGCTTGGTCCTATCCATGGTATTATACTATGACTCACAAAGGGAACACCACCAAAGTGAATAATAATATAAGATGTGATCATAAAGAGTAAGGTTAAATTTGTGATGAAGGACTAGTCCTATACAAAGTCTTATACTTTAACTCATAAATGGAATAATTATAGGAGTATGATTAATTAACACAACATATTCATCAAGGAGGAATATTGGGATTGTTGTAATGAATGAAAAGAGTTGAATAAGATGAGTCAATGAGATAAGATTTTTTTTAGTGCATTAAACTGAGTTGATGGGATCGATCTAGTTGTCTCTAGAAGAAGATGACCTACACATAAAGTTGAACTAAGTCTATTATATTGACATAGTATTAAAACCTATACAGAAAGTGTTAGATTGAGTTGATAGAGTTGATTGAGTAGTTTGATTAAAAATTAAAAATATACAAGGGTTAGTTGACATTAGGTTCACCAGAATATATGCAAGTGAAAGTTAAGATGATATATAAATCAATCCTAACTTGGATAAGATAAATCAACTAGTTATACCACTTGCAAATACTTAGACAATTAGGGTCATGACCGATATAGATCCATTAAACCTAACTAATGGATCTCTTATCACATGATCTCACTAGAGAGGGTTTAAAAGCCTCCAGTCAAGTAAAACCACATAATAACTCTAGCTAGGCCTATAATGTAATAATAATTAAATCTAATAAAGTGCTCACTAAAGTTTGTTGCATAAATGGGGGATAAACATAAAATAAACATGCAAAGTAAATATCTACTCAAGTCAATGTAGAGGTGATCCTAAGGAAGGAGAAATAATACATTCATTAACCATTATTTTCACAAATATATCTAAAATAAAGGAGTAAGAATTAGATATACTTACCTTGAAGATAAAATCATCGAGGTTTAACCTATCCCTTGGATAATGGTGATTGTCAAGAGGTTACTATGTATTGTTAAATAATCTAATGATGGACAATGGACTATAAATTAGATAAAGACCTTCTAGTGAATCTCAAGCTTTCACAAGACAAAATCTATCCTCCAAGTGTAAAACCCTAAGCAATGACTCCTCAATTAGAATGGGAGAAATTTAGATTATAAAGAGGTGAAAATGAATGATTGTCTCTCCTGAAAATGAGTTGAAATGGGGTATATATATAAATATAAATTAAACCTAAGCCATTGCAAAATTTTAGTTAAAGTAGTTAGCCTGGTCAACCTTTTTAGGTGGGAAATAGAGTTGTTAGGCCTTTAAATAAGTTGGATTAGGATAAATCAATCTTGTAACATTAACTATTCCTAGAACAAGGTTGACCAATTGACTGCATTTGATAGATGGTAAAAATGGGTTTTGCTTAAGTAGGGGCTATTTGAGGTAGTAAGTTGCTTAGAGAAGAGTGTGAGTAAGGTGTCAAATCTTAAGTAAATGTATATTAGAGAATTATATTGGTTTTAAGTGGTGGCATAAGGAATAACAATATTAAAACCCACCAAATTTCTACCCACACCTTTCTTAGTACACCCTTTAAGTCATGCACTCAAAGAGATTGAGACTTGACTGGTTCCTACAAGAGATAAAGTTTTAGTAATTGATGAAGTTTAAAAATATTGTGTGTATATAATTATAGCCTTGTATCTAATGGACACAATAATCAAAAAAGTTAGAATATGTATGATAATTAAAATAAATCTATTATTTATAGTTTTGGGGCCAATAAAAATGTTTTGTTGATTAGTCATGAGAAAATATGAGATGTAGTCTCAAGTTCATGCTAGCTGAAACTTACTCTAAATAGTTTATGGATTATAATTCCTTTTGTTTCAAAAGGTGATTTTAGCATGATGAAGGTTTTTAAATCCTTCAAATTTTACATGCCTCCTAAAATCATTATAGTTGATTCATGAAGTATAATTCCTTTATTAAGGTGAATATGACATGTATCCTCACTTAACGTTAAGGGAGAGTGTTGGAACATATAATGCTTAAGTGGTAACTTTATTGAACCCTTAACACATTTAGATAGTCAAATAGTAAATATTTTATTATTAATATGTAATAAATGTTAAATCATTAGGCAAATAATAAAACATATTAATTATTACCATTGGTTTTATGATTCTCAGGGAGAGGTTCAGATTTATTGGTTGAAACGGTCCACCTCCACACCCCAATATAAAAAGGTTTTTTCCCGTTTGTTAATATACACTTGATTATAATCAATTTTTATTATGTCATTGTAATATTTGAATGTTGTAAATATAATTATGAAGTGTTTTGTGAAAAATATTTAGAGAAGTGAGAGGAAGAAGGATTGTGTATTGGGTTATGTTTCTCAATTATATGAATAAGATCAACCCTTGGTTTTTTACCTCTTTGAGTTTTTGACATTGAATTTTGTGTCAACATTAGTTTATGCCTTTACTTATTAATTATATCACTAGATTTATTCCATGTTTATATTCAATATCTATTGCATACACTTTAAATTATTTCAATTCCTTCAATACTAGATAGATCATTACTACTTTATATTTCAGCAATCCATGAGGAATTAGGGGCCTATTAGCACAATATGATGATAACCACTAGGAAAAATTGATTTAATATATCAATCATCAATTGAATGGTTATGATATAAGTATAACGCTATGAAATATTATGTCTGTCATTAGTTCTTTACATGTATAAGTTATAAGATTACATGGTTAATAGTGAGATCCATGATATAGTCAAGGAAGACCCCTTAAAGATTCTCATGAACAAAACCCATCTAGTAGGACATATAGCTAAGTGGGTAATGATACTCATTGAGTTTGATCTTAAGTTCATATCTTATAAATTAATTAAATTCCAGGTTTTAGTTGATCATTTAGCCATAGATACTTAAATAGAATCTCTTCTAATAAATAAAGATTTCTTTGATGGGTTAACATCATATCATATATCTTGTAACACGTAGACTCTGTTCTTTGATATATACAAATATATGACAGGTGTAGGTGCAGGCATCATATTCATAACCTTGGAGGAGAATACATGCTAATTTATTAGATACTAACCTTTCCTTGCACTGATAATTTAGTAGAATATAAAGCCTTGGTCTTTGGGTTGTATGTCACACAAAAACTCCATGTCAGTAATATTTAGGTTTATGGTTACTCTCATTTGGTTTTTAATCAAGTTAAAAATATCTCCCAAACCAAAAAAGAACATTTACTTCCATATAAATTAAAGATAGACATATTGAAAGAAATAACTGACACATTTTCTATCAAAATTATCCCACATAAAGATAATAATCATGTTGAGGTAATGGCCATTGTGACATCATTAATGTTGTTTGATATCAATAATGATTACATAAATTTTGAGAGTCAAAAGTTATGGAAGCCTTCAGTTGCACCAAATAAAATGGATGATTTAGTGGTTCTAATAGTTACATGCGGTGCATCAAATATAAAATGACATGGTGATATTTACAATTTAATATACAAGCTTTTATACCTAATCATTTTATTCATAATGACAAACGAAAAATGTAGAGGGAAGTGATCTAGTATGTCATTATTAGGGACTCCTTGTTTAACATGGGTTTTTAAGGATATTTATTTTTATGTCTTAGCAAAGATAAGGTAATAATGTAATGAAAACACTTAGATAATTTGGGACAATAGAATAATATGTCATAGAATTAAGAACATAATAAATATACCCACAAAAAAATTGGTGAAAGGGTAGAATACTTTATTATGATTGATCCACTTTGAGGGAAAAACCTACAGAAAACTGTAATAAAAATAGAATTTGCAATATAATCCTCTAAGATTAACTACTTCCTCCTATATATAGTCTACTTAGACAAGGTTATTCCATAGGCCAACCTAATAAGAACATAGAGAAATGTGAGAAGAATATAAAAGAGGTATGTATGCCACAAGTTGATCACACATATTCCTAGATATGCCATATGATAAAGGTGTATCATGCCCCCAACCTTAAAAAAAACATTTCCATCAACATTAACTCAACCTTGAGTGTTGTTGAAAGCTTCATCTTCCCATGTTCCATCTTCACAATGAAGTTTCTTCCATTTGATCAAATGCTCCTAAATTGATCTAGTCCGTATTTGCTCAGTGTGTATTTGAAGGATCGCATATAGATCTAGAATAACCAATTATTCCTCATCTAATTTAGGCAACTCAGTATGAGTAGAAACTCTATGGAAAACTACCTTTTTTAGGAAAGATATAATATTGAATGTATGCCATTGGATTGAATGAATTTTAGCTTGTAGGCCATGCTACCAATTTTTTACAAGATCTAATAATGTACATATTACTTAGGAGATAACTTATTATATTTTTTAATCTACTTCAAAAAATCCTACTTATATTACTATAATCGTATAAATACCCAATCACATATATCAAAATGCCACTCATTATGATGTTGATCCAATTGATATTTCATGCAATTTTTATCCATGGATAATTTTTCTCATAAACTAATGAGGACCTATTTTTGATGGTGAATGTATTCCTCAACATTTTTAACCTTAGGATGGATCTTCATGGTTGAAGTGATGTATGGGGGGTGATATCCATACATGGTCACAAAAGGTGACATTTTGGATGAACTATGAGCCAACTAGTTGTAAAACATGCAAATAATTCAATCTAAATAATAATAATAAATATGTGATCTTGATCACTTACAATGATCCTTTGAATATCATGCAATTTATAGATGATATTTAAAATTAGAAGCTACTATACTAGCAACTAAAGGTTGTGATAAAGAACAAAAAGGAGCATACTTGGTGAGTCGATCCATAACTATCATGATAATGTTTTTACCCTCAGACTATGGTAACCCATTAATGAAATCCATGGAAACCTCTTCCCAATGCTAGATGGGGATTGATAAAGGATATAAAGGACTCAATGTCTTAATGGTTTTCCCTTTGTTCTATTTATATATCATGCATTCTTCCACATATTTTTGGACAACCCCCTTGAGTCCTTCCCAAAATAAATCTTACTTGATTCTGTGATATGTTTTCAAAAATCCAAAGGGACCTATGAGTGGAGAGTCATAAATTTACTAAATAATTTTATGTTCAAGGAGAGAATGCTTACAAAGGTATAATATATATTTATACCATAATGTGTTTCCCTTCCATGTAATTTTTTTAGATTCATTAGAAACCTGTTGAAGATTTTAAATCAAATCCTTGGTAGCATTATAATTTTCCCATTATGATCTTGTTTCTTCTAGCTAATTTCCCTTAGACATGGTTATGGTGAATAACAATGCCTCAACTAATTCATCCCACTAGGAGAGGGAATCTACCACCACATTCTCTTTTTCTTTCTTATACACTATTTCAAAATCATAGCCTAACATTTTAGTCACCCATTTTTTTTGTTATTCAAATGACAATAATTGTTCTAAAAAATATTTGATGTTATCACGATCAATCTTTACTTGAAAGAGGTAACCCATCAGATAAGTTCTCCATTGCTTTACTTCATGTATAATAACCATCACATCTTTCTCATAGATTGGTTTGAGCCTATTTTTCCCATTCAGTTGGTGACTTTAAAATACCAATGGTCTACCCTCTTACATGCATGTAGCCCTCATGCCATATCCTAATGCATCTCACTCCATAACAAAATCTTTTGAAAAATTAGGAGTAACCAAAATTTAAGTTGTGCACATAGCCATTTTCAACTATTCAAATGAGTTGGTAGTTGAATCAGTACACTGGAAGGTGTCTTTATTCAACAAATAGGTGAGTGGGTTTGTAATGTTACCATAATTTTTGATAAACATGTTCTAGTAACTAGTTCACTTGAAAACTCCTCAGAGGTTCTTGAGGGTCTTGGGAACCTACCACTCCATCATCACTTGGATTTTTTTAGGATCAAATTTCACTCCTTCATGTGAAATAATATGACCCAAGTAATCTACCTATTGGACACTAACATTTGGAAGGTTTGGCATAAAGTTGATGTTGTTCTAGAATTGAAAGTACCTATTTCACATTCTTCAAATGGTCTTCCAAATTTTTTTTGTAGATGAGGATATCAAAAAAAAAACCAATACAAACTTTATCAAAAATGGTGTAAAAATAATATTCATCAAAATCTGAAATGTAGATGGTGCATTTGTGAGGAAAAAAGGCATGACCATAAATTCATAATGGCCTTCATAATTTTTGAATGTAGTTTTAGTATGTCATCACATATATGAATCTAATGATACCTAGAGTGAAGATATAATTTGGTAAAATAAATAACACCATGCAATTAATCTAAAAATTCATCAGTTAATTAAATGGGGAAATTATCTTTGATGGTATACTTGATGAGTTCTGTATAGTCTAGGCACATCCTCCAAGTGTCACCATTCTTATCCACCATGACCATAAGAGAAGAATATTTGCTTTGACCATGTCAGATGATTCCTACCTCCAAAATTTCTTGTACCATATGTTCAATTTCACCTTTCTAAGCATAATGATAGCTATATGGTATGATAATAGGTGTTGTATTTATTAGAATGATGTTGATGTCATGAACATGCATGTGGTTTGTGTTTGACCCTAAAAATTCTATGTTGGGTTTATCTAAGGTTAAATGGGATATAGATAACTTAAGGTACAAGAGTCATAAAACTATCTCTATAGTAGGCTAGTTAAATGTTAAACTCAGATATAACATATGTTGAATTTATTAAATTGAGATAAGATAAAAATAATAAGTATAATTATGCTAGATATAGAAATGACAAAGAAGTGATATACTTAGCTAGTTCTAAAGGAGACAAAGTTCCTGAAACATGCAAAAAGAAGACTAGAAGATGATTTTGAATAGTCACTAGATTATGTATTTAGTGCCTCTAGATCCTCAAACACAAGCATCAACCTATGATGGTTGCATCAATACTATTGTTTTAACCTAATGCAAGTGTCCTGTATGGAAAACCTATTGGAAAAAGATATGACCACATGGATGCTTCTAGGTTTGTCTTCACCTTCATTTTGATGCATTCATATCCAGATCATGGACAACTGCTCCTCATGAAATTACAAAACCCTATTTTTTCATCTTCATGGTGACCTTGGAGAAAAATAGTTTAGTGGGCACATGGTGCTGAGATGACCCCAAAGGCCCCTCTATCAATAAGTGCTACCTACATAGTTAATACTTTAAAGAGGGCCTCAGACTGATGTAGTTCTCCATTACATGTTGGCTTGTGTGTGAATCATGCATTATGTGAAAAACAAGTACAATAGTGACCTAGATTGTAACTTAGAAAATATATCTCTTGGGCTACTCCTATGACTACTATGAAAAAAAGGAGAAAATAGGGAAGCTTTTCTCACTTGAGTGCTTAATTATATGCCTTTTGTAAGTTGCATTTTGTGTAGGTAAAAAGTTTCTAAGTGAATAATTAATGAGCATTGATCTTGTATTTATATCAATACCTTTGGATAACTAAATTGTATTAAAGCACTTAGGCTAACCATTATGATATTTTTTACTTGCAAATTGGATGAATTTAGGGCACTTGACACTTGCATTGAAATAAGACACCTGTGTCAAGGCAGCTCTTTTTTCTAGGATGCAAGTGTCCAAGGAACATGAAAGTATGTACAGGCTCAAAACTTACAAAACTGAAAGATAAGTAGGTTTTAAGATTTCTAAGAAAGATTACAAGTTTAGGTCATCAAACTAAGACTGGTCAGACCAAGAGATAGGCCAAAGGCCACTATATAGAGTAAATGCAATACTTATGAAAGCGGGAAAGGTTCATAACTAAGAGAAACAACCAAGGTTTGAGTTTTCCAAGTGTAAAAGACTGAGGTGATATATAATCCATAAATATCATCTATATTTTCCCTAATTTAATCTAGTAATGAAATTACTAGTTTAAAGGAGAGGAAATGCATACCCAAGTTGTATAATACACTTTACCTTTGCTTGAGTCCAACTTGAATGATTTGATGGATACTGACCTAAAACTAAGTACATGTTACAATACATAATTAATTCATATAATATATAATTTAAAGTATTTTAAATGATTAAAATTAAAAGAGAAAGGTTTAGGAGTGCACCTATTTATAGATGTAACCACTTTGCCTATCAACAAGTAAATTTGAAATATGTATCGTTGTAAGGATCTAAAACTGATATTATAATATATATGTATAAATATAGAAATCACATATATCTAAGGATATAGATATAAAGAGATATTTAAAGGCACATGTCACCAACCTTGAACAAAAAGGTGAGTTACCACCTAACAATTGAGATTAGTTTAATCGTTCAACATGATCATACTTATAACTTGGTGAGCATGAGTGAACAAAGTCAAATCGTACTATAAAATTAGTAAGTCTAGATGATACAATCAAGTCTATCCTAAAAAAATGTCAATATTAAGTGATTTAATCACCTCAACCATACCAAATCAAACTAACTACTGCAATAGATTAGCTCAATATATTCCATAAAAGTACATCCTAATGGGTGATGACTATCCCTGAGAGTGTTTTGAAATCTAAATCTGATTTAAATTTTGTAATATTAGATACACATTGCATAGCATATGCACCTTAAATATGTCTCATGATGAATTTTTTTATAGCAATGGTACCAATGTATAGAATTTTGTCATAACTATGAATCTGAATTATATAAATGTGTGTTTTGGCCAATTCAAAAAATATGTAAGTGTGGACAACATGCTTGCAAAGCATGAAAACACTATAAATGGACAAATATGAAAACTAAAATAAGTACCAATGTGGAGGACATATTTCTAAAACATTCCCCCACTATAATATAGAGAAGCTAAATATTTAATAAGTGTGGAGAACATGCTTCTAAAACATGCCCCCACTAAATCTAAAAACTATGCCAAATGTAAATAAGTGTGGAGAATATACTTCCAAATAATGTCCTCATTTAATCTAAAAACTATCCAAAATGTGACTAAGTGTGGATAACATGGTTATAGAGCATGCCTCCACTAAATCTAGTTCTGCTAAACACTGAATAAATATGGAGAACATGCTTCCAAAGCATGCCCCCATTGAATCTAAACACCATGAAAAACGTGGAAAACATTCCTTTATGACATTATTCCACTAATATGACTTCCCTTTAAGGTGAAGGAATAATAAAAACTGGTACTTACTTCACCTCAAAAGGATAAAACAACTGTATAATCTATGAGTGGAACCATGTAGCATATGGAAAAACATGCCTAGGTAAATATAGCATTGAAGTGCATAGAAAAATGTGATCACATGAAGGCCTAAGATGCATATGCATAATATATATCATGGAAAATTATAGATAGTAATAGTACAATCTCAATACAAAAATCAAACTCACACACACAAGAACACAAAAGTAAATCAAAAGATAATGGTTCAAAGATACTACAAACAAGGGGCATGTTCAAATGCCACAAAATCTAAGTGACATTACTTAGTCCAATTTAAATAAAAGCAAGGATGACATATTTAAATTTACATATAATAATTAATGACTTATTTAAATGTTAAATAAATTACACATATGCACAATTTCTACAAACAAAGGATCATATTCAAATGCTCAAATAAACAAGATAATTAAGGAAGTGCATAAAGGAAAACATAAGCAACCAACATAAACATATCATAGTATCCCATGAATCAAATGTGTTATGAAAAAAGTCAAGTTCATAACATATCAAGTACCTTGTGAAATAAATAATCATGAATAAAGACATGTGTAAGTAAATATATGAGCTCAAAACATGATAATGTAGAATGACCATAAAGTGACATAACCTATGAGTATTGAGATCAAAGAAGTATATTCCCCTAATGTGTACATGATATGAGTAAAGGGAAGTCCTAACATCGAAAATAAAAATAAATCATGTACATTTTTATCCTTCTATCACACTCGTGTAAAATCATGACACACATGTATGTAGGAGTAACTGATATACCATCCATTAACATAGAACTAACACATAGATTCCAAGGAGCTAATATGATATATGTGTGCCATAAAGGTTTTTGTATTTTTAAATGGTTTTTTATATTTAATTAGTCGATCAAGAAAGATAGCTAGATTAGTGAGGTGTATTATGTGAATTTTTTATTTGGAAATGAGATCATCCATATGAGTTTCCACTATCTTGTGTATAAGATCATGAAAAATATGGGTCATTGCATGTTGATAGGTAGCTCCATAATTTTGGACCAAAAGGCATTTTGATGTAGAAATAGGTTCCCCACTCTATAGTAAATGTTGTTTTATATTGGTCTTTAAAATCTTTGCGAATTTGGTTATAGCCTGAAAAACAATTCATAAGTGATAACATTTCATATCTAGTAGTTGAATAAACTGTATCATCTATTGAAGGTACGGTAAATTTATATTTTGGACATGCTGAGTTAAGATTACAAAAAACTATCTTTATATTAATAACTATTTTGAATTTTTTAATGAATGTGAATGATGTTTGATACCCATTAAAAGTAGTCAACATGTTTGATGAATTTAGCATCCAAAAGTTTAATTATTTCTTTTTAACATAAGGTAGAAATTTCAGGTAGAACTTTTAGTTATTTTTGTCTAACAAGTTTAGTATTTGGTTAAGTGATGATATTTTACATGATGATGCTAGGATGAATACTTGGCATATCTTAATATGACTAAGCAAATGATTCCTGATACTTGTAAAAGAATAAACCAAAGTTATCATGCTCTTCTGGAGTGAGCTTTGTAGAGTCAGTAATATGGTGAGGACATGTTAGTATACCATATTCTATTTTTATGGTTTCTTCAATGAGCATAACATGTACATCTTGTAAATGATATGGAATGAGGTAGAGAATAAATAATATTTGTTATATGATCCACACTTGCAATGAAATTATTAAAACAAGTAGCTATTTGTGTAAAGTTTCCATGTTTATGATGTTGATATGGAAGATGTGGTTCTCAAGCATGGAGTAGTTCAAGTATAACTTCATAAATAGGAAGCATGGGTAGTAGTCCATAATATTCAACATCCACTTCAAGATCGATGATTTGGTTACCATCAAAATCATATTTAGAATGTATTTGTCATACATCTGTGGCTTTAGCATCTTAAGGTTATTTTTGGGAGTAGGTTTGATTTTAAGGATATTAGGTTGAATGGAGTCAACTAGATTGGTGATAGGTGTGCTAGTTTGTGTTATAAATGAACATTCAATTTTAATGAGATGGATAACCTTAGTAGTACCAATGGAATCATGAGAAGAAAGAAAGGTTGTCTAATGTTTAGTTGTATGTAAAGTGTAGAAGCTTAATGAGTTGATATTTCTTCAAGTACCCATAGGGTATCTAATAGTGGAGGATTAAGGTTAATACATAACCTTCAGGTTTTGATTCAATATTAGCTAATAAGTTAAAGACATGGACATAACAGTTAAAGGCATGTATTTTGGCTAATGTCTTTTTATAGTTTTGTATATATAATTATCATGATTTGGCTTGGTACATGATATAATTATTATCATACGTGTAATAAATAGTGCATGTATCTATTTCTATGGGAGAATTAGAAGTGGATACACCTAAATTGCTAAATTTTCAAGGAGACATTGTTAAAGGATTTGGAAATAATTTGGCCATTCCATACTCATCACATGTGAAATCATCTTTTATGTAAGAAGATTCATATGCATTTAATGGAGTATTTTTAGTAACGTCATCAATTAGAGGAATGGTATGATCATGTGGAAGTAAAGAAAGAGGAAACCAATCCACAATGTAAGGAGGTAATTTGGTGGTATTACAAGTATTACATAATTAATTAGGTTCATCATCATTAAAATCAATAAGAATGACTTATAAATCAAGATTCATGTTAACAAATCTACGTAGAGGTGCACTATTAATGTGTGGAATGGTTAGAATCTGATATTGATATTTGGGATTTGGTAGTTATATACTCCATGGATTGGGATCAGCCTTGTGTTTATAGCATTTGCCATTATGGATGAATTTAATACATTGACTACTTGAGGAGGTAATAATTCACATACAATGCATCCATAAGTGACCAAGGAGTATGGTGTAATATAGTGTTAAATCAAGAACCATGAGCTTAGTACATATTTTCTTGGGTCCAGTAGTGAGTGGGATTCAAATACAACCATGTGGTTTTTCATTTGTTTTATCAAATCCTTGATATGTGAGACAAGTTTGTTTAAGATTATCTTTGGTATATCTAATCTATTGTATTAACCAAAGAGAGGTAACATTAATTCTCTATGATTCATCTACTAAGACTTTTCAAATGAGGCTATTAATGATTGTAATTTTAATAAAGTAAGTCAGATCATTGGCTCGAAAAAAAATCATCATTAATCATATCTTCTTCAAGAAATTCTATGGATGGTATAGAAGATGTGGAAATAGTTTCAATAGTATGTACTTTAATAAGTGAAGAATCTTTAGAAGGATATTCCAAATCAAGTGATGGTAGTTATTCAATGTCTTGTAATTGTTGAATCATGAATTTATGATGATATGGAGAAGTAAGAACTAACTCCATAAGGTGAACTTTACAAGGCATTGAATTGAGTTCTTCCAATAAATTCCAATGTGATTTAGAAGATGAAGAATTAACATGAGGTTTATGAGGTACAATGTTTTTCATAAGGATAGGAGAAGTATAGTGGGCTTCTAGTTGTGGAAGTATCTACTCATTTGGTTCAGAAGATATGGGTACAATGGTTATGGTATATTTAAGTAGTTGTTCTTTGGTTGCTGATTTTTTAAGTGTAGAGATAGGATTTTTGTGAGTAGTTTTGCATCTATAATTAACTTTTTTCTGCATTCACATATTTAGAATTGGTATATTATTGGTAATAATTAGTATTGATTGCACTTATATCATCAGTTGAATATTATGGGTTATAAATAGAGAGATTTTTGAGGTTTAAATGATGGAAGTTTGGTAACCTATTTATTTTGAGATGCTGTGATTTTTAAATCATGATGACATAATTTAATCATAACATCATGGTCAAATATATCTCCTAACATAAAAGAAACAACACATTTGAGAAGCTCATGACATGTTTCATGATAATAACCCACATCAACATGGAACCAACATAATATGTTAGATTCATACCATGAAGTTGGGGCATTATTATAGGTGAAAAGTTTAAAGGGAGATAATAATTGCTTCATTTGTTGGACTATTAATGATGTATGGGAAGTAATTGAATTATCCACTTTGATTACTCTTGATTTTGTTTGAGGAGGATTACTAGTAATTACATTATTTGAATTTTGGAAATATTCATTGATGGATTTATGATTTAGCACAAATTGTTTCACATTAAAAACTTGTCTTCTAGCTTGATCAAATGCATCATTTAGATTTTGTGGAGAAAATTTTCAAACCTTTAATTAAAGTGAAGGTGTTAAAGTGGTTATAAAGAGTTTTAAAAGACTATCATCATTCATGTTATGATATGATTTATGAGCCAAAGATTTCCATCGTTTAATGAAATTATGAGCTAATTTGTAGGGTGATTATTTAGCATTGATAAAATGACTAAGATAATTTTCAAGAAGATAATTTTGTTGAAATTCCTTGACCAAGGCATTAACCAAATATTATAATTGTGATATATAATGTTATGGTAATTAATTATAACATTCTAATACATCTCCTACAAACATTCTTTGTAGAGATTACCAAATGCCTTAAGAAAAGATGTAGGGTGTTTAGTCCCATCATATTTAATAGTTGGATAGATATTTACAATATCAATTAAAATAATGAAAGGAGATAATGGTTCATTTTGGATATTTTGTAACATATTGTTATACATAAGGGTTTACAAAAAGATATATCCATTGGCATCTCTAAGAGAAGGAGAGATAAAATTTTGATTATTTTGAGGTAAGATTTGAGGAGGTTTATTGGTCATGTGTAATAAATGATGTTGCATTTGCATAATTTGACATGTATTTGTTGTTTGAAAAACATTCATTTGTTGGATTATTTTTGAAAACATTTGATTAGTATCAATTTTTGCATTTTGATTATTAGGATTAAGAGGTGGAATATTGGTGTTTTTAAGAGGTGGAACATTCCCATTGTTAGGAATTGGGATGTTAGCTAGTGGAAGATTTGTTGTAGGATTATTCTTTAGGCTTGTATCAATTGTTCCTATAGTGTGATAAGGTAATTTAGATAGGGTAGTGTATCTAGAGGTGTGAAATGGATTAGATCCATCGATGTCATAGTTTGGGTAATTTGAACCATATTGCAGTCCATAGATGAGTGAAAGAAAGTTCACCAAAAGTGAGTATCCTCTTGGGTAACTAGGGTAGGAAGGAAAGAACAACCTATGTATCATCTAAATGGATTAAGGTTATCCAATAATATTTTAATAGGGTATTTATTGATGTTTATAATAGGGATATATAAATAAGGTGGAAAAGTATAAAATTTGGACAAAGTTGACAAGATACTATATAGGATTGGCTGAATAATATTTTATAAAAAGAACAAAGTCAATCAGAGATTACATAGTCAACCAGATGATACAAAGTTTAATTAGTCAACTATGTTCATAAAAAAAAAAAAAATGTGTAAGAGATTGAGTTGAATAGGTTGAATGTGAACTATAAAAGGATGAATAAAAAAGTGTATTGGAAATTGAGTTGAACAGATCGACTATGTTATGATTGAAAGTAAATGGAATAAACTATGAGAGAATGAGTCTAATGGATTGACTATGTTCTATAAGTAATAATTTTTTTAAATTTTATAAATTGGGATGATTGAGTGTTAATGTGAAGAAAAGTTAATTAAACACACAAGCGACTAGGTTGATCTATTCGATCTAGTTACACCACATAACACAAACCTTATACCAACATTGGTTAATACAAATTTTATAATACAAAATATAATTTTCAAACAACAATAAATAATATTAAAATGTAAATGATAATATAATAAATAAACATTCCTAATGTATTTAAATTGATTTAAAATGTGATAGGATGTCTGGGTTTGCAAGGGACTAAGAAGAGGTATTCTAAAGCTAGTTTTAGGTTTGTTATGGATGAATGGGATTTGTGTTGGTAATGGTACAAGCTTGGTATTAGGACCCACCCCCTCACTTCACAATCATGTAGTGATAAGGGTGTTATGTGCTTTTCCAATATACAATCAACAAATTTTTTATACTCAGTTAGAACACTGAGTCAGCTTCCTCCTTGGTGATAAAATCTAAGTATGTAGACCTGGGTAGGATTGTTTAGATGTTTATTCGATATTTTCATGATTTGGTGGTGTGTGAGGAAGGAATGTGACTAAGCTTGTAAATTATCATTCTTAGTTATACTATGTACACTACTTAAGCAACCATGTAGATAAATTAAAAAATAAAAGTAAAGTGAAGTAATTACTATCAATGTGGGTTAATTTCATTTGCTGAAATGAAGAAAATAAAATGAAGTTGATTGGGTCAACTTAGTCATACAAAAAAATAGAATAAGGTTGATCAATTAAACATAGCCTGTTGGAAGATATGCCATTAAAAATCTAGTTGATCGAGTCAACTTAGTGTCTAGACAACAATCAAATACATAACTAAGTCAATCAGATTGTCTTAGTCTCCTATAAGGAATCAATTTTTATAGAGCTAAAAAATTAGGAAATACAGTGCTATTTTTTGATGAAAAAGAGTAGTAAAATAAAATTGAGAAATTGAGAAAAGGAAATAAATAAGTTGCTTATAACGAACCTAATAATAATGATGAAGTTGATTGGATCAATGTTGAATTATTACTTTTGATTTATGTTGTCCATAGGAGGGTTTGAACCTATAAAATGATTCCTTTACTATGTTGATCGAATCGATGAATTTGATTTAATATGCAAACATATTTAAACAAAGTTGATGGGGTTGATAGAGTTGAAATACATATACAGTGCATATTAAACTAAGTCAATGGGATCTATCGAATTGTCTCTATATAATAATATGACTTGCATATAGAGTTAAACTAAGCTAATCAAATTGACATAGTACTAAAACTTATGGATATAGTGTTAGACTGAGTCAATTTAATATGCAAATACATTTGAACAAAGTTGATGGGGTTGATAGATTTGAAATACATGCACACTGCATATTAAACTAAGTCAATAAGATCTATTCACTTGTCTCTAAAATAATATGACTTACACACAGAGTCAAACTAAACTGATTGGATTGACATAATATTAGACCCTGTGCATAGAGTGTTAGACTAAGTCAATAGACTTGATTTAGTAGTTTGAGTAAAAATTAAAAATATTTAAGGGTTAGTTCACATCCGGTTCACTAGAATGTATGAAATCAAAATTGACATTGATTTATAAATCAATCCTAACTTAGAGAAGATAAATCAACTAACTATACCACTTGTAGATATTTAGATAATCAGGGTCATGATGATTTTCTAAACCTACCTCAAGGATCTCTTATCATATGAAATCACTAGAGAGGGTTCCAAAGCCGCTAGTCAAGTAAAATGACACAATAACCCTAGCTAGGTCTATAATGAAATAAAAAGTAGATCTAATCTAGTGCTCACTAAATATTGTGTCACAAATAGGGGATAAACATAAATAATAAATGTACAAAGTAAAAATCTACTTAATTCAATGTAGAGGTAATCCTAAGCAAGGAGAAATAATACATTTGTTAACCATTACTATGAAAATATATCTAAAACAAAAGATTAAGATTTGGGAATACTTATATTGAAGATGAACCCATTGAACCTTAACCTCTCCCTTGGCCAATGGTGCTTTGAAATAGGTTTTTATGTATTTTTGAAGAAGTTAAGGATGGACAATGGACTATAGTCTAACTAAGGATCTCCTAGTATATCTCAATCTTTCACAAGACAAAAGTTCTCCTCTAAGTATAAAACCCTAAACAATGACTCCTCAAGGAGAGTGTCAAAAATGTAGATTTTAAAAAATTACAAATAAATGATTATTTCTCTTGAAAATGAAATGAAAGTTGAATTAACCCTAAGCCATTCTATAATTTTAATTGGCCCAGTTGGCCCAGTTGACCTCATGAGGTAGGAAATAGAGTCGTTAGGCCTCAAACTAAGTCAACTTAGGCTGAATCAGTCATGTAACATGTGCTAATAATAAAACAAGGTGAACCCAAATGATTGCATTTAGTAGATGGTAAAAATGGGTTTTGCTTAGGTAGGGGATATTTAGGGTAGTGAGTTGATTAGATAAGAGTATGAACAACTTGTCAAATCTTAGGGAAACATATAGGAGGGACTTGTATTAGTTTTAAGTGGTTGTATATGGAAAAAAAATCTTACAAAGCACAAAAGGTCTTCCCAGCCCTTTCCTGGTGCACCATTTAGGGTGTGCATTTAGAGATATTGAGATTTGATGGGTTCTTACAAGAAAGAACGCATCGATAATTGATAAAGTTTTAAAAGACTATATGTATACATCTTTCGCACTCAAATCTCATCACATGTCATACAAATGTATCATAGGATGGTGATTTAGGGAAACAACATATCAAAAAACAACATTGATCTAAATAAATTATAGTATAAAGCAATAAGATAAATGAAAGGAAAGAATTGAAAAATACATACCTTTACTTACCTTGGTACTATAGAGTAGAAATGATGTGAGAGAAATGTAGATGCATTTAATGTAAGGAACATTTGGTAAACCTATAAAGTAAGACAAAATTCTAATTTTTTATAAAAAATATGTGTGGTATGTAGAAAAATTCTCTATGATGTCAGGATTACAGAACATCTTTCAGTTTGGAAAAAGACCTAGTAGAAGCATAGTTATGAGAAAAATTCAAATTATTTTAGAAAATATTTGATAATTTAAAGAATTTTAAATTTTAAATATAAATAGGGTTTAAAGATATTCATTTTTAATTTTTTCATTATGAGGAAATAGAGCTCTGAGAGTCCTAGACTAGCATAAAGAACGAAGATGGTGAGGAGATGCTAAGTGTGAGTTGGATGATGCCTAGTTGTAACAACTAGTGTATCTCATGTAAACAATGCATTAAATTCAATTTTTTGCTATTTTTTATTGAAAATTAAGCTAGTTTTATAAAATTTGACATTAGGTTAATACCATGTAATGAAATTTGTAGTAGGAAAATTTTAGGTAGAGTAGGAATTATATGGTTCAATGGATAGGAAGTGGTAGGTGACATAAATGTCTAAGGCATTAATGATAATTAAGTGAAAAATCACTGTTGAATTTAAATGGGGTCAACCATGTCATCTTAGTTTATAATTCAATATTATAGTATTAGGGCTAACTATGTAGTACGTGGCTTATATAGTTCCTTAGTAGTTGGTTCACTACATAAAGTAGGGTTGACTTAGTTGGGTGATAGGGTCAAATTTATATGAAGTGGATAACTTAGTCAGATGAATTAGTGAGGTGATAGGGTCAAATTCATATGAAGTGGCCAACTAGGTAATAAAGGGGTGAGAAAATAGAAAATAGGTTGATGAAGCAGCTAATTTTGAAATTAAATAATTTTAGAATGTATTTTCATGATTTTTATATCGATCTCCAATACATTTTATGTTGTTTGGAATTTTTTAGAGGTGACAAAGATTCTAAAATTTAATGGATGCAATGTAGCTACCAAAGTTTCTAGAGAAATTATCAGTTGATGCCCATGCATGGTTAACATCCTTAGGATTTAGAGGTATTATGGAGATGCATAGGATCCACCTGAGTGTTGACTTAGTCCTCATGTTGATCAGAGCATGGGAGTGACTAAGCAACACTTTTTTATGGGAGGTGGATTGGGATACGAGAGAGGTGCTGATCATATTATAGGATGTTCATGCTCTACTTGGATTTATAGTTATAGGTACTCTTATAATCTGTGCCACCCTAGAGTCTGATGTTGAGAGGAGAGCCTTAGCTCTATGGGCGACTAGTTCAGAGAGATATTTTGTTGAATTACATGCATATTTATTTTATGTGTATATATCAACTATTATAGATATCTAAAAGGTCATTATATGGCTTGTGACATTGTGTGTGCTTTGTCATAAGTCTGATGGTAAGGTTCTATTGTATGCAGTTACCTTATGTTAGTTTATTTTAGAGTAGGGAATATTTTATGACTTGGTGTTAGTTATTTAGGTGTAGTTGGTGCATGATATGTATGGTATAATATCTCAAGGGTAGAAGACATGGGCCCTATTATTTTACTCACCAATTGGATATATGAGAGATTTCCTAGGTATCAATCAGTTGGGTTATGCCATGTTGTGGATGATAGTCTACTTCATGTAGTTAGGTGGTAGTAGGATCATGTGGTATGTGTTGTGACACATACCTTATCACTGCAAACAGTTACTTGTGGTGAGATTATATAGTAGCCATACATAGATATTGTGACTAGTTCAACATATTTGGCTATTAGATTAGCTCACATTCATATTACTAATCACTATACATGGTGGGTGGAGCCATACCCTATTGCTCGTATTACTGAATAGTTAGGATTACCACACCTAGTGTCTCATATAGTAATGCCTAATTATTGGACATGACATGTTAGGGATTTGAGGGGTAGTGGAAGTGTGGGAGTACCAGTAGAGATACCAATGATTCAACCATGTTGAATGAGACCTTAGGATAGTCAAATTTGATAGTAGAGGATAGTTAGGTATGAGGCTAAGGAGGTGATTATGATATATGTAAAGATGGTTACTATAGAGGGTGAGGATGTGGGTGTGGCTACTACTAAGCCATGATAGGGATTATAGTTTCTTTTACAAGCACCAAGGAGATAGACATTCCATCAAGTGGTAGTAGAGACACATAAGGGAACAAATGCACGTGGAGATATCATGACACAAGCCATGTAGAGTTCATCTATAGAGCGATATCTTTGGAGAGGATAAAAACATGCATGAGTTGTTGTTCCAGGTTATGTAGCTACTTAGTGATAGGTTACATTAGAGATGTTTGGTGGTTGTGTTGATAGGGAGACCCTTATTAGTGATAATGTTGTTGGCAATTAATGATTTATGTGTTGTGTATTTGATAGGTGACTAGTTATATAGTTGTATATACACCTTGTGTAGATAGATGCTTGGAGATTTGGATGTGTGTGTGTGTGTGTGTGTGTGTGTGTGTGTGTGAGAGAGAGAGAGAGAGAGAGAGAGAGAGAGAGAGAGAGAGAGAGAGAGAGAGAGAGAGAGAGAGAGAGATCTAATGTACATTGGGTTTTTGTTTAGTAGAACTACTAATTAGGATTTTAGATGGGATGTATTAGATCAGGCCACACACCAGGATATTTAGATGGGGTGTTGTTGCATCATGATACTACCACCATGGTGGATCTTATTGTACCATCTACCTAAGCTTATGCTAGTTAATTTTGAATTTTTTGAGAGGTAGCTCAAGATATATAAACATAAGGATATGGTCTATATATACTCCTTGGAGTTTTATATAGAGAGATATGATCTTGGAAGGTATTTTTCGAGGCATGTGTTTTTCATATGGACATTAAGTGAGATGTGGGATGTGTGCAGGCCTAGGTGGCTAATCTAGAGGGATAGGTGGATGGCCTTCGATATCAAACTTAGTCTTTACATTGATCTAGTTAGATAAGATAATCATAGGCATCCATGGCTATTGTGGCATGATCAATAGATTGACATGGTGGACTAGTCACATAGGGTTGATATTATACTTGTATTTATATTATGTTTTGTTGTATCAAACTCTTGATATATATGGATATGGATATTTCTTGGTTTATGAAATATATTTGTATCATGGATGTATGTATTTTTTAATCACATGTTTTAATTTTGATGTATATGCTATGGGAAAATATATGACGTATGATTTCTTTTCTAGTATTGTGTGAAACACATGCATAGTTTAAAAAGAAAAGCATAGAATTTGGAAAAGTACATAAATAATCATAAAATGTAATATAAAATAAATCATGATGGGAAATGTGTAAAACAAAATATGAATAAATATAGGAAATCAAAATGGTAAAATGAAGTAAAAATAACAAATGTTTAAAATTGTGTATAAAAATAAATTATACCAAATCAAAACAAGATAAATCATACTAAATCAAGATGGGAAGTATGAAAAATTTGTAATAAAATGGAAAACATGTTATATCAAATGTTTGAAAAGTTTGAAAACAATTTGACAATCAAATTTTGATAGTTATTTGTGTGACAAAGGGTATGGAAGTTTTAAGGAATACTTTGTGAGGAAAGCTTGGTCCTATCCACGGTACTATACTATGACTCACAAAGGGAACACCACCGAAGTGAATAATAATATAAGATGTGATCATAAGGAGTAAGGTTAAATTTGTGATGAAGGACTAGTCCTATCCAAAGTCTTATACTGTAACTCATAAATGGAATAATTCTAGGAGTATCATTAATTAACAAAGCATATTCATCAAGGAGGAATATTGGGATTGTTGTAATGAATGAAAAGAGTTGAATAAGATGAGTCAATGGGATAAGATTTTTATTGGTGCATTAAACTGATTTTATGGGATCGATCCAGTTGTCTCTAGAAGATGACCTACACATAAAGTTGAACTAAGTCTATCGTATTGACATAGTATTAAAACATATACACAAAGTGTTAGACTGAGTTGATATAATTGATTGATTAGTTTGAATAAAAATTAAAAATTTACAAGGGTTAGTTTACATCGAGTTCACTAGAATATATGCAAGTGAAAGTTAAGATGATATATAAATCAATCCTAACTTGGATAAGATAAATCAACTAATTATACCACTTGTAGATACTTAGATAATTAGGGTCATGACCGATATGGATCCATTAAACCTAACTAATGGATCTCTTATCACATGATCTCACTAGAGAGGGTTTAAAAGCCTCTAGTCAAGTAAAACCACATAATAACTCTATTTAGGCCTATAGTGTAATAATAATTAAATCTAATAAAGTGCTCACTAAAGTTTGTGGCATAAATGGGGGATAAACATAAAATAAACATGCAAAGTAAATATCTACTCAAGTCAATGTAGAGGTAATCCTAAGGAAGGAGAAATAATACATTCATTAACCATTATTTTTACAAATATATCTAAAATAAAGGAGTAAGAGTTAGAAATACTTACCTTGAAGATAAAATCATCGAGGTTTAACCTATCCCTTGGATAATGGTGATTGTCAAGAGGTTACTGTGTATTGTTAAATAATCTAAGGATGGACAATGGACTATATTCTAGACAAAGACATTTTAGTGAATCTCAAGCTTTCACAAGACAAAATCTATCCTCCAAGTGTAAAACCCTAAGCAATGAATCTTCAAGTAGAATGGGAGAAATGTAGATTATAAAGAGGTGCAAATGAATGATTCTCTCTCTTGAAAATTTTAGTTAAAGCAGTTATCCTGGTCAACCTTTTTAGGTGGGAAATAGAGTTGTTAGGCCTTTAAATAAGTTGGTTTAGGATAAATCAATCTTGTAACATTAACTACTCCTAGAACAAGGTCACCCAATTGACTGCATTTGATAGATGGTAAAAATGGGTTATGCTTAAGTAGGGGCTATTTCAGGTAGTAAGTTGCTTAGAGAAGAGTGTGAGTAAGGTGTCAAATCTTAAGTAAATGTATATTAGATAATTATATTAGTTTTACGTGGTGGAATAAGGAATAAAAATATTAAAAACCACCAAATTTCTACCCACCCCTTTCTTGGTACACCCTTTAAGTCATGCACTCAAAGAGATTGAGACTTGACTGGTTCCTACAAGAGATAAAGTTTTAGTAATTGATGAAGTTCAAAAATATTGTGTGTATATAATTATAACCTTGTATCTAATGGACACAATAATAAAAAAAGTTAGCATATGTATGATAATTCAAATAAATCTATTATTTATAGTTTTGGGGCCAATAAAAATGTTTGGTTGATTATTCATGAGAAAATATGAGATGCAGTCTCAAGTTCATGCTAGCCTAAAGTTACTCTAAATAGTTTATAGATTATAATTCCTTTTGTTTCAAAAGGTGATTTTAGCATGATGAAGGTTTTTAAATCCTTCACATTTTACATGCCTCCTAAAATCATTATAGTTGATTCATGAAGTATAATTCCTTTATTAAGGTGAATATGACATGTAACCCCACTTAACATTAAGGGAGAGTGTTGGAACATATAATGCTTAAGTGGTAACTTTATTGAACCCTTAACACATTTACATAGTCAAATAATTAATATTTTATTATTAATATTTAATAAATGTTAAATCATCAGGTAAATAATAAAATATATTAATTATTACCATTGGTTTTATGTTTCTTGAGGAGAGGTTCAGATCTATTGGTTAAAATGGTCCTCCTCCACACCCCAATATAAAAAGGTTTTTTCCCATTTGGTAATATACACCTGAGTATAATCAATTTTTATTATGTCATTGTAATATTTGAATGTGGTAAATATCATTATCAAGTGTTTTGTGAAAAATATTTAGAGAAGAAGTCCGAGGAAGAAGGATTGTGTAATGGGTTATGTTTCTCAATTATATGAATAAGATCAACCCTTGGTTTTTTACCTCTTTGAGTTTTTGACAATAAATTTTATGTCAACATTAGTTTATGTCTTTACTTATTAATTATATCACTATATTTATTTCATGTTTATATTCAATATCTATTGCATACACTTTAAATTATTTCAATTCCTTCAATAATAGATAGATCATTACTACTTTATATTTCAGAAATCTATGAGGAATTAGGGGCCTATTAGCACAATATGATGATAACCACTAGGAAAAATTGATTTAATACATCAGTCATCAATTGAATGGTTATGATATAAGTATAATGCTATGAAATATTATGTATGTCATTAGTTTTTTACATGTATAAGTTATAAGATTACATGGTTAATAGTGAGATCCATGATATAGTCAAGGAAGACCCCTTAAAGATTCTCATGAACAAAACCCATCTAGTAGGACATATAGCTAAGTGGGTAATGCTACTCACTGAGTTTGATCTTAAGTTCATATCTTATAAATTAATTAAATTCCAAGTTTTAGTTGATCATTTAACCATAGATCCTTTAATAGAATCTCTTCTAATAAATAAAGATTTCTTTGATGGGTTAACATCATATCATATAACTTGTAACACCTAGACTATGTTCTTTGATATATATAAATTAATGACAGGTGTAGGTGTAGGCATCATATTCATAAGCCTGAAGGAGAATACATGCTAATTTATTATATACTAACCTTTCCTTGCACTGATAATTTAGTTGAATATAAAGCCTTGATCTTTAGGTTGTATGTCACACAAAAACTCCATGTCAATAATATTTAGGTTTATGGTTACTCTCATTTGGTTTTTAATCAAGTTAAAAATATCTCCCAAACCAAAAAAGAACATTTAATTCCATATAAATTAATGGTAGACATATTGAAAGAAATAACTAACACATTTTCTTTCAAAATTATCCCACATAAAGATAATCATCATGTTGAGGCAATGGCCATTGTGACATCATTAATGTTGCTTGATATCAATAATGATTACATAAATTTTTAGAGTCAAAAGTTATGGAAGCCTTCAGTTACACCAAATAAAATGGATGATTTAGTGGTTTTAATAGTTACATGCGGTGCATCAAATATAAAATGACATGGTGATATTTACAATTTTATATACAAGCTTTTATACCTAATCATTTTATTCATAATGACAAACGAAAAATGTAGAGGGAAGTGATCTAGTATGTCATTATTAGGGACTCCTTGTTCAACATGGGTTTTTAAGGATATTTATTCTGATGTCTTAGCAAAGATAAGGTAAGAATGTAATGAAAACACTTAGATAATTTTCAATAATAGAATAATATGTCATAGAATTAAGAACATAATAAGTAGACCCACAACAAAAATTGGTGAAAGGGTAGAATACTTTATGATGATTGATCCACTTTGAGGGGGAAACCTACATAATAATGTAATAAAAATAGAATTTTCAATATAATCCTCTAAGATTAACTACTGCCTCCTATATATAGTCTACTTAGACATGGTTATTCCATAAGCCAACCTAATAAGAACATAGTGAAATGTGAGAAGACTATAAAAGAGGTATCTATGCCACAAGTTGACCACACATATTCCTAGACATGTCATAGGATAAAGGTGTATCATGGCCCTACCCTTAAAACAAAACATTGCCTTCAACATTAACTCAACCTTGAGTGTTTTTGAAAGCTTCATCTTCCCATGTTCCATCTTCACAATGAGTTTCTTCCATTTGATCAAATGCTCCTAAATTGATCTAGTCTATATTTGCTCAGTGTGTATTTGAAGGATCTCATATAGATCTAGAATAACCAAATATTCCTCATCTAATTTAGGCAACTCAGTATGAGTAGAAACTCTATGGAAAACTACCTTTTTTAGGAAAGATACATAGAATACTAAATGTATGCCATTGGATTGAATGAATTTTAGCTTGTAGGCCATGCTACCAATTTTTTAAAAGATCTAATAAGGGACATAATACTTAGGAGATAACTTATTATCTTTTTTATTCTACTTCAAAAAAATCTACTTATATTACTATAATCGTGTAAATACCCAATCACATATATCAAAATGCCACTCATTATGATGTTGATCCACTTGATATTTCATGCAATTCTTATCCATGGATAATTTTTCTCATAAACTAATGAGGACCTATTTTTTATGGTGAATGTATTCCTCAACATTTTTAACCTTAGGGTGGATCTTCAAGGTTGAAGTGATGTATGGGGGGTGATATCCAAACATGGTCACAAAAGGTGACATTTTGGATGAACTATGAGCCAACTAGTTGCAAAACATGCAAATAATTCAATCTAAAAAATAATATTAAATATGTGATCTCGATCACCTACAATGATCCTTGGAATATCATGTAATTTATAGATGATATTTAAAAATAGAAGCTACTATACTAGCAACAAAAGGTTGTGATAAAGAAAAAAAATGAGCGTACTTGGTGAGTCGATCCATAACTATCATGATAATGTTTTAACCCTCAGATTATGGTAACCCATTAATGAAATCCATGGAAACCTCTTCCTAATGCTAGATGGATATGGATAAAGGATACAAAGGACTCAATGTCTTAATGGTTTTCCTTTTGTTCTATTGACATATCATGCATTCTGCCACATATTTTTGGACAACCCCCTTGAGTCCTTCCCAAAATAAATCTTACTTGATTCTATGATATGTTTTCAAAAATCCAAAGGGACCTATGAGTGGAGAGACATAAATTTACTAAATAATTTTATGTTCAAGGAGAGAATGCTTACAAAGGTATAATATATATTTATAACATAATGTGTTTCCCTTCCATGTAATTTTTTTAGATTCATTAGAACCCTGTTGAAGATTTTAAATCAAATCCTTGGTAGCATTATAATTTTTCCATTATGATATTGTTTCTTCTAACTAGTTTACCTTAGACATGGTTATGGTGAATAAAAATGCCTCAACTAATTCATCCCACTAGGAGAGGGAATCTACCACCACATTCTCTTTTTCTTTGTTATACACTATCTCAAAATCATAGCCTAACATTTTAGTCACCCAGTTTTGTTGTTATTAAAATGACAATAATTATTCCAATAAATATTTGATGTTATCACGATCAATCTTTACTTGAAAGAGACAACCCATCAGATAAGTTCTCCATTGCTTTACTTCATGTATAATAACCATCACATCTTTCTCATAGATTGGTTTGAGCTTATTTTTCCCATTCAGTTGGCGACTTTAAAATACCAATGGTCTACCTTCTTACATGCATGTAGCCCTCATGCCATATCCTAATGCATCTCACTCCACAACAAAATCATTTGAAAAATTAGGAGTAACCAAAATTTAAGTTGTGCACATAGCCATTTTCAACTATTCAAATGAGTTGGTAGTTGAATCAGTACACTAGAAGGTGTCTTTATTCAACAAATAGGTGAGTGGGTTTGTAATGTTACCATAATTTTTGATAAACATGTTCTAGTAACTAGTTCACTCGAAAACTCCTCAGAGGTTCTTGACGGTCTTGGAAACCTACCACTCCATCATCACTTGGATTTTTTTAGGATCAAATTTCAGTCCATGTGAAATAATATGACCCAAGTAACCCACCTATTGGACACTAACATTTGGAAGGTTTGGCATAAAGTTGATGTTGTTCTAGAATTGAAAGTACCTATTTCACATTCTTCAAATGGTCTTCCAATTTTTTTTTGTAGATGAGGATATCAAAAAAAAAAACCAATAAAAACTTTCTCAAAAATGGCCTAAAAATAATATTCATCAAAATCTGAAATGTAGATGGTGCATTTGTGAGGAAAAAAGGCATGACCATAAATTCATAATGGCCTTCATAATTTTTGAATGTAGTTTTAGTATGCCATCACATATTTGAATCTAATGATACCTAGAGTGAAGATATAATTTGGTAAAATAAATAGCACCATGCAATTAATCTAGAAAATCATCAATTAATAAAATGGGGAAATTATCTTTGATGCTACACTTGATGAGTTCTCTATAGTCTAGGCACATCCTCCAAGTATCACTATTGTTATGCACCATGACCATAGGTGAAGAATGTTTGCTTTGACCATGTCAGATGATTCCTACCTCCAACATTTCTTGTACCATATGTTCAATTTCACTCTTCTGGGCATAATGATAGCTATATGGTATGATGATAGTTGTTGTATTTATTAGAATGATCTTGATGTCATGCACATGCATGTGGCTTGTGTTTGACCCTAAGACTTCTATGTTGGGTTTATCTAAGGTTAAATGGGATAAAGATAACTTAAGGTACAAGAGTCATAAAACTATCTCTATAGTAGGCTAGTTAAATGTTAAACTCAGATATAACATATGTTGAATTTATTAAATTGAGATAAGATAAAAATAATAAGTATAATTATGCTAGATATAGAAATGACATAGAAGTGATATACTTAGCTAGTTCTAGAGGAGACAAAGTTCTTGAAACATGCAAAAAGAAGACTAGAAGATGATTTTGAATAGTCACTAGATTATGTATTGAGTGCCTCTAGATCCTCAAACACTAGCATTAGCCTCTGATGGTTGCGTCAATACTATTATTTTAACCTGATGCAAGTCTCCTATATGGAATACCTATTGTAAAAGGATATGACCACATGGATGCTTCTAGGTTTGGCTTCACCTTCATTCGGATGCATTCGTATCTGGATCATGGACAACTACTCCTCAAGAAATTACAAAACCCTATTTTTTCATCTTCATGGTGACCTTGGAGAAAAATAGTTTAGTGGGCACATGGTGCTGAGATGACCCCAAAGACCCCTCTATCAATAAGTGCTACCTACATAGTTAATACTTTAAAGAGGGCCTCAGACTGATGTAGTTCTCCATTACATGTTGGATTGTGTGTGAATCATGCAATATGTGAAAAACAAGTACAATAGTGAACTAGATTGTAACTTGGAAAATATATCTCTTGGGCTACTCCTATGACTGCTATGAAAAAAGGAGAAAATAGGGAAGCTTTTCTCACTTGAGTGCTTAATTATATGCCTTTTGTAAGTTGCCTTTTGGGTAGGTAAAAAGTTTTTAAGTGAAGAATTAATGAGCATTGATCTTGTATTTATATCAATCCCTTTGGATAACTAGCTTGTATTAAATCACTTAGGCTAACCATTATGATAATTTTTACTTGAAAATTGGATGAATTTAGGGCACTTGACACTTGCATTGAAATAAGACACCTGTGTCAAGGCATGTCTTTTTTTGGGGATGCTAGTGTTCAAGGAACATGAAAGTATGTACAGGCTCAAAACTTAGAAAAGTGAAAGATAAGTAGGTTTCAAGCATTCTGAGAAAGATTATAGGTTTAGGTCATCAACATAAGACTGGTCAGACCAAGAGATAGACCAAAGGCCACTATATAGAGTAAATGCAATACTTATGAAAGTGGGAAAGGTTCATAACTAAGAGAAACAACCAAGGTTTGAGTTTTCCAAGTGTAAAATACTGAGATGATATATAATCCATAAATATCATCTATATTTTCCCTAATTTAATCTAGTAATGAAATTTCTAGTTTAAAGGTGAAGAAATGCATACCCAAGTTGTATAATACACCTTACCTTTACTTGAGTCCAACTTGAATGATTTGATGGATACTGACCTAAAAATAAGTGCATGTTACAATACATAATTAATTCATATAATATATAATTTAAAGTATTTTAAATGATTAAAATTAAAAGAGAAAGGCTTAGGAGTGCACTTATGTATAGATGTAACCACCTTGCCTATCAACAAGTTGATTTGAAATATGTATCATTGTAAGGATCTAAAACTGATATTATAATATATATGTATAAATATAGAAATCACATATATTTGAGGATATAGATATAAAGAGATATTTAAAGGCACATGTCACCAACCTTGAAGAAAAGGTGAGTTACCACCTAACAATTGAGATTAGTTTAATTGTGAAACATGATCATACTTATAACTTGGTGAGCATGAGTGAACAAAGTCAACTCATACTTTAAATTAGTAAGTCTAGATGATACAATCAAGTCTAGCCTAAAAAAATGTCAATATTAAGTGATTTAGTCACCTCAACCATACCAAATCAAACTAACTATTGCAATAGATTAGCTCAATATATTCCATAAAAGTACATCCTAATGGGTGATGACTATCCCTGAGAGTGTTTTGAAATATAAAACTGATTTAAATTTTGTAATATTAGACACACATTGCATAGCATATGCACCTTAAATATGTCTCATGATGAATTTTTTTATAACAATGGTACCAATGTATAATTTTTTTTCATAACTATGAATCTGAATTATATAAATGTGTGTTTTGGCCAATTCAAAAACTATGTAAGTGTGGATAACATGCTTCCAAAGCATGAAAACACTATAAATGGAAAAATATGAAAACTAAAATAAGTACCAATGTGGAGGACATGTTTCTAAAACATGCTCCAGGTGTAATTTAGAGAAGCTAAATATTTAATAAGTGTGGAGAACATGCTTCTAAAGCATGCCCCCACTAAATCTAAAAACTATGCCAAATGTAAATAAGTGTGGAGAATATACTTCCAAATAATGGCCTCATTTAATCTAAAAACTATCCAAAATGTGACTAAGTGTGGATAACATGGTTCTAGAGCATGCCCCCACTAAATCTAGTTGTTCTAAATACTGAATAAATATGGAGAACATGCTTCCAAAGCATGCCCCCATTGAATCTAAACACTATGAAAAATGTGGAAAACATTCCTTTATGACATTCCTCCACTAATATGACTTCCCTTTAAGGTGAGGGAATAATAAAAAATGGTAGTTACTTCACCTCAAAAGGATAAAACAACTGTATAATCTATGAGTGGAACCATGTAGCATATGGAAAAACATGCCTAGGTAAATGTAGCATTGAAGTGCATAGAACAATGTGATCACATGAAGGCCTAAGATGCATATGCATAATATAGATCATCAAAAACACACAAAAGTAAATCAAAAGACAATGGTTCAAAGATACTGCAAACAAGGGGCATGTTCAAATGCCACAAAATCTAAGGGACATTACTTAGTCCAATTTACACAAAATCAAGGATGACATATTTAAATTTACATATAAGAAACAATGACGTATTTAAATGTTAAATAAATTACACATATGCAGAATTTCTACAATCAAAGGATCATATTAAAATGCTCAAATAAACAAGATAATTAAGGAAGTGCATAAAGGAAAGCATAAGCAACCAACATAAACATATCATGGTATCCCATGAATCAAATGTGTTATGAAAAAAAGTCAAGTGCATAACATATCAAGTACCTTGTGAAATATATAATCATGAATAAAGACGTGTAAGTAAATATATGAGATCAAAACATGATAATTTAGAATGACCATAAAGTGGTATAACCTATGAGTATTGAGATCAAAGAAGTAGATTCCCCTAATGTGTACATGATATGAGTAAAGGGAAGTCATAACATCTAAAATAAGAATAAATCATGTACATTTTTATCCTTGTATCACACTCATGTAGAATCATGACACACATGTATGTAGGAGTAACTGATATACCATCCATTAACATAGAACTAACACATAGATTCCAAGGAGCTAATATTATATATGTGTGCCAGAAAGGTTTTTGTATTTTTTATTATTTTTTATTTTTTGGGTATTTTTGGAATATGTGAAGAATATTTAAAAACAATTATGCAAGGAAGTCATTTACAAAGAAAGGTGCTGCCAAGAGATAGTTTACTCATCAAGGAGATGCCACTATGGAAACACTATATCATGTGTGTTATACTATGGTTATGACCTTTTTGTTATGTCATTATTTGTATATGTTTGTATGATAGTCTAATATATACTTATTTATTTGGAAAAGAATGTAATTTTTCCTTTATGATCAAAAGATATGTAATTGTTTTTTTATCAACCATTACTCCTATTTAGAGTAACCTTGATTTTCCAAGCTCAATATTGTGAACCTTTAGATTATTGATAACCTAAAAAATTAAGATAACATTATTTTGAATCAAATGAATATCTTAACTAAATTGATCCCATACTTTTTACGATTACATTAGTTTCATCAACATGTTGAAGCTTATTGTGAAGAGATCTGAGAAATGACATAGAACAAAAAATTATATCTTGAAAGTCTATAATTTTGATATATGTAAATTGCTTACCCTCAACTTGAGTGGTGATATTAAAAGGGCCTTGATTTGAGGAATGGCTTGTTATTTCCTCCATTGTAACCACATTTCAAACAATAAATTTTTCAATTGTCTCTTGTTTTTTGACTTCTTTTGTTAGAATTCCTAGTTTTAATATTTGATGTGGTCATTTATATTTTTCTACCTTGTTTTCATTTATGGGTTCTTGTCCATTGAAAAAATGTATTTTAAATTATTTTTATTATCATTGCCAATATAGCCCAAGCCTTGGTGGTCATTCTTATCAAATGTGGAAATAGGATGAGTAATGCATTGGGAATGTTTTCCCAATCTTTGACCATGATACCCAAAGTTTTTTAAATGTTTCTTTCCAAAACCATACTATTTGGAAAAGTGACATCATTATTAAGAAGTTAATATGCATCCTTTTATTGATTTGATTTTTCCTTTTGAACCTTTTCTTACTCTAAGTTTGATGTTTGAAATTGTTTTAGCTCTAAATTTTCCTCTAGTACCCACATTTGTTATTTTTTTATTTGTGTTTTAAGGTAAGTACTCATAATGTGAGTGGTTTTCTTGGTTGATGTATCAATTATATGATCACCATTTCCTTTGTGACTTTTTATTTTGTTCCTCACTAAAAAACAAAAATTAAAATGATGCCCATGCATTCTATGATATGCACAATAGTAGTTTGATATCCTTATTAGATGGAGAAGAGGTAATTTGATTGCTTTGTCTCAAATCATTTATCTTAGGATTTGACTTGGTCTCTTAGTAACCTTTTGATCAATTTTTAAATCACTAGTTTTATACGTAGTCTGGTTTAGCTTTTTATTTGGATAAGAAACCTTGTTTGGCATAATATTGGTAGATGTGGATGCAAACACATTAACACTAGCATGTGTTGGATTTTTTATGTATGCAATCTGATTTTATAAGTCTTTTATTAACTTGTTGTTACTAGTAATTTTATCTTTTAGTAATTTATAAGCACAACCCCTAGGTGTTTCAAGTTAATTTCCTTCATTTGAAACTATAAGATGGCCCACCTTACCCCTTGGAGTAGTAACAACATGGATCACACAATCCAATATAATCCATGGGTGAATAATGGGTGCTTGATGGTAGCTATCATTCAAATAATATTTAGGTATAACAAATGGTTGACATCATGCATATTGGCATATATATACTTTCTCTATAACCTTTCAAAAGGAATCTTAAAGATAGATCAAGTGTTGTTTCCAATTTAAAACCCTCTCATTATTGGCATGAATTTGTTTAACATATTTAACAGGGCAACTAATGTAAAAAACCATAACAACTATGAGAAATTGGAACCTAAAATGGGTGATAAATGCATCCGTGTTGCACATATTGTATATTAATCAAGGATCAAGAATAGAAAAATAAAAAAAACCCTAATTGAACTAAGGTTTAGAGTTCAAATATTGGGTTAAAAAAATGTTTAACCCTAAAAAATTTGGATTGGGGTTATCTAGGGTTAAAGGGGATAAAGATAGATTAAGGTGAAAGAGTGATAAAAATACCTCTACAGTAGTCTAACTAGATGCTAAAATCATATATAACATATGTTAAATTCATTAAATTAGGATAAGTGAAAAATAATAAGTAAAACTATTTTAGATATGGAAATGACAAATAAGTAATATACGTAGTTGGTTCTGATGCTAACACAATTCTAGATTTGGAATTAGAAGAAAGTAGACTAGAAGATGATTCTAGAATAATTTTTAAATTCTAGATTGAGTTCCTTTAGATACTTAGACACTAGCATCATCTTAATACATCTGCATTGATGATGCTATCTAAATATAATGCAAGTGTCTTGAATAAAATACCTATTGAAAAAGGATACAACCACCTATATGTTTTTGGTTTTATCTTTAATTTTTCTCTGGTGCATTTAGTTCTGGATCATGGACTATTGCTCCTCATGAAATTTTAAAATCCTAGTTCTTCATCTTCATGATGACCTTGGGGGAAAATGGGTTAGTGGGCACATGGTGTCGAGTTGAAACCAAAAACCCCTCTATCAATGAGTGATGCCTACATAGCCAATACTTTGAAGAGGGCCTCAAATAAATGTATTTGTCCCCTATGTATTGGCTTGTGTGTGAATCATGCAATATGTGCAAATCAATTACAATAGTGACATAGCTTGTAAATTATAAAATATAGTTCTTAGGATACTCTTTCAGTACTTAAGACCTATGTATGTGTTGTCCCTTTGACTGATATGAAAATAGGAGAAAATAGATAAGCTTTGCTCACTTGAGTGCTTGATTGAATGCCTTTTGTAAGTTTCCTAGTGAGTAAGTAATAATTTTCTAGGTGAGGAATAAATGAAGGTTGATATCATATTTATATCAATCCATTTGGTGAAATATCTCACATTAAAGCACTTAAGATGACCATTAAGATACTTTTCACTTGCAAATTAGATGATTTTAGGGTATTGGACACTTACATCAGATCAGGACACCTACGTTGATGAAAGTGTCTATCCAAGATGTTATTGTACAAGGAACATGAAAGTAGGTACACACTCAAAACTTGAAGAAGAGGAAGATAAGTAGGTTTTAAGCATTCTGGGTAAGATAGTTAGTCTGGGTCATCAACATAATATTGGTCTAACCAAGAGATAGGCTAAGTGGCACAATATAGAGTAGATGAGAGACTTTTGAAAGCAAAAAAGCTATAGAACTGTGAGGAATAAATAATATAGAACTACGAGGAACAAACAAGGTTTGAGTTTTTTAAGTGTATAAGACTCTGGTGCTATATAATCCATAAATATCATCTACACTTTGAGGAAGTCCCTTTGTCATGTCACCCTAAACAATAGAATGTCCATCTAATATCCTTTAAAAATCAAGATACGTAGACTCCTTGGTTGGTTGAACCTCTATGGAAAATAAGCATGCCACAAATCTCTCATCACCTTTTCTAATAATATTTTTCATCTAATTGGAACTAACTAGTTGTGGATATTTATCCCATAATCGACATAGTTCAAATGTCTTTCCTTCTTAATGGAACCTCATGAATAGTTCCTAAAAATTTATCTCAATAGTGCCCAAAGTGGTGAGCCACTACACTCCAAAAATAATGTTTGCTCCTCCTGTGAAAATAATAAACATAGGGGAATCTAACAAGTAGTCCTCCATAAAAAGCTTGATGTTATGGCATTTTCCATAACAATTTAGTATACCACCATCTAAAATAATGACCTAAAATTATGGATCTAGGTAAATGAAATATTTCAAATGAATATCTAGTTTACTATTGATGAAGTTATGTGTACTCTCAGAGTCAATTGACACAATCACATTTTGTTTCTTTTTAAAATCCACCACCTTAAGAGTTTGAGGAGTATTAATCCCTAAAAGTGCATGATAGGAAATAGTAGGTTAATAATAATTAGATTCATCCTCATATTTTTGTAAACCTACCCATGAAGCCTCATCATATTCTTCCTCCTCATTAGTGCCTTCAATGTAAAACAAATTATTTTTATCACATCGATGTCCTTTTCTCCATTTGTTATCGAACCAAAAACATAAACCTTTTGCATGTTTTTCTTTAATTTTTTGAGGGGTCAATCTAGTAGGCTATTAAAATGATGGTGCTAGGAAATTACATTCACAGACATTAGTGAAATGTCTTCATTTGATCAAATCTTTTTACTCATCCATACATGCCCTTCATATGAATTTAGATAAATTATAAGGATTAAACATGCAAACATCTAATTGGATTTTATATTTAATGCCACCCAAGAATAGGTCAATTAGCTTCTACTCAGTGATGTCTACCACTAATAAGGGTATATTATATAATTAATGAATGTAATCCTTTATAGTCCTAATTTGGCATAAATTGGATAGCTTGATGAAGTAGTTTTTAGAGACATTATTGCAACAGTGAAACTATAAATCCTTAGAAATTACCAACCATGAAATTGGGACACCCTTATTTTCATTTTAAGCACAAAAATAACAATACAAAATTAAATGCTTAGGTTCCACATATAAAGAGGCCATGACAACCTTTTGTGAATAGGGATTCTGATGTAGATCAAATAAATTTTTCATTTGATTAATCCATGTGAGCGGATAATTACCATCAAAATTTTACAAGTCCATTTTTGGCAACATTGGCTTCAGCCCTAGATTGACACTAGAATTATTTGGATTGGAAGACCTAAACTGGAGTGGTGGAGAGTTATTTTACAAAGGATGAGATACAAGGTTGGCCAATTACGTAGTTAATTTTTGAAATTTATCCCTCAAAATATTCATCTCTCCTCTCATCCCCATGACCTCCCCTTTAACTAATGGAGATCATATTTCTACACCATGCCCTGTAATTATGATTGAAATACTTATATCCCAAATTCTAGACTCCATGTAATCGTGGCAAGGATTTTTAGGAATTTATTACCTTTTCACACATACATGAGTGTTAGGTCCAACCACTCACAAACCCTAGGAGGGTTACAACCCCCAAAAACATGTATCAATAGATGATACCACTATGATTTCTTTGCCAAGATGAATCCAACAACTTCTAATTTACACAAGGTTAAATATTTTTACATACTTTTTTTACAATTTTTTTATTTTTCTTTATTTTAAATTTTTTGTAAAAAAATCCGTGAACAAAAAATTGGTGATGAAAAAATTCAATTCTTCCTAGATCACAAGTTATGTTTTTTCGATGTTTTAGTGCTCAAGAAGTTAGATTCAAAAAAAAACATGTTGAAGAAACTTTCCCAAATCAAAACTCTGATACCACTTGTAATGAAATTAATTAGATAATTCTTAATAATAGAATAATATATCACATACTTAAGAATATAATAAGCAAATCCACAATAACAATTAATGAAAGAGACAATAATTCAATATTATGACTGAGCCACTTCAAGGGGGAAACCTCCATAAGAATGCAATAAAAATAGAATTCATAATATAATCCTCTAAGAATAACTACTACCTCCCTTATATATTCTACTTAACCATGGTTATTCCATAGTCCAACTTAATAAGAACATAGAGAAATGTGACAAAAATATAAAAGAGGTATCTATGCCACAAATCGGCCACACATATCCCTAGACATGCGATAATATAAGGGCGTAATAAAGAACTACACATCTAGAGATCAATGATATTGAGTGTGGGGACACGTCATTGGAAAAGTATTATCCAAAAAAATTTTAAGGTTATTATTAGACCATAATGGAACAAGAATGTGCCAAACATGCTAAATTATGTGTACAATGTCAGAAATATAACAATCTAAATAATGATCCATTTCATGAGTTACAACCAATTGCTTCACTATGGCCATTTTCCCTTTGGGGATATAATTTGATAAGAAATTTAAATTTGGAATTAGTAAGAGGCCAACAATTCATAATTGTAGATAAAAAATACATCATCAAATAGTTAGAAGAAATTTCACTTGAGTTTACCGTTGGAGATGACATATGCAGGTTTTTAATGACTAATATTATTTTCCAATTTATTTTACCTTAAATTATTATTTTTTGATAGATATCAAGGCTGATGGGACCCCTACGTATATTTTTTTGACTGGAAGTATGAACTAGATCTGGGGCACAATTAGGGGGCCCAATCCCTGAGAACCATTAAACCAACACAAACAACCACCACTGACCACTGAAACCACTAAGTGAACTCAAACAACCACATCTAGCCTATAAATGCCCTATGAGATTCAAACTTGGGTGGGGTTGGGCACAACCAACACTTCTACATCTCATGAGCTTAGTTTACCTTCAATTATTATTACAAATAATGGGTCCTCGTTTAAGAACAAAATGATGAAGTGTTTTTTTAATAAATACAAAATTAAACACACTTTGTCTACACCCTAATACCCACATGGTAATGGTTAAAATAAATTTCAAACAAAACTACTATAAAAATACTTAAAAAAATAGTTGAATGGTATATACATATTGATATCAACATATGGTTTACACCTTTTAGGCATATCTCACTAGCATCCACACACTTACTCGAGCCACACCTTATGCTTTGGTTTATGGTACATAGGTAGATATGCTAGTTGATTTTTAAATCCCATATTTGTTTGTTTCTTTCAATGACATTATTCAATATAATGAATATTGAGAGAAATAATCATATAAGTTGGAAAAATTGGTGAAAAATACACACATGCTATTGAGAATATACAAGTCTATCAGGATTGCATTAAGTGAACATACAATAAAAAGGTTCAATGATGTGAGTTTGATGTTGGTGATCTAGTATTAAAATAAATCAAAAGAATACCAATGGACAAAAATACAAGAAAGGGAAATTCAAACCAAATTGGTTAGGCCCATTCATAGTTACATTTTTTTAGAAAAAGGTGTGTACTGCCTAGATACAATTGAATTAAATTCACTCAATAGAAAAAGGTACATTAAGCATTTGTGTAAAAAATACACCTAAGTAAAAAAATTCAAAAATAATAATAATCAAGAGTATCCTAGCTTTTGCATATAAATTTTATACTTTATGGTAGTAGATAGAATATCATTTACTTTCTATACACACATATGTTTCATGGGTACTTGAGTGTGACACAAGCATACACTAGATACATGATACATGATCATATAGATGTTTAACCTTTTCTCTAGCTTGTGACACACTACACTAGGGGCATCTACTTTATTGGTCATGATTGATACATGTTACATTATTTTATGATCAATTTACATTATCTTGATTGATATTATATACTAACTCATAAATGTCTATACTCATGTTTACACCTTACATAATGTGTTAAACATGATATTTTATAAGACATTTTAACAAATGTATTTAATAAATAGTATGATATTCTTATTATGGTTGCTTATATTTCACTTATTCATCTTTTTTTCATGGCTTACTTGAGTGTACTTATTTTCTACCTTGTTTTGATTATGGAACATTTGAACATGTTCCTTATTTATTGGTCACAGTGCCACTAAGTGTTGCTTCATTGGTGTGTGGAAATTTTAACCTATCTTCCCATTAAGTGTGCAACATTTGAATATTCCCCTTGTTTTTGTTCTCCTTATAACCATTTTATGAGACATTGAGTGCTCTTGTGTGTACTTTATTATTTTTGACCTAGTGTTTGTTACTTCTAGATGTTTCCATGATATGTATCATGTATATTAGGGCTTGTTGTGATTGGATAATTCAATATTCATTGATACATATAATTATACATGATACCACTATATGATTCTTTACTACATGATTGATATAGATATGGCATAGTTATCTTATCCCTTTAAGATAAGGTGACTACCAGATTGCATTCTCATCACCTCAAAAGGGGGAGAATATCAATGGGGGCACATCATAAAAACATGAATAGACACACACAGTTGGATTAATTGGCATAATTTGATATAGTTAACATGATTTAGATTTACAATTGGGATAAAATTTTATGCATTTGGCACTAATTTTCATATATTTGAGACATATTTATTTTTAGATTTGTGACATATATTATATACAATATACAAAATAGAGGTTAAATTTTGATAGATACTTTAGCTTCACACACAATGGAGGTGCATATGCCATGAAAATTCACAAAATAACATATACATTACTTACAAAAAATTTGATAAGGGGGCACAAATAGGGTTCATTCCTATTTTAGCTTACATTAATGCAGTAAATTTTCCAAGATACAGTAATTGAAATTTTACTTTTCTATAGTAGTTGGATCCCTTGAGTAGTGCAGTCTAAAATTTAGCTTCCTTGATAACCTTGACAATACTCCCCTTTTTAGGTTCAGATGGTTATGCCACTTGTCCTTGGATATAATGGCTTTATTATGTTTATAATTAGGTTATGTGATTGAGATTCATTGATCTCAATAGCCTTGGCATAACTCTCCCTTGAACTATATTTAGGGCATGATTACCCTCCAATTCTCCTCTTCACATATCTAAGGTTAAGTTGTGAGCCTCTCTCTCCAATGCTTCAACAAGGAAACATCATCATTAAAGTAAATTATAGAGGGGCAATATAGTTATATTGGCACACGCGTCTTCTTTATTTTCTCTCTCTATTTTCGAGCATTTAAGTTATTCATTTTTAGATTATATGAAATAATGCCACTATAACATGATATTGGTTTCAATTCATACACAAATAAAAAATTCAAACATGGCTCAAGTAAAATCAAGATGTCTTGTACACACAAAGGTACAAATTTATTTCCTTTAACCTAGCAATTTAATTATTTTAAATTAAAATGTTAAAGGATGGGAAGGGGATGTAGATACTGAAATATTATTTCATATTGCATATTAATCTTGTATACTTTAAAAATACCAATTATGACTCAACTTTTTAGTTCATGACCTTTTTATTGTCTCTAGGCCCACGTTCACCATCTCACTATGCCTAATTTATTATCATAGAATTTGATTCTAATATTATGATGACACAGATCACCTGTAGTTGATAGTATGCATAAAAATTGATTTATATCCTACTCATAGAGTTATATATCCTCAAAAAAATTCTATCATACATGACACTATCATCTAGGTTATGACACTAGCATCAATGCTAATATATCTGCCTTCCAAATAATCAAATTTTAAAATATTTCAACATGTATGGGTTAGCATATGAATTTTATTTAACTCTTAAGATATTATTTCAAAAGGTGTAATAAAATAAAAATAAAAATTCATTCATTATAATTCAATCAATTAGGTAAAACTTAAGTAAACACCTCTCAAGCTAACACTATACTACTAGAAATGACTTGCACAACTGAGCTATACTACTCTATTCTTATCCATTTACAAATTAGTCATATGAGAAATATTATTATAATTTTGAAGAATCAAAGAGTATCCCATTCATAATATCTATCAATTTGTAATCTATATCACTACATGCACTCACATATATCATATTGCATAATTATTCACACACAAACCCAAGTAAGGGGAGAACTACATCAGTCTAAGGCCCTCTTTGAAGTATATAACTGTGTTAGAAATTCTCATTGATAGAGGTTTATTTGAGGTAAGCTTAAATTCAATTCAACCCACTAATTCCTATTTTTCAAGGTGAAGTTCCAAGTTGGAGGACCTAGGGTTTTGAGCAAAATATTGACTTCAATAACTTTCACATGTGATCCAAGTTGATAACTTACAAGGTGACAAAGAAACCTAATGGGCACATGAGTATGTTCTAAAAAAGAGTTTATATCTTGATCCAAATAGAATCATCAAAACCAAGACATAATCATCGATGGCAATGTCCAGATTCTAACGATAGTGTATAGGCTAATAGAAAGCTAATTTCTAGAATTTGAAAAATCAAGGTGGAACATCAGTTTGTCTTCTTTTTAACATGTACATATTAGATCTATTTATGATTTATTGAATAAAATATTTATCATTTATTCTTCATCTTATAACTATTATAATATTATTTGGCAATGTACTTGTCTATATTTAACATATTCTTAGATTCAACATATTTATCATAATACTATAAATATAAATTCATTTAATTGTCCAAATTTTAGAATAGCTTATTCCAATTTTATTATGTTATTACCCTAACCGATATAAAAAGAGTAAAACAATAATAAGATATGGATGTGAATTGAAAATGGAATAACATAAAATAATTAAAAATTACCACTTAAGTATGTAATGAGATATACACATGAATTGAAAATGGATTAACATCAAATAATTACATTTTTACATTGCGTAATTGGGGCAAGTCATTGTAGGAATCCTTTTTTTTCCTTATAATATACTTCTTCTTCTTCTTCATACTCCAATGAAACAAGTGACTTTGATTATTCCTTAGAGATGATAATAGGTACATTTACAGGTAACATAAAATAGTGAGGATCAAAATCATGTTTCATAACAATTTAAAAAACTTTAAAACCCCACATATTACCTTCTCTATTGGAGGACTATGTCCATATACACACAAGGAGGTTGTAGAGCTTAGTTGTATAGGTTGATAGAAAGCTAATTTCTAGAATCTGACAAATCAAGGTGGAACATCAGTTTGTCTTCTTTTTCACGTGTACATACTAGATCTATTTATGATTTATTGAATAAAATATTTATTATTTCCTCATCATCTTATAAATATTATAATATTATCTGGTAATGTACTTGTTTATATTTAGCATATTATTAGATTCAACATATTTATCATAATACTATAAATCTGAATTCATTTAATTGTCCAAATTTAGAATAACTTATTCCAATTTGATTATGTTATTCCCCTAACCGATATAAAAAGAGTAAAACAATAATAAGATATAGATGTGAATTGAAAATGGAATAACATAAAAGAATTAAAAATTACCAATTAAGTATGTAATGATATATAAACATGAATTGAAAATGGATTAACATCAAATAATTACATTTTTACATTACATAATTGGGGCAAGTCATTATAGGAATCCTTTTTTTCCTTATAATATACTTCTTCCTCATACTCCAATGAAACAAGTGACTTTTATTATTCCTTATAGATGATAATAGGTACATTTACAGGTAACATAAAATAGTGAGGATAAAAATCATGTTTCATAACAATTTAAAAAACTTTAAAACCTAACATATTACCTTCTCTATGGGAAGACTATGTCCATATGCACACAAGGAGGTTGTAGATCTTAGTTGTATTCGTTCAATTATTCTATTATTAATATGAATGGAAATAATGTACCCATCCTTGCTAGAATTATTACACTAAAAAAAAATGCAGTAGTTATAATTTAAAATTATAAATGTACACAAGAATATTAATGATTTAGTAAAAAAAAATTAACCACCTTTTTTACTATCTTCCCCATTTTTCCCCTTTTTTGATGAAGTTGTCAGAGGAACTTAGGGAAGCTTATCATAATGGTGGAATGGAAAAAAAGCTCCACATTATCATTAAAAGGATGAAAAATAAATGAACCAGTTAAAATTAATAATCATAATTGATTAGAAGAATATAACAAGTGACTACAAACAATTCATGTTATTAACATTTTTAATGGGTGCATACTGAGGTCTATGTTTAACAACATTAACATATTACATTGGTTTGGAACCACCAAGGGTTGTCTATATCCAAGTTATAAACATAAATGGTAAATGGTTAGAATTGCGTAAAATTTAAAATCTCTTATAAAATTAAATAAAGAAAAATAAAACCAAACAATGTTGTTAGTTTACCAAATAAATGTAATTTTGTTCAACCAATATGTCTTCAATTATTTGTGTTAGTGTCACTTCTAATTCATCAGATGATTTTCCAAATCTAAAAACTTATTCTTTCTTCATTCACCAAAGCCATGTAACTTTATTGGATACATTTCAACTATGAATGAGTGAAGGCTCTCAAAAGGATCACAACCATGTTTTTAGTCATGAATAGTTGCTGAATCGACTAATAACATACATGAAATTTCATATACACTATATTAGATAGATATATACTAATAAAATATAATAAAAAAAAATAACATAGCCATACATTCATGTATATGAAAGGGTCAACATGTAGAAAGAACAAAAAAAACAACAATTGAAGGTTTTAAATAAAATGATTATTTATATGCATTGTCTATTTATCAAAGGGATTAAAATTATATACATTATTTGTATACATTGAACCTATATATAAAAATGCATTTAATCCTATGTGGATTGAATGCATTGTCTATACATTGAAGGTATTGAATGTAATGTGTTATTTATATGCGTTATCTAGGTTAAATACAATGCACTATTTATGCAATAAAAAAAATTGATGCATTGTTTATACATTGAAAGGATTGTGTTATTGGTATGCATTGTCTATGATTGAATACAATGCATTATATGAGAAATTTATATATTGAAGCAATTTTAACCCCATCATATGAACATTTTATATATTATCATGTAAAGAGAATTCTCACAACCCAACTCAACTCAAAAAGAGAAAATCATAGGGATTACACTAACCCAACATAAAAACACTAGTAGTGATTAAAATGAATACACCAACCCTTTATTCCCACTCTCAAGATAAGGACCAAAGAACACCTACAAGTAGTTGTCTACAAGTCAAGAAATATTTTTTAATTATGTATTAACAACCAAAATACATACATGTATCAAATAGTATTAATAAGGAAATACAAGTATAATGTCTTCCTAAAATCTTATGCTACTAGAAACAAATCATAATCATATGAGAATCCATTATCATATTATTTGGAAGAGGGTTTGAGCAATTCAAGGTAGAACATCTAATAAAATAAAACATACTTAAATCAAAAGAGTTTTTCTTCATATTTTCTACCCTAGGTAGAGAGACCTTGAATTAAATCCCAGCTAATAGGGAGTGCATGTGAAGTTGGGACATTATTATCTATTGATTGATAAATTTATTTTATCTTACTTGCACAACCTAGAGAATTAGGAGGTAAATAATCATAAGTTATACGGGTGCGTTAATATAAGTTGCATTAAATTTATTTCAACCTTCAAAAAAAATTGTACCTTATCCACATATAAGTGATAGGGGCTAGGAATATTAATAATCAATTTTGTTTAAAGATGCAAATATTAAAGTACCTTGTTGTAGGCTAGGAATATTAATAATCACCATAAATTATATAAGAATGTGATTAAAATATGCATATAAATACCATAATTTTTTTCACATTATAGGAGAATAGTAATAGATGTGATAATAAAATTCAATTACTTTTTTATTCAAGTTAAAGTTGAATATAATAAGATAATAGGAAATAATATGTTGGTTGAACATGCATGAGATTTTCATTTGATTAACAAACACTTACTATCTAACAAAAATATTTTACAATTCACATGAATGTTTATAAGTTATATTTTTAAATATTTATAGATCTTATATTTAGTAATAATATTTTAAATATATGCATTTGAAACATTTTTAAAGATATTAATTTTGAGTTTTTTATTTTAGATTTGTTACATACCATAATGATTACTAAATTCATTACCTTCTTAATGAATATCCCATTGACCCATGATAAATGGTTTCAATCTAGTTTCACCATTGTATTGAGATTGAAAAAATATTTTTAGAAAAAAGGGGCTTCAAAATACACCATTATATACTCAAGATATAATAAATTTTTAGTCACCATCTCCAAGTAAGAAGAAAAAATCTTGTATGATGGTCAAATGGATGTCAAATTTAGGGTTAAATCTAACTTATGATAAAAAAAAGTTTTTTTTTTTCTTTTGAAATATCATGTTGTTACCTCGACCACCATCATGGATGCCATTATAGGCTATGTTCTGAACTATCCCAAAACATATCATATTATATTTAGTTGTGAAAATTGGAAAAAATAGATATTTTAATGAAGATATTCTATCAATTTTAGTGATTTTTTTTTTGTACACTATAAATTATAAAAGTTTGAATAAATATTTAGTAATTATCCATCTTATTTAATAAATTTTAAGGAGCCAAAGAAGTATAAATTAATGAATTAGAGATAACTATACATTTCACAATAAAAACGATAAGAACAAGAGAGCTTGTGAGTTTACTCTCATAATCAAGTTGATGATCTAAGAAACAATCCAACCCTAATAGTTTATGAGAAATGAGCATAACTAGATGTTATGTTCATTGTAGATGGCCATTCTAGTAGTTTGCCTACATGTCCCTAGTAGTTACTCCATCTATTAGAGTTTCATCCATTCTATTACCCAGTTAGTCGTCCACTGATGGGCTTCCCTTTGTAGATCCTCAATTATGAGCATAACCAATTGATAGATTCAGTGTGACTACCATGTTAGTTGTTGACCTATGCATCTTTACTTGTTCATCCATCTATCGATGTTATGTCTATAGAGGTAGAGATATAAAAAATATGGATTTAACAAATTACCATATTTATAATAATAAATAATGATTTTTCTAAGGTGATTTATTTACAAGATAATCCTTTCAAAATATTATGGGGCCCATAAAAAAGGGATAATATGATAATGAAATGGCCATAGTGCTGATAGACAAAGTAACCAACAAGGATATGGAGGTCAAGTTCTAGTGTGATAGTTCATGTTGAATGTACTAGCTAGTTATGCTCATAATTGAGGATTTAAGAAGTGATACAACCTAGATAATTTACAAACATTTAGTATAACCAGTTGATACATTCAATGTGGACTAACATGATAGTATTTAATCTCCATGTATGTATTAGTTATTCTATCTATCCATCTACAAAAGAAGTGGCATAACAAATAGAGATTTAACCAATTTATAAATTTATTTACAATAACAATGATAACAAAGAAAGACTTATCTAAGGTGCTTTTTTTACAATATAAGGAATTCAAAATATTATGAATTATATCAATGGAGGTATAATGGGCTAATGAAATGGATAAAATACCAATATTTAAAGTAACCAGCAAGTATGTTGAGGTCAACTACATATGTGGTAGTCCACATTGAATGTACTAGTTGGTTATGTTGATAATAGAAGATCTAAGAAGTGATCCAACCCAAAAAACATTATGAGAATGAGTGTAACCAAATGATATACTTAGTGTGGACTACCATATTGGTAGTTGACCTTCATGACCCTACTAGTAATTTTTTCTACTGATAGATCACCTTAACTAGTAAGTACATTCTAATTCCATCTATCATGTCTGCTAATGAAATGGATAGAGTGTCGATAGACATATTAAACTATGGGGACATGGAGTTCAATTACTAGTGTGGCAGTCCACATTGAACATACTAGATAGTAACACTCAAAATCAAATATCTCAAACCAAAATAATTTATAACTTTTGAGTTTAATCAACTGATATATTCAATGTGGATAACCACATTGGTATTTGACCTCCACATTCCTATTGGTTACTCCCTCTATTGGTGTTCCATATACAAAGGAAGTAACATAACAAACATAGATTTAAAAAATTACTTACTTTATTTATAATAACAACAATAACAAAGAAAGCCTTATCTAAGGTAATTTCTTTACAAGATAAGGTTTTCTTTATTATTTTTGTTATTATAAATAAATTAGGTAATTTATAACATCCCTATTTTTTATGTTGATTCCTATTGGAGGATTCTACAAACGTCAAAATGGAACATAGGAATGGTGCATGAGTGTACTTTAAACTTTTAATTTTATTAATGAGGAAATACAATACATTCAATTGACATTAACTTTAATTTTCCTAGCCAATAACATTACATGACATTATTAGTATACATTAATTGAACAATGGTACAATGATGAGCAAGGAGAGTTAAATACTTTTGTAGGACCCCTAGACATGTAAACTACAATTAGAACACACACTATGTGTAACCAATTGATACATTCAACATAAACTAGCACACTAGTAGTTAACCTCCATGTCTCCATTTGTTACTCTATCTATTGGTGTTCTACCCATTCTGTTAGCCCATTGGCACTCCATTGATGGGTCCCACAATAGTATGAAAACTTTATCTTTTAAATAAATCACCTTAGATAAGGAATTAATTGTTTATTTTTATTGTAAAGAAATAAGGTAATTTTTTTATCATTTCCTCTATAAATAGAGAATTAGTAGATGGAATAACCAATGGGAATGTGGAGTTCAATTGCTATCATGGTAATCCATGATGAATTTATTGGATGGTTATGCTCATAATAGAGTGTTGAGAATAACTAATCTATATGTTTAGTGTGGGTTTACATGTTGGTGGTTAAACTGATGTCCTTGCTATTCATGACCCTCTTTGTTAAAATTTTCTATTTTATCTTTTCCATTGTGATTTTAAATATAATATCTCTTTCCTTCTTCTTATTTGAATTTTGAATACTCCATGCCCCCAAATGTATGGGATTTTTCAAAATTTAAAATAGAAAGAAGGCCAAATATTATAAATTTAAAATAAAAATAGAAAATGTTAATGGATATGGTCATGACTAGCCAAGATATAGGGTCAATTTCCAACGTGGCAGTCCATGCTAAACATATGGGTTGGTTATGCTCAATGTTCAATTATTAGTGCAACCAACTGGTACTTTCAAATTGGATTTATATGTTTTTAGTTGACCTCCACATACCCACTATATACTCTATCTACCAACACTCCATCCATTCTGTTAGCATGTTATCCTTCCATTGATGGGCCTCACAATAATTTGACACATACAATTTAATAATGCAAAAAATCCTCCAATTTCAAAAATTGTAATTTCAAATATCACCTTTCCACCACCTCCCCCCACCTCTAATGTGTCCAATCTCCTATTCATTTCCATTACTGAGCACAATAATGAAAATAAATGATATCTACCAAAGTCCATTAATATTGGCATGTAATTATGTTGGCTGAGAAAATTGAAAGTTAACATTAATTGAATGAATTATGTTCCTTAACCAAAAATATTATAAGTTGAGAGTATACTCATGTGCCATTCTACTTCTCCATTTTGACATCTTCAAGAGAATTATAGAGGAAACAAAATAATAAATATGTATTTAAAAAATTACATCATTTCTTTACAATAAAAATAATAACAAATAAAGTATTATCTTATAAAAATATCACCTTAAAAATATATCAAGAGTGAAAAATGTTATAGAGTTATCATTATCTAACCTTATATAGAAAACACCTTTAAATAAAACCACAAAACTTGTAATGTTCAAATTACCACTATAAATGGTATTGAACATGCAAATAGAAACCACCTTCAAATAATAGCACAAAAATACTACAATTTTTTATATTTAGGGTTAGAGAATGTTACAAATAAAATGGCATGCCCATTGGGAGCACTTAACCAACCAGTGCATTCCACTTCTAGCTGATGTGTCTGTGGGTCCCATAAAATTAGTAAATCTCTTTGCTTGTTATTCCATTAATGATAATTAATATTGGCGTGCATTGTTATTGTCTAGGAAAATTAAAAGTTGATGTCAGTAGAATGTATTGTGTTCCCTTGTTCCATTTCTATGTTTACAAGAGAATTACAAAGGAAGAAACATACTCAATTTGTAAGAGCATTACATAGAAATCCCTTACTATATTTTTAGGAGAATCACAGATAAATCCACTTACCATATTTGTAGGTTGGGTATTCCAAAACAAAATCATATTGTATATAGTGGCAACATTTTCTAACTCTAAATAGAAATCACCCTTAAATAATTTCAAAAAATTGGTAATATTCAAATTAACACTATAACTAAGATCGAACACTTAAATATAAATCACTTTCAAATAATAACATAAATATGTTACACATTTTTATATATAGGGTTAGAGAATGTTACCACTAAAATGACATACATGTTGTCTACAACATGATTTTCATCTAGAATGTCCATGATTCATGAATAATTTACAATTTTGTTAATACATACCAAGAAATTTCCTTGCCCTATTTTATAAATTCTAAATCACCAAATCTTTTGAGGCTTCTAAGAAAATGCTACAGGTAGGTGTTAACTCATTATATTTATCAAATATTATACCAATCTACTAATTATGGGTTATGAAAATAAGACTTATACCAATATTCAATATTCCTCTAAATTGATGCTTCAATATTTATCAATTCACAAAAACACAACAAAGAATCATCATCTTACCCATCATCAGTTATGCAATGAGTATTTTTTTAGATTGTTATGTATTTGATATTCCTCAAAATACATGATTTCTTACAGATTATACTAGTCTAGTAATTGTGTTATGCATATTCTAAAGCATTATAATGTTCAAACCAATCTTCACCTCAACTAATGCCAAGGTAAAATGACATAAAGGCTTGATACATCAAACCCCCAAAATATACAAGATACAATAATTCCATAGGAAGATGAACAAGTTACATTAATTCCATATAAAGATACACATACTATGAATATATAAATAATACTAATATTGAATGTAAATTTTATGCATCTTGGGTATCTGTCTTGATTGCTTGGGCTCAATTAGTAATTCCATAGCAAATCCAATGCAAGATGATTGCTTGAGTTCAATTATTAAACATAGGGAAAAGTATTGGTATGAGGTTTTAGGCTCTATAATGTATCATCGAGGCTTAAATAACTCTACATGTGCACCTAAATTGGGTTAGAATTTTTATTAAATGTGAATAACTATTTGAGAAAATTTTGTTCAAGTGATTCAAGCCAACATACTACTATTCTTATTAAGTTCAATACAATGCTTTAAGGATTGATTTTAAGGTAAAGTTTAGTGGGAAACAAATCTCATTTATGTAGTGACATTCCTATGATTCATTGGATAACCAAGACTAAAGTGAATAGGAAATAATAGAGGGTGGCATGATTTATAGGTCATTGTGAGATGGGAACATGGTAATCTAATCTTGAGTATTATAACTCAATTCCCTTAGTTATACTTTTCATGTTTCTAAAAAAAGTTGTGAACTAGTCTTAACACTTAACTTTGCATTAGGTAGACAAGGAGGGCTCTTTGGGAATGCAATACAAAATATTTTGTGGAGGCTCACTTGTTTTACTTGAAAGTTTCATTATAGCTTAGTATGATTTTGTTTTACTTAAAGTTTCATCATCCTCATGGTAGATTGTTATAGGTTTAGAACAAGTTATATTAATTATGTTATGCATATTTAATAGAATTAGATCCATGCATGATACAACTTAAAATATAAATGAGTGGGACTAAGCTATTAATTATGTAATATGATGGTCATATTCTGTATCCCTTAACAAAAAATTAGAATCCCTAATTTTACTAATTGTGTTATGCATATTTTATTTTTACAATATTCAAAACAATCTTCACCTCAACTAGTACCAAGGTAAACTAATACAACAACTTGATAAATTAGATGAAAAAATACATAATATTCAATAATTCCATAGTAATATACACAAGATACATTAATTCCATAATAAGATACACATACTAGGAAGATACAAATAACATTAATATTGAATATAAACTTAATGGAGACTGGGTGTATATCTTGATAGTGTCATGTTTTTTAATATAATTATTTTAGGATGATTTATTGTTGAAAGCATTGTCTTGTCATACTTTTTCAATTTGGTTGTCAAAGTCTAGTTATTTGTGTCAGTGATATCCTTGCATGAAGTTCAGATAGTATAAACAAAATGAGTGAAAGTTAAAAACAATAGTTAAATGAATTTCCCTCATGAATTTTTTTCTAATTCCCTTGTTTTAAACTCTATTATAATAAATTATTCTTTATACAATATTTAAGTATTTTGATCTGTATTATGTTGTTTCATACATAAAATTAGATTAAACATTTTAATCATTTTAAATGTAATGGATTAATGGAGTTAAAGGCATACCCAAAGCCCATAATCGATGATGGGTAAGTTGATGATGTTTCTACCTAAGATTTATTGTAACAATTGTAGATTGGTTTATAAATTTAATTTACTCATTATTTTCATCTTCCAATCTCCTATCATTGCTAGATATTTTTTAAAAAATATGGCGATAAAATAAAAATTCCATACCATACCATTCATGAAAATGCCATTCTACCTCTAATCTATTCCAAAGCTCACCTTTATCACACATCCTCTAATCTATAAAACTCCTCTTCAATCCCATAAAACATATAATAGTGGAAATCATTAAATAAATCCAACATCAAATGTGTGTATATATCTATGAGACATAAATATGTGAGGGAAACCCTAAATAAGTTAGGGCCAATAATAATAACCCTCCTAATTTTATCATCTCTTATTCAAGTGTGATATTTTAGGATACATAGTTTTATAGTGTGAAATCTTTGTTACAGGTTTAATGTAAATCAATTAGCTTCCTCTTAGGTTTTATTGTAATAATTTTTTATTGGTCTTCAGCACTAATGCAATTTTATAGAAAAACCCTAGATAAGTTGGGGCTAATAGTAATAACCCTCCTAACTATTTCTATTTTTTTGGTGTTGTAGAGTATTATAAATGAGAAAAGAGAAGATGTTGTAAGCAACATGGTTTATAAATCATTTATAATATGCATACATTATTTAACATATTGTGCACATAAATTATTTAACACAGTGCTCTATCAATTCAGACACCAAAGTAGGGGAAATTGTTAAAATCCAAAAAAGGATGAGTTCTTTGTGAATCCAAAATCAAAAGGGTGATCGATCCAAATCCACATGCCTATATCCTTAAAAATTCAAAGGCATCACCACCCACCTAACAGGGATGTTTCTATCAAATAGTTTGTACATGCTTCTTGTGTGATGTTCTGTTGTGGTGGAATTTGTGTAGGGTACCATGGGGCTCGGAAATGGGAATTATTACCTAGTTCAAGATAGGTAGAGAGGTAGTTAATCAATTTATGCTATGTTTATTTTATATTCTATTATTATGATGGTGGTCCAAAGTAATTAAAATCATCATATGGATGTTTATGAAGATATGATGGGTCACTCGCAACCTCTAGGCAGAAAGTCGTGAGTATAGGTAATAAGGTTAGAGCATTGACATATTCATAGATGCAAGGGTCATGACTCCAGTGCCATATTTCTATATATTTTTCACTCTTACATTAATTTTAGTAAAATGGTTTCATGGTGGTGCTATTATCAGTGGAATGGGGATGAAGACATTTTTCTATCTAATAATTATCCTTTTTGCTCTAATATAAGAGTGCAGTATTGGCCTACAAAAATCCACCTAAAAGACACTACATTTATCCATCTTAAAACCCTCCATCTACCACAATACAAATATTTTAGAATTGGTAGTTACCCTAAAGGTGAAAAATCATATTTTTATGTGTATAACTAAATGGGTAATATTATTCATAGAGTTTCACTTAAAATTAATATCTCAAAAATCATTAAAAGGGTAAGTTGAATAATTAATTGCAACTTCATTAGTGGATACATTACCAATCAATGATGATTTTTGTGATAAATTTACTTCATATAATTTTGATAATGATACCTACACTATATAATTTGACAATTCAAAATGTGCCATAGGTGTTGGAGCCAATATTGTTTTCATTATTCCTCAAGACCAACCTGTGTCATTTTTGTATCAATTCAATTTTTCATATACCAAAACATAGTAAAATATGAGGCATTGATAATTTGATTGTGCATTACACGCATGCTACATATAAAATATCTCTAAGTATATAGGAATTATTCACTAGTGGTTAATCATGTTTTAGACATTTATCAAACCAATTAATTTAAGTTAATCCCTAATAAGGAACTGGTATAATGCCTATAGACAATTTTTGAACCCTTGCCAATATAAATTATACCTCATAAAGGTAGTCGACATGTTGATGCCATGCATAATGTAACCTATATGATTCCCATTGATATCAATGATGATCATGAAAATTTTAATATATGAAAATTAAAAAACTCATTAATTATTAGAGAATATGTGGATGCTTTAGAAGTACTTGTAATTACCCATAGTGCAACAAATTTAAAATGGTACAATGACATATATAAATTTTTAATATAGAGTTTATATCATAGAAAATTTTACATGCAATAACTTATGAAAATTATAATGAGAAGGAATGCATTATGTCATAATTGGAATATGTTTATTAAATTTTTATTTGATAGACAAATAATTTGATATCTTAGTCATGACGAAGCTAAAATAGTCTTACTTGAGGTACATGACAATGAATGCATAGTTCACTTTAGTAAAAAAATATCTTATAATTTTTTTTATAAAATGTTATTATTGTCCCATAAAATATTAATAATCATAATAACATGCAAAAATATGATGACAATGTCAAAACTGTAGTAACCTTAATCATGCATCTTAACAAAAATTACAACTTTTATTTTGCCATGGCCTTCCTGCCTTTTGGTATTTGAATTGATCATAAAGATAAATCCATAATAATTAGAAGGCCACAAGTTCATTATCAAATCTACAGAATATTTTTAAAAATGGGTAGAGGCCATACCATTAAAATAAGCCATAAATGAGGATATACGTAAATTTGTTAGGATAAATTTCATTTCATAATTTGGGCAACCATCACTTAATTTTGTAGATAACAGATTATATTTTAAAAATAAAACATTTAATAGATTCTATTCCAAATTCAAGATTCATCATACCTTCTCTACCCCATATTTCCTATAGGGAAATGGAAAATCATAAGAAATAATTAAAATAATTACCAAAATATTAAGAAAAAAATATGAAAAACATGGTGAAGATTATCATAATTGGATTATTTATGCACTTTGGGAATATCACACAAGTACTTTTAGACCAAAAAAGTATATACCTTATTCCTTTGTTTATGGAATAAAAACAATGTTACCTTTGGACTATAAATCCCATTGGCCTTATGTGCTAGAGAAATTGCAATCTCATTCATCTTAGTGTCAATGTTTCAAGCCACCTCTTTGATTCATCATCATAAAAATAATGATGCCATTGTTGAGCATTTATTTAAAATACATTATCAAAGAAAATGATTCTTGAAAAAAATATTTAGATGAGTTAGAGATCTTGAATGATAGATGTATGCAAGTTGTTGAACATCACCAAGTCTATCAATATTATATGAACATGGAAAATGATAATAATTTTAGAAATTATGAATTTAAAATTGGTGATTTAGTACTAAAATAGAATTAAAATAAATAGTAAAGGAATTCAAGCTAAATTAGTTGGGCCCATTTGTGATTATAGAAAAGTGGGTATATGAGCCTATCATTTAGCCATACTATAAGGGGAAACCATTATGAAACCTATGAACATCATGCACTTGCATTGATAATGATAATAATAATAATAATAATAATAATAATAATAATAATAATAATAATAATAATAATAATAATAATAGCATTCAAAAAAATTAAAATAAAAAATGAGGACCTAAGTATGACATGATGGCTAGTTACACAATGACCATTAAACTAATGTGATTAGGTTAAAAGAGGAAGTAAAAGGAAGGGTAGGGTAGAAAGAAAGATGTTGTTAGTCTTTGTTATAGACATCATGATAAATTTCAAATATCATTTGAACATGCATTTAACCAATGTATAAAATGAAATAGCTTAAGCCCAAATAACAACATACATCAAGAAAGATTCAAAGAAAGGTATGAAATGATGCAAATAGGAACCAAACTCACTTTAAAGACTCACTCTAACAAGCAAACAACATTAGACCAAATGTAAAAGAAGTGTAGTAAATGAAATAAGCCTAAGAACCTTAAAATAATATATCATTGGAACAAATTAGATACTTTTCATTCAAGATAGACATCCAAAATACATAAGAACTATTCAAATCTGAAAGTGAAACCAAAAAACTAAGAAAGAAACCATATAACACTTTACACAAGCAAATACTAGACAATCTTTATAGAATTCCTTGATTATATTAATTGCTCAAAGTTTACAAATTAATTTGGTTCTAAGAACTCCCTCCCTCCTACTTTTTAAAATTGATAACATGTCAGTCAGTCTCATCTAATTACATTTGTATAAGTGTATAAGATAGGTGTCCTTTCTATTGCATTCTAGGACAAATGACTGTTTCTTTTTAATAGACTAGTTTATAGATAATGTGATCTTACAAATTGAAATGTCTATACAAACAAATATCCTATTTTAAAATATTATACAAAACTAGATATTAAAGGAATATTCTCATTTAATTGATTTACCAAGCCCATTTTTGGTCTTTATCCAATATATTTAATGTTTCTAATTACATTGATGTTTTTGACCTTGTCTATTAATAACCCAGTTGGGCATTGGGTTAGCTTCTAGATCGAAGTATTCTTACACAAGCAACAATCTAGCTTTCCTTGGCTCGGTCCTTTGCATCCTTAGTCCATAAAATCTTTGTTTTGTCATTTTTTCTTATGTGTTACCTTTGTTACACTTTCATGGCATCTTGATCAAATTTCATTGGTTTTGAGCCTCTTTGAAAAGTCCATATTTACTTCACACCATCAAATCACCCTACATGAATCAACATAAATTGTGGATCTTCAGATTATTTAGATCCAGCCAACTATCTTAAATTTGACATCTACATGACCATCATTTGATGTTTGCATGATCATAAAATTTAAGATCATCTACATAGATCTTTGTTATCTTAAATTTGATGTTCATGCAACCATCATTTGACATCTACATAGACATCATTGTTGCATATACGACTGTCAATTTTAGGATCATCATTGAGGCTCTTCACTATCTTAAATTTAACTCTTACATGACTATCATTTGACATTCACATGGATGTCATCGATGAGTGTGTGACAATCAATTTTAAGATCATCTTTGGGGATATTTAATATCTTAAATTTGACATCTACATGACCATCATTTGATATCTGAATGGACATCATTGACAATTTTGTGACCATCAAATTTAAGCTCATCTTCAAGACTACCTGCCAAGCTTACCAATTGTCATTTTCTAATTCACTCTATTCTTACAGATATAAAGACAAAATAACTTTAAGATATATAAGTATAATGCATTTGAATTGATTTGGGAAATTTGTTTCATGATTTTAGTGTCAGGAGAATTTTTTTAGACAAAATGTCCAAAATAATCTTCCCAGAAAGTCACTTGGTAGGGCCTTTGCCTGGGACAAAAGTATTGAAGGGAACTTCTCATGGGGGAAAGGGCATTTTCAAAAGTCTGAAGGATAATTGAGGAAGGCAAAGGACCATTTCAAAAATCTTGAAGGGTACATCTAGAAGACAAAGTACCCCTTACAAAAATCCCAAAGGATATATTAAAAATGTTCAAGGATTATTTCAAAGAAGCCAAAGGGCATTCCAAAAAACCTAAAGGGTATGTTCCCTTCAAAAAAATCATGAAGGATAATTTTATTAAGGAAAAGGTTAATTTCAAAAGAGTTGCAAACAATTTACTGTAGGAAATATGTTTCGGGCCTTTTACATCAGATAAAATGTCTGAAATAAAAGGCCTAAAAGGTCACTTCAAAAAACCATAAGTCTAAAACAAATATGCCTAAGGGGAAGTGTAAATAAAACAAAAGAAAATTTTGTCGAGCAAAATTCCCAATAGAATAAGTTTGTGGGGAAATTGTTTTAGACAAAATGTTTAAAACAATTGTCCCGACATAGATAAGTTTGAAGGAATAGACCAATTGCACAATTCTCAAAATAATTCTTGAACAAAATCCTAAAAGTACATGGACAAAGTATCCAAAGTATAAACCCCAGAGGGTAATTTGTTTGAGACAAATATTTGAAGGAAAATCCCAAAAAGACATGTTTGAAACATAACAAAAGGACTTTGCATTTAGATTTAGACCACATGAAAAATATAAAGGTCCAAAAGGAGGGCTCAAGAATAATAAAAACTTAACATGTATGTTTAGACTAAGGTTTGGTCACAGTGAAAAACATGAATAAGCTTTATGAAATAAAAATAAATTAATCCCATAATATTATTTAAAATGTTCCCACGTAAAAAGTTCCCACCAATTTTGAATTAAAAGATATAGGTAAAACATTAGGCTAAGGTTTCAAAATATGAATTTAACCAATTAATTATAGACCAAGGTTAGAAAAAGATCAATTTAACATGGAAGCACAAAAACCTAAGAATGTTCACTCCCAAATAGTCTCCATTAAACTTGCAACCTAAAACACAAATATTCAATGTTAGGATCTTAATAAGTTTAAAATAAAACCATGAACAAATAAGTCAACCAGACTATGGTGTGGATGATATTCAAATAATAATAGTGTTCAATCAATCTAATGACACTCAGATCAAGTATATTTTCTATTTTAAGGCATAAATTTGCATAATTTGACACATGGGTCCCCATTTTAAAAAAAAATGGGGGTATGTTAACCTCAACAAATGGTAACTTCTAGGGGAAACATAACAATATGTTAGAATTTATAAAATTTGATGTAGAATAATAATTAAGATATTTATTCTATTTGATCAAGCACCATTATTAATATAAATTCATGGTTAGAAAAAATCTTGCACATGTAGAATTAGGATCAAACATCAAGACTCAATTATGTTGTGTGTGTGTTTTGATTCCACTTACTGATTGCCAAAGATTTAGAGAATAACCTCCAAATTCATGACTTTAACCATTAACATTGACTTTTAGCATGTTTGAATATTCATTAAGAACCATGATTCAACTCAAGAAAGGTTTGGGTATTGCTTTGCTAGTAGCCAAGCATCCATAGTTCTAATAGAGATGCCTTTGGCTTTACTCAAGGCCTTGCTCTACTACTATTCAGGTGTCCATAACCCTGATGAAGATTACCTAAATCACATCTACTTAAAAATATCTTTGAATTTTGTAATAAGGATCTTATTTTTTGTATTTTTCAAGTCATTTTAGATTTATAGTAAAGGTTGGGAACCAGGTTAGCTAGGTTTAAGGATTGGGTCAAGTGTTTTATTTTTAGATAATCATCATTGGATGTAAACTTTATCCTAGGTAAGTAATGTTTTTAAGTGTGAGAATGATTGTGTCCTAATAGTTTAAGCTTTCATCCTAAATGTGTAATTATTCTTAAAACCAAACTTAGATCATAAAAAGGTTTAAAATCTCAAGGAATAATTAACTCATCCACTAGTCTTTGCTAGTTTCTCTAAACTACAACATCAAGCTCCTATTTCAACAATCCATGATCAACCAAAGTTGAGAGGTCATACCTATATTTCTAAACTATGAAGTTTCTTAAGCAACTAGATAAAACTTGAACTGAGAATCATTGAAATGGAGTTATTTAAAATCAAGGAACAAAGCAAGAGAAAACAAACAAATATAAGTAGGCACTATATTCAAACAAGAGATATGAAGGAAAAAAGTAAGAAACAAAGAATAAAAAATAAACTAAGCTAAACCCTACACTGACTTCATAAAGAACCTACCTCTAGGATCAAATGGAAAATTATTTAATCTACTATGGAACCTTGAAACATGATTTCTTCTATTTAATGGCCTATTCTTGTAGATAGGAACACTCATATGCTTATGTCTTATAGGTGTTATAGATTATCATACTATTAGCATTCTCAAATGTATATATCAAAGATATGAATCTAAGACCCAATTATCTTCTTCCCAAATTATTCTACTTTGTAGTAGGAGTGCTAGTTCTACTTCATACATAGACAAACAGTGGTTTATATCATCTTTACTCAATGATGGTAGCTCATTTAACATCCTTAGATTGATGTATTCATTAGGTTGTTTCTAAGGTGGACATGGACTACCAATATTTGTACAAAAATATTCTATGTCATCCCAAAAGGATTCTTCATCCTGATCAATTGAATGGAGTTCATCTAGAATCTCATCAGATCATGTTGGTACCATACTCTTGAGCTCTTGATAAAGTCATATGAAAATTCTTGATCTATTTCACCTACTTCATCTTCATCTTTGGTGAAGAAAGGTAGTTCTTATATCTAATAAGGCTCCAACTTATCTTGGTTTAGGACTTCCAAAATAATATTATCTTCTAGGAACTCCAAATCATTAGTGAAGTTCTTAGATGAAAAATCCATATATATCACTTTATCCCATCATCTACCATCTATCACTCTTTAATTCAATTTAATAAATCATGGTATGACCTTTTCCAGTGATCATCTTCTTCATGGGTATTATCCATTTCAAAAATAAATATATGTAAGTTGTCTTTCTAGCTACCTTTTGAAGAAAGATAATCTTGTACTTGATCCATATCCATTTCTAGAAACTCTTTTTCATCTGTAGATGTTCTAAATATGATGCCTCATTGGTATTTAATTGCAATCTCTTTTACATCTTCAGTAATATAAGTCATCTCAAATGTAACTTCTTCAATTAACTCATCTTCATCTTCATCTTCAAATGGAAAATCAAAAACCTCTATCATGAAACCTTGGGTTATATTTTCAATGCTAGATGTCCTTGCAATATTGTATTAGTTAGGAAAAATTTTAGTTATATCCCTTTCACCTTGAGGTGCTTCAAAAATAATGCAATGATCAGTGAAATATATATCATAGACACTTATTTGTATGTTTTTAGATGATGCATTATTGTTGTTATCATGAAACCCATTTGGAGGCCTATTAAACCTTTGAGAACTATAGTTTTCATTAGAGTCCTCCCTTATATTTCCTACTTATTTTTGCAATTGAAAAAATTCATTACTTAGTTTTTTGACCATTTCTAATATCAAATCATTTAATTTTTTTTTGTGTCTCAGGCTCATGAACTGGAGCATTACTACTAGCTATGGGCATTAGATTTCTATGGTTTTATGGATGGGATCCACTTGTAGTGCCATTAAAGAACTCTAATTATTGGCCAAGATATGTATGACTCAAGGTTATTTGGTTTTGAATTGGTGTTAAATTAGGTATACTAGAAATGACATTCTAGATGGGCCAATTTGAATTGACATTAGACATAGAATATGCCATCTGACCTTGGGGATGTATTTGGTCATTAATGATCACGGCTTCAGAGTAGGCCTGGGTCAATGTTCTTATGATTGGATCTGTCCTTTTTAAGAACATAGAGGTCATGGGATCCATAGCATCCTTATAAATTTCTAAGGTTAAAGCCTCATTGGATCTATAAGGGGCTATGGTTCTACTAAACATTTTTCAGAACTAAGCATTAAAGGATCTAATGGTTTCATTGACATTCCTTTTAATTATGGTAAACTACCAATACAAAATTAATGGAATAATTATTTTACCAAATTCATCAATAAATATATTGCTAATATCATCCCAACTAGCAATATAATCCTATGGAAGGTTAAGGAACCAGTAATATGCAACATCTTTGAAAGTAAATGGGAAGAATATACATGTTACATCTTCATGAACCACATTTAACAATCTCAAAGTAGCCTTGAATGACTTAATATGTTATTCAATAGTGATAAAATTATTAGGATTAAAAGAAGGTAAATATCTCTCAAGATTTTGAGGAAGATCATGTCTTATACCTGACACATTGATTGAAGAACCACCTAGCCAAGCCAAACCTTGAATACATGAGCACCCTAACCTGGTGAAGTCTTTAAGATTTTAGGAATTTTGCTTACCTAGGTCTTGCCTTGGGCAATTCTAGATTGTGACCTTGAAACCTATTTAAAATACAATGCTTCAAACTGATCTTTGTAAAGTATAATGATTAAGTTTGCATGTTAAGCCAATTTTGCACAAATATATGTAAAACATGACTATATTTAACTAAATAAGCTCAAAGATACATCTATAATGATGAATGAAAGGGTTTATTTACATATCTAATCTTGAATAAACTCAAATTTGTAAAGACCAATCAATCCTTGTATGAAATTAATATTACTAACCTTAAACGTAGGAAATACACAAAGCATGAACTACCTTTGCATGAATGTCTATGAATCTTCAAATAATATCAATATTTGGCTAAAGGAAGCCTAAAGACTAGTCTAAAACCATAAATATCAATGATATTTACATAATTATGCTTAAAGAAGCACAAATATGCAAAGAGCACATCAATTTTTGATCAAAACACACCAAATTTAGCATAGATTCTATAAATTCATAAAGATCTGACTAAAGACCCTCCTTATAGCACTAGAAAAGCTCCTCCTATTGATGCTTAAATGTGTACCATAGGTGCCCAGAGTGTTTAAGAAACACTTTTTATTTTTTAATTTCTAAAAATCTAATGCATGAGTTGCAGGTTGTGATAATGCTATTATATGTTGGTAGAATAGAAGTGTAACAAGTGATTATTTCACAATATTTATAATATTTGGTGGTTGGGAGCCACCATGGCCAAATAGTAGATCTATGTAAAATATGAAGTATATTATGCTAAGAATAGTGAATTATGATTAATAAATAATCTAATAACTAATCTAAGATGGATATTTACAATGACCATTAAACTAAGGTGATCAGGGTAAGAAAAGAAGCAAAAAGAAGGGTAGGGCAAAAATAAATAAAGATATTGCAGGTCTTTGTTACATACATTATGACAACATTCAAATACCATCTGAACATGCATTTAACTAATGTATGAAATGAAATAGCTTAAGACCAAATCATAACATACATCAAGCAATCTTCAAAAGAATGTATGAAATGATGCAGATAAGAACCAGACTCACTTTAAAGAATCACTCCTAAAAGCATGTAACAAATGAAATAAGTCTAAGAACCTTCAACTAATCTAGCATTGGCACAAATTATCAACTTTTCATTCAAGATACACATTCAAAATCCATAGGAACCATTCAAATCTGAAAGTAAAACCAAACAATTAAAAGAGAAACTATATAGCACTTCACACAAGCAAATACTAGAAAATCTTTGTAGAATTCCTTTCTTATATTAATTGCTCAAAGTTTATAACGTAATTTAGTTCTAAGAACTTCCCTCCTACTTTTTATAATTGGCAATGATGTTTTGATAAGATACATCACAACATGTCAATCAATCCCATCCAATTACATTTATACAAGTATATAAGACATGTGTCCTTTCTATTTCATTCTAGAATAAATGACCTTTTCCTTTATATAGACTTTTTTTTTTATAGATAATGTGATTTTAAAAATTGCACATGTTTAGACAAAACAATATCCTATTTCAAAATATATACAAAGTTGGTTATAAAAAGAATATTCTCATTTCACTAATTTGTTAAGCCCCTTTGTGGTCTTTATCCATTCTATCTAATGTTTCTAATTACACTGATGTTTTTGAACTTGTCCATTAATAACCTAGTTGGACTTTGGGTCAACTTTTGGATTGAAATGTTCTTGTACAAGAGACAATCTAGCTCTCCTTGGCTCGGTCCTTCACATCCTTAGTCCATAAAATCTTCTTTTTATCATTTTTGCTTATGTGACACCTTCATTACACTTTCATTGCATCCTACTCAAATTTCATTGGTTCCAAGCCTCTTTGAAAAGTCCATCTTTGCTTCACAATATCAGATCAAACTACACAGATCAATGTAGACTATGGATCTTCAAATTAATTGGATCCAGTTAGCTATATTAAATTTTATGTGTGCATGACTATCATTCGATGTCTATACGACCTTCATTTGACATCTATGCAATCATCATTTATCATCCGTGTGACTATAATTTGACTTATACATGGACATCATTGACAAACACATGACCATCAAATTTAATCTCATCTATGGGGATCTTTGCTATCTTAAATTTGACATCTACATGACCATCATTTGAATTTTACATGGACATCATTGATGGGTGCATGAATTTCAATTTTAAGATCATCTTTGAGGCTCTTTACTATTTTAAATTTGATGCCCACACAACCATCATTTGACTTCCATGAGGATGTTATCAATGGGCTCATGACCATCAATTTTAATATCATCTTTGGGACTATTTATTATCTTAAATTTGACATCCATGTGACTGTCACTTGATGTCTGTGTGGATGTCATCAATGGGCACGTGACCATTAAATTTAAGCTTATCGTCAAGACTTCCTACCAAGCTTACCACTCACCATTTTTTGGTTCACTCTATTCTTAAAAATATAAAGACAAAATGACTTTATCACATATAAGTATAAGGCATTTCAATTAGTTCAAGCAATTTATTTCATATTTTTGGTGTCAATGGAAATGTTTTAGACAAATTTTTTGAAACAATCTTCCCAAAGAGTTACTTGGGAGGGCCTTGCCCAGGACAAAAGTCCTAAAGGGAAATTCTAATAGGGGAAAGGTCATTTCAAAAGTCTGAAGGATAATTAAGGAAGGCAAATAACCATTTCAAAAATCTTGAAGGGTACATCTAGAAAACAAAGTGCCCCTTACAAAAAGCCCAAAGGGTATGTCTAAAATATAAAGTAGCCCTTACAAAAATCTTGAAAGATATATTCAAAAAGATGAAGGATAATTTGAAATAAACTGAAGGGCATTCCTAAAAACCCAAAGGGTATGTACCCTTCACAAAAATCTAGAAGGATAATTTTTTTAAAGCAAAGGTCACTTTAAAAAGAGTTGCAAATAATTTACTATAGGAAAGATGTTTTGGGCCTTTTGCATCAGAAAAAATGTCTGAAAAAAATACCCAAAGGGTCACTTCAAAAAATAATAAGTTTGAAACAAATACACTGAAGGGGAAGTGCGAAGAGGCTAAAGGAAAATTCTATCAAGCAAAAACCTTGATATAATAAGTCTATGGGGAAATTATTTTTTGATAAAATGTTGGAAATAATTATCCTAACATAGATAAGTCTGAAAGAATAGACCAATTGCATAAATCCCAAAAAAATTCTTGAATAAAATCTGAAAATTACTTGGACAAAGTATCTAAAGTATAAACCTTGGAGGTTAATTCATTTGGGACTAAGCTCTGAAGGAAAAGCTTGAAAAGACATGTCTGAAACATGAAAAAGGGCTTTGCGTTTAGATTTAGACCACATGAAAAATAGAAAGGTCCAAAAATGGGGCTTGAGAATAATAATAACTTCACATGGATGTTTAGACTAAGGTTTTGTTGTGTTAAGAAACATGACTAAGCCTTAGGAAATAAAAATAAACTAAGCCCATAACATTATTTAAAATGTTCATGCGTAAAAATTTCTCACCAATTTTGAATTAAAGTATATAGGTAAAAAATTAGGATAGGGATTCAACATATGAATTTAATTAATTAATTATAGACCAAGGTTAGAAAAATATCAATTTAACATGGAAGCACAAAAACCTAAGCATGTTCACTCCCAAGTGGGCTCCATTAAACCTGCACCTTGTAACATAAATATTCAAGGTTAGAACCTTAGATAAAATTTAAAGCAAAATCATAAACAAATAAGTCAGCTAGAACATGGTGTGGATGATATTCAAATAAAAATAGTGTGTAATAATGTTAATGACACTCTGATCAAGTATATTTTCTATTTCAAGGTATAAATTTGCACAATTTGATATATGGGTCCCCATTTTTAAAAAATGGGGGCATGTTGACCTCAACAAAGTCTCAATTAAGAGATGGCTTAGACCACACAATCTTTAGTTTACATAAACAAAAATTGTAATTAAATATAACAAATTTTTTAGATCTATATTATATTTCAATCAAAGGAATTATAATAGACATAATGACAACAACGACACCATGATCTCACAATGAGATCCATTACACCAATTGATATGTAAATCTTAGCTTTGCTAACTAAGTTCTTTGAAAGTATGTTGATCTCAGAGTATAACTCTGAAATATAATCTTCACTACCAAAAATGAGTTCCTCAACATAGGTGTAGGTTCATGTTTATATAGATGAAAGACCCACTTACTTATAATAAGTGATTTTACACCACTAACAACATTATCACACCTTAGTTCACCACAAGCATTAAATGTGTCCACATTTCCAAGGCAAAATAACACATCATAACCTAACATATCAAGAAATAGATGAAAGACATTATTAAATGAATCCTTATCAACTCCCATGACTTTTGGGATTAAAATCCAAAAGTTTAGTAATGAATCCTTATGTGATACATCATAAACATATTGATTGTCACATAACATCATAAGACTTCACAACCACCATTTACCTTAAAAAACTTCATGTCATTACTCATATCACTTTAAGAATGATGTCACACTTTATCATAGGATTTCTAAAAGACTCATAATTTAACACGGTTTTCACAATGAAGATCCAATTCTTCTATGAAATCTCTCCTACTCATCTATCTCTATGGTGAATAATCAATTGTGTCAAAAGCATCATTTCTCAAGAGATGTTATATAATGATATAGATGTATGAAAAATATCTACGGTGCTACACGGTAATGATATATTAATACAACACCTTTCAATAATCTTTGTAGGATCTATTAGCTAAGAAATAGATACAACTATGAAACAAATATGCACAAAATAATACAAATACAAATGTACACACAAAAAACACAAACTTATAATAAATATGTGCATACACAAAAATGACAAAAAAACAACACAAAAAAGGTTTGTGCAACATAAAATAATTGAAAAGATTTACATCACTTAGATAAATTCCTAAACTAACATATTTTTTGTTTAATGCAAGATTACTCATGAACACAAATGCTTCTACATCATACACCCTAGGTAAAAAATAATGATGTGTTCTTACTCATGTGACTTCTAAGTACTCTACTAAGGGTTTCTTTGTTTTTTAGCTTTCTATATACTAATCCATGTCACATATTCCATGTCTCTACCTTTCAATTTTACCAAATATTTTGCCTATTATTTTCTTCTTGTATTTTTTACAATTCACATATCAATAAATCATTTTATTTTTTAATTCTCTCCTTCTTAATGCTCCATTTCAGGAATTTGAAATCTTTGATATATTTCTTTGGCATCTAAAATTGCATTTTCACTATATTGGACTTCATAATATGGATACAAATCAACCACATAGAAAATAGGGGATATGTTGTAGATGATATTTTGTGATGATGTAACACCTCAATCTTGTACACTTTGCAAACTTAGACTTTGATTGCTCTATTAGTTCTACACATGCCTTGCTTATACACCATGTGGCAATGAAGTCATTATGGGTTAGCTTGACACCGTGTGACCATTAATCCATTTTCTCCAAACGTCACATTGAAAATGGAAAGATAGGTTTTTTCTATTTCACTAGGAGTGATAGTCCATGACCTAGATCTGAATACACTAAAGCAAAGGCAAAGCCAAACCATAATCATTCAATTGGTTGCATCATATTTTATTTGATATTCTATATAGGACACTATTGTTAAACCTATATAGTAGTGGCATGCAACCATCCCATGTTGATATAACCAACCAAAGAGCTAGAGGCATCATATCCATAATCTAACAATTTTTACAAAAATTTCTTCCCACATAATTTCATATTGTACCAGATCCACAATCTACACTAGCATCAACACTAGTTAAATAACTTATTTTATGTCATTTGTATATCTATCATAGTTATACTTACCATTTATAACTGATCTTAGTTTTATGAATTAACATACAATACATCTGAGTTTAGAAAATTAATTAGCCTATTGTAGATATGATATTCACCATTGTGCCCTATCATTTCTATATCCTTAACCCTATATACCTAAGTAGGATATACATCCAATTTATGGTTAAACATATGTCTATACCTTTAGGTGATTATATCTCATACACATTCTTTGTAAACTTTCACATAATTCTACATGGATCAATATTTTTCCATTTTAACTTATCATATGTTCCTTTTGGAAAGCTCTCTTTTCTCAAATATTCTAAGAATAATTATCCCATGTTATATTCAAATTCTCTCCTCTTCTCTTCTACACACTATTTGTACTGAGTTGTATTTTTTTCCAATTATTGTTTCACTTTTTAATTTACTTCACACATATGCTTTACAAAATATTCTGCTTTAACACTTCTCTTTTGCTCATTTCTTTTGTCACTTAATTATAAAAATTATCTTGGAATCAATCCATGATAATTTGGAATGGTGTCTTTCATATACTTATACTCACATAATTATTATAAGCAAAATCAACTTATGCAAGAATACTATCCCATGTTTTTGACTTACGTTCAATTGAAATATTACCCAAACTCATATTTACTGCTTACATTTTTCCATATATTTGATGATGGTATACTGAACTAAATTGTAGACTAGTGTTTAACTTCTTCCACAATGTCCTCTAGAAATGACCAACAAATTTTACATCTCTGTCTAAAACTATACTACGTTGTAAACCATGTAGTCCTATAACTTCCCTAAAAAAATAAACTAGCAATGTTTATTTCATCAATAGTCTTTATATATGCTACAAAATGTGTCATATTTTAAAATTTATCAACTATTACAAATACTAAATTATTTCCTTTCTATGTTCTAGGAAAAACCAAAACAAAATCCATATTGATATCCTCGCATAGTTTCTTTGGAATAGGAAATCACTGATCAAACCATGTATTTTAACTTCTCTATTTTCCTGGTTGGAAACATCTATACCCTTGAAGAAAATTTTTCACATCTACACTCATACTTAGCCAAAAATAATTTTTCCACTTGCGCTAATGATTTTTCATAACCAAAATGACCTGTTAAATATCCACTATGTTTTTCCTTGATCAATTTCTCTCACATTGAACCTCTCGGTATACATAATTTTATTCCTTTGAATAACAAACTTTTTTGAATAAAATTCTCTAACCATGGTGTTCGATCTTTACTTACTGGTTATCTACATGACCTCCATGCTTCATTAAAATCTTCATCTTCTTTATATTATTATTTCATAAAATTAAATCCTATGACTTCCACTCTTAACTCTTTCAACAAAATAATTATTTTACTTAAGGCATCAACAACTATGTTAGACTTTCCACTTATATATTTCCAAAAAAATTAGTAACTTTGTAATAATTGAACCCATTTCATGTCTTTAACTCAACTTTTTTGACTATTAATAAATTTTAATGTTTGATGATTTTTATATAATACAAATTCACTTGGTAACCAATAATGTCTCATTTTACTTAGTGCTTGCATAATTTCATATAATTCCTGATCATATAATCAATATTTATGCTTTGAATCATTTAAATTTTCACTAAAATAGGTAATAACCTTCCTTTTTGAATCAATACTAATCCTATTTTGGTACCACTTACATCACAATTTACCTAAAATCTAGAAATGCCAATACTGGTTGCTCTATTATCCTCTTTTTTAACCATTGTAAACTATGTTCTGCTTCTTCTATCCATAAAAATTATCTTTCATCCTTATGTATCACATCAATGATTATTGTACACATTCCACTAGAATTATTTATAAACTTGTATAAAATTACTAGTCCATGAAAAATATGTGTGAACTAGGAATTTGACTAAGAAGAGGAGATTAGTATGGTGTTAGTGACAAAATACATAAAACAAATTGACAAAGAACACACTAAGATAACACCTTCATTACTAGTTACTAGGGTGAGCTTAGTAACAAAAAAAATGACAAACACAACTAAAAATTAAGGAAAAACACAAGAATTCCTTCACCTTCTTTGGATGCTCCAAATGCTTTTGTAGTAGTGGCTTGCTCAGTTTTGTGCTCATGAAGTTCTTGGTAATGGAAGGTTGGCTACCTCCATCTCTCCTTGGCACCTTTGGCTTGTGGATTGGCCTGGATTGGAATCAATTTGGCATGGTAAAACTAGTTACATGAAGCTTTTTAATCAATTCTGCATTATAACTTTTCATAATCATCTGTTTAAATTCATGTGATAATGCCTCCTATTTATAGATTTTTGCAAATGTTTAGAATCAACCTAAACCATCCATATTAGGATTGAGATATGTGGCTAAGGATTAATCCAATTATGTAATTAAAATTGATAAATGGTCTCATCAATATTTGGGATAGAGGAGCAATTAAGAGGCATGGAGGGATTTGATGAGGCATGGGAGGCATGAATCCTGATATTTGTGGCATTTATGGCCTAGGGATGTCTTCCCAATAAATAAGGTCACTTGATGATGAAAATATTCAATATTCATTTTCAAAACAAATTATTCAACAAGTTTTCATGGAATTATTAATTATTCCTTGATTTGGATTAATTAGCTCTTAAGTAAGCACTTTGTGAACAAATTACTTAAATTGATCAGAATGCCTTATTATTGGTCCAAAATTTTATTGGATTATAATTAGAAGTCAATGTTAGATGCATTTGAACTATTATCCCATTGAAGATGTTACCAACACAAATAATAAAGTCACGTGTCTCATTTAAGATATTTAAAAGGAAAAGAGTAATCTAGATCACCTAGGTGCAAAATTGGCATTTTGACTTAGGACGATCTGATCAAAGTTAGTTGGCCCATAAATTATATTACCCCATTTAATGATACCTTAGCCAAAATTAGCATTTGAATAGATCAATTTCAACTTATTTAACATATTTAAGTTTTTTTAAGGCAAATTATGTATTTTGGTGGAAATTGGTCAAAAGCCTAGTTGGAGGTTATTGGTGGCTAGATTTAGGTGTCTATAGTGTGCCCCTATTTGGGAAGATGTTGCAAACCATAGGCAAAGAAATATATTCTCAAATAATGATAAAAATCTTGTATGCCAAAAATAAAATGATGGTTGAAGAACAAAGCTCCAAATGCTTTTGGAAAACCTATGATGATTCCCCCTCGAGGGAGTGGTCATCACATTTGTTGATGGATGGTCCCTTGAAAAGAAATAAAAGGGAAGGTGGAATTAACCTGTGGTTGAGATTAATTCAAATGAGAAAATACTTGCATGCATTGATTTAAAAAAGGATACTAATTTGCCCAAAGGTGGTTATAATCAAGATTAAAAGTCAAAATAATTATTTGCCCATATGTGGTTATAATCATTAAGAGGACCTAGATTGGAAAAATATGATGATGCCCTACTTAGGGCTGATTAGCAAGCATAAATCAAGGACAAAACCTATAATATAGATTAAAGATGAGTGGGTTCAAAGTGATGAAATATTTGGATAGAGGAATTATATTGACCATTAAAAATGATTTAGTTGTACCTACCAATGAAGAAATGCTCATCCTTATTAGTAATGATATAACTAGAATGGTCAATGGGTTAATTTGATCAAGGGTGGGATGGAAGGGTTTGCCAAGGTGCCAAGGAAATTTTTTTATAGCTCCATTGATTGTAGACCTTTCTGAAGCTAATTTTTGTTGTAGCATGTGATGGTAGGCTTCATGATAGAACACCATGAAGACTTGGCCAAAATATGCATAAAAACTAACTCTTGATCTGATAAAATCTTGAAAATAATGCACCAATGATAAAAAGCATGATGACAATGTTAATGGATGAATATGGATGGGCTCAATAATAATGTGTTTGAGGAATCACCCAATAAACACATATAGACTGAGTTAAGGAAACAATACTGAAAGCAAACAAATAGGCAACTGAATAAACAAACTAACAAATAGAAAAAAACAAATAAACAACTTAAAATAAATAAACAAATAGAAATCTTGAAAGCAAAATAAAACATCATAACAATGATAATGCCCCAATAAGGTGGATCAAGGATAACTGACTAGGCTTAGATAGGATAAATATTTTTGGATTTTTGAAATGTTATGAATGTTTTTGGAATTTTGAGGTATCTAAATTTGTTAGAGAATGACAAGATAGCTACTCACAAAATGGCGAGAGCGTTTGGCTTAGGTTACTCACAAAATGGTGAGAGCGTATGGAAAGGGAGACTGAGGTGACCTCCACATGAATTGAGCATGACCCACATAGTCCTAAAATGACCTCAAGTCATAATAATTACATATACACAAAAGGCATGAAAAAACCAACTAGGTCTCAACAAGTTCTCAAATCTGACAAATGGCCAGTCAAATGAAAATAGTAATGGTAAGGTGATGTGGTAATTCATGATAAATAAGTGGTTCCCCTAGTTTTTCCATAGGTAGTTATAACTAGGATAAAATGACATAGGTCAATGACACTAATTTTCCCATAGGTGGTTATAATTATTAGCAAGACTAGTGAGACACTGATTTGCCCATAGGCAGTTATAATCAAGCTCACATAAACAAACTTGATAGGATGAAAGATATCTTGCCAGATCAACTATCACACTACTTTCATAAAATATCATTTAAACACGTACTTGGATTGATTTTTGAAACTTGATTGAAATCCCCCTATAAAAGGTGTAAGAAGAACCAAATTAACCAAGATCAAAATAGGATTGGGTAAGATGACTAAAAAAAGGCTTTGGTCTAGATAATAATGGAATGGTTAGATGGCATGGTCTTGTTAAGGATAATGATAGTTTGATAAAATGGTAAGAGGGTTTCCCCCAAGTGGTGAGGTAAGGTCAATCGAAGGGTATGTAATAATGGAAAATGGTATGTAATAATGGTAATGGCAATGTGAAATGATATGGTACATGGTTTTGGCTTGGGTGTGGTTTTTGATTATGTTGTTCTTACTAATGGGGAGATGCACATCCTAATCAACAAATGATAAAAATAGAATAATTGATCATGTTAATTTCTATCCCATACCTTATCTGAATAGTTTCTCTATCAAGAATTGCCTACAAATTGGGTTGTCAAGAATGCTTTTGTGATCTTCATTGGTTATTGATTCTAATTCCTTCAAACATCAAGACAAGGTATCTTTGTATCCTATGCAAAGCAAAGTGCAGTTGTGGATGGTAAATAGAGACAAATAATGGATGGTAGGTTTGATTTTGAAATGGAATGGTAGATGATAATGGAATAGTTGGGAAATAAATAAAGATTGGGACTTTCAGTCATAGGTAATGTCTTTGATGTTGGATTCAACATAAATTTGGTTGTGGTAGGGTTGACGACTTTTTCCCTCGATAGGAACACCAATTTTTTTTATTGTTTGATCTTGAGATTAGCTACCATCTGATTAGGCTATAGATTGGAAGCTATTTTGATTTGATCTTTGATTTTGTCTTCCTCAAGTAGTGAAGAAATTTTGTGCTTAGCTGTTGGTGCCTCAAAGAGGTTTTCACCAATGGAGTTGTCTTGATTTTCCTATAGCACCTTTGAGAAATTTTCACTAAGGAATGTTGAATTTTGACTTTGATTATCTTCTACGACATCAAAAAAAGTTTCACTAGAAGATGCTGAGTTTTGACTTTGATTGTCCCTTAGCACCTCCAAAAAGGTTTCTCTAGGAGAGTATTCTTCTACTACATGAATTTTATCTTAGCCTCCTTGATCTTCTTTAACTGCTATGCCACCATGGATGCATTTCAACAAAGTGTGATTCTATCAATCCCCATCAACACTTATGGGATATATAATATCAATAATATGGCTATCTTGTTTGATGGTAATGGCTTATGGAATATTAATGAAATGGGGAGAGGTTTCACAATCCTCATAGAATATAATAGGAAAACTTGTGTCAAAGTTGAAGTAATTTTCCTCAAAAATTGTAAAAGGATCACAAATCTATTCAAATTGATCTATGAGGCATGTGTAACCAATTTTGTAATAGTCATGAACATATTATTCTTGTAAATTTGATTCAAACTTAAGGGACTCTAAATCTAATGTTGAGACTGATGTTGATTCAGACTTTGATGGGTAATCTATTACAATGATGTTTTGTTGAATGTTTGGTTTTGAACAAGTAATAGCCTATGATGGCATAATTGTTTCCATAAAAATTGGTTTGTCAGAGTGGGACTCCTTTAGGATGGGAAAAAGGTCAAGAGATAACTCCTTAGAGACTGGCTTGTCAATAGGGGGATCTTAAAAAATAGGCACATGGTCGAGGTAATGATTTTCCCAAAGTCAGTTATAATCATTACGAAGTGATTCGACAAAGACTAGCTCATAAATGTGAGACTCCTTGACAATTAGGATAGGATTAATAGGTGATTCATCATAGGTTGACTTATCATAAGTGGTTGATTTAAAGAAACATATTTGATTGGTTGGTTTGCTTGGCCTTGGTTTCTAATGAGTTGGAAAATATCAGCTCTAAAGACAACTTGGTCTTTAAAGGATTGGATCAATTGAGGTTTGGATGGGATTGGTACTAGACGAGGAATGACTTATGGTTAGATAATGGTAGGGTCTTGGGGAGCATGATTTCTCACATGAGCCAAAGGATGAAGTCTTGAAATGGTAATGATAGGGTGGTATGGAGCTTGTTTGTTTGCATAAGCCAAAAGACTAGGTCATAGAATGATGGAGCATTATAGAGCTTGATTGCTTGCACAAGCCAAAGGATGAGGTCTCAAAATGGTAATGGTATTCCTTGGATATTGTGGAGCTTGATAGCTCATATAGTCCAAAGGTTAGGGGTAGTCAATGATCAGATAACTAAAAGATGCCGTGGAATTGGATTTCTTACACAAGCCAAAACATCCAAGTCTTCCTCATAAACCATATCATCCTAGTCATGAGTTGGCTCATAAGCTGGTTCTTGATTGTGTTCCATGTACTGATTATTTTAAAGAGGGTATATATCTATATCCCAAACAACATTATCTATTGTTGGGTCTTCAAAGTCCTCCTCACAAGCCTCTTCATACCAATCTAGGTCTCAAGTTGGATTGTGAGCTGGTTCATGACTTTGTTCCAAATGAATTATTATTATGAGGTGGATAGAAATATATCTCATAAACCATATTATCATTATTGGGGTCTTGACTAAAGCTATAAAAGTCATTTTGTGTAGCCATTCTATCATAAGTTGGATTGTATGTGACTCCACCATAAGTGTATCTATACATATCCACATAAATGATGAAGGCTCTAAAAAAAAGGCTTAGAGTTCTACAAACTCCAAAAAAACTATGTCCAAAGGATAAATGGTTCAAACTTGGTCTAGCTTGCTTAAAGGGGTGGAGCTATATCTCCAATATGGTTTGAAAGTGGAGCTATATCTCCAAAATGATTTGTGCTAAGACTTGACATAAAATAGTCTAATATCAAATGTCTAATGTCAAATGTCATACACACAAAAAGGTAAACGTTTGAATAAAAATTGACATGTCAAAGGTCTAGGTCAAAGTGTTCCAAACAAAGTCTAAACTAGGAAAGGGAAAAGTTGAGTTACTAGGTATTTTGTCCAAATGTGGAGTCAAAAGCTAGGTTTAAACAAATAGGAATATGCTAGGAATTTTGGATAAATTGTGTTAAAAGCTAGAATTGAAACAAAGGATGATGTAATTTGATTTAATCTAATAATTTTGGAAATAACTTTGACATAAACCTGACACACAGAATCAAACATAAACATGATTAGTTGGCATAAGGCATAAGACAAAAGACTCTTTGAAGAAAGATTATGTTTTCCAAATAAAATCACAAATAATGATAAGGATAGGTACTAAACAAACAAACCATCAATAGTTTTCAAATTTAGGTAATCGATTAACCAAATATATGCAACCCAAAAGAGAAAAATTTGTGTATCAGCCCCACAAATTGAGGCTTAAATAGAAATCAATCAATGTTTGGATCCAAACTTAACAAGGTAATTGAAAACTCAACTCTAAAAACTATGATTTGATCAAACAAGCTAGACAATATTGGACAACATGATGGCACAAGACAAAGGTCCAAATGGTATACATGACATGGTTTAAAATAATGGTTTTTGGCATAAGGTGAAATAAGTCTTGAAATAATTTTGAGTAGCCTAATAATGTAAGCTTGATCGAATGATGTGATTTATTTTATGCATCAAAAGACTCAAATGTAAAATGATTTTAACATGTTTTGGGCAGCATAACACTACCCTTCTCAACTCAAATGACACACATACACATAAGTTTAGAAAAAATTTCAAGGCACAAGTGTGGTGTAAAATGGCTAGCATAATGCCTCTTTAGACAAAACAATGATGTATAGGCAAATACATGGATCTATGAACAAACCAAAAAGTTTTAGTCTCAAAACATAACAAGAAAAAATGACCAAAATACTCTAAGTATAACCATCCAAATCCTAAAAAGGGTATGGCAATGTGGGGTTAACTAAACTATCAAGTTTTGAAAATCTCTAGGGGAATTAATTACATAATAACTTTCACATCAAACAATGCAAAAGACAAGCACATAAATTGGGTGGCCATGACATTGGCTAGTTGTAAAATTGTCTAGTCCTTTTTACAACCACTACATCTTATTATTCACTCAGTGTAGTGAAATTTCCAAATGCAGATACGTCCCATGTGCAACTCAGAAGGAGTAAGTGAAGTCAATGCCAAGAGATGAAACCCTGGGTCAAATTTCCCCTAAATAAATTATGGGAGGTAATGACATCCCCCTCACAAGACAATTTTGCATGAAAATAAAATACTAAAATAGAAAGACTTTAGGGTTATTTTCAAGGTCACCCAAACTTTGACAAGTTTTTGGGGAGTGATTTAGATGACGTTCTTTCTATGCCTTAAACTAGGCAATTTGTAATAAGAATGGTTATTTTGATTCTAAAGGTTACCTAAAGGGGACAAATGGAAGATAATACATGCAACACCCCTTTTTTTTCTAAACAAAATTAGATCAAACAACTATTGAAGACAAAAATGACAAGTGTGTTCAATTTTAAGCCCAAATGAAAGATTTAGTGGTGTTCATTTGACCCCTTGTTCTTAAGATTGTGAACTTTGAAAACATTCATTTAAGCATATAAATTTTTTATTAAGCACCAAACTAAGGCTCCTAATTAATTTAAAAATCATTCCAAATATGCCTTAACAACATGTTTTAACAAGTTCCAAGTCTGTTGGTTACCAGTCTACCCTTAAGGCATCACCCCAAAAGTAAATATGTTAGATTATAAACATTTTAAATATATTTTCAAAATTTTGTGAAAAATATATGAAAATTAAAGATAAACTAATGTCAAATTCTAAAAATTTAGGAGAAAACACATGGTTTAAAAAAAATCATCCAAAACAGAGTTTGTATGACCCCAAACCAAGCATTTTAAAATGGCCTATTAGCTCTCCAGTTTTATGTTTTTAAGAAAAATATAGTGACTGATGTTAGTTTTATAACTGATGATGGTTATACTTATTAACTGATGATGTTTATCTAACCAACAATGGTTATACCAATAGTGACCAACGATGGATATACCAACTGATGATGGTTTTACTAATTGATGATGGTTACTGTGTAAACTCGTCACAAATAAAAATGGAAAAACAAAGTTAAAAAATCAAATTGTAAGAGTTTTAATGATCTAAATGAATTTTTTTAAGTCTCATAATTATCTTCATGTGTGGGATGCATCTAGTCCCACCGGGCATGCCATTATGTGAGCTAATAATTTGACTAAGAGGAGATTAGTATGGTGTTAGTGACAAAATGCATAAAATAAATTGACAAAGAACACACTAAGCTAACACCTTAATTCATAGTTACTAGGGTGAGATTAGTAATAAAAAAAAATGACAAACACAACTAAAAAGTAAAGAAAAACACAAGAATTCCTTCACATTCTTTGGATGCTCCAAATACCTTTGTAGTAGTGGCTTGCTTGATTTTGTGCTCATGAAGTTCTTGGAAATAGAAGCTTGGCTACCTCCATCTCTCCTTGAAACCTTTGTCTTGTGGCTTGTCTTGGCTTGGAATCAATTTAGCATGGTAACACTAGTTTCATGAAGCTTTTTAATCAATTTTGCATTATAACTTTGTATAATCATGTGTTCAAATTCATGCGGTAAGGTCTCCTATCTATGGATTTTTGCAAATGTCTAAAATCAAATTGAACCATCCATCTCAGGATCAAGATGTGTGGCTAAGGATTAATATAATTATGAAATTAAATTTTATAAATATGCTCATCAATATTTGGGATAGAGGAACAATTAAGAGACATGGAGGGCTTTGATGAGGCATGAGAGGCATGAATCCTAATATTTATGGTATTTATGGCCTAGGGATGTCTTCCCAAGGAATGAGGTCACCTGATGATGCATATATTCAATATTCATTTTAAAAATAAATTATTCAACAAGTTTCCATGTAATTATTAATTATTCCTTGATTTGGATTAATTAGCTCTTAAGCATGATCAAGCACTTTGTGCACAAATTACTCAAATTGATCAGAATGCCCTTTTATTGGTCCAAAATTTGAATGGATTGGAATTAGAAGTCAATGTCAAATGCATTAGAACCATTATCAAATTTAGGATTTTTAAAATATAAAATAACAAATGTGCATGTCTCGTGTAAGAGATTTGATAGGAAAAGAGCAATCTAGAGCACCTAGGTGCAAAATTAGCATTTTGACTCGGGATGATCTGATCAAAGTTAGCTGGACCATAAATTGTATTAACCCATTTAATGATACCTTAGCCAAAATTAGCACTTGAATATATCAATTTAGAGTCATTTAATGTGTTTTAGTTTTTTTAAGCCAAATTGTACATTTTAGTAGAAATTGGTCAAAAGCCTAGTTGGAGATTATTGGTGGCTAGATTTAGGTGTCTAAAATAAATACCTAAAATATAATCTTAGGTGAAAACCAATCTAGTGTGCTCTTACCTAAATTAGACTAGAAGATGATTCTAGAATTGTCATCAAATTCTAGATTGGATGCATCTAGATCATTAAACACTAACATCAACCTAGGATGGTTACATTAACACTACTATTTAGGCTCAATGTAAGTATCCTATATTGAGTACCTAATGGAAAAGGATGTAACCACCTATATGCTTTTGGGGTTGCCTTTGACTTCAATTTGACATATTTTTATCTAGGTCATAGACTGTTACTCCTCATGAAATGTCAAAACCCTATTTCTTCATCTTCATGGTGACCCTGGGGGAATGGCTTAGTGGGCACTTGGTGTCGAGATGTCACAAATACCCTACTATTAGTGGGCATTTCCTACATAGATAATACTTTGAATAGGGCCTAAGACTTATGTAGTTATCCCCTACATGTTGGCTTGTGTGTGAATCATGTAATATGTGGAAATTAAGTACAATTATGACCTAGCTTGTAACTTATCAAACCAAACTTTTGGGCTACTCTAGTACTTTAGACCTGTAGATGTGTTTTCCATATGATGAGTGTGTAAATAGGTAAGATTTTTTAAACTAAAGGTTTGATAATGTGCTTTGATAAGTTACCTTGGTCTTCTTTTGGTATTTTCTAGGCTAGGAATGAATGAGGGTTGATATTATAGTTATATCAATACCTTTTGGAGAAATAACTCAAATGAAATCACTTCAGCTGACTATTAGGATACATTTCATTTAAAATATGGATAAATTTAAGGCACTAGACACTTGATTTGGATCATGACACTTTCATCAATGCTAGTATTTGTCACAGATGTTAGTGACCAGGGAGAAGAAAAATAGGTACAAGTTTATAACTTGTACAAGTGGAAGATAAGTATATTTTAAGTATTTTTGGAAAGATATAAGGCCTGGGTTATTAGCATAAGACTAGTCACACTAATAGATATGCCAAGGGGCACAAGATAGAGTATATGTGATACTTAAAAAAGTGGGAAGGGTCTAGAACTAAGAAGAACAACCAAGGTTTTAGTTTTATAAGTGTAAAAGACTGAGGTGATATATAATGCATAAATATCATCTAATTTTCCCCCCATTTAATCTATTAATGAATTTTTTCATTTAAATGGAAGGAATACATACTTAGCTGTAGATAACATGCCTTGTCTTTACATGTGCCCAACTTGGGTGTAGGAGTATGCTTGTGTGTTAATGTCCCTTTTAAACCCATGCAATATTGTATGGTTTTGGATGTGGCATCCTCTTCAATGAAAACTTTTACACCATCTCTAAAGACACAATATTATTAGTACTTCCTCCATCAATCACTAAATTACAAAGTTTACCTTTTGTTTTGCATCTACTTTTGAATAAGCTTCTTCTTTAGGCTAGTTTTTTGAATTGTTTTCTCTACTACAATATTATTATCCTCATGAATAATGAATAATTTCCTTCTTGTCTTCTTTCCTCATTCACTTCTCATGTACTCTATTATTTCATACTTCTACCAATACTCATTGGACACTATACTGCCTTATGTCCTTTTCTATGGTGATGCCAACATTGACCTTGAAATCTTTGTCTTGGTCCATGTCTTTATAGTCATATAAAATGATCAAATTGGTAGTTTGAGTATGAATTGAAACACCCCATCCATAGATCCTTTTTACATGATCTTTTGATCCTTATAAACACCTTTTTGATCATTTCCAGTCATTTAGAATCTTCTGAATGATCATTCCACATCAGCTAGATAATATTCCTTTTGCCAATCCTATTCCCCTAGGTCCTAAGACTATAGGATAGGAGTACCCCATTTATACTATATCACCCCATAGAGAAGTGTCCAATTTTTGGAGGTCCTATCCATTTCCACTTTGAGCCCTAATGGTCATTTTGATCTAGTCCTTATCCTTGATTAGGTCAGCCTAGCATGAATACATTTGATCCATGATAAATTTTTCCCTATAAAATCCAACTAAAAGCTCATTTATAAATGAGGTGAAAAAACTTACAAATCAAGAAAGAATACAAAAAAATCACTAAGGCAAACTTCCCTATTATTTACACACAGTCACCCAACACAACCTAAAACCTACTCAAATCTTCATACCAATCCCTAGCCACCTCAAACACTATCAATTTGGCATTTACATCCACATCACACTATTTAACAAAGCACACTAGGTGGGAGAACTACATATGGCATGATCCCTCTTTGGAGTATTGGTATGTAGGCAGCATGCCCACACAAGGGGTGTAGATTGCAAATTCAGTACATATTACACACTAACCCCCCTTTTGCAAGTGACTCAAATATCATTTAATCAAGCATGATGGAGGGTTAGGGTTTAAAGAAAAAATTAGCTCTACAACACGTTATATCAATAACCAGTACTTGATTTTTCATGAGCATGCTCACATAGGCATAACATAACTACCTAGAAAGTTTTAGGTCTTTGTGATCAATTTGGACAAAAGAGGTAGGATCGAATAAAAATACCAGACATAAAAGCATCCACTTTATGTTTACAACACCTTCCCAGTCTTGTACAACCATTTTCAACCTTTGTATCATCCGTCTCAGTTTATTTTCTAGCTAAGTTATATTTCTTCTTATTTATTGTTATTTTTAGAAAGGTGAAAAAGATAAATAGTTACACATATTAGGACTATATTTATTGCTATATTCTATACCAATTTATTAATCCAAACCTTTAACTAAAATGGGAATAAAAATCCATTATTCCTAAATAAGTTAAAACATTTGGTGAACCTGATTTACTTCATTTTTGCACAAAAACCCTAAAAACCTTAGGGAAAATTCCTTGCTAATTTAAAAAAATATGTTTCTAATTTTTTTTTAATTAAATAAAATTTCACATAAAATAAAAAATGGATCTCACTTATTTCAAAACATTTCTTACAAATAGTAATGTGTCCTTACTCGATCCTATCATGTATATGAATGATGAAGTTTACTATATGTTAATGTGAAGCTTCATTATTTCCCTTGCATGCTTACTTTTTATAATATGGGATGATTGCTAAACATGTTAAGATCCCTTTCCTTCAAAGCAATGTTTATTTTTCATTAATACAAGGCTTCATTATTTCTTTTACATACTCTCTCTCTCTCTCTCTCTCTCTCTCTCTCTCTCTCTCTCTCTCTCTCTCTCTCTCTCTCTCTCTCTCTCTCTCTCTCTCTCTCTCTCTCTCTCTCTCTCTCTCTCTCTCTCTCTCTCTCTCTCTCTCTCATGAAAAATAATTTTCAACTCTATCTTGCTAAACATGTTAGAAATTTCATGTTACAATTCAAAGTTTTTAATGCATTAGTACAAACTTCCATTCTCTATATGCCTTGTTTGTTATCTCTCATGTGGAATTTTCTTTATAATCATATTTATATAAAAATTATATCTCCAATTACATGCATTTCATACTACATACATGGTTTTTACCTACATATATATAACTCTTTGGCTACTTTTGAGTATCTCCCTATCACTATTAGACACAAGAAAAAAATAGAAATTATATCTATTCCTCCTCACTTCAAACTTGGTTCACCTAGCTATTATCCTATAACTACTATAAGATATATGTCTATAGTAGATCATGTGGTACATGCTATCACCCAAGTTTATGAATATAGGCAAGTTGATTACACCCTTAGATATAGCTTTGTCACTCAGGTTAGCACTACTTTTGATAAAGTTTAAGTTCTCTAACTCCTTCAATGATTAGATGCTTAAAAATATGTGTTGTATCTATCCCTTTGTAATACTAGAGTTCCTATTTCCACTGAACTAGCTTATGTAACCTCTATCCTTAACATAATTTAATGGATTGAAGAGCATATTTCCTTTGAGAAAGAGGATTTAGCCTTACACCACATAGTTGAATAACATCCACCCTTGTATATTCAATTAATAATTAATGATGTAGGGGTAAAAATATTGTTAGTTGATAATAGTTTAGGACTCAACATTTGTAACATTTTTTTTCTTAAATGTCTTAATAAATAACCTACAGATCTAGACCATTTTTACATGAACATCAGAGGTTTTGACAATATTCCATGGAAAGTCATGTGTCAAATAATACTCAATCTTACTTTGGGACCTAAGACATTGCCAACTACTTTCTAAGTCATGCCAAATGACCTCAATTATAATTTATTACTTGGTCAGCCTTGGATATGTAGTCCCTTCCACACTCTATGCTTGTCTAAAATTTAGTCACAAAGACTACATCTACACATTCCCAATTGACAATGAACCTTTTAAATACTACCAAGTTATTGAATCTCCATAGAATTGCATTCTGTACTTTAATCCCAAAAATATACCTACACAACTTGTTATTCACAGTGTACCTTTGGACCATACAACACATTAGAAGCTTCCAAGTTCTATAATACCACTAGTATAAAATCACCAATTTACCTCTCTTTTTGCACTTAAATGTATTCATAAGATGGGATATCATGGAAAAGGTCTTGGAAAGCACAAATAAGGAATTGTCAATCCTATTGAGGTATCCACACAACATGGAAAGCAAGGACTAGGATATAAGCTTACCCTTCATGATAAACCTTCCTCTATTACATCAAAACATATCATGTTTTGTCCACTCATTACACCTATAAACCATAAATTAATCATGATTCTACATTATCACTAGTTTATCCTAATTTCATTGATGATACAGTTTCACCAGATATGTTCACATTAGATGAATTCTCTAATGATTAATCCCTCATATAGTTTTTTAGAACATATGAGGACCTCTCATCTTGCTATCATAAAAATATATTTAATCATCACAAAAATACCCATGCTTACTTTAGAGAAAATTTAGATTCTCCCTAGGATATTCCAATTGATTCATATGATACTATTCCTAAAACCCCATAGACACTAGATCATTCCACATTACTTAATGAGAAAATACTTGATTTCAATTTTGGAATCGATCAAGATCCACACATCATCTATTAGTTGCTACCCTATGAAAGGAAGAGGATACAAATATTCATCAAACTTTGATAGACTTTTTAGAACTCTTTGTTTGGTCTTACTCAAATATGCTAGGAATTGATACATTTATAGCATTCTATTGGATTCCATTATACCTTGATACTAAACTGGTTAAGAAAAAAAATCATAAAATGCATCTTAAGGTGGATCTCTTAGTCAAAGATGAGATCCAACACATCTTATATGAAATCTTAATTTAACCAGTAGCAAACCCTAAATAGATTTCCAATATAGTTCCTGTGGTTAAACCCAATAGACAAATTTAGTGTTGTTTTGATTATCAAGATTTAAATAAGGCATGCCCAAAAGATGAATTATCCTTGTCTAATATTGGCATGATCATAGATTCCATAATCAGGTATGAAATTTTATCATTCATGAATGGCTTTGAAAAATATAACTAAATCAAAATCACTGAAGAAGATTAAGAGAAAACAACTTTTACAACACCTTGGGGTACATTTTGTTACATTGTCATGCCTTTTGGATTAAAAAATTCCTGAGCCACATATCAACATAATATGACAGATATATTTAATGACTTGATTCACCATACCATCAAGGATTATGCTAATGATTTATTAGCTAAATCCAAACAATGAAAACATCATGCCATTGATTCACAATAGATTTTTTAATGACTCAGGGAATACAATGTTTGATTAAAGCCAAAAAATGTGTGTTTAGAGTTACATTAGGCAAACTCTTAGGTTTCATTATTTCTAAATGTGGCATAGAGGTTGACCCTAAGAAATTCAAAGCAATTATCAACATGTCACCTCCCATGAACTTAAAATAACTTTGATCCTTACAAGGCAAGATCCAAACAATCCATTATTTTGTAGCTCAACTTGCTAATAAGACTCAGTCATTCACTCGATTATTAAAAAAAGATACAAAATTTATTTGGGATGACTCTTATCAATAAATATTTGAAATACCACCTATGCTTGATAGGTCTCTCCTACTATATATCTCAATAATAGATCATTTATTAGGAGCACTCTTAGCACAACATGATGATAAACATACTAAATGATTAGTTTATTACATCAATTGCACATTAGTTGATTAAAAAAAAAATTATTCTGTGATGGAAAATCTATGTTTAGCATAAGTCTTTGCCACACAAAAAATTTAAAATTACATGATCAATAATGAGACTCAGGTTATTAGAAAAGCTGATCCCTTGAATTTTATAATGGCAAAACCACATCTCTCTAGTCACATCATAAAATGGGTCATGTTATTAACAAAATTTGACATAAAGATAGTTCTATAGAAATTAATAATGGGCCAAATCATTGTAGATCATTTGGAAACCACACCACTCTTGGATACTAATCTTATTAGTGACACATTTATAGATGATTTTAATGCCTATTCTACTCATTCCAACACTTGGACCATGTTATTTGATGGTTCTTCATGTGCATCCAGTGTAGGGGTAGGCAATATCTTTATCGACCCCTCTAGTCACATAGTTCCTATTACATATCGATTAAGATTCTCCTACACTAACAACACCGTAGAATATGAGTCACTTATCTTAGGTCTCTTTGCCACCTAGTCCCTCTAAATTAGATCTATTCAAGTCTTTGGTGATTCCCAAATTATGGCCAATAAAGTCAATGATTTCTATCATACAAAATAATAAAATCTTATCCCATAATGAAACATGGTATGATATTTCTCATCATAGCTCAGCTACTTTTATATAGAAAGTATACCAAGAAAAGACAACTGACACATAGATGCAATTGCAAGTGACATATCTTTGATTCCTATCAACATAAATAATGATCAAGTTATTTTCACAATTAAATGATTACAAAAACCATCAATATCTAACACGGATTTGATTGCCCTTTCTATCTTAGCCACTATGCATAGTTTTGTAATTCTAGAGTGGTTCTCTTATATCTATAACTTTCTAAACAAATTTATTACACCAGATAATTTATCATGAAATGAAAAATGTAGGTTATACAAATAATAACTTTGTTATGTAATCATTCGAAAAGACCTTTTTAATTAATCCTTCGATGCTTGAATTCAGTATAAGCCAAAATTGCTCTTACACAGATACATGATAGTGAGTGTGGTGGTCACTTTAGTAGAAATGACATATCACACAAATTGTTTCAATAGGGATATTACTAGCCCACCATAGAAGATGAATGTTTATAATACACAAAGTTATACGATAAATGTCAATGACACAGTAACCTATAACATGCACCATCACAATAATTATAGCCTATTGCCTTTCCATGGCCATTTATGTCAGGGGTATTTTATCTTATTAGAAAAATTAACCCTAAGTTTAAAAATAAACATAAGTTCAACATCAAAGCTACAAAATACTTTACCAAGTGGGTGGAAGCCATTCCACTTCAATCTACCAAAAGTGAGGACATTTGTAGCTTCCTTGTGACTCATATTATTTCATGAATTGACTTACCCATAGATATAATTTTTGATAATGGAACATCATTCAAAAAAAAACTGTCAAGAAATTTTGCACAAAATATAAGATTAAACACATGTTCTCCACTCCATGCTATCCACAAGGAAACGGTCAAGTAGAGGCTACCAATAAAACCATCAACAACATTTTGAGCAAAATAGTGACCAAATTTAGAGAGGATTGGCATAATAAACTATTTTATGCATTATGGGATTATTGCACAAGTGTTCATACACCCACATGATCTACTCTTTATTGACTCATTTATTGCACAATGATAGTTTTACCATTGGAATTAGAAATATCATATCTATGTGTCTCCCTTAAAGGTACCCTCAACAATGACTAGTATCATGAATATCATCTACACTAGCTCAATAAGTTAGACCATACATGAATTCAAGCATCTTAACATCTCAGAATCTACTAGCAATGTATACAATGATCCTACAACAAATGAGTTCACACCAGAGAGTTTGAAGCTAATGATCTCATTCTCAAGGAAATTTTTTGCAATGTCAATGCCAAGGAAGAAATCAAAAGGAAATTAAAACCAAATTATCTAGGTCCATACCTCATTATCAAAAATCTTATCCCTGAAGTGTATTTTCTAGCCTCACTTTAATGAATGAAACTCAAAACTCCAATGAATATTATGCATATATGTAGATTTCATGTATAATATTTCATTACACACATTTTATTGTACATAGTTTCTTTCTAGTTACTTGTATATAATTTTTGAGCTTACTTGTACATAGTTTCCTTATGATTACTTATACATAGCTTATTTTAAAATACCAAAAACAATATAACATGTTAAAATATAGAAACATTCAAATAATTCAAAACACCAAAAAAATTTCAATTATACGCATTATCTATGCTTTACATTTCTACTACCATCCAAGACTTACATTTTGTTGTTCTATGCTATTGTTTGTTGATTTATCTACATTACCAAGCTTCACTTGATCTTCTTGGAGTGTATGCAGTGATACCCATATCCTTTATTTTTTCACTCTACCCATTGAGGGCGCATCTTACTTTTACATTCGAGACATACATCAATATATCTAGCCATCAAGGGCATCTTTTACATGACTACACCATCTAGGTTATGTCATTCCTACACCACATACTCTACTTATCATGTTGATATACATTACTTACTAGCTTACACAAATTATTCTATCAACACTCACTAGTATATAACACTTGTGTATTTATTAGCATCTATCTAGTCTTGTACTACATGTTTTCCATACTTTCACTTCTTGCTTTGATTAGTTAGATGTGATAGTATTTATATAATTTACATGCCTTCCTTTATTTCTTTGAGTAGCTATATGTGATTGCATTTATCATTACCTATTTTTTTACTTGTGTGTGCCATAGGACATTTGTCAATGTCCTTTGATTTTACTCTTGTATGTATTTGTGGCCCTTATGCCAATCCTTTTTGTTTCTAATTGTATGCATATGTGGGCATTTGAACATGCCTTATATGCTTTATTTTCCTAGTTTGAGTGACATGTGCCCATGTCCCTTATTTTCTTGGACCTTTGGCCTCTTTTGTATGCTTCTTGCTTCTTGTCTTTCATTCTTTTTTACTTTTTTGCTTCTCAGTTGTTTGCAATGCGATGATTTAAAAAATGCATTATCTTGCCTTTTTGGATTCCATGATGAAAATCATGCTCCATCCCTCTTTGACAAATAACAATATTTCTAGTTTCAATTCAATGTATTGCAATTGATATTACATTGTTACATCTATCTAGGCATACCCGTACTGATCTAACAATCTCCAATACAAACTATGCTACATATTGAGAAATCTTTTAGATTATCATTATTATATGATGTATTTCATAGCATAACACACTTGTAGGGATATTTATTTTGAGGGAAGTCATTATAGGGTCTTCATTCCTACCCTAAAAAGAAGGGACAATAAACAGGGGTTTTGTCATAGAGATCAGATCCTTCTACCGATCAAAAATTAGTTTTCAAAACACTTAGGAAAAATAATTAAAATTTAAAACATGTAGAATAGACAAAAAAGATAGTGACGAACACAAAATAGGCATAAAAAATAGTAAAATACAAGAGCACCCCATTAGGACTATAGTGCCCTACAATAAAGTGTCCATTTTTTGGTGCTCCTATCCAAACATCTAAAAACCCAAAAATTTTAGAAACAAATAGAAAGTTAAGGTCAATTACAGTTTTATTAGCTATAGTCCCATTTAAATTGATTAGTTTTAGTATAGTTTTACTTATATTATCCAAATATGGGGGGTATCATATGTGGCATGATGGCTCTCACTTCTAGTTTTAGATTGGGCAGTTAGAACAACTTCTAGATTAGAATCCATTTTACAGACACCAGTGATTGGGGGTAATGTGCATGACCCATTTGCCTTATTTTCTTTCCAGTTCATTACATTACCTAGGTATTATTAGTAGTTGCATGCCTTATTCTATCGATAGGTGGTTGGCATCATTTTAGAGTGGCTTTCATATAAGCCTAGTTCTCAGTTTTGAAGTGGCTTTCATATAAGCCCAATCTCCACATTTTAGAGTGGCCAAGATTGGCCTTGTTCTTAGTGCACATTCATATATCCATGCCACATTGTTAGATCAAAGATAATTCATGGGATTAATGATCCATCTCATAAGATACACATGCATACTAGTATCAGTTCATAGTTCACACTTAGTGGTAAATGATGGAGATAAAGAACTAGCTAGCCTTTGTATTCTTAAGCCACCTACTTAGAAGGATTAGACATACAGTCCAAACATTGATTGATAAATGCATGATCACATAGATTCAATAAATAGTGAGTGATGATGAAGGCAAAGGGCTAGACGTTGTATTCTTTAGCCACCCTTAGAGAATTGAGCACTTAGCTCTGTTCACGATAATAATCTTGGTACAACACATACCCAATATCACTCAAAATCACAATAGGTTTTGTATTGATTTGCATAATTGATGAGGTGTATTGATTCCTTTTTCTTCCTTTCTCTTTTACCCAGCTTTTGTACATTCTTATTTTAGACATAACGTGTCCAATAAGAACTGATCTAGTTCTTGTTTTATCTTTCAAATTTATGCTTCACACTATGCTCTCTCTACGCACACTTAATATCACACATCTTCATTGGATTCACCCTTTTAGGTAAGTTTAGGTACAATATCTATTTTTCCTTTATCCTAGTATTTCATTTTGTTGTATCACTAGAATAAAGGAGGCAAATGTAGTCATATAAAATGTCCAAATTGGTATTTTTAGTATGGCTTGTGACACTCCATCCATAAGTATTTTTTTAATGCTTTTATGACCCTTATAAACACCTTTTTGCTCATTTCTAGTCATCTAGAACCTTCTAAATGATCATTCCACCTCAGCTAGATAGTATTCTCTGTGGTAATCTTTTTCCCCTAGATCCTGAGCCTACAGGATAGGAGCACCCCATTTGGAATATAATAACCCATAGAGAAGTGCCCCATTTTTGGTGGTCTTGTCCATTTTCACTTTGAGCCCCAATGGTCATTTTGATCCAATCCTTTTCCTTAATTAGGTTGGCCTAACATGAATACATGTGACCCATGAAAAATTGTTCCCTATAAAATCCAACTCAAAGATCATTTACAAAGAAGGTGACCAAACTTACAAAGCAAGCAAGAATACAAACAAATAACTCTGGAAAACTTCCTTGTTCTTTACACGTAGTCACCCAACATAGCTGTAAACCTACTTAAATCCTCATACCAGTCCCTAACCACCTCAAACACTATCAATTTGGAATTGTTATTTGCATCACACTATTTCAAAAAGCACACTAAGTGAGAGAACTAAATATTGCTTGATACCTCGTCAAAGTATTGGTATGTAGGGAGCATGCCCACATAAGGGGTGTGAATTGTATGTTTAGTACATCTTACACACTAACCCCACCTCTTTCTTAAGTGACTCAAATATCATTTTATTAAGCATGATGGAATGCTGGGGTTTGAAGATAAAATTAGATCCACAAAAAGTTTCATCGATAACTAGAACTCAATTTTTCATAATCACACTCACACAGGCATAACACACCTACCCAAAAAGTTTCAGGTCTCTGTGATTAGTTTAGATAATAGAGATAGGAAAATATAATAACATTAAACACTAAAGCATCCACTTTTTGATGCTCTTATCCTTTTGCCGATTGAAATCTAGAATTAGGTTTACAACACCTTCTTAGTCTTGTGAATCCATTTTCAACCTTTGTATCAACCGTCTCAGTCTATTTTCCAGCTAAGTTATATTTCTTCTTATTTATTGTTATTTTTAAAAAGGTGAAAAAGACAAATAGTTGCACAAATCAAGACTATATTTATTTCTATATTCTATACTAATTTATTAATCCAAACCCTTAACTAAAATAGGAATAAAACTTCATTATTACTATACTTAGATTATCAAAATATAGGGGGTATCATATGTGGCATGATGACTCTCACTTCCAGTTTTAGATTGGGCAATTAGAAAACCTTCTAGATTAGAATCCATGTTACAAACACCAGTGATTGGGGGTAATGTGCATGACCCATTTGCCTTATTTTCTTTCTAGTTCATTGCATTACCTAGGTATTCTTAGTAGTTGTATGCCTTATTCTATCGATAGGTGGTTGGTATGATTTCAGAGTGGCTTTCATATAATCCTAGTTCTCAGTTTTGAAGTGGCTTTCATATAATCCCAATCTCAACATTTTAAAGTGGCCAAGATTGGCCTAGTTCTCAGTGCACATTCATATATCCATGCCATATTGTTAGATCAAAGAGAATTCATGGGATTAATGAGCCATCTCATAAAATACACATTCATACTGGTATCAGTTCATAGTTCACACTTAGTGGTAAATGATGGAGATAAAGAACTAGCTAGCCTTTGTATTCTTAAGCAACCTACTTAAAGGATTAGACACACAGTCCAAACATTGATTAATACATGCATGATCACATAGATTCACTAAATAGTGAGTGATGATGGAGGAAAGGGATATACTTTGTATTCTTTAGCCACCCTCAGAGAATTAAGCACTCAGCTCTGTTCACGATATTAATCTTGGTACAACACATACCCAGTATCACTCAAAATCACAATAGGTTTTGTATTGATTTGCATAATTGACGAGGTGTATTCATTCATTTTTCTTCCTTTCTCTTTTACCCAGCTTTTGTACATTCTTATTTTAGACATAATGTGTCTAGAAAGAACTGATCTAGTCCTTATTTTATATTTCAAATTTATGCTTCACAATATGCTCTCTCTACGCAAATTTAATATCACACATCTTCACGGGATTCACCCTTTTAGGTAATTTTAGGTACAATATCTATTTTTCCTTTATCCTAGTATTTCATTTTGTTGTATCACTAGAATAAAGGAGGAAAATGTAGTCATATAAAATGTCCAAATTGGTAGTTTGACTATGGCTTGTGACACTCCATCCATAAGTATTTTTTTCATGCTTTTTTGACCCTTATAAACACCTTTTTGCTCATTTCTAGTCATCTAGAACCTTCTAAATGATCATTCCACCTTAGCTAGATAGTATTCTCTATGGTAATGATTTTCCCCTAGGTCCTGAGCCTATATGATAGGAGCACCCCATTTGGAATACAATACCCCATAGAGAAGTGCCCCATTTTTGGTGGTCTTGTCCATTTTCACTTTGAGCCCCAATGGTCATTTTGATCCAATCCTTTTCCTTAATTAGGTTGGCCTAACATGAATACATGTGACCCATGACAAATTATTCCTTATAAAATCTCACTCAAAGATCATTTACAAAGGAGGTGACCAAACTTACAAAGCAAGAAAGAATACAAACACATAACTAAGGCAAACTTCCCTGTTCTTTACACGTAGTCACCAAACATAGCTGTAAACCTACTTAAAGCCTCATACCAGTCCCTAACCACCTCAAATGCTATCAATTTGGAATTTTTATTTACATCACACTATTTCACAAAGCACACTAAGTTAGAGAACTAAATATGGCTTGATACCTCTTCAAAGTATTGGTATGTAGGTAGCATGCCCACACAAGGGGTTTGGATTGCATGTTCAATACACCTTACACACTAACCCCCCCTCTTTTTCAAGTGACTCAAATATCATTTTATTAAACATGATGGAATGTCAGGGTTTGAATATAAAATTAGATCCACAACAAGTTTCATCAATAACCAATACTCAATTTTTCATAATAACACTCACACAAGCATAACACAACTACCCAAAACGTTTTGGGTCTCTATAATTAGTTTAGATAATAGAGATAGGAACATATAATAACATCAAACACCAAATAATCCACTTTTTGATGCTCTTACCCTTTTTCCCAATGAAATCTAGAATTAGGTTTACAACACCTTCCTAGTCTTGTAAATCCATTTCCAACCTTTGTATCAACCATCTTAGTCTATTTTATAGCTAAGTTATATTTCTTCTTATTTATTATTATTTTTAAAAAGGTTAAAAAGACAAATAGTTGCACAAATCAAGACTATATTTATTGCTATATTTTGTACTGATTTATTAATCCAAACCCTTAACTAAAATAGGAATAAAACTTATTATTCCTATACTTAGATTATCCAAATATAGGGGGTATCATATGTGGCATGATGACTCTCACTTCTAATTTTAAATTGGGTAGTTAAAACAACTTCCAGATTAGAATCCATGTTACAAACACCAGTGATTGGGTGTAATGTGCAAAACCCATTTACCTTTTTTTATTTCCAGTTCATTACATTACCTAAGTATTCTTAGTAGTTGCATGCCTTATTCTATTGATAGTTGGTTGGTATGATTTCAGAGTGGCTTTCATATAAGCCTAGTTCTTAGTTTTGAAGTGGCTTTCATATAAGCCCAATCTCCACATTTTAGAGTGGCCAAGATTGGCCTAGTTCTCAGTACACATTCATATATCCATGCCACACTGTTAGATCAAAGAGAATTCATGGGATTAATGATCCATCTCATAAGATACAAATTCATACTGGTATTAGTTCATAGTTCACACTTAGTGGGAAATGATGGAGATAAAGAAAAAGCTAGACTTTGTATTCTTAAGCCACCTAGTTAGAAAGATTAGACACATAGTCCAAACATTGATTAATACATGCATGATCACATAGATTCACTAAATAGTGAGTGATGATGGAAGCAAAGGGCTAGACTTTGTATTCTTTAGCCACCCTTAGAGAATTGAGCACTCAGCTCTGTTCATGATATTAATATTGGTAAAACACATACCCAATATCACTCAAAATCACAATAGGTTTTGTATTGATTTGCATAATTGATGAGGTGTATTCATTTCTTTTTCTTCCTTTCTCTTTTAAACAACTTTGGTACATTCTTATTTTAGACATAATGTGTCTAGTAAGAACTGATCTAGTCCTTGTTTTATCTTTCAAATTTATGCTTCACACTATGCTCTCTTTATGCAGACTTAAGATCACACATCTTCATGGGATTCACCCTTTTAGGTAAGTTTAGGTACAATATCTATTTTTCCTTTATCCTAGTATTTCATTTTGTTGTATCACTAGAATAAAGGAGGCAAATGTAATCATATAAAATGTCCAAATTGGTATTTTGAGTATGGCTTGTGACATTCCATCCATAAGTATTTTTTTCATGCTTTTTTGACCCTTATAAACACCTTTTTGCTCATTGATAGTCATCTAGAAACTTCTGAATGATCATTCCACCTCTGCTAGATAGTATTATCTATGGAAATCCTTTTCCCCTAGGTCCTGAGCCTATAAGAGAGGATCACTACATTTGGAATACAATACCCCATAGAGGATTGCCCCATTTTTTGGTGGTCTTGTCTATTTTCACTTTGAGCCCCAATGGTCATTTTGATCCAATCCTTTTCCTTAATTAGGATGGCCTAACATGAATACATGTGACCCATGACAAATTGTTCCCTATAAAATCCCACTCAAAGATCATTTACAAAGGAGGTAACCAAACTTACAAAGCAAGAAAGAATACAAACAAATAACTAAGGCAAACTTCCATGTTTTTTACACTTAGTCACCCAACATAGCTGTAAACCTACTTAAATCCTCATACCAGTCCCTAACCACCTCAAACACTATCAATTTGGCATTTTTATTTGCATCACACTATTTAAAAAAGCACACTAAGTGAGAGAACTAAATATGGATTGATACCTCTTCAAAGTATTTATATGTAGGCAACATGCCGACACAAGGGGTATGGATTACATGTTTAGTACATCTTACACACTAAACCCCACTCTTTTTCAAGTGACTCAAATATCATTTTATTAATCATGATGGAATATTGGGGTTTGAAGATAAAATTAGATCCACAACAAGTTTCATCGATAACCAGTACTCAATTTTTCATAATCACACGCACACAGGCATAACACAACTACCCAAAACATTTTAGGTCTTTGTGATTAGTTTACATAATAGAGATATGAATAGATAATAACATCAAACACCAAATCATCCACTTTTTGATGCTCCTATCCTTTTTCCCAATGAAATATAGAGTTAGGTTTACAACACCTTCCTAGTCCATTAAATCCATTTTCAACCTTTGTAGTAACCGTCTCAGTTTATTTTACAACTAAGTTATATTTCTTCTTATTTATTATTATTTTTAAAAAGGTGAAAAAGACAAATAGTTACATAAATCAAGACGATATTTATTGCTATATTATATACTAATTTATTAATCCAAACCCTTAACTAAAATAGGAATAAAACTTATTATTCCTATACTTAGATTATCCAAATATAGGGGGTATCATATGTGGCATGATGGCTCTCACTTCTAGCTTTAGATTGGGCAATTAGAACAACTTCTAGATTAGAATCCATGTTACAGAAACTAGTGATTGGGGGTAATGTGCACGACGCATTTGCCTTATTTTCTTTCCAGTTCATTGCATTACCTAGCTATTCGTAGCAGTTGCATTCCTTATTCTATCAACAGGTGGTTGGTATCATTTCAAAGTGGCTTTCATATAAGCCTAGTTCTCAATTTTTAGGTGGCTTTCATATAAGTCCAATCTCCACATTTTAGAGTGGCCAAGATTGGCCTAGTTCTCATTACACATTCACATATCCATGCCACATTGTAAGATCAAAGAGAATTCATGGGATTAATGACCCAACTCATAAGATACACATTCATACCGGTATTAGTTCATAGTTCACAATTAGTGGGAAATGACAGAGATAAAGAAAAAGCTAGCCTTTGTATTCTTAAGCCACCTAGTTAGAAAGATTAGACACATAGTCCAAACATTGATTAATACATGCATGATCACATAGATTCACTAAATAGTGAGTGATGATGGAGGCAAAGGGCTAGAATTTGTATTCTTTAGCCACCCTCAGAGAATCGAGCACTCAGCTTTGTTAATGATATTAATCTTGGTACAACACATACCCAGTATCACTCAAAATCACAATAGGTTTTGTATTGATTTGCATAACTGATGAGGTGTATTCATTCCTTTTTCTTCCTTTCTCTTTTACACGGCTTTTTTACATTCTTATTTTTGACATAACGTGTCTAGTAAGAACTAATATAGTCCTTATTTTATCTTTCAAATTTATGCTTCACACTATGCTCTCTCTATGCACACTTAATATCACACATCTTCATGGGATTCACCCTTTTATGTAAGTTTAGGTACAATATCTATTTTTCCTTTATCCTAGTATTTCATTTTGTTGTGTCACTAGAATAAAGGAGGCAAATGTAGTCATATAAAATTTCCAAATTGGTAGTTTGAGTATGGATCATGACACTCCATCCATAAGTATTTTTTTCTTGCTTTTTTGACCCTTATAAACACCTTTTTGCTCATTTCTAGTCATCTAGAACCTTCTGAATGATCATTCCACCTTAGCTAGATAGTATTCTCTATGGAAATCCTTTTCCCCTAGGTCTTGAGCTTATAGGATAGGAGCACCCCATTTGGAATACAATACCCCATAGAGAAGTGCCACATTTTTGGTGGTCTTGTCCATTTTCACTTTGAGCTCCAATGGTCATTTTGATCCAATCCTTTTCCTTAATTAGGTTGGCCTAACATGAATACATGTGACCCATGAAAAATTGTTCCCTATAAAATCCCACTCAAAGATCATTTACAAAGGAGGTGACCAAACTTATAAAGCAAGCAAGAATACAAACAAATAACTAAGGCAAACTTCCCTGTTCTTTACACATAGTCACCCAACATAGCTGTAAAGCTACTTAAATCCTCATACAAGTCCTTAACCACCTCAAACACTATCAAGTTGGCATTTTTATTTACATCACACTATTTCACAAAGCACACTAAGTGAGAGAACTAAATATGGCTTGATACCTCTTCAAAGTATTGGTATGTAGGTAGCATGCCCACACAAGGGGTGTGGATTTCATGTTCAGTACATCTTACACACTAACCCCCCTTATTTTTCAAGTGACTCAAATATCATTTTATTAAGCATGATGGAATGTTGGGGTTTGAAGATAAAATTAGATCCACAATAAGTTTCATCGATAACCAATTTTTCATAATCACATGCACACAGGCATAACGCAACTACCCAAAAAAGGTTTAGGTCTTTGTGATTAGTTTAGATAATAGAGATTGGAATAGATAATAACATCAAACACCAAAGCATCCACTTGTTGATGTTCTTATCCTTTTGCCCAATGAAATCTAGAATTAGGTTTACAACACATTCCTAGTCTTGTAAATCTAATTTCAAGCTTTGCATCAACCATCTCAATCTATTTTCCAGCTAAGTTATATTTATTATTATTTTTAGAAAGGTGAAAAAGAAAAATAGTTGCACAAATCAAGACTATATTTATTACTATATTTTGTACTGATTTATTAATCCAAACCCTTAACTAAAATAGGAATAAAACTTATTATTCCTATATTTAGATTATCCAAATATAGGGGGTATAATATGTGGCATGATGGCTCTCACTTGTAGTTTTAGATTGGGCATTTAGAACAACTTCTAGATTAGAATCCATGTTACAGACACTAGTGATTGGGGGTAATGTGCACGACCCATTTACCTTATTTTTTTTCCAGTTCATTGCATTACCTATGTTCTTTAGTAGTTTCATGCCTTATTCTATCGACAGGTGGTTGGTATCATTTCAGAGTGGCTTTCATATAAGCCTAGTTCTTAGTTTTGAAGTGGCTTTCATATAAGCCCAATTTCCACATTTTAGAGTGGCCAAGATTGGCCTAGTTATTAGTACACATTCATATATCCATGCCACATTGTTAGATCAAAGAGAATTCATGGGATTAATGAGCCATCTCATAAGATACACATTCATACTGGTATTAGTTCATAGTTCACACTTAGTGGGAAATGATGGAGATAAAGAACTAGCTAGCCTTTGTATTCTTAAGCCACCTACTTAGAAGGATTAGACACATAGTGCAAACATTGATTAATACATGCATGATCACATAGATTCACTAAATAGTGAGTGATGATGGAGACAAAGGGCTAGACTTTGTATTATTTAGCCACCCTCAGAGAATTGAGCACTCAGCTCTATTCAAGATATTAATCTTGGTACAACACATACCCAGTATTACTCAAAATCACAATAGGTTTTGTATTGATTTACATAATTGATGAGGTGTATTCCTTCCTTTTTCTTCCTTTCTCTTTTACCCAGCTTTTGTACATTTTCATTTTAGACATAACATGTCTAGTAAGAACTGATCTAGTCCTTGTTTTATCTTTCAAAGTTATGCTTCACACTATGCTCTCTCTATGCACACTTAATATCACATATCTTCATGGGATTCACCCTTTTAGGTAAGTTTAGGTACAATATCTATTTTTCCTTTATCCTAGTATTTCATTTTGTTGTATCACTAGAATAAAGGAGGCAAATGTAGTCATATAAAATTTCCAAATTGGTAGTTTGAGTATGGCTTGTGACACTCCATCCATAAGTATTTTTTTCATGATTTTTTGACCCTTATAAACACCTTTTTTCTCATTGATAGTCATCTAGAACCTTTTGAATGATCATTCCACCTCAGCTAGATAGTATTCTATGTGGAATTCCTTTTCCCCTAGGTCTTGAGCCTATAGGATAGGAGCACCCCATTTGGAATACAATACCCCATATAGAAGTGCCCCATTTTTGGTGGTCTTGTCCATTTTCAATCTGAGCCCCAATGGTCATTTTGATCCAATCCTTTTCCTTAATTAGGTTGGCCTAAAATGAATACATGTGACCCATGAAAAATTGTTCCCTATAAAATCCCACTCAAAGATCATTTACAAAGGAGGTGACCAAACTTACAAAGCAAGCAAGAATACAAACAAATATCTAAGGAAAACTTCCCTGTTCTTTACACGTAGTCACCCAACATAGCTGTAAACCTAATTAAATCTTCATACTAGTCCCTAACCACCTCAAACACTATCAATTTGGCATTTTTATTTGCATCACACTATTTCACAAAACACACTAAGTGAGAGAACTAGATATGGCTTGATACGTCTTCAAAGTATTGGTATGTAGGTAGCATGCCCACACAAGGGGTGTGGATTGCATGTTCAATACATCTTACACACTAACCCCCCCTCTTTTTAAAGTGACTCAAATATCAATTTATTAAGCATGATGTAATGTTGGGGTTTGAAGATAAAATTAGATCCACAACAAGTTTCATCGATAACCAGTACTTAATTTTTAATAATCACACTCACACAAGAATAACACAACTACCCAAAAAGTTTTAGGTCTCTGTGATTAGTTTAGATAATAGAGATAGGAACAAATAATAACATCAAACACCAA